>OZ057406.1:37486574-37712920 GCA_964056735.1 Allodiplogaster pararmata | reverse complement strand
GATAGGGCAGCTCCTATTCTGTGTAGGTAGCTGTTAAGGGAACTTGCATAGCCACTACGTAGTTGCGATAATGTTATTTGTTGTTCCCTGGGAAGTTGATTCGTTGATTTATGGATTCTGGGAGGTTTCTTACCTAGAACTGGGTTAGGTGAGCAAGATCTAATGAAATTTCTAACAGTTTCAGTATGTATTCTTTTAAGTGCGGCTTTCTGATCACTGTCTACTAGCATAATTTCTAAGTCCTTGGCATGTTTACGAATAGTTCTAGGTGGTTTGGGTTCCATGCATCGACGATGGGAGGGGTGGTTTGGGAGGAGTCTTGCTCTTGCAACGAATTGCTTGGTAAGCATCGTGTTGTGCTCCTTTATGGGTAACATTTCGCTTTCTAGAGCTAAGTGCTCTGTGCCGGCCATTGCTAGGTTTCCTGTTGCGATCCGAATTGCTCTATTTTGGTTTGCCTGTAGTTTTTTCCAGTTCGTCTCGGCCAATTGAGGGGAGTAAATTGGTGCGGCGTAGTTGAGAACGGATCTGGTCATTGTTTTGTAGGTTGCAAGAAGGGTGTTTTTCTGTTGGCCCCATGTTCTTCCTCCGAGGGCACGTAGTATATTCAGTCTTTTGGCCGTTCTCTGTTTAAGGTATTCTGCATGTTGTCGGAAGGTGCCGAGTTGGTCTAAGACGACACCGAGTATTTTGGGTGTTTTAGTTGTCGGCAGAAGGGTTCCGTGGATTTCTACCTTGGGTTCTTTTTTACATTCGCCTGTATGGGTTGTGAAAAGGGTGACCGTAGTCTTTTCCTTGGATATGATCATTTTACGTTGTTCCAATTCTTCTACGAGTTTCGGTAGGAAGTGGTTGATCTGATCTTCACAGGTTTCAATACAGGGGCTTTAGGAGAGAATTGATATGTCGTCGGCGTAGGCTGTCATCTGCGTGTTTCCTGTGGGTTGCGGGAGGTTGTTTATGTAGAGATTGAATAAGAGGGGGCTGAGAACTGCTCCTTGTGGGACACCAGATCTGCATGTGAGACGTCGACTGCTTTTTCCTTGGAAATCTACCTTGATTGTACGGCCTCTTAGGTAGCTGGACATCCATCGGACGATGGCTCTTGGCATATTCGTTTCAGTGAGTTTCTTGCAGAGAAGGGATATGTTCACTAAGTCATATGCTGCAGTGAGGTCAAGGGCGACCATGAGAGTGCGGTCCGGGGGTGGTTTCCGATTGAAGCCGTTTGTTATTTTCCCGGTTATTTCCAGGAGTGCGGTAGTAGTCGAGTGCTCTTTGCGGAATCCATGTTGCCAGTCAGCGATTTGAAAGCCTTCCGCCAGGAATGGTAATAAGACCCGTTCGAATGTTTTGGCTATAGGGGATAGTATTGATATTGGTCTATAGCCGTTCAGGTTGCTGGAGTCCTTTCCTGGTTTAGGTAACATTATCACTCTTGCATCTTTCCATCTGGACGGGATAATACCTGTCTGCAGCGTGTTATTGAAGAGGATGCAGAGGCATTTTCTGAAGTTTTCACCGGCCATTTTGAGTAGTAGAGGGCAGATGCCTTCACTGTCTGGGCATTTGGAACCTTTGGTTTTCTTGATTGCTTCTTCGATCTGTGCCAGGGAAATTTGGGGAGCGTCTGTCCGTTTGAGGCCTTTAATTAGTCGTGTTGTGCTTCTTGCTGATTTGTCGACCTCTTTAGGGGCTTGTTTAGCTAATTTTCTGGCAAAAGCGTTTGAGGCAGATGTTGGGCATAGACTTTTCCCGTCGTGGCTGATGGTCAAGTGCGTCGGTTTAATTGATTTGCCGTCGATAGCCTTTATCGTTTTCCAGAGTTTGTTGCCCGGTTCGTTGTGGCTAATTTCAGATATGTACTTTTCCCAAGCCTTCCTCTTTTCGAGGTTGATGCGGAAGGAGATTTCGGCCATTATTGAGGGGAGTGAGGGGTCCGTAGGATTGTCCCTCCTCATTTGGTCCCGTTCTGCAATCAGCTTCTTCACATCTTCACTCAAGTGAGGCGTGTATTTTGGCACCTTTCCACGGGGAATGTTGTTCTTAGCCGCTTTGGTCAAGGTGGTGGTCAGGAATTTGTGCATCTGAACTGAGTTGCCGGCGAATGGGAAATCCATGAGAATCTTGTTGATGTCCCTTTCGAAGCCTTCCCAATTCGCTTTGTTGTAATTTGTATAACAACGTGCGTTTGAGATGCTGGATGGCTGTGTTTCGACGTCAATCAGGCATGGGAGGTGGTCAGAGTTCATTCTGTTGATTGTTGACCAGTTGCAGTCGATGGCTATGTCGTTCGAGGCGAGAGTGATGTCTGGTGATGCTTTTTGTCTTGTGGGCATCTTTGAGTTGTTGAGACATACAAGATCGCTGTCGTCAATGAAGTCGCATAGTTCATCTCCTCTGCTATCCTCCGTACCTTCACTCCAAACTTTATTGTGTGCGTTGAAGTCTCCACCGACAATGAATGGTTTCTTCTGTGTTAGGAGTCGGTTGAAGTTCGGCGCGTATGTGTTGGGGCATGACGATCGAGGTGGGATGTAAATGTTGCAGATTCTTATGGTTCCTTGGTCGGTTGGCACGTCCACGCTGAGTGTTTCGGCTGTCTGGTCAGTTGTTGGGGAGGTCACGTTAGCATAGCGAATATTCTCTTTGACTAGTATCGCAAGTCCGCCTCCAAAGTTGGAGCGGTCTTTTCTTATGATCGTGTAACCTACGATATTCGGAGATGGAATATTAGCATCCATTTTGGTTTCTTGGATGAGTGCTACGTGAACATTCAACTCATGTAAAAGGTCCTCTAGCTCGGTTAGTCGGGCTCTCAGTCCATTAGCGTTCCATTGGATTATCCTCAGGTTAGCTACCGTCTGGGAGGCAGTCTGCTGGATCGGGGCTCTCTCACAAATTCTACATCTCCATTGGGGGTTCCAATCATTAAGATTGTTAAGGTTGGAACAGCGGAAATGTACCCATTTCTTACATTTGCTACAATTAACACAATTCGAAGGCGCGTTAAGAGAGCATACAGAACAAGGCCATCTTGGGCCTGGGTTAGTCAGGCGGACATCGTTGTAGCAACCTGTTCATGCTATAGGCCTTGTGAGTGGGTGGTCAAGCCGGCCTAGCATCGTTTTGGGTGGGAGTAGAGACGTCTCGCCTGTCGTTGACCGGAGATAGGCAAGAGGCTATTTGACTGGCGCCTCGACTCGCCATTGAAAAGTATAGCGGAGTATCGGCTGATGTTTTGTCCGGTGGCATGCTCAGGCCGGTCCGGCATCGCCCTCCTTTGACGAGCTATACTACCCAGTTTTGGTCCGCGGCGGGATTACTCCCGCTACTAACTAAACTAATCACACAATAGTCGAACGTGCTATCACGTCCAGACTCAATTACATAGTATTTTGTAGGAAATTGATGTTTTGAAGTAGATGGAAGAGAGGGAAGAGCGAATTTCAGAGTAGGAACCAGGATGTTTCTCTGACCCGCACTGCGGGTGAATAAAAAATCTATGCGCTTTCCGAACACCCCGGAAAACATTGAATTCTATGCGCTTTGAGAAATGTTTTCTCAGATTTTTCGTAGAAAAAGTCCAAATCATTGGAAAAATTGAATGTTGAAATCTAAAATTTTAAAAATCTATGCGCTCGAAAAAAGTTGTGCGGGTGCTAAGAAACACCCTGGTAGGCACCACTCGTTTTGAGATGTTTTTGAATGAGGATCCGGTCGCCTGAAAATTTGAACAAGATTGGCTTTATCCGGAGGAATATATGGTATTGAAATATCCTTTACTCCTCCCTCTTCTCTATTAATCTCTCTCTCTCTCTCTCTCTCTCTCTCTCTCTCTCTCTCTCTCTCTCTCTCAATACCTCTTTTTACCTCTGGTTTTCTGCAGCTGACTCTTCCTCACTCACCGTCTCTATCTCTCTTTTTTATCCCTCTCTCTCTCTCTCTCTTTCTAACTTCCTCAATCCTCTGTTTACTCTACTTCCTCCCTCACCTCTTTTTTTACATCGACAATCATCTCGCATTGCAGTTTTTGGACATCCAGACCTAAAATTATAGGGTCTCGGAATGAAGGTGAGAGAGAATGTGGAGAAGGTAGTGGCAATTCAAAATTCTTAATAAGAAAAACAACAGAGAAAGAACAAGAACGACGTAAAAAGAAATCGGAGCCAGAAAACGTAGGAGAAAGGTTGTAACGACATCTTTTTTAAGGACTTTCGATTTTTCGGATCTTTTGATGAGAAATTCTTGAGAATACGAAAAATGCGTGTGTGACGCAATAAAAGCGTGCTTGACGATTGAGCAATGACTGGCCATTAGCAGTGACCCAGGAAGCAGTCAACAGTTCTAGCAAGGCATGTTTGAAGTCTAGATCAGACATGAACTTGAGTTTTGAGCGGCATTGAGCCCCAAGTTTGAGTTTATAAATTTGTGAAATGCACCCAGGTACTGCATTGGACAACTTCATACTGTCATGGACGGCTCTGCTGTCCAACACATCCTCGCGAAGTCCCTCACAGCCTCCTTCTCTCGATCACGTCAAGGAAGTCGCGGGCATCGGCGTCCAAAATGTGCGACCGATTTTAAGGCTTGTCACTGAAAGATATTGAATGGAGCATGCTTTTAGATTGGAACCTCTGGGGCATCTTTCTAATTGGATATTTTGGATACAGCGATACAATATTGTCTTTCTAATCTTTCGATACAGCGATACAGCTATACAAATGGATACAGCGGTATTTTGTGAAGGGCTCCTGTATCCCTGTAAAGGTTCTCTCTCTAATCTTTTACAGTTTACAGCAAAAAATCGAATCTTTACAGGAAACGGATACAAATTTACAATTCTAAAGGCTGTTGTAAAGATGGATACATCACGCATTTACAATGTTTTTTCTTTATGTTTTTGTTTTTTTCTTTGTATTTTGTTTTTCTTCTTCATATTTTGCCATCTCCATTTTTTCTTTCTTTTTTTTCACCAAAATTTTTTTCATTTATTTGATTTTGTTTTTTCTTTGTCCATTAATATTATACATAATTGAAAACATAATAATAGTTTTGGCAATTGTATATTCAAGTATTGTGATATTTTTCTAACTTCAAAGTATTATTATTGCAAGTTTTTCTTTAAAATAATTTTTTTCAATTGAAGGTGGTTGGCGGATGCAAGTCTTTTCGTACAAAAAATACAATGACTATGTTTTCGATGTAATTGAAGTTGCAATGTCATCGATGAGAAATGAATAGTTTGTGATTGAGTTTTATTGTGGTTTAGAAAGTAGTTTTTTTCCAAAAACCAATTCGAATTTTTAACATTAAATTTAGCTTAGGCTTCGCAAAAACTTACGCTAACGAGACCATTACGGCTTAGTTGGTAAAAAACGTTTTATAAAAATTCCTTCAAGTAGTATAGGGTCCAAAAAACAACAGAAAACCAAAAAAGTTTGTGAAAAAAACAACTTTTTGGAATGAAAAAATGGTTTAGCACATTTTTACTAGGGGGAGGGGATTTTCTGTGCGTTAGAAAAATGTATTTTAAAAAATACAAAAAACTTTTAAATTTTCTTATGCGGTCTCGTTCGCCTATGCCGTACGGCCTCGTTAGCGTAAACTTTTTCCTAAGCCTAAGCGTTTTTTAATGTAGGAATAATCTTTTAAAAGATTATTCCTACATTTAAAAAAAAACCTTTTTTTTTAAAAAACCTTCCCTAGCCCCAATACCTCAAAGTCGGTGGGAAGGTGTAAACTCACTCAGCCCTACTACCGTGATTGCCGGAATCACGACGTTCTGAGTGAGGCTAAAATTGGGCCCCCTTTGGACGAGTCCACTTCCGGCAGTGGTTCTATCCGCCAGTTGGCCAGGCGGAGAGGGGTTAGTCCAGGCCACACGAGTCGAGGCGTCTTTTCGATTAATCTTCTGCTTTTCTACGGTCAAGGATTAGCAGGAACTCCCGACAAACACGTTCCGCGATGCCAGGCTGGATTGACCATCCACTCAACAGGCCGATCGCATGAATACCCTTGTTGTAAACCATGGCTTCAAGTTCTTCAAGATATATCACCAAAGCTAGGGCGTCCCCCGGAAGCGACGCGGTCTTACCTTGTCCGCTAGGACCGTCAAATATGCGAGGACAGGCAGCTACCCATGGGCGGGGTATGTCTGCGCGGCGTACAGCCCAAATTCGCCTTGTCACATTGAATGTTGGAACACTGACGGGACGCAGTAGAGAGCTGGCCGCAATGCTAGAAGCAAGAAGGGTTGACATTGCTGCTGTACAGGAAACGAAATGGAGAGGAAGCAAGTCGAAGCCGATAGGAGACGGATACAAGCTGATATACCATGGCACGTCATCAACAAGAAATGGTGTTGGCATTATCCTCTCCTCGAAAATTGCTGATGATGTAACCGAAGTCATTCGCTCTACAGATCGAGTCATGGCCGTCCGAATTTCTTCGTCCAACAATCACTTCCTTGTCGTCTCAGCATATGCACCTCAACAAGGATGTAGCGACGCTGATAAGGAGGACTTCTACGACTCTCTAGAGGAAGTTATCAAACTCCGAGAGTCTCATGAAGACATCTTAATCGGCGGAGATTTTAACGCTCACATCGGTTCAGATCGACAAGGTCGGGAGAGAGAACATGGAGGACATGGAATCGGAACGATCAATGCTGAGGGTCAACGGCTACTTGACTTCTGTGCTCGATGCGATCTAGCAGTCGTGAACTCCTTTTTCAAAAAGAGACGATCTCACGGACTCACATACGAGAGCGGAAGAAATCAGAGTCAAATTGACTTTTGGTTAATCCTGAGAGCAAAGCTGCGGAACGCGAAAGATGCAAAGGTCATTCCATCAGACTTCTGTGCTCGATGCGATCTAGCAGTCGTGAACTCCTTTTTCAAAAAGAGACGATCTCACGGACTCACATACGAGAGCGGAAGAAATCAGAGTCAAATTGACTTTTGGTTAATCCTGAGAGCAAAGCTGCGGAACGCGAAAGATGCAAAGGTCATTCCATCAGACCATGTTGCATCTCAGCACCACCCTCTCTTTATGGACTACAGCGTATTGAAGTCGAAGAAACAGCCTTCTCGTAATCCTGAATGCACACGTGTCAAATGGTGGCGCTCGACTGGGAAAGCAGAACGTCTCTCTCTCATGCACATCATCCATCGCAATCTACTCCCTCCTGCACTCTACAAGCAGTTTCCAGAGGACATAAATGAACATTGGAAGCTTCTTGAAGACAGCATCAGAGCACCCGCCGCAAGCATCCTCGGAAAGACGAAACCCGGAAAGCCAAGAATCGAGAAAGACACCTGGTTTTTCACCTCCGAAGTTCAGGATGCGATCAAGGCGAAAAAGAATGCCTACAAGAGATGGAGGACGTCAAATGAGGCTGACGACCGCGCTGCATACAGCTCAGCCAAGAAAGCCGCCAAAAGAGCTGTCGCAGTTTCAAAAGCCTCCTACTTCCGCGATCTCTATGAGAAGATGAACCAACCAGGAGGCGATAAAGCCATCTATCGGCTTGCCAAGGCTCGACACCGCAACACCTTGGACATCCAGAGAGCAGCCACGATAAGGGACAAACAAGGGAAGCTCGTCACTGACCCTTTAAAAGTCAGAAACAGGTGGCGCGAACATTTCGAAGAAATGAGCGGCCAAGAGTTTGAGCACCCTCCCATCCCTACTTCCCACGCCATACAAGGACCCGTGCCAACCATCACGGCCGAGGAAGTGAAGAAGGCACTCTCTAAGATGAAGACTGGGAAAGCGGCTGGACCGGACGACATAGCCACCGAAGCCTGGAAACTTGCGGGTGATGTTGGACTAGCACATCTCGTGCACCTGTTCAACACCATCGTAAAGCAAGGCCAAATTCCACATATCTGGCGCTACTCCACGACCGTTCCAGTCTTCAAAGGAAAAGGCGATGCCAGAGTGTGCAGCAACTACCGTCCAATACGCCTTCTCAACCACACTATGAAGATATTTGAGAGGATACTGGATTCACGCATACGAGATATCGTCGATATTCCAGCTCAGCAATGCGGGTTTGTGAACGGAAGAGGCACAACAGATGCAATATTTGCACTCCGTTTACTCGTCGAGAAGCACGCAGAGAAAAGATCACCTCTCCATCTGACCTACCTCGATTTGGAAAAGGCGTTCGACAGAGTCCCCCATGATCTTATTTCATATGCATTGCGCGATCATCAGGTTCCTGAAGAGTAAATTCGATGGACAATGGCGATGTACGATGATTCAAAGAGTACTGTCAGAACTCCGGTCGGCATCACAGAGCCATTCGCAGTAAACGTTGGAGTGCACCAAGGGAGTGCTTTGTCTCCCCTTCTCTTCATTTTGGTTATGGATACCGTCACGCGTCCTCTACTGACTCCGGCTCCGTCAACCATCGCATACGCCGACGACATTCTCCTTGCTGCTCCTACACGTGCCGAAATCGAGAAACGCACCCAAGAATGGAATGACGCTCTTAGTAGGCATGGCTTACGCCTCAAAATCAAGAAGACCGAGTACCAGGAAATCGGAGTGCAAACGACGGGAACTGTTCACATCAGCGGTGAACCGCTCCCGAAGACCTCCGAATTCAAGTACCTTGGTTCTGTCATCTCCCCAGACACGTCAACAAATGCAGCGGCACGCCAAAGAGTAAATGCAGCTTGGATGAAATGGAGAGAAGCTGCAGGTGTCCTCTGTGATAGGAATATCACAGCTGGCATACGCGGAAAGATGTATAAAACAGCAATCCGTCCCGTGCTTCTCTATTCGACGGAGACCTGGCCTACAACGCGTATAACCGAGAACATTATCCACACGAATGAGATGAAAATGTTACGCTGGACACTAGGACTGACTCGCCTAGATTGTGTGCGTAACACGATTGTGAGAGGGAGACTCGGCGTTGCCCCAATACAAGACAAGATGCGAGAAGGGAGAGTTAGATGGTATGGACACGTGATGCGAAGAGACGCGACCAACATCGCAAGACACGCCCTTGACATGGAAGTACCAGGCAAACGCCCTCGAGGCAAACCGAAGACAAGATATATGGATACGCTCAACCAAGACCTGCGCCTTGCAAGACTCCACTCGGAAGACGCAACGGACAGATGTTTCTGGAGAGCTAGAAGCCGTACAGCGGACCCTACTCCGACCTCGGCCGGCGCGGGACAACGCTAAGAAGAAGAAGAATCTTTTGAAAAGTTTTTTTTGAAAAACCCTTTAAGTAAAGCGCAGCCCCCCCCCCCAAATAAAAAAAAACCTAAAAAATTTTGTTGAAAAAACTTTAAGCGTACATCGCTTACTTAGGTCACGTAAAACACAAAGAATAAAAAAATTGAAATCTAAAGCCTATTTTAGCAGGAAAATCTTATCAGTTAAACTGCACTAACGCCTCTATGTTATTATCATAATCTCAATCATGTATATTATTAATGTACAATTTTAAAAAAGACTTCAAGTATTTGCATATTGTTTGGTGGCAATAAAAAGAAAAAAACTGAAGGTGGCAAAATATGAATAAAATACTGAAGGTGGCTAATAATGAAGAAAAAAACAAAAAAATAAAAAATATGAAGAAAAAACAAAATATGAAGAGAAAAAATGGAGAAGAAAAAACAAAATATGAAGAAAAACAAAACATGAAGAGAAAAAAATTAAGAAGAAAAAATATGAAGAAAAACAAAATATGAAGGGAAAATTGAACAAGAAACAACAAAATATGAAGAAAATTGACCGAGCAAACGAAAATTGCCCCAAACTCAATAAATATTTGTATCCGATACAGCAACTTTTTGTATCGGCTGCTGTATCGGATACAACTGTGAATTGTATCCATTTATTTACAGGAGAGATTAGAAAGACAAGTAAAATATCGCTGTATCCAAACTTCCATTGTATCGCTGTATCCAAAATATCCAATTAGAAAGAGGCCCCTGGTAGAGGCGGTTCTTGCTTGATTGAGGACTCAAAGACCCGGAAAAGAAAAAGAAAAGGACAATTTGTGGGCGATTTTCAGATACTCAAGAGTGAGTGTAGAGCAAAAAAAACTCCACCATCAACCTCTATTAAGATAGGGTCAGCACTCAACTGATTTGCGAAAACCTAACTTGGTCGGAAAATTTGATGCGTGCAAAATGACGCAGAGAGCAGGAGGAGATGAGCCTAACAAGAGACCCGCCGTAGAAAAAAAAACTGGTTTTAATTGTAGGGCGTTTTCGTTTATGAGCGTTTGTCATTGAAAAGAAAACAGAGAATCGTCAATTCACCGTAAGACTAGACATTGTAATTGTAACAGTTAAACTGTTACTGCTAGAATGAGAAGCAAACAATAGAAACTCGCCCGATTTCTCAGCAGTCGGTTTTGGAACACTGGAACATGTGTTCAAAAATCGTCTCATGGAAATAAGACGTCCTCGGCAACAGCAAAAACACTTTTAAAAGAGCAAAATAAACAACGTCAAACTATAGAGAAGTGTTTTTTTCCAGTCTGGAGGCAACCAATGAACTTTAAAGTAAACAATTGATGTGCTGGTGGTCTCTTACTTAAGAATCACCTTAAAGGCTACAATCATAAGTCTCAGTCATGAAAAATACGTGGGGTACTTAAGGGGAATAGTGAGACAGAAATGTGTGAGAGAACACCCCGTGAGAGACTGCAGATTGTGCTGTGAATATAAGTGTAAGAGAGAGAAGTTTTATTATCGAGACGAATGGGTTTTGACAAATGGGAGGAGCTTATAGAAGAAAAGGGGACAGGAAGGAAACCTATTGTATGAAATGGCAGCATTCTTTAGTCTATGCAGTTCAAGATGTGCTCGTGTATTTGCATTCGTTTGTGAAATTGGGTCCACATGTTACCTGAGGATGTAAAATGGATAAGCCAGACTCTTTTCTCCATGAATGAGCTAGGCCCTTTTTAGCCCCAATGCAGGCTTTGCTCTCTCACTCCCATTTTTCATTTGACTTGATCAGTGAACTTTGTTTTTCTGAGAGCTGATACTCGGTAGTTCATATTACATAAAGCTATCGCTTCTGGTAAGAAAGAGACGGCTAGGTTTGAATCCGCCTTGCGAAAAATCTTTTGTCCGCGCGATAGTTGAGTTTTTTACAGTTTGTTTTTTAAACAAATAAAGAGTGCGCTCATATTCAGTTCCGCGACTGTTCGTCCGACTTGTATGCTGAGCTGGCGAAAGTGGCATTGGAGTGGGAGTTGGAGAGTAGAGAGGAAGCTCAGGATGAAGAAGTTAGTGTTCAATTGAGAATGTGATGTGGTTTTTGGCCCTCTGAATTGTCCTCGCAAGAAGGACTCGTTATACCTGTCTTAATTTCAGATGTCGACTATTCGTTTTTCACAGTTTTATAAGCCTTTTTAAGGGTGAAGTCTTTCGTTGTGGTTTTGGTATTCATACAATGTTTTGGTATTACTACAATGATATTCTACTTGGTGGTTGTTCCCGCCATGTGGCACGTCTAAATCTATCCCTTCCAGAAGTTAAATAGTGACCAGATTGGTCCCGTCGGCGGATACATTTAAACACACTATTGACAAAAAACTCCCTCTTTTCTTACCCTTTTCCTTCATCCCCTCTTCTTTTTTTCCTTCAAACTTTGAGCGGCGGATACATCTAAAACCAAATTGGGCGGCTCCATTTAACACCTGGTCCCTTCTGAGAAAAGAGACGATGTTAACCGGGCATTATCTGGTCACTGCTGTTTGCTGCGTTACTTGAAGTGTGTATTAGGTTTTAGCAGCAGGGGGAGAGCGAATGCTTGAAGCGGACCTCGCTTTTCAGTGGGACTAATACTAGGGAGAAAGAGGAGAGTAAAAGAGAGTCAGATTTTTGTAAGCACTACGAGCAGTTAAGTGGAGGAGAGGGACACAAATGTTTTGTCTTAAAAGTCGCAAGAGAAAGAGAGAGCGAGAGAAACATTGATTTGGGTTGATTTGTCCGAGGTTGAGGTCGCATTTTCGCACAAAGTTCAGTGACACGGATCCCACAATAGTTAGTGACACTACCAATATTCAACATCCGGACCAGTTTTAGTGATAGTGGGATAATCTGTTATCATCCAATTCAATCAAGGCGCAGGAAGTATCAATAAATTGAAAGCCAGAAGAGAGAAACAGCGATGGAAGAACGAGATTGTTTTTTTGTCTCAGATACGAACAATCAAACAGTCAATCATCAGACAGTGCACTATCATCGCAAGGACACAGGTAGACTTTTATGTATGAATTGCTCTAAGATTAAGGATACTGTAGGGAGAATGGTACTGTATGGATCAAAAATTCACCGAGAGAAGAGTACTGCGTAGTTGTTTTCAAGTTTTTTTTCCTGAATGTATACAGTGTGATCAAATTTCTTGCGTGTATGTCGTGCCGATTTTCGCTTTCCCAATTGGAGATGTGTACGAAAACCTGGTCGAACCAATAACTGCTAGATGAGTCACTGCTAGTGTATGTTGCGGTGAAAGACATATAGGCACGACCCAATAAAAAAAAAACTTTATTGGGAACTGGATCTCCCTTGATTTAATTTTCTCTGCGAGAGATCGGTATGAAACGGACGACCCATATAAAATAGAGGACCCCCCTCATCTCAAAACATCTAAAAGTACTGTCTCGTGTACCGTATGTATACCGTACGATTGATGTTCAGGGGATACTCCAGCGGCGGCTTGATGAATACAAAGTTACACGGCGGTTCGAAGGGCCCGATGCTTAGCCGCCACCATTCCACATGCTTCATCCATCCGCTCTTCAAGATTCCCTCCGAGTTCGAGTTCTGAAAGACTCGAAGAATGAATTACTCGAAGGAAAAGTTGAAGAATGATTTTTAGGTTTAAGTTAGTTGTATAATTGAATTGTTACGAAAGATCTCGCTTTAATGAGATGAGTGATGGTATGTTTTGAGGATCTCATTTTATTGTATTAGAGACAGAGTTGACAGTTTCTTTATTAAATTCAATTCAAACACTTCATTCTCGATGTCATGGAACATGAAGCGCCATTGATTCGAACAACTCCAGCTTCTTATCAGTTTCTTGATGTTAAGAACAAGAACTTTGAGTGTAGACTGAAGTGTCGAGCCGGGTTTGGACATTACGGCCTAAAGGTGTCCAAATCCTGCTACAGACCGGACTCCTCCAAGAGCGAGAAGTGAGTCGACCGCTCTCAGCCATGACGAATTGAAGGAATAGACTACTGGGCCTTTTTGTGACATGTGAATTGATGAATTCATTGAAGAATGAATTAGGATAAGGTTGAAAAGTGGCATTGTATTCGATTCGGAAAAGGAAATCACTTTTTTTCCTTTCCTTGAAGACGTGTTATTGTGACTCCCGACCGTTTTTTTTTGGCCTTTAAAAAATCGCACTCAAGACACTCAGAGGCTCACTAAAACACGGCCTCAACTCTGGCCTTTTACAAATCGCACTCAGAGACTCACTAAAACACGGCCTCAACTTAAAAACGGCCTAGCTCAATTAATTAGTAGTCTTTTTTCTTTCTCTTTTTTTTTATTTTTTCTCTTTTGTTTCACTTTTCTCTTTCTTTTTTCTTACTCATTAAAACTCCCTTCCCCCCTTTCTCTCTAGGGCCCCCCTCCCTCTTAGGGCCCAACCCCCCCCTTTGCTTAGGTAGGGCCCTCTTCCTCCCCCTTCCCCCTTTAGGGCCCCCCTCCCTTCCCTGCTTAGGTAAACCCCCTCCCCCCTTTCCTTTCCCCAAAATTTCCAGAGTTGAGGCCGTGTTTTAGTGAGTCTCTGAGTGCGATTTGTAAAAGGCCAGAGTTGAGGCCGTGTTTTAGTGAGCCTCTGAGTGCGATTTGTTAAAGGCCTTTTTTTTAATTCGGTGGAGCACTAGGTTACTGTAAGTTTTCATGTTTTAGATGATATATGTATGCTATTTAGAGAAATGTGTTCCACTGTCTTCTACTACCGTATTAGAAAAGAGATGTCGGCACATTAATCAAACGTCATTAGTATGATGGAAGAACGTTATTGTACTGTTGTTACATATAAATAGGGATCGTAGCAATGCTCTGAAAAGGTCAGATGAGCTCTTGTAAGAGAAATTCGAACTACTATGAGTTATTCAATAAAGGTTTTCGGACGTTTCATAAGTGACAGTGGAGATCGTAAGGTAATTACCGGAGATCAATTATCATGTGAGTGTGACCAAAAGACCAATATCCTGACCACTTCGCCCTAAGCCGCCCAAAAAATGTCGGCCAGTCTTCTCGCTGCGTTTCACCCGAAAAGCATTTTAAAGTTTTAAAGGAGAAAACATTAAAGTAGTGAAGTTGAGTGAAATATAGCAGATTTTTTATTGGGGTTCTCGATTAGAAGAATAAATACGAGTATTTTTCGGTGATACTGAAATTGAATGGTGAACAAGTACGATTTGGGATTTGATGTAGAGAATGAGCTAAAAAAATATTACCTCATGCACGATAATGGAAAGAATTGGAAGAGAATAATTGAGCTTAGAATGAATGACAATGGAGTATAAGTCAGAGCGTCAAGAAAGAAAGGAAAATAGAAAAAAGGTGAAATGTCGCAGATAAGGGCAAAGAGCGAGGTTTGAATGTATAGCTACGAAAAAAAACACTTCTTGGCGATGTATGCTGATAGGAAATTAGATTAGGTTCCATTAATTTGCTATCTTCACGTAGAATATACAGAATCTGTATTCGTGGGAGTTCCATATATCTCGGAATTGTATTTTGAAGTGAAAGTTGTGGGCGGTGGAGAAATGCCGAAATGGTACATACTTGCAGGCGAAGGTCGTAGTTTCGTGAGTTATTTTGGAATCGGACATCCGAAAAGTGAAAAAAAAAACTTCTGGGAGGGACTAAGAACAAGAAATCGTAGTCGTGTGAAGATCATTTAACAAGAAATAGTAATCGTGGGAGATCCATCGAACAAGAAATTGAAGTCGTGTGAGGTCTATAAAACAAGTAAACGTTGTGGGAGGTCAATCGAGCATGAATTTGTAGTGCTAGGAGGAATTGTACTCGTGGGAGATCCTTTGGCGAAAAAAATGTATTCGTGGGAGTTGCAGAATGTGGCATGAAGCTCGTCGAATGGAGAAAGCGATACGGAGGGGCATGCAAGAGACGTGCAAGAAGAATGAGAAGAAGAAGAGCTTCTATGACAGCATTGTCAGTTTGTCATAATAGAGAAAGGGGATGGCAGGAGTTCCCATGAGGAGTGAAAGGGGGTGACAGGAGTTCCCATGATGAGTACACTGAAAACTGGAATTTTTTAATTGTTTAAAAACTCTATAAATTCATCCATTTCATACACAAATGAACAGGATAATATAAAAAACAAGAAACATTAATCGCGTGGATTTGTTTTTACGAAGAAAACGATGATTCTAGAAGAATGATTTGCAGAGGAAGGATCCAGATCAGTTCATGCAAGTACACGGAAGATACTGTATCATCCACACTGATAAGGCTATCGCCAGAGCAGCTGAAGACTCAAATGTACTGTAAGTAAAAAAAGAAGATTTTCTGCTAATTCAGCGGGTTTTCATCGCGGATCATGAACTCGTCTCAGGTAGTCAAACCAAACAAAACACTTTTTTTCGCCACTGGCTGAGATTTTGTTGAATTGAAATATGTTTGGTTGATAAACAGTGGTCAGTTTCAATCTTTTATTTTTGTAATTCTAAGCGAGTTTTTTTAACTAATATAAGCACGAAATGTATGAAAATTGAAAGAATGTATGAAAATTGAAATTTGTGCACGGAATAAAGAATTGAAAGAATTTAATTGAATCGAAATGTTTTCCCATCAAGTTTTTAAAATTACTTTTGAGGTTTCAAAATAAAGATCAGCGACTTTTTAGGCGCCCGTGGCAAGGTGATCCAGAGGTGCTGATAGACCGATTCGATGCCCGCTCTCACCTGGATAATGTGCCTCCTGGTACTAAAGAAAACAATCGAGTTGACAGGTTCTCTATTAAATTCAATTCAAACGCTTTATTCTCGACGCCATGGGACATGAAGCTTCATTGGAAGTCCTCCATCTGATTCTCCGCTTCTTGATGTCGAGAATAAGAACGTAGAATGTAGACTGGAGTGTCCATTATGGTTTATTATTGCGTTCACGGGAAAACGCGGAGAAAAAAAGATGTACATTCCGTACATTTCGAGCACAGAAAATTTTTTCTAATGAAATTCTCAAAGTATCATCAGCAGAAATAATGGGAGTTCATCAGTGTTTTTTTAAAAATTAGGATTCTTTGCAGGGGTTGAATAGTCATGTCAGACCTTTTGTCGGCGGGCCTTTGTTTTGCCAAATAATAAGAGGGGACCCTCATGTAGAACAAAAACAAAATTTTTGCGGGCCTCTGTTTTTTTATCATAAAGGAGGATCCTTTTGCAGAAAAAATTTTTTCCGCCGTAGGCGGGCGTCTGTACCTTTTTCTTGCACACTAAAAAACCCCTGATTCAATGACTTGAAAACTTTTAAATAATAAGTTACAAAGTTTTCATTGATTATCGATTGATTGATTTTTATTGATTGACTTTGCAAAGTAAAAAAAGCTTTTGAGTAAAGTATTAGAGAAGATATTACTCGGAGATGAAACCGGGAAATTTCAGCGAAGAGGAGAAAATGGAGATTCTCTGTGATTTTGAAAGATATCGCATCATCATAATCAACGAGTTCAGAAAAGGTTTGACTTTAAACCTTAATTTCTTTGTGCCTATCTGATAGTTTATTAAGCTATTACTTAAAAGAATAGAAGAGGTTGAGAAATATTGGTAGCGCTCGCACGAATCTTACTTTGACACCCAGTTATATAAACCAGAAGTGATCCAGGTACAAGCCATTGGTTTTAATCTTCTTTTTCTTCCTAGCGTTATTCCCGCTGAAGAGCGGGGTCCGCTGTGTAGATAGCACTTCGCCACATCATACGATTCGAGGCGTCTTCGGCTATCAGCCCGATAGCCGCCATGTCTTGTTCTATGGTGTCTCTCAATCTAAGCTTCGGTCTACCTCTTGGTCTTCTACCCTGGATTTCTATGTTCCAAGCAGACTTGGGAACGGAGTCAGGATTGGATCTCAGCATGTGTCCGTACCACCTAAGCTTGGACTCTCTGAGTTTTTCGGGTAATAAGGCAACTCCTAAACGAGCTCTTATCGTTTCGTTGCGAATCATGTCTTTCCGGGTGACTCCGAGGCTCCATCTCAACATCTTCATTTCCATTACATGGAGCATCTGCTGGGTTTCATTGATTTTAATAAGTTAGATAATATGTAATTGGAATGCGTACCATGACGTGAGTCAAGAACCAGGCTGTTTTTTTTACCGGCCGCGAATGGATTTTGTACATCAAAACGACTAATGATAAAAGAAGGACCGACTCTCAAGAGAGGTTGAGAACGGGCGGTTAAAATAGAGAATGCTTCACAAACAGAGAATTGAAGTGATGAGATTTTCGGTTAGGGCGTGAATTTGAGTCGCAGTGCGGGTTAGAGAAACATTGCAGGAATCAGTGTAATAATAATCTTGTTCCCGCCTCGTGGCAGGGTACGCGCTCCCCTTAGATGCAGGACAGACATATCCTGGTGGTACCAGTGGATGCCCGCTATATCACTGCTAGTGTGAATAGCAACAGTGAGGAGAGTCAGATTCGTGCATGAGCACTACCAACATTTCGTAATCCCCTTGGTTTGGATGGATCTGTCCGGGGTGGGAGTCGAACTCGCGATTCTTCGCACAATACTCGAACACAGTACCATTATGCCACGCCCGGACTTTGCAGGAATGAGTGTAAAAAGATGATTATAATCGCAAGCTATATACGATGATCTTCCTCGCGCTTGTTCACGCCTCGCGGCAGGGTACGCGCTCCTCTGGAATGCGGGACAGGCCTGTCTTTTAGAGGGAAGCGGGTGGGGGTTAAATCACTGCTAGTGTTTGTTGCAGCTGTAAGGAGAGTCAGATTCGTGGAAGAGCACCACCAAAATTTCTTAACCCCTTTGATTTGGATGGATATTTCCGGGTTGGGGGGTCGAACTTGGGACCCTTCGCACAATAGTCGAACACACTACCATTATGCCACGCCCGGACAATTATTATTTCAAGCGAAATTCGTATAAATGGGTTGTTTCAGTGGGCGAGCGTGACTATCTTCAGAAGATAGTAGACCGTGAGTTCTGGAACGCCTCGAGGTCGTCTAATAATAGGGCAGAGTTGGAGAAGAAGAAGTCGGTAAAGTTTGGCTCACCCAGTGGTGATTTCTGCTCGTTTGCATCAACAACCCAACGATCCAACCGAAATACTGTATTTCGACTATTCAACCTAAATTTCTTCAATATTATAAATCTTTCATATCACTCCGCAGCTGAAAATACATTACAAAGGAATTAGAATGCAAGGTTTTGTATTATAAAACGACTTTAGTTTTGGGAAAAAATTATGTACAAACGGAATTTATCAGATTGGATTCTTTTTTATGATCAGTCTAAAATTGAAAAGGAAGGGAAAAGTTTATGCATGAACGGAAATTGGAAAATCACAAAATTACGTTTTATCAGTTCAGTTTTGACCTCAAACAAAGTTCCACTTTCACCACAAAGTTCCAATTTAGTAAAAATTTTCAATTTTACAATAGAAGTTGTATAGAAGTTAGTTGAAAAAGTCAACAGAAAAGGAGCGGAGCATTTTAAAACGAGAGCAAAAGCTTTAAAGAGAGTTTAAAATTTAGTACAAATTAATTTTCTCTGAAATTACTTGACATTATCTGTGCGCATATCTAATTTCCTCTGTGAAACTTGAGTCATTGTTTTAAATGTTGAATTGCCTTGTGTCAGCATATCTAATAGAAAATATGAAAGCAGTAGCTGCATTTGTGGTTTAAAAAAGTCCTCTACCTTGATATTTCTTGTGATTTTTATATGAAGGGCTAAAAAAGTCGTAAATGAGCTTTTCAAGTTAAAACAAAGTTCTAAAAAGTTGATTCGTGATGTTTTTGGTTTCTTGTTTTCTAGCAGTCATGAGCAGGGGTTAAATAGTCATGTCAGACCTTCTGTCGGCGGGCCTCTGTTTGAAAATCTTGAGGGGGGACCTTTATGTGAAAAAAAAATTTCGCCTTCGGCGGGCGTCTGTACCTTTTTCTTGCACACTAAAAAACCCCTGATCATGAGGATGCCAAAGAAATGCTGTTTTAAATTTTATAAGGTCTTTTGTGAACTTCATTCTGTCAAGTGCCTTGCCTTCTTTGTTTCCGAGTTTTTTTCTCTCTCGAGAATCTTGTTGTTGAATAAAGTCGATGGCTGAGAAATGTCAATTTTTTGTTTCAGGATTTTATTGGTAGCCCAAACCGGATTTTATTGGTAGCAAAAACCGGGCCGATAAGTTACTAGGATTATTTGATGAGATGCAGAAGAAACTACATAAAGAAATTTTCAAAAATTTGATTTATATGAATAGAGTGACTGAGTTGTTTGTTAGGAATACATATAATGCCACAGGGTTGTTGTTACAGTTGGATGCTATGACGATTAGGGTGATATTATTGCAGAAAAGGTGGCGAGACGAAGGCAGCCATCGCCTTTCAATATGAGGGCGGTGACACCGTGAGCGGATCCATGCCAGGGGAGGGAAGTGACAGTGAAGATGACGATGAGCTGGATGAGCCAGAGGACATTGGTATGACATTTAAGGCTTGGAATTGACACTGATGAGTGTCAAGATTATGTGACATTAGTAATTTTCATGTGACACAGGAGATTTCTCATGTGAAATTAGTGATATTTAATGTCGCTCTAAAGATTTCTATTGTGACAATAGGATTATTTCATATGGCACTAAAATTAAGGTTGTGACACTAGTGATATTTCATGGGGTAGTGAAGATTTTTCTTGTGATACTAGTGACAGAATGAGTTGTTTTTTTTTGTGCGACAAAAAACAACTCATTCTGTGGCTTCTTCGATTGTTCATGTGACACTTACGATTATTGATGAGATATTTATTATGTTCGATGCGACATTGGCGATCTGCGGTAAGAAACTAGTGACAACTGATATATAACCATCGACTCATGTCGTCACACTGAAGATGGTTTGTGTCATCACTAGTGGGATGAACAGTTTTGTTATTTGACTCCTCGTCTATTCAGATTCATTCCTACAAGTCAGTTCTACACTGACAACTGTTTTGGTGCTAGATGTGATGAAGTTGTTCTTTAGGGAGAAATAAGCGTGAGCTGGTTTAACACTGACAACGTCTGAAGTAGCACCGAAAACGCCAGTTGTGACAGATGCAGTTCCTAAGGTGAAAATATCGATTGATGGATCTATTCAGATGTAGAGCTGGATGTCTCCAAATTGGACGCCGAAGAGACTCGGAGGGCGAATCGGATCGGGGAGAATTATGGAGTGAAGAGAGCTTCATTCTGCTACATTCAAGTGAGTTGTCTTAAACACATAGACGTAGAAGTTCACGTAAGAACGGAATAAAAATTGATTGATATATACAGTCCCGTTCATAAGTATACAAGTGGTTGTGATCTCCAACATGGTTGCTTCTATACTATTTGAACTCGTCAGAATTTTTTTTGAGACTCATTTTTATTTAAAAACATTTGAAACATTCTTCTCAATTTATAAGCGAACACTTACATGTACGTAATTGTATTTTCCTTCTGAATATGTTTTTTTCAAAGAATGAAGAAAGATTTGGTCGTTCGTATACTCATGAACGTGACTGTATATGGTCAATTTCTACCGTTGAATAGCGGACCCCTGTCTACGGTGTTTTTCTAATCCGAACTTCGGGTCAAATCTATGCGCTATCTGAAAAGCTATTGATCAAATGTTGTTTTTGACTTTTTTCTTGGCTTGTGCTCTTTTTCAATCGCAAGCTTTAGGTGTTTTTTTTCTCCAAAATTTAGTGTTTTCCGACCGTTAGTTTTTCTGATGAACACGATTTTTGTGCGGGTGGAAAGAAAGAGCCGCTTTCTCAAGTTTGGCTCTGTTTTCGTTTCAATGAGTTTAGTCTTTTAACAGGCAGCGGACCACAAGCAGATGTTGGACAACACGGAGTTGAAGCAAATTGAAAGGGAGAAGCTGGCTCTTGCCGTAAGTATGAAAAATTCTAAACTTACTTTTTTCTAATTCTCCATTGAGTTCCCGGGTGAGGCAAAGTAAGGAAACTTTCTCTTCTCCATTCGTAGGGAGGATGGAGTGAGAGGCCCCTAAACGAGAGATAGAGAGGTAATTTAGAGAATTCATTAAATTCAATAATATGACTCTACTTTACTTGAAGGGCAAAGCGACAAAGCACGAGAGGGTGAAGCTGAAGCACCGTCGGCAGCTCATTGTGGGGAAAGGATGCAACGATGAAGCGACCGTGACTCTGCTAAGGTCGGGGCAGAGGATAGGGAGAAGGGGTCGGGGCAGAGGATAGGGGGAAGGGGTCGGGGCAGAGGATAGAGGAGAAGGGGTCGGGGCAGAGGATGTTGTTGTTGTAGTTGTTGTTGTTGTTGTCTTGCCCATAGGTCCTGTTGTTGTTGTTGTTGTTGCCGGCAAGCAGCCCGCATCGAAGACTTTTGGTTATGAACACTCTCTTTAATGAGAGGTTCTCGTGTTCTTCGGACGAGATGCGTCCGGAGAAGGGTTTTGATGTCCTTTGCAGTCCTGAGACTTTCATGCTGCACCTTGTGAAGGCGGACATCGTTGTAGCAACCTGTTCATGCTATAGGCCTTGTGAGTGGGTGGTCAACCCGGCCTAGCATCGTTTTGGGTGGGAGTAGAGACGTCTCGCCTGTCGTTGACCGGAGATAGGCAAGAGGCTATTTGACTGGCGCCTCGACTCGCCATTGATAAGTATAGCGGAGTATCGGCTGATGTTTTGTCCGGTGGCTTGCCCAGGCCGGTCCGGCATCGCCCTCCTTCGAAGAGCTATACTACCCAGTTTTGGTCCGCGGCGGGATTTCTCCCGCTACCTCCCAGCACGAATTCTTCGTAGGGAGGCGTCCCTCTATCCGCCACCTGAGGTCGCGCTCGATTCTGGACTGGATGATCCGGCTCCATCCGTGACAGGCTCTTAAGGCTGTAGAGTCACGAATGGCCATAGGTCCTGTCGAGGGGAGTCCTTTTGGGATAGGTTGGTGGTGAGGATCCTTTTGAGTCCGGAGAGATTTTCTCCGTCTACACTCGCACCGCAGTCGGCGATCCTCTTGTCGAGACCCATTCGTTAACCGGAGAAGGGCAAGAGGTTATTTTACTGGCGCCTCGACTCGCCATTGAAAAGTATAGCGGAGTATCGGCTGATGTTTTGTCCGGTGGCATGCCCAGGCCGGTCCGGCATCGCCCTCCTTTGACGAGCTATACTACCCAGTTTTGGTCCACGGCGGGATTTCTCCCGCTACCTCCCAGCACGAATACTTCGTAGGGAGGCGTCCCTCTATCCGCCACCTGAGGTCGCGCTCGATTCTGGACTGGATGATCCGGCTTCATCCGTGACAGGCTCTTAAGGCTGTAGAGTCACGAATGGCCACTGTTGCCAGTGTGTTTCAAGGGCAGAGGATAGGGGGAAGGGGTCGCGGCAAACATATGAAAATTATTTATTCGCATAATAATAGTATATACCATGTTATGTCACTTTTTGAATAATGTTTGGAAAAATAATAAATAAATAATGAATTCAGTTTGATCGCGGCCAGTGCGAAGAAGACGACAAAAGACAGGTTTGTCGATTGAGTTTTGTTAGTTTTGATTTGGGCAAGAGTTTTAAGAAAGGTTCGAGTCGGACTATCAGAGTTTTCGAAGACTAATGAAGTTTTAGAGATTAATTTTTTAAGTGAGTCTTCATCGGAAGATTCCGGCAATGAAGTCGGCAAGACTGTATTCATCCGGTCTATTGGTGGGAAGAAGGAGCATCAGGACGATGATGAAGTATATTATTAGTCACCCTTCTCTCTCTGTCTCTCTCTCTCTCTATCTCTCTCTCTCTGTCTCTCTCTCTCTCTTCTTTTGTTCTCCTATTCTCTCTATATTTCTTTTTCGCTCTCTCTCATTCTCCATTTCTTTTCATAATATCTTATTCTCTCTCTCCCTCATCTCTCTTTCTCTATCTCTCTTCTTTTCTCTCTCTCACTCTCTCTCTCTCCAATTATCTTCATCGAGCTTTCAAATTAACAATCCTTATTGTCAGGAGATTGAGAGTGAGGCAGTTCCAGTGCATGGACCGGCACTACCGTCTGAGCAAGTTCGGCGGATTTTGTTAGTTATTCTGTGCTAAATTATCTTCTTCTTCTTCTTCTTCTTCTTAGCGTTGTCCCGCGCCGGCCGAGGTCGGAGTAGGGTCCGCTGTACGGCTTCTAGCTCTCCAGAAACATCTGTCCGTTGCGTCTTCCGAGTGGAGTCTTGCAAGGCGCAGGTCTTGGTTGAGCGTATCCATATATCTTGTCTTCGGTTTGCCTCGAGGGCGTTTGCCTGGTACTTCCATGTCAAGGGCGTGTCTTGCGATGTTGGTCGCGTCTCTTCGCATCACGTGTCCATACCATCTAACTCTCCCTTCTCGCATCTTGTCTTGTATTGGGGCAACGCCGAGTCTCCCTCTCACAATCGTGTTACGCACACAATCTAGGCGAGTCAGTCCTAGTGTCCAGCGTAACATTTTCATCTCATTCGTGTGGATAATGTTCTCGGTTATACGCGTTGTAGGCCAGGTCTCCGTCGAATAGAGAAGCACGGGACGGATTGCTGTTTTATACATCTTTCCGCGTATGCCAGCTGTGATATTCCTATCACAGAGGACACCTGCAGCTTCTCTCCATTTCATCCAAGCTGCATTTACTCTTTGGCGTGCCGCTGCATTTGTTGACGTGTCTGGGGAGATGACAGAACCAAGGTACTTGAATTCGGAGGTCTTCGGGAGCGGTTCACCGCTGATGTGAACAGTTCCCGTCGTTTGCACTCCGATTTCCTGGTACTCGGTCTTCTTGATGTTGAGGCGTAAGCCATGCCTACTAAGAGCGTCATTCCATTCTTGGGTGCGTTTCTCGATTTCGGCACGTGTAGGAGCAGCAAGGAGAATGTCGTCGGCGTATGCGATGGTTGACGGAGCCGGAGTCAGTAGAGGACGCGTGACGGTATCCATAACCAAAATGAAGAGAAGGGGAGACAAAGCACTCCCTTGGTGCACTCCAACGTTTACTGCGAATGGCTCTGTGATGCCGACCGGAGTTCTGACAGTACTCTTTGAATCATCGTACATCGCCATTGTCCATCGAATTTACTCTTCAGGAACCTGATGATCGCGCAATGCATATGAAATAAGATCATGGGGGACTCTGTCGAACGCCTTTTCCAAATCGAGGTAGGTCAGATGGAGAGGTGATCTTTTCTCTGCGTGCTTCTCGACGAGTAAACGGAGTGCAAATATTGCATCTGTTGTGCCTCTTCCGTTCACAAACCCGCATTGCTGAGCTGGAATATCGACGATATCTCGTATGCGTGAATCCAGTATCCTCTCAAATATCTTCATAGTGTGGTTGAGAAGGCGTATTGGACGGTAGTTGCTGCACACTCTGGCATCGCCTTTTCCTTTGAAGACTGGAACGGTCGTGGAGTAGCGCCAGATATGTGGAATTTGGCCTTGCTTTACGATGGTGTTGAACAGGTGCACGAGATGTGCTAGTCCAACATCACCCGCAAGTTTCCAGGCTTCGGTGGCTATGTCGTCCGGTCCAGCCGCTTTCCCAGTCTTCATCTTAGAGAGTGCCTTCTTCACTTCCTCGGCCGTGATGGTTGGCACGGGTCCTTGTATGGCGTGGGAAGTAGGGCTGGGAGGGTGCTCAAACTCTTGGCCGCTCATTTCTTCGAAATGTTCGCGCCACCTGTTTCTGACTTTTAAAGGGTCAGTGACGAGCTTCCCTTGTTTGTCCCTTATCGTGGCTGCTCTCTGGATGTCCAAGGTGTTGCGGTGTCGAGCCTTGGCAAGCCGATAGATGGCTTTATCGCCTCCTGGTTGGTTCATCTTCTCATAGAGATCGCGGAAGTAGGAGGCTTTTGAAACTGCGACAGCTCTTTTGGCGGCTTTCTTGGCTGAGCTGTATGCAGCGCGGTCGTCAGCCTCATTTGACGTCCTCCATCTCTTGTAGGCATTCTTTTTCGCCTTGATCGCATCCTGAACTTCGGAGGTGAAAAACCAGGTGTCTTTCTCGATTCTTGGCTTTCCGGGTTTCGTCTTTCCGAGGATGCTTGCGGCGGGTGCTCTGATGCTGTCTTCAAGAAGCTTCCAATGTTCATTTATGTCCTCTGGAAACTGCTTGTAGAGTGCAGGAGGGAGTAGATTGCGATGGATGATGTGCATGAGAGAGAGACGTTCTGCTTTCCCAGTCGAGCGCCACCATTTGACACGTGTGCATTCAGGATTACGAGAAGGCTGTTTCTTCGACTTCAATACGCTGTAGTCCATAAAGAGAGGGTGGTGCTGAGATGCAACATGGTCTGATGGAATGACCTTTGCATCTTTCGCGTTCCGCAGCTTTGCTCTCAGGATTAACCAAAATTCAATTTGACTCTGATTTCTTCCGCTCTCGTATGTGAGTCCGTGAGATCGTCTCTTTTTGAAAAAGGAGTTCACGACTGCTAGATCGCATCGAGCACAGAAGTCAAGTAGCCGTTCACCCTCAGCATTGATCGTTCCGATTCCATGTCCTCCATGTTCTCTCTCCCGACCTTGTCGATCTGAACCGATGTGAGCGTTAAAATCTCCGCCGATTAAGATGTCTTCATGAGACTCTCGGAGTTTGATAACTTCCTCTAGAGAGTCGTAGAAGTCCTCCTTATCAGCGTCGCTACATCCTTGTTGAGGTGCATATGCTGAGACGACAAGGAAGTGATTGTTGGACGAAGAAATTCGGACGGCCATGACTCGATCTGTAGAGCGAATGACTTCGGTTACATCATCAGCAATTTTCGAGGAGAGGATAATGCCAACACCATTTCTTGTTGATGACGTGCCATGGTATATCAGCTTGTATCCGTCTCCTATCGGCTTCGACTTGCTTCCTCTCTATTTCGTTTCCTGTACAGCAGCAATGTCAACCCTTCTTGCTTCTAGCATTGCGGCCAGCTCTCTACTGCGTCCCGTCAGTGTTCCAACATTCAATGTGACAAGGCGAATTTGGGCTGTACGCCGCGCAGACATACCCCGCCCATGGGTAGCTGCCTGTCCTCGCATATTTGACGGTCCTAGCGGACAAGGTAAGACCGCGTCGCTTCCGGGGGACGCCCTAGCTTTGGTGATATATCTTGAAGAACTTGAAGCCATGGTTTACAACAAGGGTATTCATGCGATCGGCCTGTTGAGTGGATGGTCAATCCAGCCTGGCATCGCGGAACGTGTTTGTCGGGAGTTCCTGCTAATCCTTGACCGTAGAAAAGCAGAAGATTAATCGAAAAGACGCCTCGACTCGTGTGGCCTGGACTAACCGCTCTCCGCCTGGCCAACTGGTGGATAGAACCACTGCCGGAAGTGGACTCGTCCAAAGGGGGCCCAATTTTAGCCTCACTCAGAACGTCGTGATTCCGGCAATCACGGTAGTAGGGCTGAGTGAGTTTACACCTTCCCACCGACTTTGAGGTATTGGGGCTAGGGAAGGTATTGGGGCTAGGGAAGGTATTGGGGCTAGGGAAGGTATTGGGGCTAGGGAAGGTTCTGTGCTAAATTATATAACTTTGAAATCGGTTAGAGATTATTATAACAATGTTTCACGCTGTGCATTAGTATAGTAAATCGTGACAATCATCCACTTTATACATATAGTTATTATTAAATACAAAAATGGGATAAAGAATGAATGAATATGCAGATAAATAAGGCACTCTAGGTATCAAGACAACGATTCGTTGTTTTTTAACAAGAGCCTATCTAACGTTGCCCTCGTCAACGATAAAGAATCGATTGATCAGTTTCCCTTTCTATGACCATGTTTTCTTTTCTAACTTACTTTCTAAACAAACTTAACTTTTTTCTAACGCCTTTTGATAAAACTTTTGTTCTTTTTGTAGTGAACTGAAAAGCCGAGGCGAGTCTCCGCCCTTGTCATCGACATTCGCGTCAACTTCATCCTCAGGGCGACAAAGGACTGGCTCCCCGAGGAGACGGTGAGTCGGTTTTTTTAGGTTACTGTTGATAGGTTCTTTAGGTTACTGTAGATCAATTTCCAGCTATGATAGTCCAATATCACGTTCATATGGAAAGGACCCCTCACATCCTCCTTCGAAATCGCGAACCAGTTCAACAAACGCTTCACACGCCCAGTCGACTACAAAACAAAAAAGGAAAATCGGAAAACCATGAAGAAAGTTCACAACATCCACGCTAAAGATTTTGTCGAGTACTCAGAGGCCGCAGTGAAATCAGCTATTAAGAAGACAAAGAAATCAACAGCCCTCGGACCGGACGGACTCGCTCCAATACTCTTCCATTATCTCGGGAACAGAGGTATAGCCGCCCTCACAAAGCTCATCAACGACTCCCTCAGCTCTGGCAGAATTCCCATGATTTGGAAATCTTCAGTCATTCTCCCACTCCTGAAAGCAGGAAAAGAGGCAACGGATGGACCAGGATACCGACCGATCTCCTTACTCTCACCGATGGCGAAAATCAAAGAACGACTTCTATTGGAAGAACTCAAGCCGTACGTAAGAGTAGCTGAGCACCAGCATGGATTCACCACAGGAAGATCCACCACCTCTGCCCTCCTCACTCTTTCAAAAGACGTAGCTGCAGGTTTTAACACGAAGAGACCAGCTAAACGTACAGTGATGTTGGCAATCGACATGTCAAAGGCCTTCGACAGCATAGACATAGCGGTACTCATAGATCTCATCCTACAAACCGACGCCCCAAACTTCGCAAAGAAATGGCTAGCATCGTACCTCAGAGGACGAACGAGCCGTACATCCTTTCGCGACGTCCTCTCAAGCTCATCCCTGATCAGAAGCGGAGTCCCTCAAGGCAGCGCACTCTCACCGCTTCTTTTCAATTTATATCTAAGCGATCTTCCGAACAACGATCCAAACATCAAAATCGTCTCTTATGCTGATGATATAACGCTATGGGCGTCAGATCCGAGCATTTCCACTGCCTCGCTACACATACGATCCGGTCTCCCACACATCGAAAAGTTCATCCACGATCGTGGACTATCTATTTCTCCTGCCAAAAGCCAGCTTCTACTCTTCACACCTTACAGCAAAGAGTACAAGACTATCCTAGATGTCTCGATCGGAGGTCAGAGCGTACCCATCGTGAATACCGCCAAAATCCTTGGAGTTACATATGATTCTATGTTCACATTCAGTCATCATGCGAAAGACATAGCAGGCCGAATGTCGCAACGTAACAATGTACTGAAGGCGCTAGCCGGCAGTACATGGGGCAACCAAAAGGAGACACTCCGTCTCACGTACAAAGCCATTTGCCAAATCATATACAGCTACGCAGCTCCAGCCTGGGCCAGCTTTCTCTCCTCCTCAGCACATACCAAAATTCAAAGAGGACAGAACAATGGCCTGCGTATCGTAACAGGAAACCATCAAATGGCCAGCGTCGACCACATACATGCTGAAGCTAAAGTTATGAGATCGAAATCGCACCTTCACATGCTATCAGCCCAATACTTGGCAAGCACCTTGAGCCAAACTCACTTCCATCACGGATTATTTCTCCAAGGACCCCCACCGCGCAACATGAAAGCTGATCTTTACATCGCATGCAGAAGCACTGTTGAAAGAGCCCTGTCGGAAACAGCAGAGAAGAACAACGGGAAAAGCGTCGCCAACCGAGTCCACACAAACATGGTCTCAGAAGAAAAGGAAACCATCCAAGGTCCAGTCATACTGGGCGGCCGACCACCGCCGGACATAAATGAAGAAGAAGTGGACCTCTCCAGAAACGCCCGCTGCACGCTGAGCCAACTCCGCTCAGGCTACAGCAGGTACACCAACCACTACTTACACCGGATCGATGACTCGATACCTGACTACTGCCCAGACTGTCTCAATGGACCTCACGACGTGGCCCATCTCTTCAAATGCGCTAGACGTCCAACAAGACTCACGTTGGAAGATCTCTGGATGAAACCAAAAGAAGTAGCCTCATTTCTGAGACTATTGTGAAGGAAAGAAGAAGAGATGTATTTAAAAAATGAGAGGATAGAGAGAGGGAGAGAGCGGCTCTCCATAGCCAACTCTCTTCGACGCGAGACGTTTGCCGGCAACAACAACAACAACATCACGTTCATATAAATTCATTTTAACATTTACGGTAGTTTGAAATTAAAGTATCCATGTCTTATAGTTACGGTAATCATTTGGCTTTGTCACGGGCACGCAGTTTGCGTTTTGTTCCTCACATCAAAAATAGATTACGCAAACCATTCTCGCTAAACAGTTGAAGCCGGGACGGAGATCTAACTTGTCCTCTAGTGTGTGCTTTAATCTCATGCATTTTTGAATACCCTCTGAATACGAGCTTTCTCTGATTAAAAAAACATCATTCATCTCATTCTTGTTTCCGAAACAGTTACGCTCCATCAGAGGTCTTTCAAAGTCTTGATAGGAAGTCCTTGACTGATCTCTATCCAAGACTGTTTACTTGGGGAGCCACCAATGTTCACAATCGCTTTTCTCAAATAGCTGGTGATAGCTCTTAAGAAGCCCTCGGACACAGTAATCTGCTCAGATCTCGAAGTCATTCACGAGATCGCCATCGAAGGAGTCGGTCGAGGAGCAGATCGAGAGATCGATACAGAAGGAGGAGTCGAAGTAGATCGCGGGATAGGAGGAGAGATAGAGAGAGAGGCAGAGACCGAGATAGAAGCAGAGAGAGGGAAAGGAGCAGGGAGAGGGAGAGAGAGCGGAGGAGGAGAGATGACTCTACCAAGTCAGTTGGTTTTATGACTATGGTACATTTTAGGTTAGAAGGATACGGTAGTTTGTCCTGAATCCATACTGATTGAGCACAAAAACCATGTCAATCGTCAACGGATATTTTTTGACGAGTGAAAGTTCAATGATCATGTTGAGGAAACCAACTTGTAAAAGCACGAGATTCAAAGAAGAGATGAAAAAAGTCTAACGCATTAGACAGTTAAAGTCTTTGTCGTGCCAGTGAAGAGATGCGGTGTGGTTTCGTGCGGTGTGTACGAACTCTGCACGAAACCACACCGCATCTCTTCATTGGCACGACAAACACTTTAACTATCTAATTAACCTCCACGATGCGCGTCACTTAGTACTCAAAATTCTAACGCATTAGATAATTATCCGATAGGCAGTGCAGCGCGCGAAACAGAAAGTTCAAAATAAGTTACAAATTTTTTCCTGTATTTCAGTGCTCGGAACTCCGTTACTCCGCGAAGGAATGATATGAGGAGAGACGGAAGCATTTCTGGTTAATCTCCATAAATCTCTTATGGAGCCTTAGAATTCCACTTTTCACTTTCTCAACGTAATCTCTGCTAAGTGTTTTCGTTGAACGCTCCAATGTCTCACAACAAATTTCCGTGAGAATGAAAATAGACTACTGTTATTTCTCATTATAACTTTCACTGTTGGACGTAAATATAAAAATACCGTAGTCCATTTTCATTCTCGCGGCAATTCGTGGTGAGACACTGGAGCGTTCGATGAGAACACTTAGCAGAGACTACTTTGAGTAAGTGTATCGGTTATTGATTGAATGAAAACTTCATCGCCGGTGAATAACTCGTGCTATTTCATCGCGAACATGTTTGACAGAGTGGAATCTGAGATAATCAGAATGGCTAAGGTGAAGAAGGCAAACTTGGGTTTGAGTAAAGGGTATTTTTAGCCCGCTTAATTTCGCAACCTCATATTCTATCAAAGAGCCCATGAGATAATAATGACTGCACCGGAGACCAAAAACATTTTTCTCGTACCTTGACTATGATGAAATTAGTCACCAGACTGTTATTAGAATGTGTGAGAAGAAGAAGCAATCAAGTAACGGAGAGAAGTGAGCGAAGAATGGAGAGGAGAGAATCAAGAAAGAAGAAAAGTGGGCGGAGCAGAAGAATTTATTGATTGAAATCAGTCAATCATCTACTGACGCAAGAAACATCTTGATTGGACTGCTCAATTGTTTCATTCGCGGTTATGTGGAAGGGGAAAGAGTTTGTTTATCATCTCCGGGCTTCAAGTCCCTAATTTGAACAAGTCCTCCGTTTTCGATATGGCCGTTTTATATGCTCGCGTTATGTAAAATAGAGAACGGCACGGGTTTAAAAAAAATTCTCACAAGGGTTAATTGATCAAGTCCCATCGTCTAATGGCGGGCCTTCGTTTCGAGCTTCTTTGGGTCTCTGTTTAGAGTTTTAGAGCAGATTTAACGTGAAAATACATTTCATCAGGATTAAGCAACCTCATATTGCCATATTCGGGACTCGGTTCTAGCTATTTACCGCTTTTGGCGGACTCTTGTCTTATTCTGACACATCATAGACCGCCTCTATACTCATAGAAAAAGAATTTTTCATTTTTCATATTCTTCAGTGGAGCTCATACATATTTTCGTGCATATTTCCCACTGCGGATTCTGTTATTAGCAGAGAATCAGTATATTTGAAATTGATTGTTTTCTTGAAATTTGAATTTGAAAACTTGGTATATTTCAGAGTCAAGTTCGAGCGAAGCAGACAATATGAGCATGCTTTCTCTGCGGAGCAGCATGAGTGAGGAAGAGAGAGAGAGGAGAGAAATAGAGAATAGGAAGAGGAGAATCAGACAGACGAAGAGGATATGCAGGTGGATTTTGGTGTATTGTGTTCCGTATTGTGTTCCGCGGTACTAAAATTTCATAAAAATATTTCCTGTTGAGTGTATAAAATGAAGTATCGGGCTAGAATTGTGCTGTGCTAGAAAATTTAGCATCAAGTGATGTGTTGTTTACATAGGGTAAAATAAAGTATTGAAAAAGTGTGAGGGAAACTGCCTTTAATCAGAATAGGCTAAAGATAATCATATCAAAAGTTTAGTAATAGCTTCCTGCTCGAACCCCCGATTTTGCGCTTGCTTGCCTTATCTGGAAATTTCACCATTTCTCCCCGTCTAATTCATCGTCTTCTCGCTCATTTTCTCATAATTCTAGCCATGAACTTGCGCTCAAATTGCCTGCTATTTCGCTTTTCGTTTGAAAAAAAACGAGTTGTGATAATCGTACCACCACTTATCTATAGATATCCCACCAGATTTCTGATATAAACATGTAAATTTTTTCAGAGAGAAAGGAGCAGTTGTGGCCTCAAAGGCAGAATCTAGTTCGGAGGACGACAGGGTTAGACTCTGACTATCCAGAGTTTTTCAGTTTACGACTACAGTAATCACACCTAATGCCAGGACGCGGATTTGGGATAAATCTAAAAGAATAGCAGGGAAGGTTGAATAGGTTAAGTGTGGAGAAAAATGATATTAGACTTGATTAGTTCGAGAAAGATGTACTTTCAGTTTGAATATCAAGTATGTGTAACAAGTAGAATATCAAGTATGTGTAACAAGTAGAATATCAAGTATGTGTAACAAGTAGAATATCAAGTATGTGTAACAAGTAGAATATCAAGTATGTGTAACAAGTAGAATATCAAGTATGTGTAACAAGTAGAATATCAAGTATGTGTAACAAGTAGAATATCAAGTATGTGTAACAAGTAGAATATCAAGTATGTGTAACAAGTAGAATATCAAGTATGTGTAACAAGTAGAATATCAAGTATGTGTAACAAGTAGAATATCAAGTATGTGTAACAAGTAGAATATCAAGTATGTGTAACAAGTAGAATATCAAGTATGTGTAACAAGTAGAATATCAAGTATGTGTAACAAGTAGAATATCAAGTATGTGTAACAAGTAGAATATCAAGTATGTGTAACAAGTAGAATATCAAGTATGTGTAACAAGTAGAATATCAAGTATGTGTAACAAGTAGAATATCAAGTATGTGTAACAAGTAGAATATCAAGTATGTGTAACAAGTAGAATATCAAGTATGTGTAACAAGTAGAATATCAAGTATGTGTAACAAGTAGAATATCAAGTATGTGTAACAAGTAGAATATCAAGTATGTGTAACAAGTAGAATATCAAGTATGTGTAACAAGTAGAATATCAAGTATGTGTAACAAGTAGAATATCAAGTATGTGTAACAAGTAGAATATCAAGTATGTGTAACAAGTAGAATATCAAGTATGTGTAACAAGTAGAATATCAAGTATGTGTAACAAGTAGAATATCAAGTATGTGTAACAAGTAGAATATCAAGTATGTGTAACAAGTAGAATATCAAGTATGTGTAACAAGTAGAATATCAAGTATGTGTAACAAGTAGAATATCAAGTATGTGTAACAAGTAGAATATCAAGTATGTGTAACAAGTAGAATATCAAGTATGTGTAACAAGTAGAATATCAAGTATGTGTAACAAGTAGAATATCAAGTATGTGTAACAAGTAGAATATCAAGTATGTGTAACAAGTAGAATATCAAGTATGTGTAACAAGTAGAATATCAAGTATGTGTAACAAGTAGAATATCAAGTATGTGTAACAAGTAGAATATCAAGTATGTGTAACAAGTAGAATATCAAGTATGTGTAACAAGTAGAATATCAAGTATGTGTAACAAGTAGAATATCAAGTATGTGTAACAAGTAGAATATCAAGTATGTGTAACAAGTAGAATATCAAGTATGTGTAACAAGTAGAATATCAAGTATGTGTAACAAGTAGAATATCAAGTATGTGTAACAAGTAGAATATCAAGTATGTGTAACAAGTAGAATATCAAGTATGTGTAACAAGTAGAATATCAAGTATGTGTAACAAGTAGAATATCAAGTATGTGTAACAAGTAGAATATCAAGTATGTGTAACAAGTAGAATATCAAGTATGTGTAACAAGTAGAATATCAAGTATGTGTAACAAGTAGAATATCAAGTATGTGTAACAAGTAGAATATCAAGTATGTGTAACAAGTAGAATATCAAGTATGTGTAACAAGTAGAATATCAAGTATGTGTAACAAGTAGAATATCAAGTATGTGTAACAAGTAGAATATCAAGTATGTGTAACAAGTAGAATATCAAGTATGTGTAACAAGTAGAATATCAAGTATGTGTAACAAGTAGAATATCAAGTATGTGTAACAAGTAGAATATCAAGTATGTGTAACAAGTAGAATATCAAGTATGTGTAACAAGTAGAATATCAAGTATGTGTAACAAGTAGAATATCAAGTATGTGTAACAAGTAGAATATCAAGTATGTGTAACAAGTAGAATATCAAGTATGTGTAACAAGTAGAATATCAAGTATGTGTAACAAGTAGAATATCAAGTATGTGTAACAAGTAGAATATCAAGTATGTGTAACAAGTAGAATATCAAGTATGTGTAACAAGTAGAATATCAAGTATGTGTAACAAGTAGAATATCAAGTATGTGTAACAAGTAGAATATCAAGTATGTGTAACAAGTAGAATATCAAGTATGTGTAACAAGTAGAATATCAAGTATGTGTAACAAGTAGAATATCAAGTATGTGTAACAAGTAGAATATCAAGTATGTGTAACAAGTAGAATATCAAGTATGTGTAACAAGTAGAATATCAAGTATGTGTAACAAGTAGAATATCAAGTATGTGTAACAAGTAGAATATCAAGTATGTGTAACAAGTAGAATATCAAGTATGTGTAACAAGTAGAATATCAAGTATGTGTAACAAGTAGAATATCAAGTATGTGTAACAAGTAGAATATCAAGTATGTGTAACAAGTAGAATATCAAGTATGTGTAACAAGTAGAATATCAAGTATGTGTAACAAGTAGAATATCAAGTATGTGTAACAAGTAGAATATCAAGTATGTGTAACAAGTAGAATATCAAGTATGTGTAACAAGTAGAATATCAAGTATGTGTAACAAGTAGAATATCAAGTATGTGTAACAAGTAGAATATCAAGTATGTGTAACAAGTAGAATATCAAGTATGTGTAACAAGTAGAATATCAAGTATGTGTAACAAGTAGAATATCAAGTATGTGTAACAAGTAGAATATCAAGTATGTGTAACAAGTAGAATATCAAGTATGTGTAACAAGTAGAATATCAAGTATGTGTAACAAGTAGAATATCAAGTATGTGTAACAAGTAGAATATCAAGTATGTGTAACAAGTAGAATATCAAGTATGTGTAACAAGTAGAATATCAAGTATGTGTAACAAGTAGAATATCAAGTATGTGTAACAAGTAGAATATCAAGTATGTGTAACAAGTAGAATATCAAGTATGTGTAACAAGTAGAATATCAAGTATGTGTAACAAGTAGAATATCAAGTATGTGTAACAAGTAGAATATCAAGTATGTGTAACAAGTAGAATATCAAGTATGTGTAACAAGTAGAATATCAAGTATGTGTAACAAGTAGAATATCAAGTATGTGTAACAAGTAGAATATCAAGTATGTGTAACAAGTAGAATATCAAGTATGTGTAACAAGTAGAATATCAAGTATGTGTAACAAGTAGAATATCAAGTATGTGTAACAAGTAGAATATCAAGTATGTGTAACAAGTAGAATATCAAGTATGTGTAACAAGTAGAATATCAAGTATGTGTAACAAGTAGAATATCAAGTATGTGTAACAAGTAGAATATCAAGTATGTGTAACAAGTAGAATATCAAGTATGTGTAACAAGTAGAATATCAAGTATGTGTAACAAGTAGAATATCAAGTATGTGTAACAAGTAGAATATCAAGTATGTGTAACAAGTAGAATATCAAGTATGTGTAACAAGTAGAATATCAAGTATGTGTAACAAGTAGAATATCAAGTATGTGTAACAAGTAGAATATCAAGTATGTGTAACAAGTAGAATATCAAGTATGTGTAACAAGTAGAATATCAAGTATGTGTAACAAGTAGAATATCAAGTATGTGTAACAAGTAGAATATCAAGTATGTGTAACAAGTAGAATATCAAGTATGTGTAACAAGTAGAATATCAAGTATGTGTAACAAGTAGAATATCAAGTATGTGTAACAAGTAGAATATCAAGTATGTGTAACAAGTAGAATATCAAGTATGTGTAACAAGTAGAATATCAAGTATGTGTAACAAGTAGAATATCAAGTATGTGTAACAAGTAGAATATCAAGTATGTGTAACAAGTAGAATATCAAGTATGTGTAACAAGTAGAATATCAAGTATGTGTAACAAGTAGAATATCAAGTATGTGTAACAAGTAGAATATCAAGTATGTGTAACAAGTAGAATATCAAGTATGTGTAACAAGTAGAATATCAAGTATGTGTAACAAGTAGAATATCAAGTATGTGTAACAAGTAGAATATCAAGTATGTGTAACAAGTAGAATATCAAGTATGTGTAACAAGTAGAATATCAAGTATGTGTAACAAGTAGAATATCAAGTATGTGTAACAAGTAGAATATCAAGTATGTGTAACAAGTAGAATATCAAGTATGTGTAACAAGTAGAATATCAAGTATGTGTAACAAGTAGAATATCAAGTATGTGTAACAAGTAGAATATCAAGTATGTGTAACAAGTAGAATATCAAGTATGTGTAACAAGTAGAATATCAAGTATGTGTAACAAGTAGAATATCAAGTATGTGTAACAAGTAGAATATCAAGTATGTGTAACAAGTAGAATATCAAGTATGTGTAACAAGTAGAATATCAAGTATGTGTAACAAGTAGAATATCAAGTATGTGTAACAAGTAGAATATCAAGTATGTGTAACAAGTAGAATATCAAGTATGTGTAACAAGTAGAATATCAAGTATGTGTAACAAGTAGAATATCAAGTATGTGTAACAAGTAGAATATCAAGTATGTGTAACAAGTAGAATATCAAGTATGTGTAACAAGTAGAATATCAAGTATGTGTAACAAGTAGAATATCAAGTATGTGTAACAAGTAGAATATCAAGTATGTGTAACAAGTAGAATATCAAGTATGTGTAACAAGTAGAATATCAAGTATGTGTAACAAGTAGAATATCAAGTATGTGTAACAAGTAGAATATCAAGTATGTGTAACAAGTAGAATATCAAGTATGTGTAACAAGTAGAATATCAAGTATGTGTAACAAGTAGAATATCAAGTATGTGTAACAAGTAGAATATCAAGTATGTGTAACAAGTAGAATATCAAGTATGTGTAACAAGTAGAATATCAAGTATGTGTAACAAGTAGAATATCAAGTATGTGTAACAAGTAGAATATCAAGTATGTGTAACAAGTAGAATATCAAGTATGTGTAACAAGTAGAATATCAAGTATGTGTAACAAGTAGAATATCAAGTATGTGTAACAAGTAGAATATCAAGTATGTGTAACAAGTAGAATATCAAGTATGTGTAACAAGTAGAATATCAAGTATGTGTAACAAGTAGAATATCAAGTATGTGTAACAAGTAGAATATCAAGTATGTGTAACAAGTAGAATATCAAGTATGTGTAACAAGTAGAATATCAAGTATGTGTAACAAGTAGAATATCAAGTATGTGTAACAAGTAGAATATCAAGTATGTGTAACAAGTAGAATATCAAGTATGTGTAACAAGTAGAATATCAAGTATGTGTAACAAGTAGAATATCAAGTATGTGTAACAAGTAGAATATCAAGTATGTGTAACAAGTAGAATATCAAGTATGTGTAACAAGTAGAATATCAAGTATGTGTAACAAGTAGAATATCAAGTATGTGTAACAAGTAGAATATCAAGTATGTGTAACAAGTAGAATATCAAGTATGTGTAACAAGTAGAATATCAAGTATGTGTAACAAGTAGAATATCAAGTATGTGTAACAAGTAGAATATCAAGTATGTGTAACAAGTAGAATATCAAGTATGTGTAACAAGTAGAATATCAAGTATGTGTAACAAGTAGAATATCAAGTATGTGTAACAAGTAGAATATCAAGTATGTGTAACAAGTAGAATATCAAGTATGTGTAACAAGTAGAATATCAAGTATGTGTAACAAGTAGAATATCAAGTATGTGTAACAAGTAGAATATCAAGTATGTGTAACAAGTAGAATATCAAGTATGTGTAACAAGTAGAGAAGTAATCTTTATAATATTAACAGTGGTTCAAATTCATTCGCCTAACGAGAGAATTAATACGTCAATACATTCGCTCTTGTTCTGTAACAGGAGCTGCTGTTCCTCCAGAATTTTTCATTCAAAAAAAACGTAGGAGCTTTCACTAAACGCTTTCGTTGCTGTCCCCATTCTGTTAAAAAAAGTGTTTGAAGAAGTCAAGAGCGCAAAAGATGCGCGAAAGAATGCAGAAGACGTTGAAAAAGAGAGTGGTGGAGCTTAAGGCGGCCGAGAAAGAGAAGGAGACAGAAATGGTGAGTAATTTGGCGCCAGATTCATTTGAAATCGCAGTGCCTCAGATGAGGGAAAAAGTTGAGCTTTGCAGACCATTCTTCGTATTTCTGTGGTATCAAAAGATCTAACGAAGAGATACATACATTAAGAGTTTTGTTCAGACTGTACGGTATCAGAGCTTCGAAATCTGCTATAAAGCAAGTTCGAGCAAGCTTATTGGGGGAGGCATATACTAATAAGGTAGATGAAAAACCAGTTTTTTTGTCGTGTCAGCAAGAGTTTCAAACCCGCGACTGCCCAGTTACCATACTGAGATTACAAGCCATAAGCTTGAGTTTAAGTTCCAATGGAAAAATCAGTGAATTGCTCTGATTTTAGTGCTTAGGAGATAGTAGAGAATGTGTTATAGTGTGGTCGGCGCAGTCTTTACTGAAAAAATGTACTCTGCTAAGAGCAGTATAATAGTGTATGTAATCATCGCAGTCTTACTGTAGTTAATGGTGGACCTTCTTATCACAGGCTCGGGAACGTCGTGAGAGAGAGCTGGCTCTCTACTCAGAGGAAGTACAGCGAAGAGAACGAGAGCGTAGAGCGAGAAGAGAAGAGAGAGAACGAGAGCTAAAAGAGCGCAAGCAGCGCAGAGACGGAAGACGATCAGAGAGTCGTCGAACTAGGAAGAGAAGCTCTTCTTGAATTATTGATTGATGTTGATGATGTTATGATGTTTCTCTATTGATCTACTTTAGGGGCCGTATGCAGGTATCATATTTTTCAAGGAAAATGCAGTAAAGAACTGTCTGATTTTGTTCTCTAAAACAGTCTTCTAAAAAATTTATTTAAAAAACCGAAAACTGAAATTTTTTTTCATCGGAACACATGTACCATTCCGTTTTCAAAGAAAATTGTTTTCTTTGAAGCAGACAGCTAAACTACTCAAGTAGGAGGAGAGCTGCATTCTTCCCGTTAAATTTTACCTGAAAAATGATTCATGCGTGTACTTGCATACGGCCCCAGAAGTGTTGTGGTTTTTAAAAGATTCAGTTCAATGTTGTATCACTTTGACCCATTGTTTCCTAATAAAGTACATATTTTCAAGTATACGCTGATCTTCAGCAGTGCAAAGTACTCATGAGTCGACAGCCGGTTTTAATGAATGGTTCCGCCTTCGGTGCACTATCTTCCGAAAATGTCCCGTCCTAGAAAGGGTGAACATTCAGACTATAAAGAATCTCGATTATGATTTCTTTATTATTTTTTGCTTTCTTTTCTTTTCCTTTCTCTTCAAATTATCTCTACAAATTTCGTTATATAAGCAAAAACATTATTATATTAATGCTTCTTCTCTTAATGCTTCTTCTTCTTCTCTCGTTAAAACAATGGAAAAAGTACCCACCCTTCAATAAGTATCACTTGATATTGACATTTTATGTTATTGACATTCACATTACCTGAATCTTTCTACACAAGCAAGTAGAAAAATATGTTGAAAAAGGGCTCAAAGCACTCCATAAACTCGATGCAACAACGGTCGAGAGAGATTGTGTTTTTACAAGGACACCGGACAACCGTACAAGTCATATACTTTGAATGAGCTCATTTTCGATATGATGGTATCTAGTGCATATCTCGAATTTCAGAAGCGAAAGAAAATTGACAAAAAATCACGAAAAAAAGAACTTTTCCAGACATTGGAATCCGGGATGGGTGCTGTAAAAAATACTTTTGAGGTAAACGGTAAAACAAATAACTGGCGAGTTTCGCCACACTTTGATATTTCTTTTTTTTTCTAGTCCATTCTCTTATAACAATTTTTGGTTCTTGTTTACCTGGGGAGCCGCGCTTCAATTGGGGGGGGGCTTTTAAAAATTACTTTGGCGAAACTGGAGATAGTGGTCCCGTCGAATTCCCATTTTTTGCATCAATTTTTCTAGGGTTTCTTTACGAGCTAAAAACGATTCTGAGAAGTGCGAAGCTGGATCTGAAGTGTTTAGGCCATTACTAAAGCACGCTGCGCCGCACGCTAAATCATTACTAATGCACGTCAACGCGCGGGAAAATTCTTAACTCCGCCCCATGTGCTTTATTTAAAACGTCGCCCTTCGTCAATGGTACACGGCAATTGACAAATGAAGGCAAGAAGCCGGGAGGCATGAGGACGCCTTGAGTGAGGCCGCGCGTTTTATTTTTACATTAAAACATATTTTTACATTAAAAACGCTTAGGCTTAGTAAAAGTTCACGATAACGAGGCCGTACGGCTTAGCTAACGAGGCGGCCTCACTCAAGGCGTCCTCACGCCTCCCGGCTTCTTGCCTTCATTTGTCAATTGCCATGGCACACCCCCGTCAGACTAAAACGCGGCCTTAACTTCGCACTGGTACACCCCCCGTCAGACGACCACTTTCGATAGACAAGGCCGGCCCGCAATATTTTATCTCTTCTAGAAGTTTTAGAAAAAGAAGATGTTCTCTTACATGTTTGGCAATTATCGAAATATTATTTGATTGTAAATACAAAAATTAGTGTACCTTCTGAGAGCGATCGCATTAAATTCTCTATCATTAACCGGTAATGAGCGCGTTACCAATCCCTTTTTATCATACAATGAAATATAACAACATTTGAAGAGTATACGGACACTATGGACTTCGATACGTCCATTTACTCTCCTCTGTCGAAAGTTCTCATTCCGGGCATTGAATGTCGACCTCCGAAAAACTTCCACCAGTTCCGAACTGACAGTTAGTAGAGATCAGAAATGATCCAATGCTTATTTTTTAAAAAAAAAAGTAGTGAAGCCTGGTTGAGACGGATATAAGCGTTTTCTCCTAGGCCTTATGATTGTGATGTTGGCTTTCGTTGTAGTAGTCGAAGGTAAGGCAAAGGTCTGCGCTATGAATTTTTTTTTGTATCAGTAATCTACTCATGTTGTAAAATGAGAGTTTTGACCTGAGACGGAAAACATTTCTGAACATTATGAGAGAAAAAGAGTAGAAGAAGACTTTAGAACAGGGTGTTTCTCTGGGTAAACCCTTTGTGCTTACTGTGAAAAGGAAGCAATAGGCACATTCTGTTTGTACCGCATTCTCAAGCACTTGGTCTCTCCAAAGAGAACCGTTTCTTCACGATATTTTTCCGATATACTAGTTTTCCGATATACTTGTTTTTTGCGGATTTCAGAGAATAACCTAATTGGTTATGTTCTGGGTTCCAAAGACTAACTAAACGTAGCTTTTGAATCCCGAAGTATTGAAATCAAGAAGGTAAGGTGAGAATGTAGTTGTGCGATCCTTCAAACACAGTTTCTTGAAAAAAATGTCTAACGGTACTTGAGAAATTTATCGTGAGACCCAAATTTATCGTGAGACCCAGTGCGAGGACAATCTCAAAGGGCTAATAACAACAGCCTCAGAGTTTTACAATTTCAGTGCCCCTGAGTGGAAAAGCAACTCTGCCCGAATTGCGGAGTTACCAGCAGGAGCTCATAGAGCACGCTCTCAAGGGAGAGAACTCCCTGATCTGCGCGCCTACGGGTTCGGGTAAGACAGTGATTGCAGCTCATCTCGCCATCGCTCATCTCCTGAAAGCGTACATTCCGGCCAGGGTACGGTTTCAAAAGACTTAAAGTGCACGGAGTTGTGTGTCTTCGTAGCTCAATCGGTAAGGATTCGGCGTGATAAGCGGAACGTTGCGGGTTCGATTCCTTAGTCAGTTTGGCTCGAGTTTCTGTTCGGATTTAGAAGAAAGTTAGGGTCTCAAAGAATGGATTATTCTCCCATTTCTAGATGTTAGGTGATTAAAGCAGTTGGATTCATTTCTGGAAAGATATGGCTTTAAACTGTCCATAGTGAAAGCCGGCTTATATATTGATAATTAGTCAAGCCTCAACATTTCATTTGATAAATTTTACAGGTGTTCATGGTGGTGCCGACGGTTGTTCTGGTACAGCAACAGGCGAACTTGTTCCGGAACTACTGTAAAGGAAGCTTCTATGTCGTTGAGATAAGTGGTGATGTGCAGGTAGTGCAAATTTGGGAGTTCAAGTTACTGTAGGTTTCTTCTGCATTCAGAGTTGAATGATTTGCTTCGCCTCAAATGGACGAGTGTAAAAGACTTTTGGACGAGTGTAAAAGAAGTGTTCTAGGTCAAGGGCCAAGGACAGCTTTTGCAAGCGCTCTCAGCAGATATCGTCGTTCTAACACCTCAGATTATGCTGTTAGTTATTTGAGTTCATCACCATTTTTCTTCTCAAAAAAAGCGCGAATGAATCGTTGTAGATTGATTCTGTGGGGGGGGGGGGCTGTCGAGTTTTTTTTTATAGGAAAAGGTAAATTCGTCTAGAAAACACCAATGACCGCACAGTATAGAATGTGGTTTTATGAAAGAGAGAGACACATACTGACGGAAACAAAGCGAGTAAGAAAGAGAGAGAAAGTTACAAACATACAGAGGAAGAAAGAGACATGGAGAGAAACTAATAGAGGCAAAAGACAGGCTATAAAGATAGGTAGAGAGAGTGATAGAGATCGGGCGTGGCATTGTGGTAGTGTGATAGACCATAGTGCGAAGAGTCCCGAGTTCGACTCCCACCCCGGACAGATCCACCCAAACCAAAGGGGTTAAGAAATGTTGGTAGTGCTCATGCACGAATCTGACTCTCCCCACTGCTGCTAATCACACTAGCAGTGATATAGCAGGCAGCCACTGGTTCTACTAGGATAGTTCTGTCCTGCATCTCAGGGGAGCGCGTACCCTGCCGCGAGGCGGGAACAAGCGCGAGGAAGAAGAAGAAGAACAAGAGAGTGATAGAGATACATGCAGATAGACATTATGACAGAGTGAGAGTGAGAAAGCGAGAGATTGAAAGGGAGAGAAATAGACAGAGTGAGAGATACAGATACAAAAGATAAAGAAAGGGAGAACGAGAAAGTGAGAGAAAGAGAACGGGGTATAGAAAAAGAGAGATGAGGGAAAAAGAAGAGAGTTTGGTGTGGTTTCTCTCAGAAACCTACTGACTGTGCCAGAGGAGAGCTCTCGCATCTACATGTCAGACATTTCTCTGCTGCTTTTGGATGAATGTCATCACACGGACAAGCGCAATCCATACAATATCATCATGCAACACTACCATTCACATCCACACAAGAAACCCCAGGTTACATACAGGGTGTCTCTCTAAAGTCTATTGCGGGTAAGATCTATGCGCAAATCTATGCGCTATGCAAAAAAAAGCTAGTTAGACGACTTTTATGTTCTCTCTTTTTCAACCCACGCTTTCAGTCTATTTATGAATTCCACTGTCTGTAATGATTAGCTTCATTGATCTACACGCTGGTCTGATGGGTGGTAAGAAACACCCTGGTTTCATTCAAGACGCACTCGCTCCATGACACACAGAAGCTAGCCAAGTTTCAATATTCCGCGTCAAGCTATTCACTATTCCGCGTTCACTATTCCGTGTCAAGCTATTCACTATTCCGCGTCAAGCTATTCGCTATTCCGCGTTCACTATTCCGCGTCAATCGTTGACTGGCGAAGATAAGCGCTAAGAAGATGATTATAATCATTATTACATGACTCTACAGCTCATTTTTGATCCCATAAACATTTTGATCATGCAAACATGAAAAAATTACCTCGCTCAGAGCGGGGGACGAACTAGACTAATGATGAGTGAGCTAAAGGTAGATGGGACCGACTAGACTAATAATGAGTGAGCTAAAAGTATATGGGACGGACTAGACTAATGATGAGTGAGCTAAAGGTAGATGGGACGGACTAGACTAATGATGAGTGAGCTGAAGGTAGATGGGACGGACTAGACTAATGATGAGTGAGCTAAAGGTAGATGGGACGGACTAGACTAAGGATGAGTGAGCTAAAGGTAGATGGGACGGACTAGACTAAGGATGAGTGAGCTAAAGGTAGATGGGACGGACTAGACTAAGGATGAGTGAGCTAAAGGTATATGGGACAGCCTAGACTAATTATGAGTGAGCTAAAGGTAGATGGGACGGACTAGACTAAGGATGAGTGAGCTAAAGGTAGATGGGACGGACTAGACTAAGGATGAGTGAGCTAAAGGTAGATGGGACGGACTAGACTAAGGATGAGTGAGCTAAAGGTAGATGGGACGGACTAGACTAAGGATGAGTGAGCTAAAGGTAGATGGGACGGACTAGACTAAGGATGAGTGAGCTAAAGGTAGATAACAGAGAAAGGATGCAGATTGGGCAATAAGAGGTTGGGACTTAGAAGGATCGCTTGCTTCTTATTAAACTGGTCTTCTCAGCTCGAGGAGCGCTCTATTTTTAGAAACTTGAACGATGCTATGGTTTTATTGATTCGCTACTTTAACTCAAGAAGGGGGGGAGGATAAACTCGATTATCGACTGATTGCCTATAATCGATGGCGCCCCACATAAGGTGGTTTCGCTGACTGCCTCTCTGGGTGGATGTGAGCGTTCGCTGCTGGAAGAGTCGCAGATCTTCTCCTACATCTTCTCCTTCTGCCTCCGAACAGCCGCTCAGTCGCTCATGACAGTGCAGATAAATAAAGACGAGCTTCTGCATCATGTCAAGCCGCCAAAAGAGTGTCAGTGTACACTAGCTCTACCATAGAGTGTACGCTAGCTCTACCATAGATTTTTCAACTGTGACCCTCATTCTCATAGCGGCTTTTTCATCATCATTTCATGATTTTTATCCATCCGTTGGTGAACTTCACTGGAACAAAGAGTTTGAATTCATTTCTGATAGTGCATTCGAAAAGGTGCGAGACAGCAAAAAAAGGTTTATATTACAGGTTTATTACAGGTTTACGAAAAGCAGAGCTGGAAATTTATCGACCATTCACGGACTCATTGAAGAAATTTCTCTCTTTTCTAGAGGAGACCATCAGAATAAGAGTATCGGGGTTAATCAGCGACAAGCTGAACAGCAACATCAAACTCAGCGAAGTTAGGGCCCCGTTTTATTTTCATATCCAAGACAAAGGTTATAAATAAGACACAAAATATAATAACAATTACTGATAGAAGCATGGTTTTCATTGGAAAAATCTATTTTAAAACGCTTAGGACATTAATCAGCGGCAGTGATATCAGTGCGAAATGACATTAATCAACGGCAGTGATATCAGTGCGAAATGACATTAATCAGCGGCAGTGATATCAGTGCGAAATGACATTAATCAACGGCAGTGATATCAGTGCGAAATGACATTAATCAGCGGCAGTGATATCAGTGCGAAATGACATTAATCAACGGCAGTGATATCAGTGCGAAATGACATTAATCAGCGGCAGTGATATCAGTGCGAAATGACATTAATCAGCGGCAGTGATATCAGTGCGAAATGACATTAATCAGCGGCAGTGATATCAGTGCGAAATGACATTAATCAACGGCAGTGATATCAGTGCGAAATGACATTAATCAGCGGCAGTGATATCAGTGCGAAATGACATTAATCAACGGCAGTGATATCAGTGCGAAATGACATTAATCAGCGGCAGTGATATCAGTGCGAAATGACATTAATCAGCGGCAGTGATATCAGTGCGAAATGACATTAATCAACGGCAGTGATATCAGTGCGAAATGACATTAATCAGCGGCAGTGATATCAGTGCGAAATGACATTAATCAACGGCAGTGATATCAGTGCGAAATGACATTAATCAGCGGCAGTGATATCAGTGCGAAATGACATTAATCAGCGGCAGTGATATCAGTGCGAAATGTAAAGAGAGAAAAAAATATCATGTATCAGCATGAAAAATCAGTTCAAGGCAATGTTTTTGATCGTTCTTGATATAAGTTCATGAGTAGTTCAGTTCATTTATTTCTGTATTTGCACATGTTTAAAGTTTAACCGGTTTTCACTGAAAAAAAACTAAAGTTTAAAAAAAAACAGCATCAAACTTGGTGTAACTTACATTAAATTGAAAGTAATCGTGTTTTACACTGACTAAATACATAGTATGAAATGGCTGTGATTTCATTGATATCGACTTTTTGATGATTATCTGAAACACAGGATTGAAATGGTTAGAGTTGGACCGGTCTAGATTGTTGGGGAAAGTGATTCAATCTACGAGCTGCATAAGCATTGCATTCTCGTGTGTACTCAATGACTGCAGACTGTTGGATCGCATGACTCATAACATAACTCTTTGCAGTCCTGTCTGATCTGGCCAGATCCGGAGAAGCAATTGGAGCCGTATCAGAACAATATCGCGATAATTGATAATGAGCTCGGTAAAATGCACGATGGAGAACAAAAATGGCAGCTGAAAACAGCCATCAGTATGATAAAGGTACTATAGCGTTCAAATGATGAGAGTACCATAACGTTCGGGTTGTAGCTGATTGGTGGGATACGCTTGCTAGTGTGCGATAGGTGGCAAGTTCGACCCCCCATCCTGAAAAGAGCCAATAAATTATAGTGGGTTAGAAAATTTTAGTACTGACAGAACGAATATGTATAACTCTTTCAGGGTAGTGCGTACTTTGCATCGAGGCGAGAATGAGCACCTAGAAAAATGTAAGGACTAGAACTTAGAAACTTCTTCTTGCATCGGCTTTTCGCTGAAATGTTTGAAATCTAATTAACCATAAAGTTGTAAATCCAAGGTTTAGAGAAAGGATTGTAATGCACTCAACACATTGAAAGAGAGGAGCAAGGGCTTGCATTGTGTCCTTGGTATTGTAAGTGATAACGCGTTCGTATTGTCTGTTGGATAATTATAGACTACTAAGTTCGATCCCTTTTCTTGCATTGCTTTTTGCCCGCTGGGAGATACCATCATATTTCATGATATTCGGACTCTTTTCGTAGTTATTTCACAACGCGATTGTGCAATGTCGTCTGCTGCCTGCCACTTACATACTCGAGGATATCAAGGAAGGGGTCCGAACGTTACAGAGGTTTTCAACTTTCTTTTTCTTACCACCCGTATTGTATGGACCTTGAAATTGGAATTATGTTATCTGTGTGTGGGTAAGAGTGGGGTAAGTGGGATGGGTAAGAGCATCGCCAGGATAGCAAAGGTCGTGGCTTCGGTTTCTCTGCTGAAGCTATAATACAACACGAGACAATCGTGATCCATTCAACAAAACAAGGATGGACTTCTACGGGCAAGCAACAACAACACGGGAGTCTTCGCTTAATAGTCGAACACAATACCATTATACCACGTCTGTCTTTATATATCTGTTTATATTTCTCTTTCTATCTGTCTATATTTTACTATATAACTTTTTCTGTTGTTGTTGTTGTCTTGCCCATAGGTCCTGTCGAGGGGAGTCCTTTTGGGATAGGTTGGTGGTGAGGATCCTTTTGAGTCCGGAGAGATTTTCTCCGTCTACACTCGCACCGCAGTAGGCGATCCTCTTGTCGAGACCCATTCGTTAACCGGAGAAGGGCAAGAGGTTATTTTACTGGCGCCTCGACTCGCCATTGAAAAGTATAGCGGAGTATCGGCTGATGTTTTGTCCGGTGGCATGCCCAGGGCGGTCCGACATCGCCCTCCTTTGACGAGCTATACTACCCAGTTTTGGTCCGCGGCGGGATTTCTCCCGCTACCTCCCAGCACGAATTCTTCGTAGGAGGCGTCCCTCTATCCGCCACCTGAGGTCGCGCTCGGTTCTGGACTGGATAATCCGGCTCCATCCGTGACAGGCTCTTAAGGCTGTAGAGTCACGAATGGCCACTGTTGCCAGTGTGTTTCGAGCTCTCTCTTTCTAACTCTTCTTTATCTCTCTCTATTCTTCCTGTCTTTTAATCTTTATTCCTCTTACTCTCTCCATTTCTACTTCTCACTATTTTCTCTATTTTTTCATTTGATTTTAGATGCTCTGGATCGCTGTTTAAACAAATGTTTATTCTTAGAAAATGTTCGATGTATAAAATGAGTTCTTTTTCAAGTGCGGATGGTCGCTTTTGTCAATTCATGGCTCGTTTCAAGTCCATAGAAGGTCAGCTAGAGCAAGAGGCTCCTTGCGAGAACAGCAAGCAAATTCTCACGATGCTGAAGGAGGTGATTTCTGTTAATATTTCAAAGATTTTTCTACATGAGTCGTCGAAAATGAAAAGGTCATGGAAGACTATGGTTTAATAGCAGGGTTTAATAGCAGAAAATATTAATTTTTTGAAACGTTCTGCTCCACCATTGTATCTGAGACGTAGCTAGTGAGGTTCAACCAATCCTATCTGAGACGTAGCTAGTGAGGTTCAACCAATCCTATCTGAGACGTAGCTAGTGAGGTTCAACCAATCCTATCTGAGACGTAGCTAGTGAGGTTCAACCAATCCTATCTGAGACGTAGCTAGTGAGGTTCAACCAATCCTATCTGAGACATAGCTAGTGAGGTTCAACCAATCCTATCTGAGACGTAGCTAGTGAGGTTCAACCAATCCTATCTGAGACGTAGCTAGTGAGGTTCAACCAATCCTATCTGAGACATAGCTAGTGAGGTTCAACCAATCCTATCTGAGACGTAGCTAGTGAGGTTCAACCAATCCTATCTGAGACATAGCTAGTGAGGTTCAACCAATCCTATCTGAGACGTAGCTAGTGAGGTTCAACCAATCCTATCTGAGACGTAGCTAGTGAGGTTCAACCAATCCTATCTGAGACATAGCTAGTGAGGTTCAACCAATCCTATCTGAGACGTAGCTAGTGAGGTTCAACCAATCCTATCTGAGACGTAGCTAGTGAGGTTCAACCAATCCTATCTGAGACGTAGCTAGTGAGGTTCAACCAATCCTATCTGAGACGTAGCTAGTGAGGTTCAACCAATCCTATCTGAGACATAGCTAGTGAGGTTCAACCAATCCTATCTGAGACGTAGCTAGTGAGGTTCAACCAATCCTATCTGAGACGTAGCTAGTGAGGTTCAACCAATCCTATCTGAGACGTAGCTAGTGAGGTTCAACCAATCCTATCTGAGACGTAGCTAGTGAGGTTCAACCAATCCTATCTGAGACATAGCTAGTGAGGTTCAACCAATCCTATCTGAGACGTAGCTAGTGAGGTTCAACCAATCCTATCTGAGACGTAGCTAGTGAGGTTCAACCAATCCTATCTGAGACGTAGCTAGTGAGGTTCAACCAATCCTATCTGAGACATAGCTAGTGAGGTTCAACCAATCCTATCTGAGACGTAGCTAGTGAGGTTCAACCAATCCTATCTGAGACGTAGCTAGTGAGGTTCAACCAATCCTATCTGAGACGTAGCTAGTGAGGTTCAACCAATCCTATCTGAGACATAGCTAGTGAGGTTCAACCAATCCTATCTGAGACGTAGCTAGTGAGGTTCAACCAATCCTATCTGAGACGTAGCTAGTGAGGTTCAACCAATCCTATCTGAGACGTAGCTAGTGAGGTTCAACCAATCCTATCTGAGACGTAGCTAGTGAGGTTCAACCAATCCTATCTGAGACATAGCTAGTGAGGTTCAACCAATCCTATCTGAGACGTAGCTAGTGAGGTTCAACCAATCCTATCTGAGACGTAGCTAGTGAGGTTCAACCAATCCTATCTGAGACGTAGCTAGTGAGGTTCAACCAATCCTATCTGAGACGTAGCTAGTGAGGTTCAACCAATCCTATCTGAGACATAGCTAGTGAGGTTCAACCAATCCTATCTGAGACGTAGCTAGTGAGGTTCAACCAATCCTATCTGAGACGTAGCTAGTGAGGTTCAACCAATCCTATCTGAGACGTAGCTAGTGAGGTTCAACCAATCCTATCTGAGACATAGCTAGTGAGGTTCAACCAATCCTATCTGAGACGTAGCTAGTGAGGTTCAACCAATCCTATCTGAGACGTAGCTAGTGAGGTTCAACCAATCCTATCTGAGACGTAGCTAGTGAGGTTCAACCAATCCTATCTGAGACGTAGCTAGTGAAGTTCAACCAATCCTATCTGAGACGTAGCTAGTGAGGTTCAACCAATCCTATCTGAGACATAGCTAGTGAGGTTCAACCAATCCTATCTGAGACGTAGCTAGTGAGGTTCAACCAATCCTATCTGAGACATAGCTAGTGAGGTTCAACCAATCCTATCTGAGACGTAGCTAGTGAGGTTCAACCAATCCTATCTGAGACGTAGCTAGTGAGGTTCAACCAATCCTATCTGAGACATAGCTAGTGAGGTTCAACCAATCCTATCTGAGACGTAGCTAGTGAGGTTCAACCAATCCTATCTGAGACGTAGCTAGTGAGGTTCAACCAATCCTATCTGAGACGTAGCTAGTGAGGTTCAACCAATCCTATCTGAGACGTAGCTAGTGAGGTTCAACCAATCCTATCTGAGACATAGCTAGTGAGGTTCAACCAATCCTATCTGAGACGTAGCTAGTGAGGTTCAACCAATCCTATCTGAGACGTAGCTAGTGAGGTTCAACCAATCCTATCTGAGACGTAGCTAGTGAGGTTCAACCAATCCTATCTGAGACGTAGCTAGTGAGGTTCAACCAATCCTATCTGAGACATAGCTAGTGAGGTTCAACCAATCCTATCTGAGACGTAGCTAGTGAGGTTCAACCAATCCTATCTGAGACGTAGCTAGTGAGGTTCAACCAATCCTATCTGAGACGTAGCTAGTGAGGTTCAACCAATCCTATCTGAGACATAGCTAGTGAGGTTCAACCAATCCTATCTGAGACGTAGCTAGTGAGGTTCAACCAATCCTATCTGAGACGTAGCTAGTGAGGTTCAACCAATCCTATCTGAGACGTAGCTAGTGAGGTTCAACCAATCCTATCTGAGACGTAGCTAGTGAGGTTCAACCAATCCTATCTGAGACGTAGCTAGTGAGGTTCAACCAATCCTATCTGAGACATAGCTAGTGAGGTTCAACCAATCCTATCTGAGACGTAGCTAGTGAGGTTCAACCAATCCTATCTGAGACGTAGCTAGTGAGGTTCAACCAATCCTATCTGAGACATAGCTAGTGAGGTTCAACCAATCCTATCTGAGACGTAGCTAGTGAGGTTCAACCAATCCTATCTGAGACGTAGCTAGTGAGGTTCAACCAATCCTATCTGAGACGTAGCTAGTGAGGTTCAACCAATCCTATCTGAGACGTAGCTAGTGAGGTTCAACCAATCCTATCTGAGACGTAGCTAGTGAGGTTCAACCAATCCTATCTGAGACGTACAGTACCGCCCAAAATGTTATAATATATTGAATTATTGAACATAACTTTTTTCAAAAAAAACGAATGAAGATCAAATTTTCAGATATTTTTTACAAGCCAAATTCACATGTTTCGAGTAATAGAACAAGTTTTGAAAATGCTTTATTAGGTTTATTCGTTAAAAAAATGGAAATAGTAAAAAGTGCTTATAGAGATGTTCAGTTTTTTCGAAGTAATAAAACAAATATTCTAGTATTTGGTGGCATATCCTTTCGAGTCAATGACTGCCTGACATCTACGAGGCATAGAATCAATCAAAGAGTCAATGGTTGCCTGCGAAATCGCCTTCCATTCCTCCTCTAGCTGCTTAAACTTTTCATCAGCATTTCTGCATGTTCTTCCCGTCAATTTTCGTTGCAAATGTTCCCATAAATTTTCGATGATGTTCAAATCGGGAGACTGGCTCGGCCAGTCCAAAACATCCACATGCCGACGGCGAAACCAGTTCTGAACGTGCTGAGATCGATGTTTCGGGTCGTTATCTTGTTGAAAGGTGAACCCACGGCCGAATTTGGAGAGGGCCCAAGGGCGCATAGTGCTTTCCATTATGTTCTCATAGCCGTAACGATCGAGATTTCCGACAATACGTCTAATTGGACCCATGCCGCTGGCGGAAAAACAGCCCCAGACCATCACAGAACCATCGCCATGTTTTACTGTGAGCGACTGGTATTGCGGCAGGAAAAGCTTGCCCGCTGGACGTCTTACCCACCCCAGACCGTCACTGCAGAACATATTAAACTTGGATTCATCGCTCCAAACAATCTGAGACCACTCACGGCGTGTCCAACTGAGGTGATCCTTAGCCCACTGAACTCGAACTTTACGATTTTTTCGCTGATGAAAGGCTTCTTTGCAGGCCGCCTTCCATTCAGTCCAGCGGCTTGCAAACGGCGTTTGATGGTAGTTATTGAAGGAGCAGGAGTCGCGGGCGTTGATATGATAGCTTGAATGTCTGTAGCAGTGCGTTTCGGGTCTTCGCGAGATGCGCGCAGGATGCTTCGGTCCATGTACCTCGAAGTTACGCGGGGTCTCCCCGAACTTGTCTTCACGATGACTCGTCCCTGCAATTTTTTTTGTGTTCCAAAGTTATTCAGTTGTAGAAAATTCGTTTACCTGGGTTCGAAAACGCCGGAGGATATGGGAGATAGCGCTCTGAGTTACCCCGAACTGCTGAGCGAGCTCGCTCTGTGACCGGCCCTGTTTCGCCCCAGCAACAACAGCTTCTTGCATTCTTTTACTTGTATTTCGATGTCCAACAGTTCGAACCATGACTTGAAACAAAATTTTTATGAATGAAGTTCGGTAAACAAAAAAAAATCAACTAAAAAAAATCATGGAGAAAAACTGAAGAATGGAAGATATACCAATTTCGGTGTATTTCCTGGAGATAAATAATAAATCACTCAAAACGACGTCCGGTACGGTACAGACACCCAAAAAAACTTCTGTGAAAATTTGAGCTTTGAATTTTATCTTTGAAAAAAGTTATTTTCAATAACCCTATATATTATAACATTTTGGGCGGTACTGTAGCTAGTGAGGTTCAACCAATCCTATCTGAGACGTAGCTAGTGAGGTTCAACCAATCCTATCTGAGACATAGCTAGTGAGGTTCAACCAATCCTATCTGAGACGTAGCTAGTGAGGTTCAACCAATCCTATCTGAGACGTAGCTAGTGAGGTTCAACCAATCCTATCTGAGACGTAGCTAGTGAGGTTCAACCAATCCTATCTGAGACGTAGCTAGTGAGGTTCAACCAATCCTATCTGAGACGTAGCTAGTGAGGTTCAACCAATCCTATCCGAGACGTAGCTAGTGAGGTTCAACCAATCCTATCTGAGACGTAGCTAGTGAGGTTCAACCAATCCTATCTGAGACGTAGCTAGTGAGGTTCAACCAATCCTATCTGAGACGTAACTAGTGAGGTTCAACCAATCCTATCTGAGACGTAGCTAGTGAGGTTCAACCAATCCTATCTGAGACGTAGCTAGTGAGGTTCAACCAATCCTATCTGAGACGTAGCTAGTGAGGTTCAACCAATCCTATCTGAGACGTAGCTAGTGAGGTTCAACCAATCCTATCTGAGACGTAGCTAGTGAGGTTCAACCAATCCTATCTGAGACGTAGCTAGTGAGGTTCAACCAATCCTATCTGAGACGTAGCTAGTGAGGTTCAACCAATCCTATCTGAGACGTAGCTAGTGAGGTTCAACCAATCCTATCTGAGACGTAGCTAGTGAGGTTCAACCAATCCTATCTGAGACGTAGCTAGTGAGGTTCAACCAATCCTATCTGAGACGTAGCTAGTGAGGTTCAACCAATCCTATCTGAGACGTAGCTAGTGAGGTTCAACCAATCCTATCTGAGACGTAGCTAGTGAGGTTCAACCAATCCTATCTGAGACGTAGCTAGTGAGGTTCAACCAATCCTATCTGAGACGTAGCTAGTGAGGTTCAACCAATCCTATCTGAGACGTAGCTAGTGAGGTTCAACCAATCCTATCTGAGACGTAGCTAGTGAGGTTCAACCAATCCTATCTGAGACGTAGCTAGTGAGGTTCAACCAATCCTATCTGAGACGTAGCTAGTGAGGTTCAACCAATCCTATCTGAGACGTAGCTAGTGAGGTTCAACCAATCCTATCTGAGACGTAGCTAGTGAGGTTCAACCAATCCTATCTGAGACGTAGCTAGTGAGGTTCAACCAATCCTATCTGAGACGTAGCTAGTGAGGTTCAACCAATCCTATCTGAGACGTAGCTAGTGAGGTTCAACCAATCATATCTGAGACGTAGCTAGTGAGGTTCAACCAATCCTATCTGAGACGTAGCTAGTGAGGTTCAACCAATCCTATCTGAGACGTAGCTAGTGAGGTTCAACCAATCCTATCTGAGACGTAGCTAGTGAGGTTCAACCAATCCTATCTGAGACGTAGCTAGTGAGGTTCAACCAATCCTATCTGAGACGTAGCTAGTGAGGTTCAACCAATCCTATCTGAGACGTAGCTAGTGAGGTTCAACCAATCCTATCTGAGACGTAGCTAGTGAGGTTCAACCAATCCTATCTGAGACGTAGCTAGTGAGGTTCAACCAATCCTATCTGAGACGTAGCTAGTGAGGTTCAACCAATCCTATCTGAGACGTAGCTAGTGAGGTTCAACCAATCCTATCTGAGACGTAGCTAGTGAGGTTCAACCAATCCTATCTGAGACGTAGCTAGTGAGGTTCAACCAATCCTATCTGAGACGTAGCTAGTGAGGTTCAACCAATCCTATCTGAGACGTAGCTAGTGAGGTTCAACCAATCCTATCTGAGACGTAGCTAGTGAGGTTCAACCAATCCTATCTGAGACGTAGCTAGTGAGGTTCAACCAATCCTATCCGAGACGTAGCTAGTGAGGTTCAACCAATCCTATCTGAGACGTAGCTAGTGAGGTTCAACCAATCCTATCTGAGACGTAGCTAGTGAGGTTCAACCAATCCTATCTGAGACGTAGCTAGTGAGGTTCAACCAATCCTATCCGAGACGTAGCTAGTGAGGTTCAACCAATCCTATCTGAGACGTAGCTAGTGAGGTTCAACCAATCCTATCTGAGACGTAGCTAGTGAGGTTCAACCAATCCTATCTGAGACGTAACTAGTGAGGTTCAACCAATCCTATCTGAGACGTAGCTAGTGAGGTTCAACCAATCCTATCTGAGACGTAGCTAGTGAGGTTCAACCAATCCTATCTGAGACGTAGCTAGTGAGGTTCAACCAATCCTATCTGAGACGTAGCTAGTGAGGTTCAACCAATCCTATCTGAGACGTAGCTAGTGAGGTTCAACCAATCCTATCTGAGACGTAGCTAGTGAGGTTCAACCAATCCTATCTGAGACGTAGCTAGTGAGGTTCAACCAATCCTATCTGAGACGTAGCTAGTGAGGTTCAACCAATTCTATCTGAGACGTAGCTAGTGAGGTTCAACCAATCCTATCTGAGACGTAGCTAGTGAGGTTCAACCAATCCTATCTGAGACGTAGCTAGTGAGGTTCAACCAATCCTATCTGAGACGTAGCTAGTGAGGTTCAACCAATCCTATCTGAGACGTAGCTAGTGAGGTTCAACCAATCCTATCTGAGACGTAGCTAGTGAGGTTCAACCAATCCTATCTGAGACGTAACTAGTGAGGTTCAACCAATCCTATCTGAGACGTAGCTAGTGAGGTTCAACCAATCCTATCTGAGACGTAGCTAGTGAGGTTCAACCAATCCTATCTGAGACGTAGCTAGTGAGGTTCAACCAATCCTATCTGAGACGTAGCTAGTGAGGTTCAACCAATCCTATCTGAGACGTAGCTAGTGAGGTTCAACCAATCCTATCTGAGACGTAGCTAGTGAGGTTCAACCAATCCTATCTGAGACGTAGCTAGTGAGGTTCAACCAATCCTATCTGAGACGTAGCTAGTGAGGTTCAACCAATCCTATCTGAGACGTAGCTAGTGAGGTTCAACCAATCCTATCTGAGACGTAGCTAGTGAGGTTCAACCAATCCTATCTGAGACGTAGCTAGTGAGGTTCAACCAATCCTATCTGAGACGTAGCTAGTGAGGTTCAACCAATCCTATCTGAGACGTAGCTAGTGAGGTTCAACCAATCCTATCTGAGACGTAGCTAGTGAGGTTCAACCAATCCTATCTGAGACGTAGCTAGTGAGGTTCAACCAATCCTATCTGAGACGTAGCTAGTGAGGTTCAACCAATCCTATCTGAGACGTAGCTAGTGAGGTTCAACCAATCCTATCTGAGACGTAGCTAGTGAGGTTCAACCAATCCTATCTGAGACGTAGCTAGTGAGGTTCAACCAATCCTATCTGAGACGTAGCTAGTGAGGTTCAACCAATCCTATCTGAGACGTAGCTAGTGAGGTTCAACCAATCCTATCTGAGACGTAGCTAGTGAGGTTCAACCAATCCTATCTGAGACGTAGCTAGTGAGGTTCAACCAATCCTATCTGAGACGTAGCTAGTGAGGTTCAACCAATCCTATCTGAGACGTAGCTAGTGAGGTTCAACCAATCCTATCTGAGACGTAGCTAGTGAGGTTCAACCAATCCTATCTGAGACGTAGCTAGTGAGGTTCAACCAATCCTATCTGAGACGTAGCTAGTGAGGTTCAACCAATCCTATCTGAGACGTAGCTAGTGAGGTTCAACCAATCCTATCTGAGACGTAGCTAGTGAGGTTCAACCAATCCTATCTGAGACGTAGCTAGTGAGGTTCAACCAATCCTATCTGAGACGTAGCTAGTGAGGTTCAACCAATCCTATCTGAGACGTAGCTAGTGAGGTTCAACCAATCCTATCTGAGACGTAGCTAGTGAGGTTCAACCAATCCTATCTGAGACGTAGCTAGTGAGGTTCAACCAATCCTATCTGAGACGTAGCTAGTGAGGTTCAACCAATCCTATCTGAGACGTAGCTAGTGAGGTTCAACCAATCCTATCTGAGACGTAGCTAGTGAGGTTCAACCAATCCTATCTGAGACGTAGCTAGTGAGGTTCAACCAATCCTATCTGAGACGTAGCTAGTGAGGTTCAACCAATCCTATCTGAGACGTAGCTAGTGAGGTTCAACCAATCCTATCTGAGACGTAGCTAGTGAGGTTCAACCAATCCTATCTGAGACGTAGCTAGTGAGGTTCAACCAATCCTATCTGAGACGTAGCTAGTGAGGTTCAACCAATCCTATCTGAGACGTAGCTAGTGAGGTTCAACCAATCCTATCTGAGACGTAGCTAGTGAGGTTCAACCAATCCTATCTGAGACGTAGCTAGTGAGGTTCAACCAATCCTATCTGAGACGTAGCTAGTGAGGTTCAACCAATCCTATCTGAGACGTAGCTAGTGAGGTTCAACCAATCCTATCTGAGACGTAGCTAGTGAGGTTCAACCAATCCTATCTGAGACGTAGCTAGTGAGGTTCAACCAATCCTATCTGAGACGTAGCTAGTGAGGTTCAACCAATCCTATCTGAGACGTAGCTAGTGAGGTTCAACCAATCATATCTGAGACGTAGCTAGTGAGGTTCAACCAATCCTATCTGAGACGTAGCTAGTGAGGTTCAACCAATCCTATCTGAGACGTAGCTAGTGAGGTTCAACCAATCCTATCTGAGACGTAGCTAGTGAGGTTCAACCAATCCTATCTGAGACGTAGCTAGTGAGGTTCAACCAATCCTATCTGAGACGTAGCTAGTGAGGTTCAACCAATCCTATCTGAGACGTAGCTAGTGAGGTTCAACCAATCCTATCTGAGACGTAGCTAGTGAGGTTCAACCAATCCTATCTGAGACGTAGCTAGTGAGGTTCAACCAATCCTATCTGAGACGTAGCTAGTGAGGTTCAACCAATCCTATCTGAGACGTAGCTAGTGAGGTTCAACCAATCCTATCTGAGACGTAGCTAGTGAGGTTCAACCAATCCTATCTGAGACGTAGCTAGTGAGGTTCAACCAATCCTATCTGAGACGTAGCTAGTGAGGTTCAACCAATCCTATCTGAGACGTAGCTAGTGAGGTTCAACCAATCCTATCTGAGACGTAGCTAGTGAGGTTCAACCAATCCTATCTGAGACGTAGCTAGTGAGGTTCAACCAATCCTTCAAAACAGGGTCGATTTTTCAAGCTCATGAGCTCATTTTATCAAGCTAATTTTAAGCATCAAGAAGCGAGCTTTGGTAAGGTTTAGGTGTTCTGCTGTGATTGGAGCTGGTGTTTTTTTGGAGAGACTAGTCTCGGTTGATTTTTTTCTAATAAATAAAATTTTTGCTCAGATTTTCATATCTATAAATATTGAGAGGGTAGGGGATTAGTTGAGATGACCTCGTGATATGAAAGAACAGGAGTATTTCAAAATTGTTCAAATTTGAAGAAACGGTCGATTTTTGAGTGGGGTAGTCTAGAATAATAAGTGGAGAGCTTAAGGAAAAGGACAGAAAACAGAAAGTTTCTCTTCACATTGCTTTGCTGGTAACCTATAAGAATGAATAAGTTAGGCGCAGCACTGAAGAGTTTAGGTAGACCACGTGATAACACTGAAGAGTTCAGGTAGACCACGTGATAACACTGAAGAGTTTAGGTAGACCACGTGAAAAGTAGGTAGACCACGTGATAAGTAGGTAGACCACGTGATAAGTAGGTAGACCACGTGATAAGTAGGCAGACCACGTGATAAGTAGGTAGACCACGTGATAAGTAGGTAGACCATGTGATAAGTAGGTAGACCACGTGATAAGTAGGTAGACCACGTGATAAGTAGGTAGACCACGTGATAAGTAGGTAGACCACGTGATAAGTAGGTAGACCACGTGATAAGTAGGTAGACCACGTGATAAGTAGGCAGACCACGTGATAAGTAGTAAGAGTTTATCACATCTGATCATAATTTGATCTAGCAATGGCAAAGTGAAGCAACCAAGAGATGAAGAATACAGAGAGAAAAGCCCTTGAAAACAGCCCAAGAGAATGAGAGAAGTACTGATTTTGAAGAACCAAGGCACAATAAGTTCGTGAATTATTTCTTCATCGCCAAAGCGGGCAAAAAACGATGAGAAGAAGAAGGAAAGAAGGTTTTAAGGAGATCTGCGGTCAACTGCAAAGAGTGCCATCTTCACGCATTATGGTCTTCTGCACGGAGAGAAAGATGGCAAAATCACTCGCAAGATTCATTACTGATGAATGTCTGACTGCAGGGAAAAAAGCCTATGTTTCTCAAGTTTTACTCCCTTCAAGCGTCCGAATGCTGTTTCATATTTGAAAATAGTCATGACTACGACTACGCGTTTTTATTGTTATCAAGAAAATAGTCATGACTACGACTACGCATTTTTATTATTATCAAGAAAATAGTCATGACTACGACTACGCGTTTTTATTATTATCAAGAAAATAGTCATGACTACGACTACGCGTTTTTATGATTATCAAAAAACTTGATCATGACTTTAAGAGTTTCCATGACTAAAATGCTAAATCTGTTCACCAATGTTTATTTTATAGCTTAAGTTCGTAATCATCCTTTCTGAAATTTATAATTCTCATTTCCATAGGCATGGAATGGAACATGGTTTTAAGTTAAAGTATCACTGTTTTCTATGTTGAATCATCAAGACATTGTATTATAACAGACTTGGCCAGAAGTACGAATTTAAGAAGACGACAAGGAGTATGAATCATGTACTAGTAAGAATTTTCTCTTGTTCATGACTTCAAGTACGAGTCATGATGTCTAAACATACGAGTCCTTGTAACTCGCCCGAGAGTGAAATTTGACTACTCGAAAACCAGTGATTCTGAAATCCCGGTATTGAGGTGATTGTGAGTGCGAATGCGGCGAAGAATGATCATGGTCAAACATCGACAGAGCAGAAGAACACTATCGCTGCTTTCATGCAAGGAGACATCAACGTGAGTCTTCAAAGCTTACAGAGAGCTCGAAAATTCCTGTATCTGTGGCTTAATGCGCAGATCTTTGGTTTAGTAAGTGCAAGGTCGCGAGTTCGGTTCCTTGTTTGTTTGTTTTCTTGCCCATAGGTCCTGTCGAGGGGAGTCCTTTTGGGATAGGTTGGTGGTGAGGATCCTTTTGAGTCCGGAGAGATTTTCTCCGTCTACACTCGCACCGCAGTCGGCGATCCTCTTGGCGAGACCCATTCGTTAACCGGAGAAGGGCAAGAGGTTATTTTACTGGCGCCTCGACTCGCCATTGAAAAGTATAGCGGAGTATCGGCTGATGTTTTGTCCGGTGGCATGCCCAGGCCGGTCCGGCATCGCCCTCCTTTGACGAGCTATGCTACCCAGTTTTGGTCCGCGGCGGGATTTCTCCCGCTACCTCCCAGCACGAATTCTTCGTAGGAAGGCGTCCCTCTATCCGCCACCTGAGGTCGCGCTCGATTCTGGACTGGATGATCCGGCTCCATCCGTGACAGGCTCTTAAGGCTGTAGAGTCACGAATGGCCACTGTTGCCAGTGTGTTTCGAGGTTCCTGTCGGGTGAAACGAACTCTTTTTCGATATTCAGCTACAAAGTTGAAGATAGAAAAGGTGGCATATTTATGTATTGCCTGTAGCGGCTTTTCAAAGGTAAGTGGGGATCAGGGGTTAAATGTAGCCGCCCAAATTGGGTTTACATGTATCCGCCGCTCAAAGTTTGGAGGAAAAATAAGAGGGGATGAAGGAAAAGGGTAAGAAAAGAGAGGGAGTTTTTTGTCAATAATGTGTGTACATGTATCCGCCGACGGGACCGATCCGGTCACTATTTAACCCCTGGTGGGGATCGCAGATGAAGATAGATCTGTCGAAATGCCCTTGAAGCGTTGAAATGGCATATAATTCGGATAGATGTCTTGAGATGCTACTTTTGATAGTTTTATCTATGACGTTAGGTTTATTGAAAGCCAGATATTCAGAGAATCAGTCCTTCAATCAAAATAAGTAAATGGAAAAAAATTGGATCCTATGTGCGAATCGGTGCGTTGCAACAGCGAAAAAACGCGCTAGCAAATGATAACTCGGTTGATGATATATGTAGCTCTCTTTTTTCCAAAGCGTTCGATGCTGTGTATTATTGCTTTCTTTTGTTGATAAAAGAATCCATTGGTGCCAAGGGCTCTGCGCATCATAATGGAAGGGCAAAAGGAGGTCGTACCTGATGTTTACATGGTTCTTCAACTTTATGAGGACAAGAAAAATGTGTTCGAGGTGCTCACGACGACTTCAGTAGTAGAAGAAGGACTGGACGTCGCGGCTTGTAATCTAGTCATCAAGTACAATACGCTGGGATCAATCGTTCAATTCGTCCAGAAAAGAGGTTATATAATAATACTTTATTGCACAGTGCGAGTTGCAAAAGTTTCAAAATCAATAAAAGAGCGATAACGCTCACAATTGAAATCATTTCACAGACATTTCACTTTTTCATTGAAAAAAGTGAGAAAATCAATGTTCAAGATTCTGGGAGAACTGTTAAATTAGAAGAATAGCTAGGAAGTCTTCAAAGGCCGTATGCATGGAAAACAGTTTATAATAATCTGGATTATTATAATCCAAGGATTACAAAATCCAAAAAAGTCAGAAATTTTTGGATTATGGAAATCGGTATGCATGGTGTCAGATTACTTAAACTTGGATTTTCGTCAAAAAGGACGCGGAAAGACGAGCGTGTGCTTCAAAATGCACTCTAAACACTATAACTGTTGAATACTGAATGCACTCTAAACACTATAATTATCTTTCGATTATCTTTTTGGATTATTCAATAAACTACCTCCGGAGTAGGGTTACTGGTTTCGTCGGATTATCAGTAATCCAAAAGTGTTATAGCTTCCATACATACCGGATTATTCAAATAAAGTTCTATAACTGATAATCCAAGCTCATAATACTTTTGGATTACTCCATGCATACGGCCTCAACGGAAAAATATACAGCGAGAACAAAAAAGTGAGAAAAAAATGAAGCCGTTTCTGGAATCATTTCATTTCACATGCTTGACTTATTTATGTAACTGGACATAGCTAAGAGGCCTTTGAGCTGTGAAGAATCGTGCCCGTTGGAAGCTCAGTGTGGACAGGTAATACGTAGAAGCCGCAGTTTTGGGTTTGGTTTCAGCCTGAAGTAAATAATATTAAATTTTCTGCCAGAAAGTTAAAATTCATGTGTTTCCCAACTCACTCAATCCCTATGTGCACTATTGTGTTGCTATCTCAGGGAAACGGTTGAAGTAAGGGTTCTTTGGAATAGTTCAGTGAAGATTCTTTCAAGTCCGGAAAAAATTTCCTCTGTTTAGACTAGCACCGAAGTCGGCGAATTCTTTGATGAAACCCAAAAAAGTTAACCGGAGAAGGACAAGAGGCCGATTGCTCGGCATTGGCTCGTTTTTCATCTTTGATCTCTGTTCAGGGCGGGCGCGAGCGTCGTGTTCGAGAAGTGTCCTCCTAGCAGTCTCAAACAATGTATACGAGAAAGAGCGGAAAAATAAGCTGGCGGAGAATATGATGCAGGTAACAAAGATTGTCAATGACTAAATGTCAAACTGTTACACATTTATTGACAGAATATCAAACTGTAAAACGTTCGATAACAAACTATGAAACTTTAACACGCTTGGTAAAAATTAGTCAAAACGATTCTTATGCAAGCTGGACTTCACGGAAGACGATTCTCGAAGAAGCCCTTCATCTCTGTCAAAAACAGCCAAGCACGCCTGAAGTGGGCGCGGATTTATCGTCACTGGACTCGAGCTGAATGATCTGGGTTTTTTATCTCTCTGGTTGAATCTCTTTGGCAGAGACGGGGTTAGGTTCGTTCGTCGTCCCACAGGCACTCGGTACGCTTTCAACTACCAACTGCCCACAGTCCAACATGGCGGAGGATCAGTCATGATTTGGAAAGCTTTTTCCTCTCTCGGCACTGAACCATTACCTTGTATCCTTGGTAAAATATATTGCTAAATTAACACAGACATACTAGAGACAAAGATGCGACCATTGTCCCTTACTACGCACGGACCTGGCTTCATCTTTCTAGCCGACAATGATCCGAAGCACACTTCTGCTCACGCAAAATCTTGGATCCAGCGTCGCCATTGGCCGAGTCAAAGTCCCGATCTTAACCCAATCGAGCACCTCTGGGAGCATTCAGACAGAATGCTGAAGTGAAAGAAAGCGAAGAACGCGGCCGAGCGCTTCCAGCAACTTGAGCTGGCATGGAAGTCGATTGCCGAGGCAGTCATTGGCAAATTGATAGATTCAACAACAAAAAAATGTGAGGCTGTCTTTTCAGCAAACGGCCATGCTACTAAATAATGATTCAAAAAAGTTTAGCTCCAAAAAAATTTTTTGTAACTGTTGCTGCATTTTTGATCGAAATATGTAAATTTGCCGAAACTCATCTAAAACCGGTTATAGCCGATGTGATAACTGGTGATTTTTTGTGAATGATTCAGTGATCTTTATGATGAAGCTATGAAAATTTCATCTCGATTAATGCATTTGTTGTAAAGTTATCGACAAAAAACAAAATTCTATATAATTTTGAGCGCTACTGTATGTGATATAAACTTGCAGGTTGTGCTGTCGAAAATACATGAAATGGGCGTGTCCGAGTTCCGAAGAAGGTTGAAAGAACACGAAGAGGCCGAGAAGAGCAGAACAAGAACCGAAATTGAGTGTGAAATAAGCAGCCACCGCATCGTCGGAGGATCGTGAGTGGGGAAGAGTGTTGAAGGAGCAAAGGTTGAAGTCAAAGTAGCAGAGTCGCAGTCGAAATAGTATGGGTCAGAGTTGAGGAAGTAGATTCGAAGTCGAAAGAGCAGGGGATAAGATTCGAGAGTACAGGGGTCGGAGTCAAGGTAGCATGCTCGAGTTCAATGGAGCAAGGGTCGGAGTCTGTAGAGCATAGGTTGGAGTCAAGAGAGCAGGGTCGTCGTCAAAGTATGTAGTTGAAGTTTATAAAGTTTACTAAATGACTTTTTGGATACTCATTGAGTTTATCGTATTAAATGAAAGTTATCTATCTCTCTTTATGAGGCACTAATAGGTTTTCTTTTTCTTTTTAGGTTTTTTTAGATACCTATCTTACCCATTGGTAGTCCTCAAGTGAGCTGGTAGCGTTGCAAACAGGGGTTATATAGTCATGTCAGACCTTCTGTCGGCGGGCCTCTTTTTTTCCAAATCAAAAGGGAGGACCCTTTTATGTTAAACGAAGAAGAATTTCTCGGGCCTTTTTTTTCAGCATACCTTTATGTGAAAAAATTTTCCGCTTTTGGCAGGCTTCTGTACTTTTTTCTTGCACGCTAAAAAACCCCTGGTTGTAAGCCAGCGCTTTGTGTGTAATATGAGAATTATTTGTTTCAATTAATTTATCCCATGCACATGAAAGATATTTAAAAAGCAAAGAGATACACAAAAATACAATTAGAAAAAAAACATGGACTAGTGGGAACATTCTAGATACGAGGAACATTCTAGGTTCTTCATTCTAAGTGCTGATGGGGATTTGCCTTCTACATGATGAATTGAGTAACCAAAGTAGATAAGAGATTTTAAAAAAACAAGCTTGAGTAGTAAAAAAGTAGATCAGATAAGAATCACATCATAAGAGGATATTGATTATTTAGTCTACTATATTGATTAGATTCGGCATGACTTCTAATTTGAATTTCGTAGGTTCTTACCAAAATAAAAGGTTTTATTTAGCGAATACCGATTCTTCTGGAAGTAGAATGGGTTCCTCACTAATTCGTTTAGTTATTAATTAATTCATTATAATGTATAAATTCCATCCGTTTCAGATTCCGTATATTGTGCGAAAACTGCAACGGTTTTGTGTGCCTCTCGGAGGATATGAGAGTGGATACGAATCACTATGTTTGCATAGACCCATCCATATGGCAAAGATTGAAACTGCTTCCTGAACCTGCCAGAGTTGGTACTACTTCACCCTCCCGACAATTTTTTGAGTGATCAAGAGTTTTTTTGTTGTGTTAAGCCGTGTAATAGCGAGGAGAAATATTCTGTGTTTGATATGCATACACGAATATCTTTCGAAAGACATTGTTGTTGTTGTTGTTGTCTTGCCGAACTGGTAAATCTTCCTTCGCGAGACACTGAAGGAAGTCATTGAAGCTCTCGACACTCCACCGTTGAGAGCCCACTCTCTCTCTTTTTTAATCTCCATTTTTTATCTTCTTTTCTTTCTTTCTCTCTCTTTTTTTTGGAGAGATTTAATTTTCGAAAGACATTCTGCAATGTTTTTTTCGTTACCGTTTTGGTAGAGGTACTGATTAACATAGACGACTGATATTTTCATAATACGATTACGGTCATGACGGAATTAATCACTGCCAATAGCTCAAAAAAATTCTCGTTCGGTTAAAAGACAACAAGGATTAAATAGTCATGTCAGACCTTCTGTCGGCGGGCCTCTGTTTTTCCAAATCATAAGGAATCCTTAAATAAAACGAGAAAAAATTTTTCTCGGGCTTCTGTTTTTTTAATCATAAGAGGGGATCCTTATGTGATAAAAATTTTTTCCGCTTTCGGCGGCGTCTGTACCTTTTTATCGCACACTAAAAAACCCCTGAAAGACAACTGAAAGGTGCAATGTCTAGACTTTCTTGAGTGTTACGCCAATATGGAGTCTGCTTCATAGTCCTGTGCCGGGTATTGTCATTCAAGGTGCGGGTGTCTATCTTCGTGAAATGTATATGCTCAATTCTAGGCAATTTTCAAAAAAGAGTTTTTTTCATTGTTTTTTCTTACTGTTCTCACTCTTTGTGGTCCTCATCACTAGTTCCTACGCCTTTTAGTTGGGTGGGTCGTGTTCTGCTTCATCACACTTTTCTTTCTCCTTGCAGCAGTTCAGCGGCGATGTCGTCCTGTCGGGCGTGATGAAGTGCGGCTGCGGTCGCGTGACGGGCCGCGTTGTGAAGCTGAACAACGTACTCATGCCGGTGATCCGAAGCGAGACCCTTGTGTATCTCGCTCATGACTCAAGAATCTACCCGAAGTTGAAGAAGTGGTCGAGTGTGGAAAAGAAGTATTTCACCATCAAGCCCATCACTTATCAAGAGAGAGTTGGTTTTGAGTGATTGATAGCTTCCTCGCCAAAAATGAATTCTTTAGAGCCAAGGAGAAGCTTTGTATCAAACAATTGTATCATCCTCTGGTTCTCAATTCAATTAAATTATTTTTTCCAGTCAAATATTTAACAAACAAGTACACATGACAAGGATACTCTGACGGATGTGAGTTCAGTGTTTAGATAGACTAGTTGAGTATTCACAGAAGGGTTTAGATAGACTAGTTGAGTATTCACAGAAGGGTTTAGATAGACTAGTTGAGTATTCACAGAAAGGTTTAGATAGACTAGTTGAGTATTCACAGAAGGGTTTAGATAGACTAGTTGAGTATTAACAGAAGGGTTTAGATAGACTAGTTGAGTATTCACAGAAGGGTTTAGATAGACTAGTTGAGTATTCACAGAAGGGGTTTAGATAGACTAGTTGAGTATTCACAGAAGGGTTTAGATAGACTAGTTGAGTATTCACAGAAGGGTTTAGATAGACTAGTTGAGTATTCACAGAAGGGTTTAGATAGACTAGTTGAGTATTCACAGAAGGGTTTAGATAGACTAGTTGAGTATTCACAGAAGGGTTTAGATAGACTAGTTCACAGAAGGAACAAAAACAACACATGTTGTTGTTGTTGTTGTCTTGCCCAACGGGTAGATAGATCTTCCTTCGCGAGACACTGGAGGAAGTCGTCGAAGCTCTCGACCCTCCAGCGTTATAAGCCCACACTCTCTTTCCTCTCTCTCTTATTTTTTTTTTTTACTCTCCTTTATTTTATTTTTTTATTTTTTGTAAATTTTTTTTTTATTTTTTTTTATTTTTTTTTTTTGGAGAGATTTAATTGAACAAGAAATCAACAACCGAGTGCGGCCTATTCCAAAGGTCGATAGGGCTAAGTGAAGTGGGGTTACAGCGACACTAAAAAATATGTCTCGAAGTATGCGGCTCTATCCTACACAGTGGGCAAAGGGGAGATTCATTGGCCCCAATTCGGTGGAGATAACTGTTAAGGAAACTAGAGTGGCCGCTTCGCAATTGAGACAGAGTTATCTGATTTTCTCTGGATAGTTGGGACATGGACTTATGTATTCTAGGAGGTTTAGTTCCCAGAACTGGGTTGGGTCGACTATTTCTAAGAAAGTCTCTGACTGTCTCCGTGTGTATTTTTCTGAGGGCCACTTTATAGTCCGTATCACCTAATACTATGTCTATGTCTTTGGCGTGCTTTCTTATTGCCCTGGGAGGTTTTGCTTCAGTGCAGATGCGGTGAGATGGATGGTTGGGCTGAAGCCTGGCCTTGGCGGTGAATTGTTTGCTGAGCATGAGGTTGTGTTCTTTGACTGGAAGAAGTTTGCTCTCGTATGCCAGGTGCTGAGTGTCCGCAATTGCAAGGTTTCCAGTTGCGATCCGAATGGCTTTGTTTTGTGCTGCTTGCAAGGAAGTCCAATGTGATTCGGCAAGTTGGGGCGAGTAGATGGGTGCTGCGTAAGACAAGACTGCTCTAGTGGTTGCTTTGTAGGTGTTCAGCATTGTCTCGGTCTTCTGTCCCCACCTTCTTCCCGCGATTGCTCGGAGGACATTCAATCTTTTTGTTGCCCTTGTCTTTAGTCCTTCGGCGTGTTGACGGTAGGTTCCCATCTGGTCCAAGGTGACACCAAAGATCTTGGGGGCTCTACTTAGAGGGAGTGGCTCACCGTTGACCACAACTTCTGGTACTTCACGACATTCCTTTGTGTTGGTGGTGAAGAGCGTTACACTGGATTTAGCTGCCGAGATGTCCATCTTTAGTTCCCCAAGATGGCTGGTGAGGGCTGGGAGGTAGGAGTTCAGTCTGTCGGCTCCAAATCTCCAGTCAGGGTGAGAGGCCAGTACTGTCAGATCATCCGCATACCCGGCCAGTTTGATCGTCTCGGGAGGCTTCGGCAGCCCATTCAAGTATATGTTGAACAAGGAAGGGCTGAGTACTCCCCCCTGAGGAACTCCTGCGTAGCAGGTTTGCTGGCGGCTGAGGCAGTTTCTGAAGTCCACACGGATGGCTCTACCTCGTAGATAGCTGGAGAGCCATCTAACGAGGCCTCTGGGGATGGACGTTTCGGCGAGAGTGTGACAAAGGCGAGAAATGTTGACCAGATCATATGCCGAGGTGAGGTCGAGCGCAACCATCACTGTGCGATGTGGAGGGAGCCGTTGGTTATGTGGCCCGTTATCTCCATCAAGGCTGTCGTGGTCGAGCGTCCTTTTCTGAAGCCATGTTGCCAGTTTTCCAACTCAACTTCTTCTGTGATGTGGGGGAGGATGATTCTCTCGAGGAGTTTGACCACAGGGGATAGAATTGAGATCGGTCTGTAGCCTTTTACCGACGTGAGGTCCTTCCCTGGCTTCGGAATCGTGATAACTCTGGCCGTCTTCCAGGCCGAAGGTATGATGCCGGTGCTGAGTGAGCAATTAAAAAGTATTGCAAAGCATCTTGCACACTGTTCGCCAGCCTTTTTAACCATAAGAGGACAGATTTCGTCGAGATCCATGGCCTTGGAGCTTCTCATTTTCTTCATTGCTGTCTTCACTTCGTCAACTGTGACGACTGGGACGTCGGAACGCTCAAGGTTCGAGGTCCAGCGGTGAGTTCTCCTGTTAGATCGATCAGGGGTCTTGACGGCTTGTTTGGCGAGTTGTTTGGCGAAAAGGTTGGTAGCTTCCAGGCTGGATAGAGGTGAACCCTTATGAACAATAGCGGCGTGGGAGGGTTTGTGTGCTCGACCATCAAGTGATTTGATTGTGTTCCACAAACGATTTGTGGGTTCGTTGGGTCTGAGGTTGTTCACGAAATCTTCCCATGCAATGCGCTTATCGTCATTGATCTTATAGGAAATCCTTGTCATCAGTTCAGGGAGACATGGGTCTGCCGGGTTTGCTCTACGCATCTGATCTCTTTTTCGGATGAGTGCTTTGGCTTCTTCGCTCAGGCGGGGTATGAAGTCTGGGCATCTTCCTTGTGGTATATGTTTTCTTGCCGCCTCTCTGAGAGTTTCAACCAGGAAGGAATGCATGTTGTGAGGGCTTCCTTCGTACGGAAATTCGCCGAGTCTCTTGTTCACTTCTATTTCGTATTCGTGCCATTTTGCTTTTCTGAAGTTCATGTAGCATCTTCGTTTCCCAATCGTTGGGATTCTCAGTTCTATCTCGAGTAGGACTGGTAGGTGGTCAGAATTTAGCTTTCCGAGAGTTCTCCAGGAACAGTTAGTTGGTCGCAATGTCGTTTGTGACTGACGTAATGTCCGGAGAGGCTTCCTTACGTGTGTGTTGCTGAGGAGAGTTCAAGACTATGTAATTGCTCTGCTCGATAGCTTCACAGAGTGCAGTTCCTCTGGCATCTTCGGTACCAGTACTCCAGAGCTCATTGTGGGCGTTCACGTCACCAGCCACAACGCATGTCTTTGTATGTTTGAGGAAGTGGGCAAAGTCTGTGGTATAACCCGGTGGACATGAGGAGCGTGGAGGGATATAGAGATTAGTTATTCTCAGATTACCGAGTGTAGAGGGGATCTCGATAGTCATTGTCTCTATTGTCTTATCACCGTGAGTTGAGTCTGCTAGCACATATTGGATGTCCTCTCTTATGATCATTGCGAGGCCACCTCCTGATCTGGTTCGGTCCTGTCTTATTAGTGAGTACCCTTTAAGCGATACGGCTGTGGCATCTAGTTTGGTCTCCTGGATTAAAGCTATGTGGATATTTTCCTCGTGGAGTAAGTCCTCAAGCTCTACGATTCTGCCCCGAATTCCATTAGCATTCCAATGGATGATTTTGAGGGTATCTATCTTAGTTTGTGAGCTTCTTGGGGGAGGTCTGACACAGCTATGACATCTCCAGGATGGGTTCCAGGCATTGAAGGAGGAGAGACCAGAACATTTAAGATGTGTCCATTTCTGACACTTCTGACAGCGAACGCTATTGCTGGAAGCACTTTTGTGACATACAGTACACGGCCATCGCAAAGGACCCGGGTTGCTTTCTATTCCAGCAATTAAGAGGAGGGCGAGGATCAGAGCCGCTGGAAGGCCCTGATCCTTAATAGAAAAAACGAGAGGATTGGACAGCTGGGGGGAGAGCTGTTCGATGTGTCCCTTGCGGGAGAAAAACCACTTTGGGATAGGTATAGTTTGGAGTCCTTTGCGTCCAGAACGTCCGGGACGTCTGTCGACACTCGCACCATCGTGTAGGCGACTCCGTTGGCGAGCAAAACAACACATAAAAAACAATTCAAGGAGCAAGGTAAATCTAAATACGTAGACGTGTTTTAGGAACAATGGTATCAACTGGTAAATTCTGTATAACTTTCTTGAACGCATTAGAGGATTTTAATATCACAACATTGTCATGCAAATTATTCCATATATCAATAACACGAGAGGCACAAGTGTTATTCGAGTGTGAGTTTCTGAAGGGAAGTACTAATCGTAGTGAGTGCGATGACCTATTAGGATAAAAGGAGGGTAAGATCGTAAATAGAGAAGAGTAATCCATCACAAAGTTGCCATGAATACATTTGTGCACGAAACAAAGATCAGCAATAGTTCTTCTGTATTCAAGGGTGTTGAGGTTAAGTAAATGAATATGAGAACTGTAAATCAAATTAGTTTGGCCAGTTCTATAAAGTATTATACGTGTGAAGGTTCTTTGAAACCTTTCCAGATCATTAACTAGGCCAATAGACACAAGGGACCAGATTTCCGTCCCATACTCGAGTATGGGCGAAATATAGGACTTGTATGCTCGTATTAAGACCGAAATAGGAGATGTTTCAAAAGTCCTCAAGATTAGATTTATGCACAGATTTATGATTAGATTTATGCACTTCTCGAACCCCTTCCATAGTGATATAGCCCGCGACCGGTTAGCCCTATCCGGTATCGAGCGCGTCCTCAGGTGGTGGATAAAGGGATGTCTCCAAGCCCATGAGCATCGGAGGTGCCCGTCGCGGACCAAAAATGGGTAGTATAGCTCGTTAAAGGAATGGTGATGCCAGACTGGCCTGGGCAAGCTACAGGATTGAAAATCATCATTATCCCGAAATACTTTCTAAAGGCGAGTCGAGGCGCAAATGAACTATCCTCTTACCTTTCTTCGGTCGGAAAATACTAGAGCCCTCGACTCCCAAACAAAACGATGCTAAGCTGGATCGACCACTCATACAAAAGCCTATTGCATGAACACGTTGCTACAACGATTTCCGCCTTCACAAGGTGCAGTATGACAGCCTCAGGACTGCAAAGGACATCAACAACCTTCTCCGGAAGCATCTTGCTCAGTAGAATTTATCATCGATGCAAGCTGCATACCGGCAACACCAACATTCTCTGTTGTTTGGGTGGATCTGGGGGTCGAACTTGAGACCCTTTGCACACACATATATATATCCGTGGTATAATGGTAAGTCTGGACGTGGTATAATGGTAGTGTGTTCGACGTTAAGAAATATTGGTAGTGGTCATGCACGAATCTGACCCTCCCCACTGCTGCGATTGACACTAGCCGTGATCAGGGGTGGGCGAAAAAAAAACCAAAAATTTTTTTTTCGATTTTAAAAAGCAAAAAAAACGAGAAAAAAATTGTTTTATCTGAATGAGTTTTTTTCTCATTTTTAAAGTGTTATTTTATGATGCTTCTCAGAGCTGTAATACATTTATTCATTGTCTCTAATTAACAGTTTACAACAATCATACATAATGAAAATCACCATTGAAAGCTTAAGACTCGTTCAGCAAAAACAACAGCAAGCAATTTATTAATTTCTGATACAAGAGCGAAATAAAACGTTTATAGAACTACCACGTTCTTCTAATAACCTCGTTCAAATGAAAGGTTCACATCGAAGAAAAACCTAGACGTATTTAGGCCGTTCTCAAAAGTATCTGTGCTTGAAAAAAGTTTACAGGGTGGTCCATAAATAAAGTTACAAATTTTCGAAAACATTTCCTGGGAAAGTGACCGCACGTAGCGGTCTTTTTTTCTCGTTTTCCTGATCCCCCGTTTTTTTTAGTACGTGTCAAGTGAGTTGCGATTGATTCCATCGATGTTTAGGGTAATGACAGCGTCGAATCGCTTGCGCATTGCGATCATTCGCCTACACACTCTTGGCCACGCTCCTACTCGCATTGCTGAAACGCTTCGCCTGCCTCGCATGACAGTGTATCGAGCGATCAAAAGATTCGAGGAGCTTGGCACATCTTTGGACCGTCCAAGGCGAGGTCGTCCTCGCACTGTTCGCACGACACCACTCATCGAAAACGTTCGGAGTCGGATCAACCGAAATTCACGACGAAGCATCAGACAGATGGCGCAGCAGCTCCCGATGAGCCGAACTTCATTGAAACGAATAGTCACGGAGGAGCTGGGACTCAGGTCGTATCGTACACGGAAGGCCGCTTTTCTGTCGGCTCGCAACAAGTCGGGAAGAGTCAAAAGATGTCGCGACCGTCTTCGCCGTACGCAGCTAGGCGAACATTTCAATATGGTGTCCTCTGACGAAAAGCTGTTCACCGTGGAAGAAGTCCACAACTCAAAAAACGTCAGAGTGCTGGCGAAGGACGCAGAGCAAACCGATAGCAAGGGTAGAACGGTCCAACGCAGTGCACATCCAACTCAAGTCATGGTCTGCGCCACAGGAAAAACACCGCTTGTTTTTGTCGAGAAAGGCGTCAAGATCGACACGGAATACTACCTGAACATGTTCTGCAAGACGTGCTCCATCCATGGTCTCAATCGCATTTCAATCAGAGGACATGGACCTTTCAACAAGACTCAGCACCAGCCCACAAAGCTAAAAAGGTCCAAACGTGGTGCAAGGAAAGTTTTCCCGGCTTCATTACAACATCAAAATGGCCGGCCTCATCACCCGACCTGAACCCGCTGGATTATTCCGTTTGAGCCTACTTGGAGTCCAAGGTCAACTCTCGCTCCCACTCAAATATTGATTCCCTGAAGAATGCCCTTCAGGCAGAATGGGACAACATCGGAGTCGAATACCTCCGTACAGTGGTAGAGGCGTTCCCAAAGAGACTTCGAGCTGTAGTTCGAGCAAAAGACGATAGTTTGAGCTGAACTTTCGCGTGAATGTTGACATTTATGTTGTTGATAAAATATGTTAATTTGAGATGATTTTCTCTGTTTTGAAAAAAGGTATAACAATTCCAATTTGTAACACTATTTATGGACCACCCTGTATAATCAAAACCAGAACTCATTCCTCACACTATAAGTTGTACAGGGCGGCTGAACACTAAAAGTATATCAAGTACACAAGCATAGCTATATATTCAGTCAACTTTGGAGCACGGACCTGATACTCATTAATGAGGGCCGATGATGGTGAGGTTCTGATTCAAGAACAACAGCTTAGAAAATGGAGATAGACTTTTACGATTATCCGTCAGAATCCTTTCAGCTGCGCTAAAACATCGCTCACAATCCGTAGAGCTCGCCGGAAGAACCAGGTATTTCAGGGCCCTTTTACAGTTGAAATTCTATCCGAACCTATCATAGTAATATCTATGAATGCCACATGTATAAATTGGATCAACACCCGCTGATAGGAATTTCGTAAATTTTAACAATAGCAGTCACATTTAAAAAAAGATTAACTTCGAGAATACCGGAATTCGGTTCGATCGGGTCAATTAATTATAAGCACGCAAGCGCTGAAACTCTGTTTGTTAAAAGCACTGGAACATGTGCTAGGCAGGCAACACCAAAACCACCGCAAAACTATTTTTGGCCCTTTTTTTTCGGGTTTGCTCTCGAAAATTTTTTTGACACCTCGAAAAAAACATTTTTTGGAACTTTTTTTCGAAATTTCAAAAAAAAAGTTTTTTCAACATATTGTTTTTCGAATTTTCGAAAAAAGGTTTTTTCGACTATTTTTTTTCGAATTTTCGAAAAAAACGTTTTTTTCGATTAATTCATTTTTCGAATTTTCGAAAAAGTTTTTTTCGAAAATTGTCGAAAAAAAACAAAAAAACAACGGCCCTGGCCGTGATCCAGTAGGCAGCCCCTGGTTCTACCAGGATAGGTCTGTCCTGCATCTCAGGAGAGCGCGTACCCTGCGGCGAGGCGGGAACAAGCGCGAGGAAGATTATTAATTTTATTATATATATTTATATTTTTCATATTCACGTTTCTTCTATGTGAAAACTAGCGAAATGATCTGCTTCAAAAAAACCCACCCTATTTTATAGAATAATCAGTTACTCAATAACTGTTATTTTCGGTCACTGAAGTGAAATAACCTCAATTTGTTACCTCCGCATAATCCATAATTGCAGGAACGAATGGCTAAATCGTCACCAAGGATGTTGGATGTGCTATGTAATGGAATAGAGCGAATCAGCCTGGCTTAGTCTCCTTCCGATCGATTGACGAGGATGCTTCTACCTACATTTTGGAGAACCCCTGAACTTTTCAAGACCCTTTTACATTAGTAGATATGTAAAGCGAGCACAAGGATCTTGGTTTTGTAAATGTAGGTTAGAAAAGCTACCGTTTACCTTGCAATTGTATGGATTATTTTGTTTCCGGTACATAGATAATTTTTAGGGGGTTGGCAAATTTTTAGGGGGTTGGTACATAGATAATTTTTAGAAACACACTGGCAACAGTGGCCATTCGTGACTCTACAGCCTTAAGAGCCTGTCACGGATGGAGCCGGATCATCCAGTCCAGAATCGAGCGCGACCTCAGGTGGCGAATACCTAACCTAACCCCTCCCTACCCGTCATTTTCATTCTAACATGACACTACGTAGTATGCAGATAAACGATCAAGTCGTTAATTGAGATTGAAATTTTTAGCTGAAATCATGATTCTGTTGAACAGGCTAAATTCGGAGCTTCGGTTGTAGATCTTGTGAAAGTCTTCGAATCAAGCTTTTGGTGTTTGAGTCAAGTGTTTAGGGCTAACAATAAAATTATCTATCGAAGTAAATTATTTCGTACCAGTGACTTGTTTAGTGAAGTAAGTCAGTTGATAGTACAATACACAGGTATTATTGCTGATGTTGCTTAGTACAATACACAGGTATTATTGCTGATGTTGCTTAATTTGTCGTCGTGGCTCCAAAGTTCGAACGCTTCATTATCGATGTCATGGGACATAAAGCGCTATTGAATCAAGCGGTCCTCATGTATTTGACTAGTTTATAATGGCTTATTTAAGAACTCCTAGTTCAAACTGGAATTTTGATCATGGTGGACTTAACGGTCTCAAGGTTTTCAATTCCAGGTAAAGGCCGAATTACTCCTTGTCGACTGGTGAGAATAAAGAGTGAAATGGACTGAAACATTAATATATAAATTTTTGTTTAGAAAATAGAATTTTTCAACTTTTCTGTTTGTTTAGGATGACTGGGCTGTTTTGTTGTAATGAGCGAACTCGCTGAAAATTTCTAGCAGTGGTGAAATGTTACTTAAAAGTAAGTTCTTTCAACTTTCTGAGCGCTTCATAAAACGTGTGTTGGAGTGATTGATATAACGTCAGCAAAGGCTCAAATTTCTTGTTCATAAATTAATAATTTTCGTATGGAAAGAGAAATATGACTTGTTATACACGGAAAGGTTTGATGAATGTTTTCACTCTAGAGATATTTGACCACTACTTCGTTAGTAGGGCACTGATTAAATATCTACATTGTGTTCAGTGCGTTCAAAAGTTATAAAATACCCTTTTTGGGGTTTTATGTAATGAAAGTTGTTTTTACGGTTCGGGAATATGTATAATAACGCACATTTTTTCATACATATGTAGCTCTACATTTCAAGGCTCTTGTTTTTTACTGGTTTCTTTATACTAAGGATTTGTTCCTCTGTAAAATTCGTTCCACCTGCTTTATGGAGTTTGTTGCACAATTTTTGGAATTAAGTAAGTTTGCGAATTTTCGAAATACACAGTTTTGGACTCAATTTCTTTTTATGCCTTGTTATACATGACATCTGCGATTCAAATACTTCTTGCGCGAACAAGCTTTATTGTCATTTAAGAAATAGATATGTAATTTTTCGAATGTGATGGTGAAAATTTTCTGAAGTTCACAGAGAATTGCCATGAAAGCTTTCCAACAACAAGGCAGTCGTAGAGGTATAAGATGAATATTTTATGCATAGAAATAACAATTCGATTCTATCAACTCTAGATTGAGCAATTCCCTATCTCAGTCTTTCATTACTAATAGGTTTGTTTAATTCTTCAGCATAATCGTGCACCACGTATTAGTATGTATAATCGTGCACCACGTAAAGTATAAAAGGCTTAGTTTATGGAAGGACAGCTTTTTTTTCTCACCGTCACTATCATGCACACAAAAAAATTTATGAATAGTCAAATGTTTTTCAAAAAAACAATTTATGAAACTTGGAACATATAAATATAAAGTACGACATAAAGTAAAGTTAAATTAAAGTATAATTCATAACTTTCAAATAATATAAAGTGAAGTTCATAACTTTCAAAGTTATGAATAGTCATACTTTCGAGTATGACTATTCAGACAATTCAAGAATGCTGCCTATAATTATATTTATGAATATTCATAAAATTAGATTTATGCTATTCTTGTATGAAATTTGGTGTGCAGCTAAATTTGTGGTCACCAGAAACTTTTCAAATCATTTTCATGCGCTTTATTTAGTTTTTTCTGCTTAGGCTTAGGAAAAAGTTTACGCTAACGAAGCCGTAAGACTTAGGCTTACGAGACCGTATCAAAAAATTAACATAATAGTGCGTCAAACACTCTTTCCCGCGCAGTCACGTGTATTAGTTTTTAGTTATCGAAGTATAGAAACGAATATCATGTTGAGTATAACATATGTAAAACAATAACGAACAGCTCTTAGATTTAAATTATACAATATAAGTTGGATCATAATATTTCTGAAATTTTAAATAAATAAAAAACTGGAATGTTTTGGAAGCACAAGCGAATAGCATTTGTATGATGAAGGCGAGGGTTAAATTTTATATCTAAATTTATTACATATACCCCGAACGAGAAGTCGAGGAAGACCCCTTTCCCTTCCAAATGGTTCCTCTTGTAATTAGGAAATGCCGCAAATTGGACTGAAAATATGTAGGTGGAGAGAATCTGGGGCAGGGGGTTGAAATTTAAATTGAACTTCTGAATAAAGAGCGGAGGGAAAGAAACGCTTGAACGGCAGTCAATTCAGCCTTCTAAGAGTTTTATTTCCTGGCCGGTTTACTGCAGCGTTTCGAGTACGAGCTGCGCTGACAACTGGGTATCCACGACGATTTCCTTGGTCGTCGTATCAATGCTGTCAATGGTCAACGAATTCTCAGGTTTCCGAGAACTCTCCGCGCTGCGTTGGCGCACCCATCACACGTCATCCAAATTTCGAAGGTATAATGGAGCGTTAGAATTCAACTTTTCACTTTGCAAAGTAATCTCTGCAAAGTGAAAAAATTTCTACTTCCCAATTTTATGCTATATTTTACCACTCTCTCGCACCGCTCGTTGTTCACGTCGTGGTTTTAGAGTGATGGAGTGTTCAACGGGATCACTTTGCAGAGATTACTTTGCAAAGTGAAAAGTTGAATTCTCATGCTCCATAAGTCTTGGACATGCTGAGAAAGGTAGTAATAAACTCGCGTGCGTGGCGTGCTTTAGCCCCTCTTGACTCAGTGAACAAAATTGAACAGAATGTATTTTACAGAACAAAAAGTAGAGTTACTCGTAATTGAATAACAGCTTGTAACTTCACTTACACTTGAGCAGTTCTTAAAAGTTTTGAATTCAATGTTATTCTTCACAGAACAGAAAAACAATTGACAAACATGATACCGAGAAAATTCTCCAGAGAATATATATATATTTTATCTACATTTCGAAAAATGCAATTGTAGGGTAGTTTGGGAGCTAGGGAGCCTTGGGTGCCCAACGGTTTCCAGAGTTCAAGATCGATGAGAGAACATGCGGGTGACGAATCCGCGTGTTTGAGTTTTTTTATAGCGGTGGACCAGGCCGTGATTGGATCGGGAGGAGTACAGAAGTATAGCTTTGGCGAGTGATTTGAGAGCGGCTACCTTGAGCGGTACTTGGTTTGACTGAGTAGGCATCAGCAGTGGAGGAGCTGCTCCTCACCGACCAAGTCCCCCGGTTCCCATCGGCTGCCCTTGGCAAAGAATTAATAATTGATGGTTTGGACTTTTTGGGTAGGATGAACAAGGGTATCTTCGATGATGATTGGAAATATATGTATCCGTGAAGAACTTCGAGATCTCGACTTTGGATAAACGTATGATGAACAGAAGCGAGATTTCGTTTCAAGAGTGAAAACTATTGCTGTTGCGTCGTCTGTTGTTCAAAAATCGCAAAAGGCTGTAATCAGTCAACTTTGTTCGTAATGGCAAGGTTTTTCATCACATTATTATTTTTAAGCAGTTCTACGAACATTTTGAAAGAAGTTATGTCAAGCATTTCTGGTACACGAGAAAACCAACGGGCTACTCTCAGACTAAATGAATTGTACCTAGCACTGTTCTTCGTTACTTCTATTGAAACTCCGTGAGAATTAGTTCGCGTTTCTTTGGTTCTTTGGAAAAAAATGTTGTTTCTTAATGATGGTTTTGTCATTGATTATTTTCCATGCCATGGTCAAATCCATATATACTCGTCTCTCTTCTAAAGACATGAGACCTACATAGCTTAGAGAGTCTACTTTTATAAGATGTATGTCCGTGAGGATAGCTACAGTTAGGAAAGCAGCGAGCGAATACGATTCTCGTGAAAGACCTGAGAACTTTCTCTATTTCTTCGACGTCTTTTTTGAAGTGCGGATTCCAGAAACTTGAAGCAAATTCTAAATGAGGCATGACATAAATTTTGAAGCATTTCACCAAGATAGAGGCATCATTGATGTTCACGGCTCTTAACATTGAATATAGAGCAGAATTAGCTCTAGATACTCGGTCAGATATAGTGATATTACGCCGAAGAGAAGGGATTATTTGTACACCTAGATCACGAACTCGACTCACACACTCCAAAGCAGTATTGTCTATGTAATAGGTAGGAGTAAGTGCCGTAGACCCGATATGTAAGTGAACTGTTTTAGAGGTAGAGAGAGATAATTGGTTGGAAGTACACCAGAATGATACTTCATCTAGAGAAGCTTGAAGTTCAAGACAACGTTCTGTCATGTTATTCTTGTTGTAAGACAGATACAACTTTATGTCATCAGCATATGCTTGATATCGAACGTTAGTGAATGAAGAAAGAACTTGATTCAAGTCGGATATGTATAAGACAAAGAGCAAGGGTCCCAATACAGACCCTTGTGGGACACCGGATGTAACAGGATGTGGAGTTGATAAGGTGTCGCTCATACGAACGGAAAATTCTCTATCTGTTAGGAACGACTTCAACCAAGTTATAACTAAACTCGGTATACCGAAATGAGTACATTTTCTTAACAATTTATTTATACATACTGTGTCAAATGCACGAGAGAAATCTATATAAATCACATCGGTGGAGAGTCCTGCACTTAGAGCCTTCGTCCAATCATTTTCACATGAGAGTAAATTTGTAACTATGGAAGCGCCCGCCCGGAAACCGTGTTGACTTGAGGGGAATATCTCAAAATGAAAAACGTGCTCTATTATAATAGACCTGATAACCCTTTCCATAACCTTTGAAGCTGGAGAAAGAATAGAAATGGGTCTGTAAGACGATGAAAGAGAAGGGTCTTTACCAGATTTAGGAATGGCAGTGATCAAAGAATGCTTCCAAATTTCAGGTACAACACCGAGAGATAAAGAGAAGTTATAAATATGTGCTAATGGAAGAGCGAGAGATTTTGAGCATTTTTTTAAAACTATTTGCGGAATCCCATCAGCACCAGTGCTGCAAGTACCTTTCAATTTTGATAACAACCGAGCTACAGTAGATGGAAAACAAATAATTATAGGAAAGGTGATAAAGAGAAAAATGAGTTATAGTTAATATAAGAGAAAGTTGAATAAAAATGTGAAAAATATTTTTAAGCACACAGAAAAGTGAAATGTTACTGCAAAGTAGACTTTGCAGAAGTCTGTTTCGCCCCCGCTCAGACAGACCTCTGCACTCTCTGGGTGGGGCTCATCAGTGAGTGCCCAGAGAGTACAATTGTAAAGAAATAAGAGTAAAATTTAAAAATTTTTTAACTAAATGGAATTAATTTAAAAGAGTATGATAATAAAGTTAATGTAAACGGTAAAAGAAACGAAAAATAGAAAAGAAAGAAGCAAAAGAACTAAAATGTGAAAGGAGAAACTAAATAAAGTGAAGATTTTAAAAAAAAAAAGTCACTTACTTGTTGTTGAATGGAAGGACCGAGTAGTGGGGGAGACAGTCCATCGTCGAGAGTAAACGAGGAAACAAATTCCTTCGCTAATAGATCACATTTTTGAAATGTGTCGAGAACATTAACACCCGTAGAGTCAATGAGAACACGAGGAGGACAGGTCTTAGGTTTGATCAAGGAGGCTATATGTCTATACAAGTCACGCGACTTGACCAGTTTGACTTTCTGACAATGCCTATTCCATTTATCAATTTGTTTGAGAAGATCCTTGCTGGATTTATTATATAATGCGCGAACTCTTGGGATTTCAATACTCAAGAAGAGTAAATTACGGTATTCGATTAACTTCTGAATGTGTGGAGGATAAGCAGTTGTGACGGATTGTGGAACGCGTAAAGGAACGAATTGGGCAAGAGAGCTTTTTAGGATGCCTATTTATATGGAGTCGACTAGCCTACACAAGACGAATGATGAGGAAACGGGGAGCGGACGCTTTCCTAAACCCATGAGTGTCTCTATAATACGCATAACGTCCCTGCGTATTATAAATTTATCAATACGCAACTAAGGCACAAGCCTTCCTCGACTCCACCCCTTACTTCCCCATACGATCTACACACACAAAGAAAATTGTGTTGAATCCAAATTCCACCAGTCCTGGTTGGATCATACTCAACTTTTTCCTCTCCTCCAAAACGATTGTGAGGTCATGCACTGCCTGGAATCACAATTTGATATTTCCAACTTCAACTAAGCTTGCACACTTTTCCTACATAATGCTCTTTTGAATCACACAGGTTTTCAACGAAATCATATCTTGAAAACGGTACTGTACTGTATGAAAGGTACTGTATGAAAGGCGACGACAGAGTTAAGCCTGTCAAAGCTTTGAGAAAGGCGATGACAGAGTTAAGCCTGTCAAAGCTTTGAGAAACGCTGAGTGTAATACTTTTCTGGTCAAATCCAAAACGTACAAACTTCTGAAACCAGTACAAAACTTTTTTTATAATAAATTTAAATCAGATGTTATTTAAGTAAAGAAGCTATATACCCAATATTATCCGTTCTCATCTTTCATGCTTTCTATGGAATATTCTACTTATTTTCGTCCAATTATTGCCACAACTTTGTGACGAGCTCTCGGTGCCAAGCAGGGTGTTTCTCTCACCCGCACTGCGGGTGGAAAAAATCTATGCGCTTTTCAAAACCACCGCAAAACCTTAAGATCTATGCGCTCGAATTTTTTTGATTCTCAACTCAGGGAGTTTGATATTGTAATTCATTGCGAAAAACACTTCGAACTCTTGAAAATTTCGAAAATCTATGCGCTCGAAAAAGATTGTGCGGGTGGTAAGAAACGCACTGGTGCCAAGACGGCAGCCCATTGCTTCTTGAGCTCCGGGAAAAGCTCATTCGTAAAATTGGACAAAAACTCGTCTATTACCTGTAAACTATAGAACTGAACGTCTAAACTGTACAAAAGAAAAAATTTGCTCCTTTCTTTAATGTCAAGTAAAAAAATACAAATATCTGTCAAGTAAAAATTTAAAAAAACAAATATTGATATATGCCGATATACGGGACTGGATTATTTTTTTTACTCAAAAAATCTGAAGTTGTTTAACATCCATTTCTGATTGGGGTTTGAAAAAGTGGTTCACGAAACTTATAATTTCCATTAGAGTTGAATTATAACACCTGAAACAGACGAAACCATTTTCAAAGACTATGGATTATGAATATATCTATTTCGTGAGATATGTCACTGACTCATTCGCAATAAGCATACTTTAATTTATGAATATTTATATTTTCAATGTATACATTCTTAGCATAAATGCATGTAATCATAATTTTTCTGTGTAAATTTTTTTTCGATGCAGAAACGCATAAATTTAATTACAATTGAAAACGAGGAAAGAATAGATGAGCTTAACTATCGTCAAATAAGTGAATAAATTCTATTACAAAAGCGATTCAGCAATGTGACTTTTATATAGCGAATTTAACGGGGGAAAACAAACAAACAAAAAATACGTATATAAAGCTATTTGAACGACGTGCGTGAATGCGTGAAAATGAATTAAATGTGTGAACAAAGTAGAATTTTTCAAAAATAAAAACGAAATGCGTTAGCAAAGTTTCGAGAAAGCAAAGAAAGGGAAATTTTTCGAGTTTTTGTAAAATATTTTATATATTTTATATATTTTATATATAATATTATATAAGATGTATATATTTTATCTTAATTCTTTACTCCTTACATATATTTGCATATATTACATTCGATGGTTTTCACTTATGTGATTTCAGGAATCAAGAAGAGAAAAAATAGGTGAGTAGCGAAGTTATAGGCGATTTATTTTGGAATTTGACACAATAATTTCTTGAGGAAGTAGTAATAGGGAACTTTTGAAATGCAAAGAAGAAGATAACGAAACAATGTGAGATGGTAATGAATTCCATATACATATGTATGTACTATGAGGAAAAACCGGGAAACACATGTACTATGATAATGAGGAAGTTTGAAAGGGAGAAAGATTCTTAGTGAGTGTCTCTTTCAACTCTTGAAGATCGCCGTCAAATTATCGATCTTTGTTTTGTAAATAAGATGATTCATCGTAACATATCTCTCATCGTAACATATATAATGCGATGTGAGTAAGGAGAAGGGGAAATCTTAAGTAAGTAAGAATAATCGAGAGATATCTTACCATGAATCATCTTGTGTACAAAACAAAGATCGATAATCTGACGGCGATATTCAAGAGTTGAAAGAGACAGCGTATTCAAACGGGAGAGGTAGTCAGTAACCGGGAGACCAGCACGGGCGAAAATACGTCTAGTAAAAGTTCTCTGAACTCGTTCGAGATTGTTTATATGACCAGTGGCTGATGGGGACCAGATTTCGCTACCATATTCAAGAAGAGGGAGAATATAAGTTTTATAGGCATGTACGAGTACTGGGATAGAAGAGGTTTTGAACGAACGAAGAATAACATTAATAGCTCTAGTGGCTTTCAGTACAGTAGAATCTATATGACAAGAGAATTAAAGAGAACAAACAAATACGATACCAAGATCTTTTATAGTGTCAACAGAAGGAAGAGGTGAATTGCTTATATAGAATGATTTGAAAGAATTGCTGGGACCACAATGCATTACGGCACATTTAGAAACAGAGACTTTGAGAGACCAAGTTTGGCCGAAGTCGTGTACATTATCAATGGCAGTTTGAAGAAGAATAGGAGAGTCAGAAAACCACTTAACATCGTCAGCATATAAAAAACAGTGAACATTGGGAGGAAGATATTCAACGAGGTCATTTATAAAAACAGAATAGAAAAGAGGGCCTAAACAACTGCCTTGTGGAACACCAACACCTGTTCGTTTGGGATCAGACAAACAATCATCTACCTGGACACGAAATGACCTGTTGGATAAAAACGATTCAATGAGTGCGAGAAGGTTAGAGCTGACACCACAACATTCGAGTTTGTACAAAAGAAAATAATCAACCGTATCGAACGCTTTCGAAAAGTCAATTAGACAGATATGGAAATGTGTTTTGTTGGAAAGAAAAGAAAGATATAGTGAGTAGGAGTGAACGAGTGATGAGACAGTGGATCTTTTTCGTCTAAAACCAGCTTGATTGGAACAGAGAATCTGTTTTTTTCTAGATGAGTATAAAGCAGATTAAAAACATGTTTTTCAAGAATTTTCGAGAAAGAACATCCTAAGGTAATCGGGCGAAAGTTGTTAGGATCTGTTTTCTTGCCCTTCTTATCGGTCTAACAATACCACATTTCCATGAAGCAGGATAGTAACCTAGTGTTAAGCAATTGGGAAAAAATAATATGCAGAGGAACAGATAAAGAGTCTTTACATATAAGAACACTTAACTTTAGCACTCTTTTACTCCATGTTTGAATTTTTTCTGTGAGACAGAAAATTCTCGACTCCACTTCTGCACTTTTGTTTCAGGATTACAAAGAGCAAAAGCTAAATCTTGTAGCGTAATGTAGGTGCGCCTTACCATTTTGGAATGTGAACCAATTTAAACCCCCCCCTTCCCTCCCGATTCGTCCGCTCGCGAAGAGTAGCCCAAATAAAGGTTGTTGTGAAATTCGTTAGTCCGCAAGTTTATTCTTCTAACCCTGCTACACAGAACAGAATTAACCCAGGCAGTAACTTGATGTTTAACTCAGTCGGGGAGGGAGATTAATTAGTGCAAATAGTCTCTGGTTGTTTCCTCTAATCTTGCTACACAGACTTGCACTGACCCAGAAAGTAGTCTCTAGAGAATAAAATGGAGTCGTTTGATTTATTGGCGCATCATGTCTCATGAATTCGCAAATAAAGCGTTCCAATTGAATTTAACATTCAGGGCATTCTCAAGAGTTGAATTAGCGTGTAGGATGGTGGCCCGGTTAATTTAGCCTCTCTTCTACTTATGCGTGCATGAATTAAACAAATGTCATAGGCATGAAGCGCCATAACTCATACAATTCAACGCAGTTCTAATAGTATGCACACCCAAAAAAGTATGGAAATTGACACATATACATTTGAAAGTATGACTATTTATACTTATGAAGTATAAATAGTCAGACTTTCATACTATAAATATGAATAGTAATAAATTATAAGCATGAATAGTCATACTTTCAAATGTATATATGCCATTTTTCATACTTTTTTGTGTGCCTTTTCCTAATGAAGTACGAGCGAGAACCCAGAGGCCGTATCCTCAATCAACACCAAACTTTAGCTGTCTAACACGTTAGACAATTCTAACGTTAGACAATTCTAACGGGTTAGACGTCTAACTGTTTTCCGGTATTCACAATGCGTTTGTTAGACGTCTAACGTTAGCTGCTAACGGTTAGACGCCTAACGCTAAATGCTGACGCAGTTTCGGTGTTTCACAGCTAAAAGCAAAGAAATCATGTGGATTTCTTCTCATTTAACCGTTTTTAGATGATTTTAAATATTTTCACGTTCTATTTTTCCTGTTGCCGTGTTTTAAAAGCTCAACAAATACGATTTCAGCACAATAATGTTATATTTTGCTAGACAAACACAGTTTGTTGAAGTAAAATATTTATTATAACTCAATGCGAAAATCAATCAAATGGCTTTGTTCGACTTGGTCGACTGAGATCACACTTTCAAACGAGGGCGGGAGAGTCCCTCGGAACCTCTCGCGCGCGAGAGAGAAAACGGCCCGTCCTGCCATACTCCTCAGTGTTCGTCGTGTGCGAGAAGCGTGAAGGACGGAGCTGCTTTTCGTGAAATTTTTCGATGTTTTCAACAGGTAATGAACCAATGGTTTCTACCTGTTTTTCAACTGTATTCTGTATCTGTGTTGTGTCACGAAAGTACAACAACCACAACTTTATTAGCCACATTTGGGTCTAAAGGCCAGGTTGTGCCTTCTTGTGAGGGTACTTATGCTTCCTCGGCTGAAGCTTTCCTCTTGCGGCTGACTGCCCTCCCCTGCTCGCTTGGGCCGCCTTCACCTGTTGCGGGCTGCAACGAAAGGAAGTTTTTGGTCAAAGTTTTTTATGGGAGGGAGTGGTGGGCACTTGATTGATTTTCGCATTGAGTTATAATAAACATTTTACTTCAACAAACTGTGTTTGTCTAGCAAAATATAACATCATACTTTAATTCTCAAATCAATCAAATGGCTTTTTCAAAGATACCTTTGTGCAAGAACTGCTTTCTGGAAGGAATCTCTCCGTGTATTGTCTCCTTTATAATAGAACTTCTCGAAGGTGGAGCTATGGGGGGCCCAGTTAGCTGCTTGAAGTATTTGTTGTGAAGACAACCCGGAATTCTTAGCCATTGTATTCGACACTGCCCTTGTCGAATGTGCCCCGAAAGATGTGTAACCCGCAAGGCTTAGTACTGTCTTAATCCACCTAGCAAAAGTTTGTGAAGTAACTGTATTGTAGGGTTTATCGAAAGACAGCAGAAGATGATCAGGTCTGGAATCATCTTTAGTGACTTCGAGGTACCTTTCTAAAGTTGCGACCGGGCAAAGCATAGGACCAACAAATCTGTAATAGTTTGCCGAATGCGCTTTTTGACCTATTCTTCTTTTTTTTGTCATGTCAAGAAAGAATGTCAAAGAATCAGCACCTCTCTGTAAACTTGTTAAAGAAAGCTGCGCAAGTTCTGAAGTTAATAACATTGTAAGTTTCAGAGTCAATCTTTTGCGAGTAAGATCTTCCGTTTTCCCCCAGTTAATCAGTAAGTCGGTTACTTTCTTAACTTCCCAAACCTCAGAGTATTTAGGCTTTGGGGGGGGGCTAATCTAAACATTCCTTTCATTAGACTTGAAATGAGGGGCATTTCCTCTAATCTTCCCAATTTAGCTGATTTGTGAACACCAATCGAGTTGAAGCTCCGACCCTCATTTTTAAGTTCTGCTAAGTAATTAGCGAGGGAACTCTGAGTCGGTATATCTGAAATATTAGCTGTTCTACAGTAATACATCCAATTCTTCAGCACAGAATCGCACTGTTTACATGTTGATGGTGCCCAGCTATTGAGAATGTAGGCAGAAGCTGCTTTAGATATCCCTTCTTTCTCCCATTTACCGGGGAGATCAGCCATGCTCGGAGTCGGAAGCTTGGTAGGCAGCAAGGGTGTGCGATTCCCGATGGGTTCGTAATCAGTGGTCGGTTCTTGGCTTTAATTACTTGGGAGGTCTTCCAAGCAAGTTCTGGGATCAGAGGCATGAAAGCTTGAGACCTCCAGTCTGGCGCGACTAAAATCATTGAATTGATTTCGTCGTCAAGGCTCTTTCTTATTGTTTTCGCAACAAGATTGAGCGTAAGCACAGAGTCCTCTCCAATTTCTGCTGAAGGCGTCAACTGCAAGGGACCCGGGATCAGGTCTCCAAGAAAAATAGGCGGAATACTTTTTGTTCAGCCTACTCGCGAAGAGATCAATGGTTGGGGTACCGTACTTCTCAAAGATCTCTTCCGCGATTTCCTGGTCGAGGGACCATTCTTCCATCTGGAATTTGCGTGATTCGAAGTCTGCGATCGTATTGAATCTTCCCGGAATGTGAGTCGCTACAATGTCCGTATTGGTAATACTCGCCCAATGCCAGATAAGTTTAGCGGTTTGTAGCATGCCCTTGCTTCTAGTGCCTCCTCTGTTGTTCAGATATGCAATAGCGGATGTATTATCGAGCTGACAGCGAATTCTTTTTCCTGTTAGAATATCACTAAAGCATTGAATGCCTAGCCAGCATGCCAACATTTCTTGCTCGTTGATATGACTGAGCGATTCGATGGGATTCCAGCGTCCACCCGTACTCCTTCCTTGCACACTGCCCCCCCCCACCCTTCTCCTGATGCGTCAGAATTCATTGATATGACCGCGTTTCCAGGGTTTATGCTCTCCTGAGCGAAGAAAGGTAGTTTTTGTACGAACCAGGACAGCTCTTGCTTGCACTCCTCGTCGAGTAGGATCATCGCGTCGAAATTCCCACTCCTCGAAATAGGGCCCTAACTTTCGCTGAAGAATGCTCGAGAATAGACGAGAAAGTTTTGAAGCAAGGAACACGGAGTTTGTCCTGCCCAAACATTTTGCAAGTTCTCTTCCGGAGACTTGTACTTTTTCTCTAAGAGAAGTAGCCTCTGATTGGATCTGGGCTATTTTTCTGGGCGGGATGAAAAATTCCATGGATACGGTGTTGATACCTATTCCCAGAAATTCTATTATTTGAGTGGGCTCGAGAATCGATTTCTCAAAGTTAAGCGCTAAATCCAGCGTGGTGAAAAGCTCAATTGTCTTTGCTAGGTGATTGGATAAAGACTCCGCCGTGTCACCGATAATGAGGATGTCATCCAAGTAAATTATGCATTTTATGCCCCTGGACCTGAAGTTTTCGATAACGGGTCTCATCACTTTGGTGAAAATGAACGGAGCGGAGGATAATCCGAAAGGTAGCACTTTATAATTGTAGATAGTTTCTTCGACTTGTATGCATAGATACTTTCTATCCTCTTCGTGGATTGGAATGTTGAAATATGCATCCATTAGATCTATCTTTGCACAGAAGTTTCCTTGAAAAATAAGATCAGAAACCATGTCTACCCTTTCCATCTTGAAATGTTGATAGGCAATGAACTTGTTTAGAGGTTTCAGATTTATAATGGTGCGAGTCCCTCCGTCTCTTTTGGGGATGACGAAAACCGAAGAGAGCCAGATATTGGTCGTGTTTCTGGTTATTTCTATTGCTCCCTTACTGAGCAATTTCTCTACTTCTTGTTTAAGAACTTTGTCTACAGCTTTGTGGGGTCTGTGTTTAGGTATAGAGTGAGAACATGGGCTCGGTCTTCTACCTAAAAAGGGTAGACGATAACCCTTCATGGCTTCTAAGACCATTCTATCTCGGCAGATATTTTCCCACGATTGTAACTTTTGTTCCCCAACATCAACAGGGGTCTGCATTTATGAAGTCGCTATGACGCAGAATCTTCGGTGGCCTGAGAATCGAAGAGGCAGATTCCCAGGCTCTTGGGAAGGTGAAGAGGCGTCTTCTTCTTCGAAGATATCTTCATCTTCGTCTCTTCCATCATCGTCTAACGCCTCGATGTCAATGGGATCGTCTTCGAGCTCCCTGCGGAGTGTCTTCTCCCAATCGCATTCGTCGTCCATGTTTAGCAACTCTATAATTAGAGAGAGCATAACACGTTACGTATTGCGTCTGTCATAAACAATCGACCGCGTCAAGGGAAAGCAGCGAAAGATGTTCTCTAACTAAATTATTATTTAGTAGAGTATGAACATTCGGATCGTTCAATAAGGATACTAGGCATCCTTAATCATGTATGGATATGGTGTCCATACAAATGTTCCTTTTAGAAAGGAACTCTTTTTAGCAGAGTTAAAAAGATGTGTTAGTCAGTCGAGCACAAAAAGAACACTGAGGAGTATGGCAGGACGGGCCGTTTTCTCTCTCGCGCGCGAGAGGTTCCGAGGGACTCTCCCGCCCTCGTTTGAAAGTGTGATCTCAGTCGACCAAGTCGAACAAAGCCATTTGATTGATTTTCGCATTGAAGTATAATGCATGATCCACCGACAAAGAGACCCGAAATGTTTCAAAAATTGATTGGATAGACATTCAAAGTATGAAGAGAGAAATATCATTTACAATTGTTTGAAAATTGAAGAAAAGACTACCACTATTTGAGTGAGAAAGTCTGAAATTATAGGAAGCGAGGTATGGATAAAGTCATAGAGAACGTTGCTTCTCCATATTCTACACAGACTCAATAAAAAAGTTTCCTTTTAAAAATTCTCAAAAATTGCTGGTGACCTATAAAGAGACAAGCGGAGTTTGTGTGAGAGAATTTAAAATAGAAATCAAGCGAGACTGAAACAAACTTGGGAGATCTAATGCAAAAAAATATAGAGTGAGAGACAAAGTAGAAACATTAAACTGCAGACGAACTTAACCATAACTAGATTTTCTCGCATTCTTTGGTCCTAAACAAATCATAACGTAGTCTCTGTTATAATTTTTGAAATTCTCTCAAAAGTTGTACGGTTCTCAATGAAGTTTCTACATTTAGACTGTGTTGTCAATACATTGTGTGCATAATGTCTTTTTTTGAAAAGCACGCAAAAAATTAATGGACCATAAACTAGAAAAATATCTGGATGATGTGTGTCTGGAAAGCTGCTCCAGATGTACTGCTTCCCGATGAGATCTCACTCATATCACTGTCATCACTGTCATCATCCAATGAATCATCAAACGCGGGTTCTTTCAGATCAATCGCAGCATTTCGCAAACAAATTGCTGCTGTGACCATAGCCGCTGCTCTTGTTGGGCACTTTCTGTAAATAAACAAAATTGCTTTTTCGAAACATTCAAACATGAAAAATTATCAGTAAACCGCTTCACCTAATCTCTCTATGCAGAGCGTGCCATTGACGTTTGAGTGCACCGATGGCATTTTCGATCTTCACCCTACCTCGACAAAACGCGCCAGTGTAGCGAGCTTCTGAGCGAAAAATGCTTGTTTTGTCAAATTATATTATAGAGTTGAGAAGAAGAAAAAGAGATAGAGAGAGAGAAACCTTGTTCTGTTGCAGCATTTATGATTGGCTTCAGTAGGAATCTCTCTGCTGCGTATGCGGAATCAGCAAGTATTATTCCTTTTTTCCTGCCAACCGTCATAAGGCGGTAGCATTGAGATGATTTCCATACTCTACTGTCATGAGCCGAGCCTATTGAAAAAAACTGAATTATGAGCTCATGTGAGGAAGAGACGTTGAAGACTAATTTGGAACTACATTGAAAAGCGCACCGGGAAATTTAGCAGAAAACCAGAGAAAGCGAAGTTGGCTGTCACACAATACTCCCACATTCAGTGAGTGGAAGTTTTTTCTGAATTGATTCGCAATTGACTCGTTTAACAAAGAATTTAACTTCGAACCTATTTACATAAGTGTACTCTTGTTCCGTCGGAGCAAGAATCCGTATGTGCGTTCCATCCAAGCATCTAACAATTCCAGGGATTCCAGTGATTTCATAGAAGCTGAAAAAAAATCTTATTCTTTGCAAAAAATTAGATTAACAACCTTTTTCCGATCACTTGGCGTTCTTCATCGGTCGGCCATGTGACGAACTCATTACACCTCCTTGATACAAGTTCACAGACTTTATTCTTGAGACACTGGACTGTGAACAACCAGCCGCATCGCCTATGTTTATTTGAAACCCATTGTTCGCAAGAGTTGAAAGAGCGACTGCCAGTCGTTGAGCTGGTAAAAGCGCTTTCGCTCTTCCTGTGTCGGTTTGCAAGTCATCCTCGAACAGTGCAAGCAGTTTGAAGAACCCATGACGTGTGAAGCGGAATCTTTTACGAAATTGCGTATCGCTGAGTGTGTCGAATGGGTTCGCGTGGTATCGGTACACTCTTGGAACTCGCAGAACATTCTCTTCTAGCTCGAGATCCAAATCGTTCATCGCCTGCACAATATGATTCATGTGAGAAGTAAATAAGAAATAAAGTTTGAAAAAGAGGAAAAAGTATGCCAAAAAGTGTGAAAAGAGATTGATGAAATAGAAATGGGAAACGAATATAATGAAAAATAGTGTGAAAATGAAATGAGAAAAATGAAACAGAAAACAAATTGTATGAAAGCATCGAAAATTAGCCAAAAAGAACAGAGATACATATGTATTAAAGCAAAAAATGGGTCTGTCTAACTGTTAGACAGCCAGTTAGGCAAGGTAAACCTCGTCTAACACTTTAGACACTTTCTAAGACTTTCTAACCGTTAGTTGTCTAACTGTGGCATTGTGGATACGGAACTTGTTGATAGACAAAAAACTTTAGAAATGTAACTGTTAGACAACCCGTTAGACAGTAAAATGCGATTGTGGATACGGCCTCAGAACTAAGAGACATAGATAGCAGAATATGATGTGTATGGTAGTCATTAGGTAGGTGTAATAGCAGATTAGAAGTTTTACTACTAGAGACCGAGCTCAGCGCACAATGTATTTGAATAGAAGGGGAAGAAGACGTTGAGAAACAACCGGTTATTCGACGGTCAGCGTGGGAACTGAACTCACGATTAATGGTCTAGTGCTCTACCGAATGAGCCTCTTGGGCATGTTTTTATTTATTTAAACGCTTTATCAAGATCAACAAGCCACATCGGGAAATCATCGATTATGGGATCTGAGCGTTGAGCGAGGCAAGCAGTAGCGATCGAAGTGCTATTCTTACTCTTTTGTCGCTCATCATGGCGCTACGATCCCGGAGCGCCAAATCTTCTCGGGAAAGGAATCTCACAGACGAGGGAAGAGACGGTGCGGGGAGCAACCGCTTACGGAGGGAGACGAATGAAAGAATGAATGTCAGTGGCTTTCCGTGCACGGAGGGAGACGAATGAGAGAATGCGTTCATAAGTGGCTTTTCAAAATGTTCTCCATAAGTCAGTGGCTTTCCGTGTCACAGGTCTTTCTAACATCATGAACGACGAACACCTGGAGACGCTGGAGAGACCGTTTATACTCCATAAGTCAGTGGCTTTCCGTGTCACAGATCTTTCTAACATCATGAACGACGAACACATCTTGGGCATGTGTTGACTCAAAACGAGAGTAATAATAAAAGTAAACTGCAGATTCTTACTATTGTCGTAGGTATTTGCCGATTTCAGACATGTATCAACATTTTTCAGACTATGTATTGGCGCCATAGTGTGAGCTCTGTTTTCCTAATAATGTTCCGATATACTACGTAATTTCGCCGTTTGCTTTTGTCATGCAGCACAACCTTAGCTTTAACTTTTGCTCCGCTCGAAATAAACATTTCTGGGTTTCTAAATATCTCTTGAAAGTTTTTTCTCGGTTTTTTTTGGTTCAATTACTACTATGAAACAGAAAAAAGTTTTTTTTACAGATTGTCTCTTGGTTAAAATCGAATGTACAAGGTCAGTTCATTCTTATAAACTTTTTCTATTTTTGGCACTTTTGCACTTTAGTCCCACCCCCCCTATTCGATGGGTCATACTTCTGACTCATTTACATTTTCAAAAAAGTTAATTTCACATAAAAATTATTTATACATAAAAAACTATTTTTACATTAAAAACGCTTAGGTTTAAGAAAAAGCTTACGCTAACGAGGCCGTATCAAAAAAATGACCCAATTGACCTGACCCAATTGAACCTCTGGAAGGGGGGGGACTAAAGTAAAAAAGTGCCCATTTTTTTGGTTGTCAAAACAAATTAAACTTTGGTCTGCATATTTAACCTCAATAAATTCCTAAATTTATGTTTTTTGAACATGAATCGAGAAATTTTCTTCTCTTCCGGCGCATCTAGTTCATCAGCAAGCGTTAAACAATAAGAATGAAGAATGATCGAAAGAACAGCATGCGTTCGCTCAAAGAGCGGTCGTTTTTCAAAGTTGTGCGTACAGTGCGACCTAGGAGCACAATCACAGGAATTTATTTTATTTATTCATACATCAATACTGATGTGACAAAACATTAGAGAATCTTAATTGGTGCCTTTTAGTGAACGTAGAACGCGCTTGATTCTGTTGAGTGATACACGACTGGGTTCAACCCCACTCATTCCTTTCGATGTGACCATTAAACGACCTAAAAAAACCTTATCTTGAGACTAATCGGGTGAGAGTATCCTTAATAGTTGAATCGTAAATCACCTGTACTTGGTAAAATTGAAGAAAAAATTGTTCATATAATGCTTAAGAGAGCCTCATAAGATAAGAAGCAAGAGAGAGGTAGACAGAAAACCGAGAGAGATCGGGCTACAAAAGTAGTCGAGAATGTTGTTGTTTACCCATGGGTCCTGTCAAGGGGAGTCCTTTGGGATATTTTGGTGATAGTTTTGATCAGCGATGAATTTTCTCCGTCTAAACTCGCACCGCAGTCGGCGATCCTCTTCGCGAAACCCATTCGAAGAAGGGCGAGAGGCTATTTTAATGACGCCTCGACTCGCCATCACAAAGTATGAGGAATAACGGATAATGTTTCATGCGGTGGCATGCCCATGTCAGTCCGGCATCGCCCTTTGACGAACTATAATATTCAATTTTGGTCCGCTTGGGGCAAGCCCGCTATCTTCAATGCACTTGTGGAAAGAGACATCCCTCTATCCGCGCTCGATATCGGTAAGAATAAACCGTGCGAGACTGAGAAGACTTGCTTGCTTCTGGTTTCGCTGGCTGGGAAGACTCGCTTACTTCTGTTTAAGAAGATCCCTTTGCTCGGTTGAGTGGTCGCTTTCTCTTTTGTTCACCTTTATATTTTCAGGTGAGCTCGACAGCAGTTCCTCGAACATCGCTGCCCTCGATCCAAAAAACGGTCTTCTACAAGTTAGATACCGATCGTACGCATCAGCCCAAGGGGCCAAAAGGTGCAGCATAATTCCTCTTTCAGTAGAAAATGAGCTAAACGAGCTTAAGGCTCAGTTTTTCCTTATAATTTGAGTGATCTATATGATCATCAACTTTTCTTCTTTTCGAAAAACCCTCTAGTTTCTAATCTCTTTTTTTCATCCGTCATCACATGTTCGACTCGTAATTTTACAATCGCTTGAACCATTTCAGGAAAATCTTCGAGTGGTGATCGGACTGACCTGAAAGCCCTCACTTGCGCTGATCTGTAAGTCAGGGAATCTTAAATTCTACTGAATAGTCATGTTATGAATTGTCATTTCTAGTCATATTATGAATAGTAATTTCTAGTTATGTTATGAATAGTCATTTTCTGAATAGTCATTTCATTATAATACGTTTACAAAATAAAAAGTGAGTTATGGCGGGAAAGAAACTAATAATTTTTGCTTATCCTTGCTTTGAAAACAAAACAAAAACTCTGAAGGTTTCTAACTGACAACTTGCAGAAAAAATTTTGGGTATACGATTTGTATCCATAATCCACCAGAAGTCTTGTGTAACTGTTGAAAATTCGAAAAACATACCGCTTTTTGAGCGGGAGAGCTTTGAATAATGAGGAAGAAGCTACAAAAAAGGGAGACCCTTCAAGATTTTAGCTTTAAAAAGGTTGTTTTTCTTAATTCTCAACAGTGCTGGTGATCTTTTTTGTAGCTCGAGAGTTATATATGTAAAACCAGAGCGAATCTGCTTATTCTGTTAGACCATATATGACATACATATGACTAGAGAGTATATGATTCCGAGCGCGGAATGTATCCTCGGCCCGAGCGCGGAATGTATCCCCCGCCCGAGCTCGGAATGTATCCCCCGCCCGAGCTCGGAATGTATCCCCCGCCCGAGCTCGGAATATATCCCCCGCCCGAGCGCGGAATGTATCCCCCGCCCGAGCGCGGAAGGTATCCCCCGCCCGAGCGCGGAAGGTATCTACCGCCCGAGCGCGGAAGGTATCCACCGCCCGAGCGCGGAATGTATCCCCCTCTCGAGCGCGGAATGTTTCCCCCGCCCGAGGGCATAATGTCTCTTCCGAGCTCTTTGTTCTCATGTCTTCACCTGAAAGAGTAACACAATTGTCTTTAATAATAATTATCCTGTGAAAACTGTAAGTATCGTACGTTCAGGCGTCTTCGCAAGATAAGGAGTCGATGGTTCTCAGACAATTCGCCCCAAGAATTTAAAAGTATTTCAAGGTCAAAGAGTATTTCAAGGTCAAAGAGTATTTCAAGGTCAAAGAGTATTTCAAGGTCAAAGAGTATTTCAAGGTCAAAGAGTATTTCAAGGTCAAAGAGTATTTCAAGGTCAAAGAGTATTTCAAGGTCAAAGAGTATTTCAAGGTCAAAGAGTTTGTTTGTGACGAGTAGTTGATCCGGATATTGCATAGTTGTAGTGTGCGCAGACCATTGAGTAAAAATTATCATATTCCAGCCCTAATCCAGCAGGGTGTTTCTATCACCAGCACTGCGGTGGAAAAAAATCTATGCGCTCTTCAAAAAGTCCGAAAAACATTAAATTCTATGCACTCGAAAGAGGAAATTTTCGATTTTCACCTATGAAAATTCCGAATGTTTGAAGAAAACAATTCCAATTTTTTTTTAATTCTGGAAATCTATGCGCTCGAGAAAAAATATGCGGGTGGTAAGAAACACCCTGCTTAGCACCCGCACAACTTTTTTCGAGCAAAATTTCACAGTTCAACATTTAATTTTTCCAATGATTCGGACCTACGAAAATCCGAGACAAATTTTTTCCAAGCGCATAGAGTGCAATGTTTTTCGGGGTTTTTAGAGAGCGCATAGATTTTTTTCCCGCAGTGCGAGTCAGAGAAACACTGATTGGTAGTCATTATTCTAGACGCCATCGCCCGAATACTGCTGTTTTTTTTTTTAATTCTCAACATTGCTGTTGACCAATGGTTAATAAATGTTGGTAGGGCTTTCACAAATCCTATTTTTCCTGTTATACACACAAATAGTGACTCAGTCACGGGTTCTACCATTTTAGATCCGGTCTCACATCTTGGGGGAGCGCGTACGAGGGTGTTTCTTAGCACCCGCACAACTTTTTTCGAACACAAAGATTTTTAAAATTTCACAGTTTAACATTCAATTTTTCCAATGATTGTCCAAATTTCCCAGAGAAAGTTTTTTCCAAGCGCATATATTTCAATGTTTTTCGGGGTTTTCAAAGAGCGCTGTGTCAGAGAAACATCCTGGCGTGTACCCTAGTTGAGGCCGAAAGCATCGCGAGTGTATTGATTTTGAAAAAAGTGAGTGTTCAGGAAGATGCCATCCCTGGGGGTGCGTCGTCGTAAGCGCTTGCCCTCCTCTCCGCCCTCGACGCCTTCCTCTCCGTCTCTTCCCTCCACGCCGCTTTCGACAGAGATCGAGCATCAAATGAATCGTCTTAATCAATGTCAGGGGTTAAATAGTGACCGGATCGGTCCGGTCAGCGGATACATGTACACACACTATTGACCAAAAACCTCCCTTCCTTTTCTTAGCCTTTTTCATTCATCCCCTCTTCTTTTTTCCTCCAAACTTTGAGCGGCGGATACATGTAAACCCAAATTGGGCGGCTCCATTTAACCCCTGATCAATGTTGGTTGCATGGGTTTCACTTTCACCTGCAGGCTTTTTTTTCGAGCCGCAGAAAAAGCGTGTATATAAAGATGACTAATCATGAGGGAACGGCAGGCCTTTGAGACAGCGCGAAAGCTTTTGATGTAAAAGAGAGGATGCAGACCATCAGAGCATTTTTATCACAAATTTTTTTTAGATAGCGCATAGATTCAACCCGAAATGTGGGATCGAGAAACACGCTGGTCATCTACACTGTTGAAATTCGAAAAATGACCGCATGTTCAAGCATAGGCCTAGATTACTGAGGCTTGACCCTTTAAACACAACTTTTCTCGAAGCATTTTAAACTGGGAAAGTTTAATATAGTATTTCAGCGTGGTTGATTTTAGTGTGCTGAAGAAGGCGAACATACATCGCAGAATTGCTTCCCGTGTTATTTTTGTAATTTTCTCGTTCAACTTCAGACCTGTAAAGTTCAGTAATTTCCAAATAAGATGCTTATATGCGGAAGTCAACAGTAAAGTAGTGGTATTTGTTTTTGAGTCGATTAACTTTCCAAATTGACCTTTTTTGTAGAATGCTAGATAACGTTTGCCCTTTGATCTTTGATAGTTTGATCTTTTCAGCGTGGTTGGCTTTCACACTCACAGAAGAAGGCGAACCAGATACAACAATCGACGTCTACCAACCCCGTCCTTACAATACTCCACCAGACTTCAAACCTGTGGATATCGACGTTTTCCTAGCGGAGAGAATCCTCTCTCAAGCTCAAATTGATCCTAAACTTATATATGGGGAGAGATGAATGATTCCTTCCGAAGGTGATCAGCATCTTATACCAGCTGTGTTTAATAATTTGCTTCCACAGTGGACTTGGAAAGTTGCCAAGAAATTTTGAAGTAAGAAGTCGAATAGGCGTCTGATCTATGGATCAAACTAGAGATTGGAACCGGATGATCCCAATGACTTCAAATAGGGTGTAGTTTTGAATTTTCATCGACTCGAGGCATTTTGCTATTTGCATTAGATATACCTAGAACAAATCGTAAAGAAATAAAAGCGTATGAAGTTTTACTTTATTAGTTGTTGCACCAAAATAGCCTTATTTTGATGCAATATATGCTGTCAATTATACTTGATTGTTAATTCGTAGTTTAGTTCTAGTTCAGACGTTTATAGCCGCAGATCCATAGTATAGGTTTGAATGCCTTATAGAGGCAATAGTTTAGATAGGAATTAGTTTTTAGAATCTCTTGCGATTCGAATAAGTTGTTTCGAAAATCGGATACGCAGCCGTCCCAAAATTTCATATGGTACGAGTAGGTAAGATATGAAGATTACTGTAGTTAGATATATCCATAATAGCACGTCTCGTTTTTCTCTATATCTCTCTATCCGAAATATTTAAGTGAAAAATTATCAATATGTAAAACTATAGAATCTCCTATCAAGTAGTTGCTCAAAGTGTTAGCAGTGTTAGCAGTTGAAAGTTTTGAGTTGCTAATTGGACAATGTTTCTTACGTTGGAAAAATGTACTTACGATTGTATCATTTAGCGAGATCTGAATAAGTCCCATCCCCCTGTTTTGGTGCTCTTCTAGTGATATTATTTCTGAGAATAACTATCAAGTTTCTAACCAATACCATTCGTTTTAATTCTACGTTGTTTTTTCGTAATACTTCTGAAGTGTCAAGTCAAATGGACTGCTGCTCAACTCTCCCGATTTTATTCTAATAATGAATAAGTTAAGGAATAAATAGTTTGTAAACGATTCAATTGGTGGTTGAAAGCCAATTCCAATCAACAGCAATACTGATGTATAACTCATCAAAAAAGCCTGCCTTGAAAACTAAGAGAACATATAGAGGGGTAAAAAATTTAAAAGTTATGATTGAACAACGGATCTATTCGCTCGATTGGTGAATCTCATTTCATTGATCTATTCGCTCGATTGGTGAACAACGGATCTATTCGCTCGATTGGTGAATCTCATTTCATTGATCTATTCGCTCGATTGGTGAACAACGGATCTATTCGCTCGATTGATGAATCTCATTTCATTGAGAAACAGCTTTCGTTTTCGCATTAGATTTTTGAAATATTAGCAAATATACATCACACTAACTACATCCTTACATGATTCAATCGACTTCTACATTGATCAAAAGGATCTGGAGCGTCTAAAAAGAGAAAACCCTCGCCCTTTTACCTCGTGGAGATGTAAGGGCTCTTCTTATTTATGTTACGTTTGAAAAGACGTCGGTTGGAAGCTTTTAGTGGCTATACTTAATTAATACATGAGCCGATAAACTGCTTACTGGGTTTTTGAACATGAAAACTGCTTACTGGGTTTTTGAACATGAAAACTGCTTACTGGGTTTTTGAACATGAATAAGCGGATATTAATTCCATTAAGTGTTGTGCGTGGCCAAAGGCGTTTTTTTTTTCTTTCACGTCGGCATCTGTAGCAAGGGTGATTACCTCGACTCTGAATAGACGATGAAATTGGAAAGTTTTCAAATTTGAAAGCTATGAGTAGCGGTCCAAAAACCTGAGAGGAAGAAAAGCGGTTAAGAGATTTTGCGAAGTGAGAATGTGAAAAGAGCGGAAATCGCTCAAGTCAGTCAGAGAGAGAAAGCATGACGAAGTAGATGACACGTCCTAAATGAGCGGTGGTATAGACGAGGAAAACGTAATAACTCGAGCTAAGAAGTATGCCAGGCGCGTTATAACCTGACCGCCACTCAGTGTTGCACACTTGCTTGCGGTATGTCAAGCGGTGGATATTTGTTTTCTTCTCAGAGGATGAATGTGGATCATATGTTATCCAGAGGGGCAGGGAGAAATATCCGAGGATGAAGGATATCAGGGGAATTGTGATTCTCGAGGAGAAAGAATAGGGATTCTCGAGGAGAAAAGTTGAGGGAAACATTAGATGAGATTCAAGCTGTTTCATCTGTTTACTTTACCTGCTCCTATCTTCTAGGGCTATTCAGCTTCTTTCTTCACACAACTCAAGCAACAATATGTGTATAAGATGGACTCGTAGATGAAAGGGCATGGAGATAAAAATCCAGAAGACGTGATTTTTTGTCCACCTTCGTTCTTTCTTGTTCGCAATACTCTGAGCGGTCGACTTTCTCTCTGTTCGATTTCTGCTGAGCTCATCTCGTTTGATCAACTGGACTGAACCCGGCTTCGAGAATGAGAGCTCTCGAAGCCGTATCCTTCCTCACAATCACTGAAATAGTCTTCCGGGATGAAACCTATTCTTCTTTCTCACTTTGCAGGACAAAAGTGATACGCTTGAGTCAACCATAGACTTCAAACTGATCACTTTATTTTTTTAAAAATCATACCTTTCAACATGAATTACTTCATAGCACAATGTCATACCCTGGACAGAGCAAAAATTATCAGGTTTTGAAAGCTCTTCTGATAACAAGCTAAACAAAAAAAGGAAATAAAAAACTCTTTCAAACAGAATTTTTCAAACTCAATTATTGATGACTGTTAGAATCTTGAAAAAAATCATATTTACGAGTTAAAGTTTGCTGATAAGTAAATATTGAATTAGTCCTGGGAAAAGACGGCTACGAAGGGTAGAAGAAAGAGAGAGAGAGCGAGAGAGAGGGAGAAAGAGAGAGTGAGAGAGAGGGAGAAAGAGAGAGAGTGAGAGAGAGAGAGGGAGAAAGAGAAAGAGAGAAAGAGAGTGGGATAGCTCGGAAGTGAAGTGGACACTACCGATCGTCCGATGATGAGTACAAATGATAGAACATCGTATGCTCCTCGCCAAAGCTCACTGCTCTTCTGTCAAGAATCGGGCGAGGCGCTGTTTCAGCTGAGAGTTCCGCCGTAGATTGAGCGACTCCATCCGGTTGATGTTCTTCTCCATCACATCGATCAGTTCATTCTTCTCGTCCTCTAACTGAAAGTCGATCGCTTCTAAAGGTATCAATGTTCGTGGCCATCCCTCCTCGAGACCCAAAGAAACCATTTGCATAGGACTAAGGTACAATACCAAACTTCTTCAACGCTTCATCTCTATCTTCTAATGAATGTCTTTGTCTCTTTTTCTTTCTCTCGGTGTCTTTTTGACTCTCTACTCATCTCTCATTCTCTCTTTCACTATAAAAAATCGAGAAGGTAGCTCGAGGCTCTTAATTGAGACCGGTGAACCCATCTATATCTTTTTTTATAATTTTAAATACATGTTTCTTTAAAAAATTTTTAAATCGGATCAGGTAGACGACTGAGACATGATGGTTACTAAACATATGCATCAGGAAGCGCCCATTACTCAATTCGATAAAGTTGCTGATTTTTGATGTCACAGTAGTTAGCCAATAAACAATAGTGGGCGCCCGACAAATGTCACGAATCGCACGTATAACGAGTACAGAATGATCATTGATCAATGAACCACTGTGTATGACGACGTGAGAAGAAAGCCGAATCTATCTTTTTCTTTCTCTCTGTCTTTCTCTTCATGTCTCTCTCTATCTCTTTCGCTCTCTCTCACACTGTCTTTCACTCTTGCTCTCTCTTCTACCTCTGCCTCCTCTCTCTTTCTTTTGTTCACTCACTCTGCTCTCGCTTTCTCACTCTTACACTCTGACATCCTTTCCTTCTCCCACTAAGTTTTTCCACACAAGCTCTCTCTTTCTCTTACTCTCTCCCCCTCTCTCTCTCCACCAATTTTACTCTTACCTTCTTCTCCCTCTTACTCGCTCACTCGCTGTTTTTTGATTCACTGATTCTCGAAAATAACTACAAACCTTGAAAACACTAATGAATTTTGATGTTTCATCACGTGTGAGAACACCTAAGAACAGTCTGAACCTAAAACCTGAGAACATTTTGAGCTTCAAAGTAATCATAACCTTAACCTTAGAGTATTCCGAGAGAAGGATCTGATTGATCTCCTTGTACTTATCTCTTTCCCTGCGCATTTTTACCACACGGGACGCATCGGTCTGCAAAAGCTTCGAGAAAAGATAAATCGCGAGGTAACAATCGTCCGGGCAAAGCTGGGCGAGATCGAGCCCGGTGGCTTCTTTTTCACCGATAGCGAGCACTTCACTCCTACAATCCTACTTTACCAAGCATACCAAGTTAACTCGTTGCTGGTTTTGGAGTTCATACACAAAGCTTTTCCTACTTTAATGATATAAAAATTTTTCTTTATGAAAATTCAGAACCAAACTTGGAAGTTTTTTTCTAATTAGGAAGTCGTTCTCAGAGTGGCAAATGCAGAGTTCTGATTATTGACCCCTAAAATCAAAGTGGCAGTCCCTGAACTTTCAATGAAAACTCTAAACTTGTTGATATTCCTTGTAAATCAAATTTAAATTTTGATTTAAAAAAAATTCAACTTCAAAGCTCGAAATCGGATTTTTCAGCTTAAGTTGAAAAATCTCACTTAGAATCCGTGATTTTCTAACCTAAAACGGTAACTCACAATTTGAAAATGGTTACTTATAAACACGACAAGAAACTTGAAACTTGTAACTACGAAGGTTCAGCATACAGCCAGTCACGACCCACCAAATAGCCATAAGAGCCTTCCCATATGGAGGTGACTTTTTTAAGCGGAGCTCTCCCGCTCCTCCAGATTGTCTCCAGCGAAATTCACAATTTTCAAACTTTTCCTACATACTTTTGTCACACGAGCTCTTCGATATAAGACGATGCTGGGAATAATTTTCGCCAAAATGCTCGAAATGTTGTTCCTCAGCCAAAAACTTTATTTCGCCAAGATTTCGAGTATGCGAACTTGGGAGAAGGAAATTGCGTTTTTTGTCTTTTTTTAGCTGCCAAAATAGGGACGAAGAATCGGCCACCATTTCGGAGTGCCAAATGATGAATGACTCTGTGGCCAAGTTTTGTTCCTGCCAAATCACGGACAATTTTGTTTTGTACTTTGTGACATATTTTGGCACTGCCAAACTCGGCTCTTTTTTGGAACACTTTTTGTACGTTGAACAAAGCTCCGCAACGACCACATATTAACCACTTCTAGCGACGTACCCCAACCGAGTTTAGTAAAAAGTTGAGAAAAATGTATCTTGCTGCGCTAGTACGTAAAGATTTGTGTGGCGGTTGTAGTCGGTTTAATTTCCCAAGTTTGAGGTAAAGATTCAATCCGGCTCGTTGAAAGATGTAGCCTGAACCACACATTTAAAGAGATCAAAGTCTAGTATTGGCACTCCCCAAAGAGTTCCTGAGAGCGATCCTCCATCATCCCAGAAATGAGGCTAAGGAGTTGCAGGGGCTACAAAAAAAGCCCAATTTTGGCAGTGACAAAACAAGGACAAACAAAAACCCGATTTCGGCAGTGACAAAACAAGGACAAAAAAAAGGCCGGTTTTGGCAGAGACAAAAGAAGGACATAAAAAAGCCCGATTTTGGCAGAGACAAAACAAGGACAAAAAAATCCCGATTTTGGCAGGAAAAAAAGAAGTACACAAAAAAGCCCGTTTTTGGCAGTGACATAAGCAGTTACAAATTTTGTCCCTTCTTTAGCAGTGACAAAACGAGTACAAAGTAGAAAGCTTGTTTTTTGACGGTTTTTTTGGCAGGCCCGTCAGAACGCATGTTATTTGCTGCCATTTATCATGGCGCTTTTTTCCGTTTCTTGCCATGGAAAAGCTTGGTGTTTCAAGGGAAATCTGCCCGAGGAACAACATTTTGAGCATTTTGGCGAAAATTATTCCCAGCATCGTCTTATATCAAACCTTTTACATTGAGCTCTTCTTCACCGAACCTTTTTACGCGAAAATCGCTTGACAAGTTACGTAATACATATTGAGACGTTCCCAACCTGGAGGCTGCCGACTCTTGCTTGAACCTTGTTGAGTTCCTTCTGCGTCCTCTCCAGCTCGCCTCTGGAAAGAAGGGTCTCGCTCTCGGCTCGCTCTGCTTTGCCTCGCAAAATCTCCAAGTCCACTCCGAGAGAATCTCGGTCTTCCTCCAGAGTCAAGACTTCTTCCTATTAAATCATTCCTTCGTTTTGCTTCTTTAATGAACGGTTGTGTCAACAACTGCTCTTCTCTGGAATAGACGTGAAAAAAATTAGCCTATCACTCAACTTCACACCGAGAGGCTTTTGTCTATACCATGTCATATCTTTCCGTTAGAACATGAACTAGATTGCGATATATCAAGACTTCACACAACAGAACATGAAAAAGGGCAAAGATGTTCTAGAAAAAAAAAGATGTTGCTCTAACCAATGACAATTCTTCAAACGGTTTTTTTTTTAAAATCAGTCTATCGAGCGAAACTGAACTCAACCATCTCTCGTATTTCTAACCTAGGGTTTGAGCGCTTTATCCACTTTTTTTCAAAAGCTGAAGGTCTAACCAAGAATATACAATCAGTGCTTACCGTATCAATTACCAAAACTTTCAAATAACTTTGAGCTTCGCAATGAGATCTTTGGCAGCCTCCTCCTTCTGGAAGGCATCTTCCTCCGCTGCTCTCATTTCCTCTGCATGCAACACGCACATATCCTCCATTTGACGACTCTTCTCTTCTCTCAGCTTCATCAACTAAGAGTTTATATCAATCAGTATTCGAGTAGGCAATACCAATCGATAATGGAACAGGTGCGATATCATTCGATCATGGAGCAGAGATGATATCGATAGTTAATCTATGGCTCTCACTAGCTTTTGTTGTTAAAATACAGATATTAATATTCATGAATGTTTGGAGTGAAAATCTCTTTATCTAATTTTATTGCGTTGTATGGATTAAAAAGTCTCTTCTTCTTTTGTTAAGATGTTTCAATTTTTTCTTGTTTCAAATTTTCTACTCAAAAATACGAATTTTAAGACAATATACTTTTAGCTAGCTTCTAGTCTGAAATTCTGTCTCGTCATATCTATCTAAATTAACTTCCGCGCGCTGACTGAACTAGACTAAGCTGAAACTCTTGAACTAGACTAAGCTGAAACTCTTGAACTAGACTAAGCTGAAACTCTTGAACTAGACTAAGCTGAAACCTGTGTATCTCTCTCCTCTTTCATTCTCTGTTCCATTTGCACGATTGCGAACTTGAGATCCGATTGTGCGTTCAGTTTCTCCTTCTCCAACTCTTGGATGAACTCAGCAAGGAGTAGGTCGTTCTCTCTATAATACTTAAATATTATTTGATTCGTTTTCTTCTGAAGAATTTATTGATTTTTGCAAACCAAATGTAATTTTTTCTCATTTTATCACTAACATCATTTTTCTAAACTCCTCGGCGTTTCAAACTTAACCTGTATCCTCTTGCTCGCCTTTGCATGATTCTGGGCTCCTCGGTCTTTTTCGAGGCTCTCCTACCACATTCTTGACTGCTCAGTCTTATTGTGGGTTCTCGGCCTTACTCTACGTTCTTTCCCTCATTCTAGAGTCCTTGGTTTTTGAGTCCTGTTTTTTTGCCAAAAAAGGTTACGCCCGGTTTCGTTCCTTCGAACTACCGACCTGAGCGCTATTGCTGCCTGCTCTCTGGTTACTTCTTGACTGGTCTGGCATGCTTGGTTTTCCAGCGGGCCGCTTTCACCCATGAACTCGGTCTGAGTACTGGCAACTCTTTGAGTGGTCGCGTTCAGAATTATCGATCGAATTCTCATTTGAAGCTTCTGGAACAAGGAAAATGAGAAAGTTGTTACTTCAGAGCAAAGTGAGCCTTTGTGATGTTTTCTATGATGAACTTGATTGGTAAGTTATAGTGGGGAATTTTTCAAAACTTTCAACTATTCGGGTTACCCTAGTTTGAATTATAGATGAGCAGATATAAGAGTTGTTCCAAAAGATTTATCGATGGATATGATAGTTAGCGTAAAAGTTCCGGTTAACCTATATGCTGCGTAATGTGCCCCATGTTATTTAAAAGAAAGGTGAGTCGTATGTATATAACGCTCTGCTTTATCAAAGCATCGTTTTCATTGTTATTTGTGGGCAAAAAACATGAGAGATGGAAGCGGAAAATCGGTAAACACTGAAGAAAAAAGCCAGCAAACGAGTGTACAGACTTTTTACGTACTCATCGAGAAAAGAAGACAGACCACCGGTAAAAGTCGTGTTTGCTGTGGAATCACTCATTGAGGATATGAGGATTTACTACATCTTTACGGACATCCATAAAAAGCGAGACCGTATCAAACGTCAATCGTTTGATACGCTCTCGTTCCCGAGGCTTATGGCTGTTAGCGTAAATTTTGCATAAGCCTAAGCAGCAAAAAAAGAGAAAGTGGTAAGAAGCTAAGTTGTCAAAGCGCAGACAGCCAGCGTGCACACGGTCTGGCCGGAACTATAGTAGACCCGGATTGGAGGTAAATTTTCAAATAAGTGAACCGATATGTCTCTGGCGTAGTTACTCTGCAGCCTCTGCATGCTCTGTTCTATTTCGTGCTTTCTCTCTCTCTCCCATTCCAACTGCTCCCTGTAAATTTGATATTATTATCATCTCGTTCACAGAATTATTTGAGAATGATAGGTAGAATTTTTTTGAAAAAAATCTTCAAACTGAATCGGTAGTTGGAGTTAATAATGCTGTTATTCATTCGCAAATTTTGTAGCAGTCGGATTTCTACGTATTTTTTCCTGTGTCCTCATTTCCAATTTGTCTATGTAACCCGCATTGCGGGTTAAATCTTTGCGCGGACCTATGCGCTATTCAAAAAGCTAGTTACACGAGTTGTCTGTTTCTTTTACTTCATCGCAAGCTCCGAGTTTCTCTCGGAAGTTAGCCGTTCCGTTATGCTTTTGACTTGAGCAGTTTTCTCGAATGGTTAGAAATAGCATGTTCGTTTCACACGTTCGAAAAAATTGCATTAAGAACATTGTCAGAATATAAGTGATAAAATCGTATCTTCTAAATTATAAACCCATTAAGATATTTGACTTTTGTCCCAGTCATCGACATGAAACGTTCGCATTGTGTGCAGGATGGGAAGCTCTATGAACGATTCTACCGGCTTCATTAGCTGCCTGTGAGTCCCGAGCAAGCACTCACACATTTTGAAAGTTTTAAGCCTCTTCCACAGTGAAAAGTTTCTCATCCGAGAAGACTGTCCTAAGGTGAGAATTTTCGCGCGTCCGGAGGATTAGGGCGTGGCACCTTTTGAGTCTTTCCTTCTTTTTCTTTAGAGTTAGGATGGCAGCCTCGAATTCTTTTTAACGATTCTTTGAAGAGTCCTGCGTTATAAGTTCATCTCGGAGGCCATTTTGTTGATGCTACGCCTAGCATTTCGACCGACTCGCTTTCTCAGGGCCTCAATACTGTTAGGGGTGCGCACTAATCGAGGACCACCACTTTGAGGCAAGTCAGCAAGTGTACCGATCTGTTCAAGCCGTTTGATTGTTTTCCAGACAAGATTGCGAGAGAAGTTGAGATCCTTAGCGATGCGCGCAATTGATCGACCAAGTTTGTGCAAGTCCACAATGATAGAGCTTACCCTATGAGAGTCCACCATTCTTTTGAGAATTGATCAAATGAAATAAATTTTTTACCATGTAATAAAAACATATGTGAAAAAACGTATGTAAAAATTGGAGCTCAGCGTGCATTATAAATTGAATTATAAACGCCGAAAGAATGGTTTCCGAATACATCCCGACTTCCCACGCCGTACAAGGACCCGTGCCAACCATCACGGCCGAGGAAGTAAAGAAGGCACTCTCTAAGGTGAAGACTGGGAAAGCGGCTGGACCGGACGACATAGCAACCGAAGCCTGGAAACTTGCGGGTGATGTTGGACTAGCACATCTCATGCACCTAAAAATCGTAAAGCAAGGCCAAAGCCCACATAACTGGCGCTACTCCACGACCGTTCCAGTCTTCAAATGAAAAGGCGATTCCAGAGCGTGCAGCAACTACCGTCCAATACGTCTTCTCAACCACACTATGAAGATATTTGAGAGGATATTGGATTCACGCATACGAGATATCGTCAATGCGGGTTCGTGAACGGAAGAGGCACAACAGATGCAATATTTGCACTCCGTTTACTCGTCGAGAAGCACGCAAAAAAGATCACCTCTCCATCTGACCTACCTCGATTTGGAAAAGGCGTTCGACAGAGTCCCTCATGATCTTATCTCATATGCATTGCGCGATCATCAGGTTCCTGAAGAGTACATTCGATGGACGATGTACGATGACTCGAAGAGTACTGTCAGAACTCCGGTCGGCATCACAGAGCCATTCGCAGTAAACGTAGGAGTGCACCAAGGGAGTGCTCTGTCTCCCCTTCTTCTCATTTTGGTTATGGATACCGTCACGCGTCCTCTACTGACTCCAGCTCCGTCAACCACCGCATACGCCGACGACATTCTCCTTGCTGCTCCAACATGTGCCAAAATCGAGTTTTTATTATTCACACGAATGAGATGAAAATGTTACGCTGGACACTAGGACTGACTCGCGTAGATTGTGTGCGTAACACGATTGTGAGAGGAAGACACGGCGTGGCTCCTATACAAGGCAAGATTTGAGAAGGGAGAGTTAGATGGTATGGACACGTGATGCGAAGAGACGCGACCAACATTGCAAGACACGCTCTTGACATGGAAGTACCAGGCAAACGACCGCGAGGCAAACCGAAGAATAGATATATGGACACGCTCAACCAATACCTGCGCCTCGCAAGACTCCACTCGGAAGACGCAACGGACAGATGTTTCTGGAGAGCTAGAAGCCGTACAGCGGACTCTACTCCGACCTGGGAGCGGACCCTACTCCGAGAAGAAAAAGAAGAATGGGTTTTTGGAAGAAAAACTCTTTCCTTCAATACTAAAAATAAAGTTCAAACATATATATTAGAAAACTGGCAAGTAAAAATTTCGTCTTAGAACTGTTAACAATGTATGTCGAAAACCGGTAATAGTTGATATTTCCCCAGAAAACCAAGAAAATCCAGAAAAGCTGCATTTGAATTATATAAATATATAGAGGAAATTTCTCTAAAACCTGGCAATTATCCAAAACTGCTGGAGTTTGTCTCTTTGAAGCTCGAGAAGATTTTCTTCATCTCTCGCTTCGTTGGCTTCTCTCAGTAACTTTTCGCTTTTGGTGACGAGCTAAAAAAAGAGATGAATAAACGACCAAAAATAGATGACCAAACGGCCGAAAATAGATGACCAAACGGCCAAAGAGAGATGACCAAACGGCCAAAAACAGATGACCAAACAAAAAGAGATGACCAAACGGCCAAAAAGAGATGACCAAACGGCCAGCTCACACTAGCAAAATGCCGAACCAGCCAGGGTGATCATAGAAAATGAACTCTCAAGCTCTTAAACGTGAGTTTAATTATGGTTTGGACGATACTGCCTTATTGTGTGCTCCGCTGTGATAGAACTTCAAAAAGAGGTGGTGGTGTCTGTGCTTTTCTCCGTAATCATTTAATATACTCTGTTGTAACTCTCAAGACTAAAATATCAGCTGATGTCTTAGCTTTCGATCTCTTATGCATTTTATCACTCTCCAGAACACGTTTCATTATATGCTATCGACCGCCAAACACTACTGTGCATCAGAATAATGCCTTTTTCGATGTTCTTACTCAACTGTTAGCGGTACCTCAACAATCTGTACTTTGTGGTGATTTCAACTTAGAAATTGATGTTGACAAAAAATGTTCTTCAACTGAGCCTCTTATCGACTTGTGTACAGACTTTTCTCTTCATCAATTTGTAACTGAGCCTACACATGGTAAGAAAATAATAGATCATGTTCTTGCTAAAGCTGACTGTATCTCTAATTGTAAAGTTTGTCCTCCGTTCTCTAACTCTGATCACAATTCGATTACTTTTTTCTGTATTTTTACTTTCGAACCCACAACCTGTTGTAGAAGTTTTTGATTTCAACCGGGCCAGTTATACAGATATGAATAAGCTATTATCAAATATGGACTGGACACTTGTTTTCGATGATTTCATTTCTGTAGATGACCTAGTTGATCGATTGAATGTTATTGCGAAGTCTTTAATTGAGAAATTTATCCCTAGAAAACGTAGGAAAGCTGCTTTTGAAACTTATCCTGAGCACATCCGTAACCTCTTCGAGCATAAATTAGCCCTTTTCTCTAAAATTCATGTTCCCACTGTTCTAGAATTATTCAAACGTACTTCTCGAAAACTTGACAAGGAAATCAAGAAGTTTGAAATAAATCGACAGAAGGCTTTCTTCTCCGATTCTAGAAAGTTCTATCAATACGTAGGAAATCGTCTAAAATCCCATTCTTCGATTCCATCTTTCACAGATTTAGTTGGTTCTTTTGTTCACACGGATGAAGCTAAAGCTAGTGCTCTATCCGATTTTTTCTGTTCCGCTTTCTCAATCGATGATGGTTTGATTCCGAATGTTGATAGAGTTATTGATCATTCCCTAACTGATATGCTTATTCTTCCCGGAGACGTCAAGTACTATTTAAAAAAGCTGTCTCCTTCTCTTACGCAGACATCTGACTCTATTCCTCAGAAATTTTACAAAGAATGCGCTTCGTCGCTTGCAGAACCACTAAGCTATATTTTCAATTTCTCTCTTAAACTTGGCCATTTTCCTTCTGTTTGGAAAATATCTTAGATCACTCCTATTCCAAAAAAATCTCCACCCTTGAATGTAGACAACTTTCGACCTATCGCAATCACGCCCACACCTTCTAAAGTTTTCGAACGCATAGTTCGTGATAGGATAACAAAGTGGATGGACATGCATTCTATATTTTCTGAAGAGCAACATGGTTTCGTTCCTAGAAGATCAGTTCAATCTCAGCTTCTTTCGGTAACTAATAGTTGGACGAGAGCCCTCGACCAAAGTAAATCTGTCGATTGTCTCTATTATGACTTGACTAAGGCTTTTGATGTTGTCTCGCATTGTAAACTTCTCCACAAACTAGAAAGTTTAGGCATTCGTGGAAATCTTTTGAGATGGACTAGAAGTTTTCTAACACGACGTTGTTTCAGTGTTAAGGTCAACCGAACATTTAGTGACACTAGAGAAATATCATCTGGAGTCCCACAGGGATCGGTTTTGGGGCCGCTATTCTTCTTGATCTATATCAACGATTTGCCTCGAATTTTTTCCAACTTACCCTCAGTTAGTATTCAGCTGTTCACTGATGACATTAAGTTGTATATTTCTTATGATGAACTAGGTGCTCAAATCGCTAAATCCCAACTCTGTTTAGCAATAAATCAATTCGATAGGTATTGCGATACATGGCAGTTGGCAATAGCTGAAAAGAAATGCAATGTTCTATATTTAGGTAATAAAAACCCATGCTCAACCTATTATGTAAGTCCAAATACTCTTTTCACGAAATCAACCTCTGTTAGAGATTTAGGTATTTTAATAGATGATTCCCTGTCTTTCAAACCACAATATGAGCTTTTGTGTCGGAAGGCATTACAAACAGTTTATGCCTTATTCAGAATTATTTCATGTATCACACCAGATATATATGTAAGATGTTACAAATCATATGTTCTACCGATTTGTGAATTTTCTTCATCGGTTTGGTCTCCTCATTTAAAAAATGATATTAGGAAAATAGAGAAGGTCCAGCATATATTTACTAAACTTCTCTATTTTAGATGTAATTTAAACTGCTCTCCTAATATTAGTTATGAGAATCGTTTGAATACTTTAAATTTGACCTCTCTATATTGTAGGAGAATCATTAATGATCTCACTTACGCTTTCAAAATAATCCGAGGTGAAGTTGATCTTAAAGTTAGTACCTTTTATGTGTTCAAACCGTGTAATGGTAGAACATCCGCCTTTAATTTCTACATACCTTTCACAAATAAGAGGCTAACTTTCAATTGTTTTGGAGTAAGAACGTCTAGGTGGATGATTAATTTACCTGCTCAAGTTATGACTTCTCCTAACTCTAATGTGTTCAAAAAGAGGCTCAAGATGCTAAATGTTCTTGAAATTCTCGATCTGCACTTACCTAATCTCTGAGTTGTTCCCTTTTTTTGCTTTCTCCCTCCTTTCTTATTCTAGAAAATCATTGTTCAGATGTTATTGTCAAGAACAACGCTCACTATTGTATGAGTTATCTTATGTTTTGTCACATCAGTATTGATGTATGAATAAATAAATAAATACTACATAGTCATAATGGACCGTTATCGACGCTCGTTCAGTCAGAATTCTACGTTCTCATCCTCAACATTAAAAACCAAAGAATTATATGGATTTGTTCGAATCAATGAAACTCTCACGACATCGACATCCAAAATAAAGTGTATAGATTAATTGAAGCTTCCAAACCTGTTCATTAGCTTTGGTAAGAGCAGCGATCCGCTTCTCGAGATCTGTTGACACCTGGTCTCTCTTTCGTTGTGAAACCCACTTTGTTGGAGCTTTCTGTAAAGAAAAAACATGTTTCGATGCTGGTGACTTTTTGTGAAATATGGAAGCACCCGAAATTTTCGAATTCTCGGTAAAATAGTTTGAAAGCAGTGATGTCTGTTGAAGAAAATGAAACTATTGCACGGAAAAAAGCTTTTATACCAGACGGGGTGGAAATGAGTGCCAGTGCTATTGGTGAGGCGCTCACTTACGGATAAGGATGTGACGGATGGCTGGGTTCGAGCCCGCACGGTGTACTAGCGCTTTTTTGTGCAACAGTTTAACAAATTCACACGAGAGTTTAAAACCAAATACAAAGAAAAACGCCGAAGTTTAAAGAAAGCCTTAGAATCTTTCGAGATTTAATAAATAAAAAAAGCTTCATCCCGGAGCAGGCAATTTCATACTCGATACGAGCAGATCAGCATAGCTTTGGATCTCCAGGTTTGTCAACCCTGCGTTTGAGTTTAATGTTATGAAACGTCGACTTCAGCTCCCGTCGATCGAGTTCGAAAAAAGTCCGCAAGAAAAAAGAGCTTGAATACTTGAAAAAAAGGAGAATCAATTGTACCTTTCTTAGTCTTCTGCAAATAATTGAGAGAACCTGTTCGCTCTGCTATCACACTGAGCGGTGACCCTTCCTATTGCTCTCATATTGATTCTTTCTATATCAATTGTTGAGCCAGTCCTTTTCTCAAACCAATTCCAAACAAACAGATATGTCTGTTCCCTCGTCAGTTTCTCAACCCTCATCTGATGTACAAATTCTGATCCAAGCTGTCAACCGTCAAAGCGACCAAATCTCCCAACTTCTGAATGCAGTAACCTCAATGATGACGATATTATCTTCTCTCATTCCTCTTCTCTCTAAGCTCACAACCCAAACCCCGGCCCCTCCATCCAACTCTTTGATGACTTCCTCTCTCATATCGCAGCCTGAACTTCTCGCCTATGACGCGGTCAGGAGAGTCCTTCAGGAAGACAAAGTCATTCTGGAAGAGAAGGCTCACAACATCGTTTTGGTCGGCATTCCGGAGGAGATAAGAAAAGACGCCACGGATCAACATGATGGAAAACTTCTTGATTCTCTCGTTAGTGAACTCAATATACCTTCTCTCACTAATGCATTCAACCAAGGTTCTATCACTCATCGACGCTTCGGAAATGAAGAGAACAAGAGAAGAATTCTTAAGATTCATTTTCCATCGCCATCTCTCCGAACAGAAGTACTTCGAAAACTACGAGTCCGTCGTCCTGAAGTACTTCGCATATTTCCTCACGCGTACGCGAGAGAAGACCTTACCAGAGAAGGACTCCAACTCGAGAAGGACTGCAAGAAACTCGCTAAAGAAAGAAACGACAAAGCTGGATTGATGGAGTGGGGGGTACAAGGAACAAGGCTCATTCGATTCTCTCATCCGCGTCCTCTATACACTCCGAAGACAGACGCTGAGGCTAATGGTTCTCTTCAAAACGTGACGGTGACAAGAGGAAAAAGGATGGACGCAAACGATGTACAGAAATAGGTCAGTAGTGCTGATGGCGATAGCCTGTTTACTTCTTCTGATATTTCGAATAGCCAACATAGTATTAGAGGAAATTTTAGTTTTTACTATAGTAATTGTCGCTCTATACGGAATAAATTGTACGATCTTAATCATTTATTATCTTTAACGCAATACAATGCTATTTGCTTTTCAGAAACTTGGTTACACGATAGTGAACCTGATGTCATTTTACATTCAAATAAACCATATTCTGTTTTTCGTTCTGATAGAAACTCTAATATCAGTAACAGAGGTGGCGGAGTAGCAATTTTAGTGCAATCTAGACTCAGTCCAGTAGCAACTTCGTCGATGTCAGTTTCAGAATGTGAAGCTATTACAGTTGAGTTACAATGTAGTGACAAAAATTCATATTTTTCTCGGGTTAGATTAATGTGTGTTTATCGATCTCCCAGTGCCCCAGACGATATCATGAATGAGTTATTAGCATACTTCTCTTTAAATACCATTCCCAATGTCCCTCTCATAATCGTTGATGATTTGAATTTGCCTTGTATTGATTGGGACAAGTTGACGTGTTCTAAGAGCTATTCTTCTACTCAATTTCTTAATTACTGTTGTGATAACCATTTCACTCAGTACATTCTGATGCCGACTCGAAGTCAGAACATTCTTGATCTTCTGTTATGCAATCATCCGATTATCTCTTCTTCTAGTGTTATTGCTCCCTTCACATCCCAGTGCGATCATAATTCTATTTGTTTCGATTGTATTACCTCCAAAGTATTCGATGACATAATCAAGCCTATAAAACTTTATTCTGAGGCAAACTGGCATATGATTGAGTACTTTATTTACTGTCATGATTGGACCTTGGCATTATCATCTCTTGACCCTAATCAAGCTTACAACTATATCGTTGATCTACTATGTGACCTTATCGATCGCTTTGTGCCAACTGTTGTTCCTAATTCGTCCTCCTATAGATATCCAGCGCGTATTCAACGCTTATTCAATAAGCTTCAGAAAGTTTCAATTACTGCTCCTTACTCCGAATATTGTAAAAATCTATCAAGAAATTTTTCTTCTGAGCTTTATGATTTTGAAACATCTAAGGAATCTTCTCTGATTGTTAAAGGCAACCGTAAACAGTTTTTCTCGTATTGTACAAATCGTATTAAATCTCAAAACGATTCCTATGTTTTGTATGACAGTAGTGGAACGGTAGTGACGGACCCTTCCATAAAAGCTGAAATGTTTTCTTCTCAGTTCTCATCAACTTTCTCTGAACCGTCTCAGAATGTTCTTCCTGTCCTTATTTTAGCTCCCTTCGATCAACACTTTTCTCTTGAAATAATTGATGATCAAATGATAATCGAGGCTGTTTCTAAGTTAGAGAATAAATGTAATACCTCACCCGATTCCATTCCGAACATTTTTATCAAAAAATGTAAATTTGCGTTGTTGAAACCTCTGCGTATTTTATTCAACAACTGTTTAATGACTGGAATCGTACCCGATATGTGGAAGTTTGCTATTGTAAAGCCTCTGCTCAAAAACAAAGGACCTCCTATCTTATCAAATTACAGACCCATTTCTTTAACCTGCTCGATTTCTAAAGTAATGGAAAAAGTTATTGTTAATTCTATTTCAAAGTATCTTGAAGAGCGTTCATTGCTCTCCCCTTTTCAAGCCGGTTTTCGACCTAATCGATCGACAATCACTTCTTTAGCCGAATCATATTCCTTCATAACCCACTCTCTGAGTTCAAGTATTGATATTGATGTAATTTTCCTAGACATCTCAAAAGCTTTTGATTCTGTAGATATTCGATTTCTATTGTTTAAATTGAATTCACTTGGTATTGTAGGGCCAGCACTTAAATTTATCTCTTCTTTCCTCAACTCCCGTAAACAATCAGTGATCATCGATGGTATCAACTCAGTACCAGCTTCAGTTTTAAGTGGTGTTCCTCAAGGTTCTTCAATAGGCCCGTTGTTGTTTTTACTGTTCATTGACGACATCAAGAAAGTTATCCCTGCTACTATTCGCTTCAGTATTTTTGCCGATGATGTTAAGCTGCTAGCTCAAGTACCCTTATATTCAGATGACTTACAAACAGCAGTCAACAATATATTTGAGTGGTGCACTCAGTGGAACCTTACTCTATCAACTTCTAAATGTACTGTTCTTCATATAGGCAAGCAATCGGTGTTTCACCCCTACTCTATCAACCATATTCCATTGATTGTTACCAACCAGGTTAAAGATTTAGGGATTTTGTTAACTCATGATTTCCGTTTCAATTCTCATATTGAGAAGATTTGTAAAAAAGCCTCTTCTACTGCAAACCTTATTCTGAAGGCTTTCAAGACCAAATCATGCGAAATGCTCATGCTTGCTTTTAATGTATACGTTAGACCGATTCTCGAATACGGGACTGAAATTTGGTCCCCTACCACGAAATACCTCATCAATGATTTAGAATATGTACAACGTAATTTTACTAGAAGGCTGTTATATAGATGTGGTAATGTAAGCCTGCCTTATTCTCAGAGATTGAAACTGCTCAAAACTGAGTCATTAGAATATCGTCGAGCATTCAGAGATCTATGTTTTTTGCACAAATGTTTACATAACAAATGCTCTCTCGATTTTTCCTTTCTATACATTTTATCTCCCCCCAAGTATAATACAAGACAAGCGCACTCTCTCAGAATTCGTCTGCCTATCGTTTACCCGGCTAGGTTGTCTACGTTTGTCTCTAGATCAATAGCAATATGGAACTCCCTTCCGGAAGATATCGTTGTAATCGAAAGTTCTTCAAGTTTTGCGACAAGACTAAAAAAAATTCCATTTGAAGTTGTGCTTCCTTGTCCGAGTGTAACAGATTGACGATTATTTGTATTTACATACATATGTATAGGACACAATCTTCTGATTATAAATAACTATAGACGCTATTTCATATCATTTTTTTTTCTTAGATGATATTTGGATTAGTTGAATGCCATTCAGCACTTTTGAATGAATGATTGTTTTTTTTTTCTTTGTCTCCCTATCCTACGCGTCCATGCTAATTGGAACTACCATTCATAATTGTATTACAAGTTGTTGTTCTTGCATGGAATAAATGAATTGAATTGAATTGAACCTTTCATCATGTTTGCTTGCCACCTCTTATGTGAATTTTTTATATTAAATTTTTGGCCACAATTAAAAAATCACAAAAACCCACATGGAACCTCTTTAGCTTCGAGTGGTTTTCTCGCGACTGGTCGAGCGTCTGTTTTTGCTTGGAGAGGGCGCATCTTTTTCGGAGCTCCCTAGAAGTTCTATCATCAGAAAATGTTATCAAAAACTTATAATCATACTATCGGAAATTGTTACCATCAAAAAGGTTCTGGTACTCAAGCTACTAGTCTATAATGTATGAAATCCATCGCACAGGCAAAAATTGGCACTCGGCTGGGACCGAACCACCGCTGCCCAACCGACGCCCGCAGAGAGCCAACCAATACACCAACCGAGCACACACCGTCCCACGCGACCCCCTGCTATATCTAAGGCACTATGGCCGTTCTTTCTATTCACGCATGCTCATGAAGCAATTGCGTCATGAAAGGAGCGCAACTCCACAATCCATGATAAAGACAGAAAAATGATGTCAGAGAGAAGACCAACCTTCCGATGCTTGTTAATGGACTGAGACTACAGTGCGCGTCATAATTATGCTAACACCCTATTTTTCAAGGTTTTTCGGAAAAATGAAATAGACTGCAAGCTGTAAGATATATCAATAGTTCAATACTGTTTCAGAGTCAATGTCTCCGAATTTGGTGTTAATTGATCGACAAATAAGTTTTTCACAATCTTTTATTGATTTTCGACCGCGTCATACTTATGCTAACACCGGATTTTCACATCAATAACAGCACAGAAACGTTTTTTAGCTCTGTTTTAGTAAGCGATTGGCCCACCAGATGACTTTATGACACTGAATACACGATTTGGCATTGAATCAACTAGGTCATGAAGCGTCTGTGGACTGAGAGACTGCCAGGAGTTAGCTATCGCGTCTTTGAGCTCTTGTACACTACAAAACTGTTTTCCATTTGCATAGATCTGACCCACAACGATTCCCCAAATATTCTCGATAGGATTGCAGTCAGGACTGCATGCCGGCCAATCCATGACATCGATTCGCTTAGACGCAAACCAAGCATTTGTCGAATTGCTTACGTAAATGGCGGCGTTGTCCTGCTGAAAGGTGTAATGTGCATGACCACGCTGCCGCAGGAATGGAACCAAATGAGTGCCTAGAAGCTGTTGATAGTCGCCTGAGTTCATACGAGTCGAAATAAAATCTAGAGCGACCGTGCCGTTGTCACAGAACGCACCCCAAACCATGACGGTATCATCCCCGAAATTGCGTTTCGAGAAATATAGGGATCTTTGAGTATATCTCGCCAGTAGTGCGAGAATCCATCGGGCCCGTCCAAATTGAACTTTTTATCGTCCGAAAAAAACCACCTGAAAGGTTATTAATTACTAAACTGACCGAAGAAAAAACAATAAAAATTAGACCTTTTTACAGTTTCGTGTCATGGTTTCCCTTGCGAAATCAAGGCGCTTCTTCTTGTGGGATTCAGTCATCCGAGGCACAGTTTTGCGTGTGGCGGGCACCAGATGGTCGGACTGTCGAATCGTGCGTAAAATGGTTGACTTGCTCACAGATGCGTTCGCTTCAGCACCGATTTTAGCAGCCGACTTCATAGAGTTCGAAGCAATCCTTCAGAAATTTGAAAATTTTACTGAAGCAAAACATCAATAGAACAAGTTCTACCTGCAGATCCTCCTCCTATCTCGTTTCGAAAACTTCTTGGGCCTCCCTGGATGCTTCTTAGTCCCATAATTGTCGGGTCTTTGAGGTACTTGCTGACTACAACATTGGAACGTCCTAGATGGACATCAATTCTTCTTGCGGAGATGCCATTGGCACGCAAGGCTTTTATCGTGTCTTGCTCGGAGGCAGAAAGCATTTTCGAGCTGGGCATAATGTCTAAACAGCGAAAAAATTAAGCAAACATGTTCAATTTCTAGGTGTTAGCATAATTATGACGCGGAAGAAAAAACAAATTTTTTTATAAAAAAACTTTTTACGTCCATTGATCACCATAACTCCACATAAGATTTCAAAAATACTTTCGAATAGGCCATGAAATCAACTATTAGGTATCATCAGTGGTTTTCCGAAAAATATTAAAAAATAAAGTGTTAGCATAATTATGACGCGCACTGTATAATGAATGAAGATACTAGTGTCAAGATAATGATTGATCATCACAACAACGAAATGACAATCGATGGACTGAGACTATAATGAATGAAGATACTAGTGTCAAGATAATGATTGATCATCACAACAACGAAATGACAATCGATGGACTGAGGCTATAATGAATGAAGATACTAGTCTCAAGATAATGATTCATCATCACAACAACGAAATGACAATCGATGGACTGAGACTATAATGAATGAAGATACTAGTGTCAAGATAATGATTCATCATCACAACAACGAAATGACAATCGATGGACTGAGACTATAATGAATGAAGATACTAGTGTCAAGATAATGATTGATCATCACAACAACGAAATGACAATCGATGGACTGAGACTATAATGAATGAAGATACTAGTGTCAAGATAATGATTCATCATCACAACAACGAAATGAAAATCGATGGACTGAGACTATAATGAATGAAGATACTAGTGTCAAGATAATGATTCATCATCACAACAACGAAATGACAATCGATGGACTGAGACTATAATGAATGAAGATACTAGTGTCAAGATAATGATTCATCATCACAACAACGAAATGACAATCGAAGCTCATTTCAAAAAGGCAAACAAAACCTTCTGTTTGACTGCTTGGATCGAGCTCATTGTGAGTTCCGATAAGAAAAGATTGGAGTTTAGAACTTGGCATTCATTCGACCAACGCTTTTTTCAGCCTTGCAGTGAAACCGAGAAACGCGATGTTAACTGAAATTTCTTCAATCCTGCCAACAACTAAGTAAAAAGAGGATATTTAATTAAATCTATCTATCTTTTCTTCATATAATTATATTTCTTCAAACAGGATTTCAATTAATTTCTATACCATTTTAGTACTTATTGCGAGTTATAGTTTTTGAACAGCAAGGTTATAATCTAAAAAGAAAACTCTAATTTCAGTTAAATGTTTCCTCTAAAATATTTTCCTCTATGACTCTTCTCTTTGTCTTTGTCTCACTCTCTCTTTTTCTCTTTCTTTCTAACCTTATATATATCTTCATCTCTTTCTTTCTCTCTGTCTCCGTCTATAACTCGTTTTCTCGCTTTATCCTTCTCTTTTTTCTCTCGCTTTTGCTTGTTCAACATTCTATATTCCTTGCATACTCTCTATTTCTCTCTCTTTTTCCTGAATCATCCACCGTTGTCATGGAGAAAAGACTTAGAGTGTTCCGCTTCATTGCAGTTGATCGAGGAAGAAGCTGAAGTTCATGAGCATAGACTTTTCAAGCGGAATACTCGACAAAGTGACTCATATGAACTAGTTCACAGGAATGCGTTTCCATTCTTCACAGGAATGCGTTTCCATTCTTCACAGGAATGCGTTTCCATTTCTATGAGGGGCTCTGGCCTTCTCTCGATCATGCATTACACTTATACGATTCAAAACTTATCTCAACGAGGGAAGTAGGAAAGAAAAATGCTTTTTAGCTCAGAATCGGACGTGAAAAACAGAAGGGCCTAAAAAGGGGTTCTGAGAAGAATAAGGCAACTCAAACATTCCTCAATCATACTTTTTTCCAAAAAAGTAATCTTTAAGCTGGGTTTTCCTAAACTTTGTAATTAAGGGATAACGTAGAAAAATCTTTTTTACATGCCCATTGTCAATGATATTTCATGCTCAGATTCCAGATATTGTTCCCCGAACTCTCTGAAAATAAAAGAGGGAACAGCGAAAACAATTAAAGTGTGAACATTGAAAAGTCTCTACCGCTTCAGCAACTTGAACTTCAAAGACGATTCAACAATAGGCCATATCAAAACTGCGAATGGCTTGGTGGTTTCTGAAGAAATCAAAAAAACCTCAAATTTTCGCGGACCATTTCAAATCACAATTTCTGCTTTCTGTGATGGGATGTGGAAGAATCCTAAAAAGCAAACTGAAAATTCTTTAGATTTCATTCAGATCAACGCGCACACAGTGTTTTCCCGAATCAAGCGGCTGCCAGCGAAGAACAACTCCTGCCCAGACCTGATTTCATACGTCTTCATCAATAACACGGCGTTAACCATCTCTCAACCATTGGCAATACTATTCGACAGCTTTCTACTACAAGGAAGATGCCAAGTGTGCGCTCAGCTATATACCCATCTACAAGCGAAAAGGTTTTCGCACTGACCCCGTAAACTATAGGTCAATCTGCATGACACCTCCCACCTCTAAGACCATGGAACGCTTTCTTTGCGAGAACATACTCGAATATCTGAAGAAGAATTCACTACTCAGTTCCGTCAAATAGGTTTCAGACCCCGCCATTCTTGCGAGCTAGCACTCTTGGAGGCTCAAGTGAAATGGCACAGGAAACTGGACAACAAAGAGTTCATCAGCTGCGTATATATACTTTATCGCAATGGGTTAAGTTTGGGTGTAAGGGGATATTGGATCCAGGTTGAAGGTGTTGACCCGAGCGTGTCACTTTGGAAATGAAAGTGAGAAAAATAAAACGAAGCACAGTCGAAGGCTGATTACGACCATGATGATCACGAGCCTTTTTGTCTGCGCTGAACAGTACACTTGAGCAGTAAACTTGTCAAATATCATTTGAGACTTTAGTGAGCGTACTATCACTGCTTGTTGACAAATTTTGAAAACTTGTTTTACAATTGTTAAGATGATTCATTTTTATTTATTAAAGGAGCTATATATTAATTAGATGGAAACTCAGTCAAATCAGCTTCCTGAACAAGTGGATTGATTCTGTTTCGAGCACATCGATACTTAGATTATTCCACGCGTCTCAAACTCTTACCGGTAAAATATTAGAGTGAGAAACAGTATTCAGACGCGGGACATTTCTATTACTGTCTTTCTCTGTCTATTTCTATCTATCTCTGTTGTATGGCCCTTAAAATGTGCATTATATTGTGTTCGTGTGTAGCTCAGTGGGTAAGAGCATCGCCCGGAAAGCGAAGGTCGCGGGTTCGCTTCCCGTCACACAACACAATTTTTGCACAGGTTTCTGCGAGCAATGCGCTTTTCTGCTCGGTATAAAAATCCATTGCTTGAGATCCGCGAAGAGTAGGGTATACTCTTATTTACATCTCTCACTCTCTATCTTTATCTTTTTCTCTCTCTCTCTTAATGTGAGCAAGCGCGTCATTATCACACTACATAGCAAGCATACCTATCTACTCCCTCGCAATACGGCTTTATCCCTAAATCCCAAAACCTTTTAGGACAATACATTCATGTCATTGATCTCAATATAAAATGGACTGACAATTCTGTTCGAAAAAGGATTTGAAAAGAAACCTCTGGCTGGCAAGCATGCATCTTCTAATCGCTCTTCTCCATCGATTGCCCACCTTTCGGACCTGGATCAGAAGTGGCCGCACCGGGTACACGGACGAACGGATCCGACTTACGGCGGGAAGGCCCCGCTTGATTTTGAGAGGTCGAAGTCAGCTGAATGCTCATTCCTACTCATTGATAGTAGTTCATAAACTTTTTACTATCAACGTCAGACGACCGGTTAGACACTATTTTTGGAAATGACTATTCAGTTAGAAACAGAAAAAGATAATAATTTTCCTCGAAGAGTAAGAAACTAAAGTAAATAATAAAACAAACAAAAAACTATATGTAAATGTTATATTTTCTAAAAACTATTTCCAAAGTTAAGAAGAGATAGAATGAGTGGATCTGTCAAGTACCCAGAAAAAAGTGTTTTGAACAGAAAAAAGTGTTTTGAACAGCCTTCAATTTTTTCAATTTAAACGCTTCATCAAGATCAACAAGCCACATCGGGGATATAACATCATCGATTATGGGATCTGAGCGTTGAGCGGAGGTTGAGCGAGGCAAGCAGTAGCGATCGAAGTGCTACTCTTCCTCTTCTGTCGATCATCATGGCGCTACGATCCCGGAGCGCCAAATCTTCTCGGGAAAGGACTCTCACAGACCAGGGAAGAGGCGGTGCAGGGAGCAACCGTTTACGGAGGGAGACGAATGAAAGAAATACAGGGAGCAACCGCTTGAACAGCCTTGAGGTAGCAGAATAGTTTATTTGAATGAAAACGAAGAAACCCTTTCAAAGACATCCTTAGAGAGATTTTGTCCATGAGTGGATCTCTGCACAGTCGGCCGTTGGGAAGAGCTTGATCGTCCAACCCGAAGTGTCATTGATGAAGCATTCGATGTCATTGAGGAAACAGAGAAACAAGGGGGCCCTAGGACTGTCCCTTGGGGTATTCCACTGAGTATTGGGACAGTATCAGAGTAGAATTCTTCTACGCGAACTTTGAATGATCTACCTTAAAGGAATGAAGTAATCCAGTCTATTAGAGAGACATGAAGACCCATGAGACATCACTCATAGCTGAGAAAACTCTGATACATTAATTTCGTGTGAGTTGTTGTTGTTGTGGGAGTGAGGGAGAGAGTCGGTAGGTCGGTCGCCCTAGAATTTTTTTTGCCAGTTTGGACAGAAGAGGAAGAGTAGCACTTCGATCGCTACTGCTTGCCTCGCTCAATCTCCGATCAACGCTCAGTTCCCATAATCGATGATGTTATATTCCCGATGTGGCTTGTTGATCTTGATAAAGCGTTTAAATTGAATTGAATTGAAGACCCATGTTATGAAGCTTCTTGATTTACTCTGAATCGGATACTTTGTCGAAAGGCCTCGCAAAATCAAAATAGATGAAATCTGGTTGCTGATTATTCTGAAGAGTTAGTTCCCATTCACTGATAGATTTCAAAAGTTGTAACTCACAACTCCTTTTGGATATGAAACCATATATGCCACTTGGAGAAAAAGTTCCTGTGGTGAAGTCTAATGTGATTCAATAAAATGCTTGAGAAGACTCTTAACATTAACAATATGTTTATTAGAATCACAAATGTTAATTATTACATTATTTTTTTATTAGAAATACAAATGTTAATTATTATATTTTTTTCATTAGAAATACAAATGTTAATTATTACATAATTACTAACATCTATCAAAGTGAGAATCGGAAGCAACATATTTCGTATAAAATGGAAAATCACTCATATCATCTAAGAGATGAATAAAAAGTTCATTTAAGAGAATACTTTTTGTGAGACGAAACACGACCAAGAGAGAACGTAGTATAATACATACAAATCAATGATTACTGTACATAAAGCAAAACATATATACATTTAAGCGCTTGTTTGTGAAATATGTACTTACTTCTAGTGGTGAACCTCTTCTGTTAAAACCCTTGAAGCTCTCAATCTCAAAGGCACGCGCTTTTCAAAAACTTTGGGTTTGAAAACCCTATATTTTTGGAAAGCGTGCGCGAGAAAATTTGCCCGTAACTGCAATCATGCATAGCACTAAGTAGATGACAGAACTGTGTATTGCAGAAAGAGAGAAACCCCCGCGCTTTTGACGGCTCGGTTCGACCAGCTTTATGACAGTTTCTTTTCGTGTTAATCTAGCTTTCTCTTAGTTTAGCTTATTAATCTAGCGTTTCCTTAGTCTAGCTTATTAATGTAGCATTTCTACTTTCAAGTAATTGTCAAATTTATGACTTTTACATAGAAACACATCACAACGATCAAACAGCTTGGAGTCCATATTTCTAACAAAGCTCATCACATGCCACCTGCCCCTGCCTAAACAAAATCGAAAAAGCAACCGCTCTTTGGGCGGAGGTCTATAATGATAGAGTGCGAGCTTAAGGTGGAGGGCAGAGACGTAAAACAGATTGGGCAATATGAGAAACCAACAATGTGAAACTGGCTCGCTTCTTCTTTTTATCAACCTTCAACTAAAGAAGCATGTGTATTCCCTATTTCTCGAAAAGTGCAGGTAACATATGATTTCTAATTTCCTTTATTTTTGACCATCTCAGTTATTTCTCTGAGCAAGCTACTCCTTGGCGAAAACCCTCCATAAGCCCGTACTTACCACCCGCAAAAGAAGCGCGCAGATCATGAATATAACCATGAAAACACGGCAGACCTTCAAGAGAGACATACAGCGTGCGACCAACAATCGAAAATATCATGAAAACAGAGATTTCGAATCACCAGTTTTTTTGTATAGCGCCAAGATTATACCCGCACCGCGGGTTAGAGTAAAATATGCCCTCAATCGATCAATAGAAGCTCTGATTCAGACTTGGCTGTCTCAGTTGCTTTTGGTGACGTGTAGAGCTCATCGATGAGCCTGAAGGCCAGATTCAGCGGCGTCTTCACTTTCTTCAAGTTCAGCTTCTCATCCTGAGCCACTGCCTTCATGAGAGCGTCTTTAGCCAGCTGCTCTAGAGTCTTCACTTTGCCCCAAAGTCTCACAGGGATACGGTAAAGGGTTTTCGTATGCTTTCGCAAAAAGAATACATCGCCTGTAAGCATAAATTTCATTTTGCGTGTGAAAAAGAAGCAAAAAATGTTTTCGATTAACTATTTGTTTTGTAAACTGATTTATGAGAGAGGGACCGTTTGGTGCTCGACATCCCAGATCGGTACACTGCAGCGGGGGTTCGAAAGGCGACTTTGAGAGATGCCATCTAAAACAAGCCTCTCTCAATCAAATGAAAGACAATCCAGCTGTTCCCATCAGTCTGATTAATCGACATGAAATGATCCCTTTGGTACATCATTCATCCTCTTATAATTCCAGAATGGCTGGTTAATTCAATCCATGGTTATACATTCATAACTTCAATCTCGCCGTAATTTTTCAAATTGCTGATGCCATATAAAACTGACATTGGTTCCTCGACGCCTTGAGAGTTCTTCTCAAATTGTAAATACCACCACTCGTCGCAGTTCTCATGTATGCATTGGCAGTCCTCCTTGCACTTTAGAAAGCTGCTTGGTTCCGGAAATGCTTTGCTCCGCAATTGCACGTTAGGCAGCAGAATGCTTGACTCCGTCAGCCACACATTCGAAATATTGTAAGAAGCTCTCTAAAAATAGAGTGGAGAAGTTATACTAGACTTTAGACTAGACTTTAGACTCGATCGGTCGAAAAACGGTCGTTTCTCAAATTCTGAACAGTGCTGATCAGTCGTCTTCACCTATTGAGGCCAAGCGTGACTAACAAGGAAATTGAGCCTTTCATATAGCACTATCGCACGGAACAGCATTATGTCCCTGTGGTGTGATGGTAATGCGTTTATATTCTTGGAGAGAGATATGAGAAAAGGCTGGGTTCGATCCAGACGTGGCATAGCTTTTTTGGTGCGATGGTTTGATCAATCGTCTTCATGGATGCAATTTCCTAGTCAAAGGCTTTTGAAGCATCAGGTGAATAAGTACTTGAAGAGCAAGCATCATTTCAAACGTGCCTACCAGAGAGCATCATTTCATGAGTGAAAACGCTGTTTCTTCCCATCCGCAGATAGAACGTTTATATCAGGATAATAATCATGAGGGAACGGCTGGCCTTAGAGAGCGTGTTTTGTAGAAGAGAGGATGCAGACGATCAGAGCATTCTTATCACTAGCTTTCTTGGATAGCGCATAGATTTTACCCGCAGTGCGGGTTTAAAAAAACACTGTAAGTGAATTTAGCATCCGTTTTCGGCTGGACTTCGCATCCTAGAAATAAATGGTCAAATCTATTAATGGTTTGCGAACCTCTTTACCGTTTTACGGCGATATATGTTATCATTTGCCGGACCGAACTTTACAATAAAACTCTTCCTTTTCACCTAAAGTTTTTATATCCTGCCACTCTTGGGTCTCTTTTCAAGCATTCTTCTGCACTCTTCAAACCTTTGTTATTATTTAGTCATAATTATGAAACAAATGCTTTCGTTTCTTTGAGACGCACTAAAATGTGAGCAGTAGAGACAACGTGAAACCCAACATCTTTATCGTCGCTTTAAAAGCTTTCAAAACTTTTAACAGGGATTTAGCCCGAAAAACGCTCGGAAGAAAAGCTAGAAAAAAGATCAAATTGACGAACCAAACTGGGGCGCAATGCCACGGGAGTCGTCGTATTCAGATACGCTGTAAATTGCAACTTGATGGAAGATTTTTGGAATTATTTCAGATGATTATAGATAGATAGACACCACCAACCTTCTCTCCTGAGGAGCCAGAAAGGAGGATTGAGAAAGCTAACGAATAATATCTGCACCTTTGCTGAGCTATAAACCTTCACCTGCGACTTTATCAAGAATGTTCTAACCCCTGTCACGACTAGGATGTTTCTTGAGCCCACGCTGCGGGTAGAATATATGCTAAAATCTATGCTTTTTTCGAAAAAACTCAGTAATAAAAATATGTTACTATGTCATTATTTTTTTTAAATCACCTACTCTGATACTCTTTATGCTGTTTGTCATCAGCCGTTAAAGTAACGCTGTGATCACTAACGCTAATCTTGAGGAAACGGCAGACCTTCCTGAGAGACTTTTTTTGTTGAATAAAACACAGAGAACGTCATACAAACAGTGCTCTTGTATCTTTTTTTTTTGTAAAGCGCTCCTGTAAAGCGAATTTTCTCACAGAGTCGGTTGAGAGGAAAAACCCGATTCTCTTCCTAGAGTCTGCCGTTTCTTCCAAAAGACTTCCAAAAGTTCATAAGTCGTCTCCGTAACGAGAATGTGGTCAGTGAATTGGCAAATAATCAGTAGCATTTAGAAAGTTTCCTTACCTGTCGCCATACTTTGTATGTATCATTTTGTATGTATGTATAATGTGTCTCACCATAATCTTGCATTGTAAAATGTCGATAAACATATATAGGAGAAATGTTTCGCTTACTTGATTGCTGATAATCTTATATGTATTCTTATTCAATGTTTGTGGTCGGATTTTAATTGTAATATGTGTTGATTTGCATCGTTTGATGTAGATAAAATAAAATAAATACATGAAAGAGTATTTTTGATCTACATGATCCTTATGCGGGTGGCTGACAAGAGCTAAATAACTATTCAATACTAGGGCGGCACCTAGTTTATCAAGCCTCGCTCCTAAATGAGATACTTTATAACAGTGGAGAACCGGTTGACGGGCGTGGCATACTGGTTGTGTGCACGACTATTGGGCGAAGGGTCCTAAGTTCGATTCACCCATCCCCCCCGGACAGATGCACCACAATCAAGGGGTTCAGAGAGGTTTGCAGTGTTTTGCACGAATCTGACTTCCCTAGTACTGCTAGAAAAACTAGCAGTGACTTAGCAGGCTGCCAGGATAGGTCTGTCCTGCTTCTCAGGGGAGCGTTTAACCTGACACGAGAAAGACTATTACTCGGGAAACGGTTGATAATTAGTTTTTCCCAGACCGGTCAATTTTGCCCTAGTGGTAGGCCTAGTACTCACCGGTGGTCTTCAATGGATATTCCAGCAGCTCCCTACTTTCACAGTCGAATACCTTCATCATTTGTTCTTCGGCTCCGATGCGGACTGTAAAAAGTTTAGCTTCACGTTTAAACGAGCCTTGATATCATTCGAATAAAATAAGGCCGATCGAAAGGTATCACTTAGACCGAAAGGAAGCGCCACTCGCGTTCGATGGTGCTACAGCCCACAAGTTCACACCATCGCGTCCTCAGGTAACGGATAGAGGGATGCCTCTTAGCACAAGTGCATTGGAGATAGCGGGCTTGCCCGTCGCGGACCAACATCTGATAGTTCGTCAGAGGGCGATGCCGGACTGGCCTGGGAATGCCACCAGTTAAAACATCAGCCCCTCGACAGGACCCATGGGCAAACAACAACCACGACAAAGAAAGCGCTACAATTTGCGATTCGTTTTAGGAAACGATGACAAAATAAATTGCTTCTTCAAGCATCATCGGCGCCCAATACATATTTCGCCGATAAGCATGAAATACTTGACCTGGTAAAACCTCAGGCTGAATTATGGTTTATTGCTATTCTGTGAGAAAGCAAGGCCTACCGAAATTTTTTCAAACCCCTGTCTCATGAAGTTAGAATTTCAAAGAACAAGCCTTATCAGACAATCAACCTTGTTCATAATAGTACGTAATAGCTGCGAGTGTAAATATCACAGAGAATGCATTGAATGCTTCCCATGTAAGACGATTGAGAATCAAGTTCCCCTACCAGCACTTATAAACTCACTCACATTCTCTCATCATGTATTTGATGTATGAATCATTGATAAACTACCAACTGGCAAAAAAATTTCTAATGCGACCGACCTACCGACCCTCCCCCTCGAAATGAATGTATCAGAGTTTTACCAGCAAAAATTTCGTTCTTTAAAAAGAGAATGTTTCATTAGCCATAACTCAGTCTCAACCGATCTTTTAAAAGTTAAAATTTAAATTTTTTTTAGCGATCGACCTATTGAAAATCCAAGACATTTTTCACCTATGGTATGATTAAATGAATAATCAATGATAACTGTAAATGACATACTCATGTATATCTTGTTTTTGTATTGAAAAGCGTTGCCGACGACTGAGTCCCATGCAACTTCATCATAAAGATTCAAACCAAGATCGAGCACACGAGACGAAGTCGATGCAACCATAATACCATCTGAAACTTTACTCATCATCGAATCTCTTTTGATATCTCACCAGCACTTTTGAAAAGTTTGTAAACAACCGTTCTCCGAGCGGCGGAGCGTAGAATAATAAAAATCTCTCCCTTCGTTGTTCTTTTTTCTCTTGCTTGCTTCTTATCATTCCTGACTTCTTTCCTCGAAAAGCAAACATTTTGAGAAAAAATCACTACTTGCAAGGGAATTTAGTTGAGCTATGGTTTATCCCTCACAAACCAGTTAAAGCGCTCGGTATCTCTTCAGTCTGCCATTTCCTTTAGTTTGATCTACACCCTTCATTGGCGGGTGTTGAGAAACAGCCTGCTCTCCTATCTGACCACTTATTCTTTGATCTTTTTCTCGAACATATTTCTATTTCCCAATCTTTCAACCTTTTCTTCAGTTCCTCGCTCATCTTTTTATTATTCCAGTTCATATCTCAGATAAGCCGTCGTTATCAATTTTCTTCACTAGTCAATGAACCCATATTCAATTCAATTTAAACGCTTTATCAAGATAAGCAAGCCACATCGGTAATATAACATCATCGATTATGTGATCTGTTACGACATGTGACGACTCCACTTCTCAGCGTTCTCTGCCTTCCTTAGGAATTGGGGACTAACGGCTTTGACAAAGTAGTCTCTCGAAACACACTGGCAACAGTGGCCATTCGTGACTCTACAGCCTTAAGAGCCTGTCACGGATGGAGCCGGATCATCCAGTCCAGAATCGAGCGCGACCTCAGGTGGCGGATAGAGGGACGCCTCCCTACGAAGAATTCGTGCTGGGAGGTAGCGGGAGAAATCCCGCCGCGGACCAAAACTGGGTAGTATAGCTCGTCAAAGGAGGGCGATGCCGGACCGGCCTGGGCATGCCACCGGACAAAACATCAGCCAATACTCCGCTATACTTTTCAATGACGAGTCGAGGCGCCAGTGAAATAACCTCTTGCCCTTCTCCGGTTAACGAATGGGTCTCGCCAAGAGGATCGCCGACTGCGGTGCGAGTGTAGACGGAGAAAATCTCTCCGGACTCAAAAGGATCCTCACCACCAACCTATCCCAAAAGGACTCCCCTCGACAGGACCTATGGGCAAGACAACAACAACAAAGTAGTCCCTCCATCTCATTCTTCTGTCGCTCAATGAACCCATATGAAGTTCCAATTGTTCAGTGACACACTTCAGAGGCAGTGACACCTAGTTGGGATGACATTTGACTGAATCACCGCGCGGAAAAAAAACTATTCTACCGAGCGGGATCGAACCCAGCCATCTCCCATATCTTTTACCGAGAGTACGAGCGCGCTGCCGTTACACCACCGAGACAAATTGGTATTCCATTCAATAGTGCTATATGAAAGAAAAGCTCAGATACTGCAAGTTTGCCTGGAATCAATTAAATGGTCCAGTCCTATCGTCTAATGTTACTCTGGTAGGTCTTTTTTCGTTCCAAATTAATATCCTTACATGTTGAACCCAATTCATTTCAATAAACTGGTTTCCACGGCACCTGAGGTTCTCTATTCAGTTATCTCCTCAGTTTTTCGTGGGCCTCGTTTTGGGACACACAGGAAAAACCCTCTCTTGCAAGTTCCCACGTACCTTTCTCACACGGCTCATCCACTGTTACTTCGACCAAGCACTCAAAGTAGTCTTCTTCGCCGTAGATGAAGATCGTGCGCGGCGTATCGGGTGGGAAGAAAATCTTACTCACACACATGGAGAAACCGTAGCATTGCTCACCAAACCTGCAAATTTTCTCCAGATCGCCTAATCTCCGAGAAAGAAATTTAGTTTACTTAGTTTCAATCGATTGAAACGTGTTAACTCTCTTCGCATTTCTGTCATGTTCGAAGAATGCCCCCATAAAAACTAGGTTTAAACTCTGCGTGCCCGTTTTTTTCTCTCTCGCGCAATCACGTTTTCGAAATGTTCAACGAATTCGATTACGGCCGGGAAACAATTAAGTGGAATCGAAAAATTTCTTGTTGGGTCGAGCTATGAACTGGGGTAGAAATCACTAAATCTGAAAAATCTTATTTACCTTTCTTAGTAATTATAGGTAACCAGCACTGTTGAGATTTATTAAAAACGACCGTTGAATGAGCGGGGAGAATAGAACCATGAGCAGCTCTTCCTCCTCTGCCATTCAATTCCAGCTAGCTTCTCATCCTACCGGACTCTCCCGCTCGGAGAGCGGTCGTTTTTATAATTTCAATACTTCCAAGTAACCTTTGTTGAAATATGTCATTGACTTAACCTGGGAGGCAATTTTCAAAGCAGAGAGATTACAAGGCAGACCCCTCAAAGCAGAGAGATTACAAGGCAGACCCCTCAAAATACCTAGGCAGAGAGATTACAAGAAAGACCCCTCAAAATACCTAGACATGGCGGCGTTTCATAATGCATGCCAAACAAAAAGACACAAAGACCAGCCAAAAGCTGGATTATGTTTGAGTATGGAATCGCTGCTGGCAGTATGAATAAAATCTAGCATTTGATAAGAGTTTTAACGTGAAAGACGATTTTGACAATAGAAAGACCCGATAAAGTTGGAAACAGAGGACAATAAAAATATCGCAAGAGTGAGATAGATAGATTTTATTTCTTGCAAGTTGATCTTGAATATTTACAAAGGAGGACTGTCGCATGTGCGAGTTCAGTTATACCAAATAAAAGAGGTGTTTCCTCTGACGAGCAGGAGTTGATTTGATGCGAGAGCTTGAGAGCATACATGAGTTCTTAAGAAATTAGAGTAGAAGGAGCAGAAGGACTAGGAGTCGAAAACTTGAGTAGAGTGAAGTGAAGTCATGATGTGAAGGGGAGGGCAACGATGGTTTCAAGGGGAAATAAAGAAAGAAAGAGAGGGGAGCTGATAGCGGGTAGATTTGCGTATGGATTCCAATCGCAGTGCGTTCAAAAACAGGGATTATGTAATCCCGTCCTACCTATTGATCGTTTTTTTCGAATTTCTTTGAGTCGTTGTTTTTGTTTCAAAAAAGTACCTAATTGAGAATTCTCTCAACATAGGTATTTTTTATTTCCACCAAGGTGTTTCTTACCACCCGCATAATTTTTCTCGAGCGCATGGATTTCCAGAATTTAGGAGTTTGGAATTTTTTTCTCCAAAGATTTGGAATCCAAAATTTCTTCTTTCGAGTGCATGTGTATGTTTTTCGGACTTTTTGATCGCATAGATTTTTGTAACCCGCACTGTGAAAGAAAAAGGAAAGAGAAACACCCTGATTGGCACCGGCGGTTCTCTGCTGCAGCAAATTTCAGCTTTCGCGGGCTTATTTGTCCCTTTCGATTGCATCATCATTGGATAAACCGGTTGTATTCAGGCATTAAACGAGACCTTTTTTACGACGAATCGAGCGAGTTATAAAAAGTAAATAGGCTTAAATTTATGAAAAAGAGAAGAGAAAGAGTAAAACAGAACGTAAAAAGAGATTAAAGATCATGTTCGGCGTGAACATGTATGCGTCAGCCTAGCCAGTACGGTACAGAACTATTTCATTTTGTCACTGGCTCCATTCCACCGTACATACTTCCGCCAAAAATGTTTCAATAACCCTTACTAAGGGTTTCATCTACGCGCTATTCTAAAAAGCTAGAGATAGAAATGCTCTGATCGTCTGCACCCTCTCTTCTAAATCAAACTCTCTCGCGCTTTTTCGAAGACCTGCCAAATCCTCATGATTACTATGTTCGATTTAAACGCTTGCTAGCGGGTGGGAAGAAACAGTCTGACTTCAGCTATCGTCGAAAAAATCCTCATGAAACCCCTGATTCAAGAAACATACTGTACGTCAATGACGTAGAGCAACTGGAAGCTTCTCTCGAAGACTCGCTGGATTGACACGAAGGAAGTGTTGATGGCGAACGCCAGCACATCTTCACTAATTACATGGAACCGATGTCCAAACATATCAAACAAATACGGAGAGTATGGGCGGCCTGCTCGGGGCTGCAAACAGAGTTGAATTTCCTTGGATGGGTTGTGGCACTGGGATCGTTGCTATCCGAAAAAAAAGTGAGAATGGCTGGTATCTTAATACTTTTGTTTCTGAAAAAAAGCTACAGGGCAGCATTCTATCAGTCGAAGTTATCTAATTGAAATTTCTTAATTGATATTGAAGACGAAATAATTCAATTAAATAATTCAATTAAATAATTCAATTAAATAATTCAATTAAATAATTCAATTAAATAATTCAATTAAATAATTCAATTAAATTTAAAAGTTGTTAATCAGATAAATAATCTCATAAGAGGTCACAAACTCTGCCATGTTTTTCAATTGTCTTGCAAGAGAAGTATAAAGGTCATTGAACCTAATCATGAGGTGACAAGGAAAAAATTTCATGGGCGAAAAAAACCTGCGAACCAATTCGACGTCATCTCTCCACCTCTGCGTCAGCAAATCGTACACGTGTACCTGTACAGAACTCATCGATTTCTCAGTAACCCAGTTCAAAGTTACTGACGCCTCTGATTATGATAAAAGTTGATGGGACTTTCACAAGGACAAAGCTTTTTTAAGGACCTGTTCGAATTCAGTCTAAAGATACACTACAGAACACTTCGCTAATTAGAAGCTCCAAGGACTTATGAAGAAAAATTCGAGTTATGGAAATTTAAACCTTGTGAAAATTTGCAGTCGTTGCGCATTGAGGTTACTGTACTATTTTCCCATTGAGGTTACTGTACTATTTCCCAAGTGTAATTCTTTTTACATTTATCATTCTTTTCTACTTCATTTTATTCATTATTTTTCTTCTCAGAATTTTTTTCGTTTTTAAAATTTGTTTTCACTTATGAGAATTTATTGAACACATATGGAGAAACAGCTGGCATTTTTATGGTAAAATTTAGCAGCATTTTGGCTCTAATTCCCTGATGGGCAGGCATATCCTGCGTCTTGTTTCGCAGACATTGGAATACTATACAAAAAGTGGCTTTGAAAGTTACGGTTTTGAAAATTTTGTTCATGCATCAGGGACTCCGATTCTTGAACAAAACTTTTTTTTACAAAAGAGACCGTATCAAAAAAATTAATGTAAAAAGTGGCACTTGTGAACTTCGCTGGTATGAAGAAAACAACGCCGACCAACGAACGGAGAGGTGAGAGGGATTATCTCTCATTTTCCTTTCTCATCCCTCTCTCGCCATATCACTTTATCACGATTAGAATCTCTCGCCGCAGAGAAAGAGACATAGCTGTCTGGGATCAGCCATTCTTTCGCTTTTTGCGAATACTTAAATACATATTGATCTCTCACTCAGAAATATATTTTATTCATGAAAACTCCCTTCCCCTTTTCTTCTTAGGGCCCTTTTCCCCCTTTTATCATCACTTTTAGCAATTAATTTAGCATTAGAAAACATTTTACGGATTTAATGCACGGAAAAAGCTATTCAACTGGCAGGATCGAATTAAGCCATTTCTCATACCTCCAGGAATGAGCGCGCTTTCTCCCGTGAAAAGGCATAAAATTTAGGAACTTGTATTACTCACAAACTTAAAACTCCCTAAACACTTGTTCAAACCCCAAAAAAAATTCCTCAGGGAGAACTAGGAGTGAACTTCGAAGTTCCAGAACAATCAAAAAGCGTCTAACATCATTGACCGCGGCTAGGTGGCAATCCGTACAAGAGCAGAGGATGAAGTCAGCGATGACGAACATTTCATTCACGTTCATCTTGCAGAGAGGCAGCCCGGCGTGAGGCATAGTCTCCACATTCTTCGGTCCAATAACAGTCTTGTACATATCCTGCACTCAACCAATGATTCTTCAAACAACTAGTCGCTGAGCCGCAAGCCTTTCTCAACCTCACTTAATAACGATTCAGACGCTAACATTTACCGCGCAAAGCATTTACGAGGTCGCGTTCTTTCAAATTGCAATCTTTACTCACAATGCACACAAAATGGAATTATTCTGATTAGGACTTGTTTTTCCACTTTTATTTATCCTGATAATCGTTACATTACTCAATTTAAAACATGTGAATTTTTACAGTCTGAGCTGGTGCGCTCGCGCTCTGGCTTTGCTGACGCGCTGTGAGATTGGAATATGTATCATTTTGTTCATAATTTCTATCAGTACAGGGATGAAAATGATAGTTTTTGAGTAGTCCGGCGAAAGTTCGGATTCGCTGTAATGATTAATTTTTGCAACATTTTGTATGTTGTTGAACTTATGTTTTTCAACTTCTTTTTTTTAATTTGAGAAATTTTCTTATGCGGTCTGGTTAGACTAAGCCGTACGGCCTCTTTAGCGTAAAATTTGAGGAAAGGAAAGGGGGGAGGGGGAGGATCCACGACTTTTGCTACCACGACATTTGCTACCGCGACATTTGCTACCACGACATTTGCTACCCACGACATTTGCTACCGCGACATTTGCTACCGCGACATTTCTACCACGACATTTGCTACACGCGACATTTTCTACCGCGACATTTGCTTCCCAAATGGAATTTTTTAAACAAAATTAAACTTGACGAGGTTTTTTTTAAACAAGAAGAGGTTTTTTGAAACTAATGTTTACTGATTATTAAGTTTGGTTAGATATTTTGTTATGAAAATTTTTCACTATCTGATTTATGACGTGTTGATTGAAAAATTTTCTAAAATTTTTTCTTCAAACTTGTAATCATAATCATATTATTAGCAAGGAGAAGTGATTAGAAAAGCATCTATGCCTTACTAAACGATATATAATAGAACAGACATTTTTGGTGTAGGTAATTTTAGTGTAAGGGCGATGTTTCTCGAACTTTCTCTAATCAAATTTAGGTTTCTCCTAAAATATTTTAGGCCCACATTCGACACGTCGCTGCATTTTTTGTGTTGTTTTTTTGTTGTGTTAAGCTCTATAAGTTATCTTTTTGAGGTTAATAACTTATTATGCTTAAGTTCTATTTTCTCTCTTTTTACCTCATCAATCTTACTCGGTCTTTCTTCCGGTAGGAAACATTTCTTCTTCTCTTTAACCTTATCACTCAATATAGTATCAGAAGTCTGTCTTCTTCGTCTTCTTCCGCGCGCGCGTTATTCTCACCTATGTTTCAAGTGTTGCAATTTTTTGCAACACCATTGTCCTAAGAGCCATCAATCATAGCTGCACTTCGCAGCAACCAGGGCTCTTTTCTCTCTCCCTCGCTCTTTTCTCTTTCTTTATATCTTTCTCTTGCTTCCCTTTTTTCTTTCCCTCTTTTCTCTCCTTCTTTTTCTCACCTTCTAGAAGGGGGGGGGGGGGCGGAGCCCAAACCTTCTTGATCGTCTTTCCCTGTATGTTTCTTGTCGCCTTTAATCTCTGAATGTCTGTTCTATTATATATCGTTTAGTAAGGCATAGATGCTTTTCTAATCACTTCTCCTTGCTAACAGTGTTCGAATAAAGTTGCTTTCGAGACACTGTGTTGCTTGAGCAAGTCAGGGTCGGGACACAAACTGCTTTTAAGGCGAGCAAATTCTACAAACAAAAAAATCCACATTTGGTGCATCGGCCGAATTGGAGGAAGTCCGCGTGGCAAGCAGTCTTGGTAAGAAGGATCTCTGAATCCTAGAAAAAAGGGTCTCTGAACCCACGGAAAGAAAAAAGGGTCTCTGAACCCAAGGGTCTCTGAACCCAGGGTCTCTGAACCCGCGGAAGAAAAGGGTCTCTGAACCCGCGGAAGAAAAGGGTCTCTGAACCCTCGGAAGAAATAAGGGTCTCTGAACCCGCGGAAAGAAACAAGGAGAGGGTCTCCGTACCCAGAGAGAAGAGAAAAAGGTCTCCGCACCTGAAGACAAAGATCTCTAAACTCAAAAGGGGCTCTCTACCCTTAGTCGAGACACAATCTCAGCATAGTGAAGCTGCGATTGCGAAATCTTCGACAAAAATACTCTTGCACATCATGACTAGGTCATCACATATTGCAAGAAAATATGTCCTGAAGCTGGATAACCAGCAAGAAAACGCCATCGCTCTCGACAAAAAGATCAGTCCCGAGTTGAAAGAATTGGTAGAAAATGAGCTTGCGGTATATAAATACCCAGCCGATCTACTCAGACAAATGCGTACAAGCCTCAAAAGAAGACTTTTGGATGCGAAAACAATTCAGGACAAGATGATGCAATCATCAGAGCAGTGGAACAATTCTATTGAATCACTGGAAGATGAAGAAGAACAAGAGAATGCAGTCAAAGAAAAACTCTCTTACACCCAGACTGAAAAACATCTGAAAGTTCTCGATTTCATTGCATCATTCATAGAGAAAGGGCACTTTTCCGTCGAAACCATCACTGATCGCATCAATGAAATCAGTGATGAAGAAATAGCATCTGAGCGTAGAGATGCTCTCAAAAGAATCTCAGACGAAAGCGACATGAGTAATCCCTGTGCCACTTTGCAAAGTATAAACAAAGAGCAGTCTGCACTCTCCCATCCAAAAGAAAGTGTCCGGGGAAAAGAAATAGTGCAGGAAGAGAAAAACAGAAAATCTGATGAAGAGATCAGACATGATGGTAAAAAGATTACCATCACTCCAGAGGGAGACACGAGAGGAATAAAACATGCCCACTCTGAAAGAGAAACAGAGAAAATTCCTGCCACCTATCAAAGGCCACCAGAAGAAAGATCATACGGAACACACGAAGGCGATCATACGAAAGTACCGCAACTGACGATTCCGATCTTTAAGGGAGAATTGCTAGAAGATCAAGTATTCCTGTCGCACTTCAAACTAGCGATAGATTCAAGTAGGAATCTGAGCCAAGAAGGCAAATTTCTCCACCTACGCTCCTACCTCACCGGTGAGCCGCTGGACATGATCAAACACCTGCAACCGACTGCGAGTAATTATGAACTCGCATTGCAAAGGCTTGAGAAAGCCTATGGAAATCCAGAACTGCAGATGGAACAGATCAGAAACAAACTGATAAAAATAAAGTTTGAAAACACTTCCTCAAAAGCACAGCTACAGGCAACCAGAGAAATGCTGAGTTTAGTTGAGGTACTAGAAACGAAAGATGAAAGTGCGGATGCAAACACATTCTTGGCGAAAGAATTGATAATGAAATTCCCCGAGAACACCAGAACAGAAGCAACTAAATGGAGGCTCTACATGAAGCCTTTTAGTGTCAAAGCTCTGTTGCTCAAGATTGAAGAGAAGCTCGCAATGAATACTCTCGTGGAAGACTACACGAGACCTGTTGAGCGAGACGCCGCTGGCAAAGACCAGAGAGAAAGGTGCAAGCAAGTGCACGTGGTACAAGTGGACATAGAAGAGTCGAAGAAATGCCTCTTCTGCAAAAAACACTCATTCGCTACATCACAGAGCTGTAGAACGGTGCCAGTAGAGCAACGTAAGCAGATCTTCGTTCAGAAAGGATGGTGCTTTAGGTGTGCCAAACAAGGACACGGTGCAACCAACTGTTCTGAAAAATGCGCAAAATGCGGCAAGCAACACCACGTAACATTGTGTTCGCATTACAAAAGTTTCGGATGTTCGAATACTGTCCAAAGTGGGCAGCCATACAATTTTCCGCAACGCTTGGAAAGGTCATTCAAGCCTTACCATAATGAGAGAGGTAGAAGCCAGTATAATGTTTCAAGGGGACAAATGCAAACTGCATCGTCTCATCCGGAACAAGTCTACGGTCCTGGTAACGGAGCAAGACAGACAAGCTTCGGTTATACGCAGCCTCCTCCGTTCCTTCCTTTGCAAAATCAGAATTTCTCATCATTAACCGTGGGAGCAGCCCATGAGTTCACCGAAAAGGGAGTGCGCATGAGTCGCTCGAGACTGATGCTGATGGACGTACAAATCAAGCCAATGGGTTCAGAGCAATGGCACACGGTGCAAGCAATGCTCGATGACGGAGCATGCGCAAGCCTCATAAGCGAGACTCTGGTGGAAAAGCTAAAAATGAGAACAACAGCGATTTCTCCGATCACAGTCGTGGGGGTGGGAGGAAGCTCCTCCGGAGCCCGGATCTCGAAAGAATCGAGATTTGAAATCAGAGCAGGAGAAAAGATCCTCAAAGTCAAGGCTTACCCGCGATTTTCTATCCGACCTTTTCTCAACATCTAATCATCCCTTCTTCCTGGTGGGCGATTTCAATTCTGATTCCCTGAGTCCTCCTGTGAGTCTTTCCGATAATATAATTCATTCTCTGATTTCCTCCTTCAACCTCTCGTTTCTGTGCCGCCTCCCAACGCGCCAAAACCGATCACTTGACTGGTTCGTTACATCTCATCCTTCTCTTTTCTCCGAGTCCCGTATTATTCCCTCATTTCCGTCTTGTGATCATTTAGGATTCGATACCAATATACATATATGCTTGGACCGTATCGACGTTGAACATGTTCCAGACTATTCTCGAACTGATTTTTCTGCTTTGAATGATTACTTGTCCTCTATAGATTGGGAAGCTGCTTTCGATATGTTCTTTTGTGTAGATGACCTTTACTCTCGCTTCCTACTATTCCTCCACCACGCTCTGTCCTTGTATGTTCCAATGAAGGCCCCTCGCTCGTCTTTCTCTGCCTATCCACCCCATATTCGTAGTTTGATCTCTTATCGAGATGCACTATTTCGCAATATTCGTTACCCACTTGTTCGAAAACTGTATGAAAAAGCTAGTTGTGATCTACTTAAAGAAATCAACAAGTGGAATAAGCACTGCCTCAAGAAAAGGCTCACATCCTCTCGTAATTTGTACCGGCATATCTCTTCTCTCACACGTCCCAAACCCAATCCTCCTCGTTTTCTCATTGATCGAAATGGTTCTGTTTTGACTGACTCTCAAAGTAAATGTGACTTACTAGCAGCTGAGTTTGCCTCTTCCTTTACCCATGATGACGGTTTGTTACCCCGCCCCGCTGGAGATCCCATTCTTCCACAAACTAATCTAAGTATCTTTCTTCCGTATACTGTTTCACGTGCTTTGTCTAAATTGAAATACACGGGTAGTACCGGTGCCGATGGAATTCCTCAGCTTGTGTTCAAAATGTGTCATTCTTCGCTTTCGGTTCCTCTATCCCACATATACAACTTCTGTCTTATCACATCTTCGACTCCTGCTATTTGGAAGCATTCTTTTGTGACCGCAATTCCTAAACAAGGCAAAGAACCCTCGTCTCCTTCTTCCTATAGGCCCATATCGATATTGTCCCCTGCATCGAAGACAATAGAGCGCCTACTTCGTAAGACTATTATAGAGCATCTAGAAAGATTCGATGTGTTGTCTAATTATCAGCACGGTTTTCGAGAGAAGGCTTCTGTTGTCACCAATTTATTGATGTGTGAGGAAGACTGGACGAGAGCGCTAGGGAGTGGACTTTCCACCGATGTCATATATCTCGATTTTTCTCGAGCTTTCGATACAATTAGTATTCCTAAGCTTCTCTACAAGTGTAGACATTATGGTATACCATCTCAATTGTTATTGTTTCTGGAATCCTTCTTGACAGATCGCACTTTTTCAGTTCGCATTGGTAGGACTCGTTCTCCTCAATTTAATGTGACATCAGGGGTTCCCCAGGGTTCTGTTCTTGGACCCCTGCTATTCATCTTATACATAACTGATTTGAACCATGTACTAGCTCAATTCCCTAATGTGCATTTCCAAGCATTTGCCGATGATATTAAAGTGTATGTGTCTTATAACAAAGATAACTTTTTAGAGCGAAGTCAAGAACTACAACTTGCACTCGATGCTATTACTGTTTGGTGTGAATGTAATCAACTCTCCTTGTCTCCCAGTAAAACTCTTCATCTGCATATAGGGTACCAATCTCTCATCGCCTCCTATTCAATCTGCCATGTTCTGTTATCACGTGTCAACCAAGTTCGCGACCTGGGAGTACAAGTTGTCTCATCATTGCGCAGAGGCCCAGCTGTTGAAGATCGAGTGAGCAAAGCAACGGCAGCCATGTATTCACTCCTCCGTGCTGTTCCCATCAACGACCCAGTTATTCTACTCAAATGCTTTTCCACATATATACTTCCTCATCTAGAATTTGCATCTTGCTTCTGGAATCCATATTATAAAAAAGACTGCAAAATTATCGAGAAAGTACTTGAAGCTTTTACTCGTATTGTATACTACCGATGCTTTCCTAATCCTGATTATCCACGTGCACTTCTTATTCTTGTCGATTGGCTAACCTAGGTCTTTCTTCCTTGATAGACAGGCGGAAAGTCGCGGATCTTATGATGGGTTGGAAAATTTACAACAATAGTTCCATTGTCGCGAAGGAAAAGTTCTTCAAATGGGTTCCGATTACACGGACAAATGTTAACGGTTATACAAAAAAGTCGAAGCAACACAGAATACGGCCCGTTTCCATTGTTTCTCATTAAGGGTAGCACGTATGTTCACTAGATTATCGAGAGATGTGTTGAATGTTCCGAGTGAACACGTTTTTAAAAAAGCTGTCATCAATATCATTGATACACTTTAGTCTTTCCGTTTCGAATCAGCAGACATATGGATGTAATTATTAGACACTATGACGCGCTCTGTAATAAATTGTTACAAGAATTGTCTTAGATTTCTTTTCTTTTTTTTTCTTTGCTTCTTAAAGACACCATTGTTATCTGTGGTTTTTGAATGTTTGTTTTTGCACTGACAAGTGTAGATAAAATATAAATATATCCGGAGCCATTGATAATGGAGCAAAATAATCTTGAACTGAGTACGAAAGACAAGAAGTTCATAAAGAAGAATAACTTGAAGTTGGCAAGTTATGAAGAAGGCAAGCAGCCACAGTTGTTGATTGGAGGAAATCTGAGCATCGAGTTGCTGCAGATAAATACCAAAAGGTTGCCAAGCGGACTACTGCTGGTCCCATCAAGGACGGGGTACGTTCCGTATGGACAACAATACAACCAAGAAGGTTGGGCCGCGAAACAAAGTGTCGCGATGTTCTCTCTGAAAGAAGAATCAGAATTGAAAGAAGACACTCCTGAGCAATACACACTGAGTGTACAAGCAGAGTTTCAGCGGACGGAAGAAGAAATTGACCATGGAGAGCTCGGAAGGGCAGTCAAAAACTTCTTAGCCATTGAAGAAGAGCAAGAAAACACGGAAGAAGCACTGTCAGAAAACGAGAAAGTCGAGACAAAGTTCATGAAAACTTCAATGAAGAATGAAGACGGAACTTGGATGGTTGAATGGCCCATCAAACAAGAATTTGCATACCAACTGGGCTCGAACTTCTACGTAGCACTGGAGAATCTTGCGCGTAGCAAGTATCTGAAAGATGAAGAGACTTACTACAAAGCAGAAAACATCTTTCAAGAGCAGTTGAGGCTAGGGCACATCGAAGAAGTACAAGCTGATGAAGCAAGTGTGGGCTTGGTGTACTATAGTCCGCATTTGCCAGTGATAAAGGAGGAAAAGCAATCCACGAAAGTGAGGATAGTTTACAATGCCTCGAGCAGACAAAAGTGCATGTTGAGTGCCAATGACATCATGCACGCAGGTCCTAACTTGTTACAAACCATTCCGTGCTTGATGATGAGAGCAAGAGAACAACCATTCCTACTCTCGGGAGATGTTGAGAAAGCATTTCATCAAATCAAACTGTACAAGAAGGACAGAGACTTGATTCCTGTTCTACAAAGACAGAGAAAAAGCATTAAAGAATCCCAAGGATCAGTCCAACATGATTCATTACCGTTTCAAGGTAGTGCCCTTTGGATTCAAAGCCAGCCCGTTTCTTTTGAATGCGACAATCAAGCTGGACATGCAGCTGAGAGCACTCTGTCATGGTGAAGAGGACCCAGTTCTGAAAAGAGTGGCAAAAGACGTGCAGGAGAACACATATGTGGATAACATATTTCTCGGTGCAGCAGAGGAGAAAGACATGATTGAGAGCATGTCGAAGAGTAAGGAACTCTTCAAGGATATGGGAATGAAACTCAGACAGTTCGCTTCCAATTCTCAAGAGCTCATGAGACTGATTCCAAAGGAAGAAAGTGGTCTTGATGAAGACAACCGAATCAAGTTGTTAGGGATACCGTGGCAAGCTCAAAAAGATGTCCTGTTGATGGAATCAAAAACGTTTATCAAATTCAAACCAGATCAAGATGAGATAACGCTGAGCAAGGTTCTATCGGTAATCGCTTCAGCGTATGACCCATTGGGGCTGGCATCACCCCTACTCGTCAAATTGCGATTGTTCCTGCAAGAAATATTGCTCTCAAGAAGAGAGAAGAAAAAAGCGAAGTGGAAAGATCCCCTTTCCGAAGAAGAAGGAAAGGAGTTCTTGAGGCTGGTAAGTCTCACAGAAGGATTCACAAAGGAACTGCCGAGATACACTGGCCACGGAGTTCCGGACCATACAGGAAAATTTGTGAACGTGAGTCAACATGACATCGTCACATTCGCAGATGCATCGGAAAAGGCCTATGGGTCTGTGGTGTACAGCGTGAACAGAGACGAAGGTGAAGAAAGTGTCAAGCTCATCGAAGCAAGATCGAAAGTGGCTCCTGGTAGACAGAAGCTAACCATTCCTAAACTGGAATTGAAAGCCATCGTACTGGCGCTGCAGAGAGTGAAGTCAGTGCTGAAGGCGAGGGGCGAACCGGATGACAAGAGCGATGTGCTGATATACACAGACTCAATGATTGCACTCCACTGGATACAATCCAGAAGAAACGGAGTAGTGCACAAACCGTATGTGGAGAATCGCTTGAAAGATATCAAACGTCTAGAAGAAGAAATCATGAATCTTCCATGGAAGGAAAGAGAAGACAAAGAAGCGAAAGGAAGAATAACCTTCCACTACGTGAAAACAAAAGAGAACCCTGCCGACTGTCTCACACGCGGACTCTCGGGAAAGTCGTTGAATGATGCCGACTTGTGGTGGAGTGGTCCTAAATGGTTGAATGAAGGAAGGTCAAACTGGCCGCGGTGTGAGCTTGGCTTGAATGAAGATCAGCAAGCTGAAGTGGAGAAAGAGTTGCTGAAAGACAAGAAGGTCGTGGCAGTATCTGCCTTCGCCAAGCTGGGCAGGAAGTTAGTCATGGAAAGACTACCTGGCTCCATACCATGGGGTAGGTGCCAAAGAATGTGTGACTTGGTCGAAGAAACACAAGGACATCTAAGAACCTTGGCCAATTCGAATGAGCGACTACAAAAGTACATCAAAGAAGAAGGCATCCTTCCTACTGAATGGGAAAAATGGTTCGAAAACGACAGAGATCAAGTCAGAGAAAGAGAAGACGCAAAAGAAGTTCTCATTAGATGGCACCAGAAATTATTCTGGAATGACTTGATGGGCGTAATACCCAATGAGTCGAAGAAGAGTTCAGTCAATGGAACTACCCTGGGAAAGGATGAAAAAGGTATTCTCAGAATTCATTTTAAGCGGCTGAGAAATGCTGATTTGCCATTCAGTGTGACAAGACCAATTTTGCTCTGGCCGTACAGTCATTTCACTGAATTGACAATTCACGAAGCGCACCTAGAGACGCTTCACATGGGATGTTATGGCACTCTGACTCAAGTGAGGCAACAATACTGGTTCCCGAAGGGAAAAGTTGTGGTCAAAGCAGTTCTCAAGATCTGTCTCAACTGTCAAAGATTCAATAACAGAGCTTACCCGTATCCAAAGCCTCCTCCACTACCGGTGGAAAGAGTCAGTCGACATGCCCCATTCAAAAATGTTGGCATGGATTACCTCGGCCCCATGTACTACAAAATCGAAGGAACGAGTTCGAATAAAGCAAAAGCATACGTGCTACTGTTCACTTGTATGGCTACGAGAGCAGTTCACTTGGAAGTAGTCCAAGATCTGTCGCTCAAGGGATTCTTGAACGCGATGAGAAGGTACATGAGTACTAGAGGAGTCCCCAGGATGATTAGATCCGACAACGCTTCTACTTTCACATCAGGTGAAAGGGTCCTGAGAAAATTGTGGAACTCCTACAGGAGGAATGAAGATGTTCTGAAAGAAATCTCTATGAGAGGTATTCAGTGGAGGTTCAACGTTCCCGCTGCTCCGTGGCAAGGAGGATTTTACGAAAGGCTCGTTGGATCAGTCAAGAGAGCATTCTTTAAAACGGTGGAAAACAAGTTGATGTCATGGGATGACTTGGTAACCACTATCAAAGCGGTGGAGGGCGCATTGAATATGCGACCGCTGACTCAAGTGAACGACCGAATCGCAGAATCTCTAGAGTCTCCTGTCATCAGACCGATAGATTTTCTGTTACCAAAGGGTAACATCGGTTTCGAATGGGAAGGCAAGTCCAGGGAAGAAAAGGAAGATCCTACCTATGGAATGGAGAAACTGGAGTTGAAAACTCAAGCGCAAGCGGAAAAGTTTCTCGAATCCGCGATGAAGATGCAGAACGAATTTTGGAGAAGATGGAAAAGAGAGTACTTGTTGGCGCTCATGGATCGAGAACTGAATTGCAATATCGAAGTGAGGCCAAAGGAGATGAAGACGTTCATCAACAAGAGAAAAACACCAGAAATCGGTGAAATTGTCCTGATAATGAATGACAACGAGTCAAGGAGCAAGTGGCCCCTGGCCAAAGTCGTTGCTATCGACTCAGGAAGGTCAGTCCAATTGCAGAAATTGGACGGGTCAATAACGAGCCGTACGTTGAACAGAATCGTACATCTGGAAATGACAACGCGAGACAAAGAAGACTATGGCTTCGAGCCAGAAGTCACACAAAGCGAAAGTCGCGGGAATGCGGAGTCATCCAGACCAGGCTTGAGAATGAAAAGAAGAATAGATTACGCCAAGTTGGCTGGAGAAAAGGAAACTGAAAGGGATGAAGCTAGGAACAGTTCATTCAATATGTTCACTTCACTCCCACCTCATCAGCCGATCGGAGTGAGAAGTTTCAAAAAGGGTGTGCTCCCCTTGAAGCTTTTCCTCTGTCTGATTTTCATAATACTCAGCTGTACGCCAGGAGCTACTGCAGCTCAACAGCTGATCGTTCGGTGCATAAAAGGAGGAGCATCAGTTGTGACTAGGCCATGGCAGCCGGTTCAAGTGTGCACAATAGGTAAATGCTACCTCATGAACAATCCATCCGAAGAACAGAGAGTTTTCTTCGAGCCAGAAGCAGTGATCCATCCTCACTTGGTTTCAGCCAAGGTGGTTGAAGAGAGAGAAGTGCACTACACAAATGTATCTTGTCCTGCAACCCCGTACTGTGAAGCATTGAAAGATTACTTCACGCTTCAGCACTTATACTCCCCAGAATGCTGGCCAGTGACGGCCGCAGCTCTCATTGGAGTGATCTCTTACTCCATCTTCCTGACTCTGTGCATATTGGTGTACATGATCTGCAACACACCATTCAGATTGAGCACCCCCGTGACAAAGACGTGTCAAATCAACAAAATTTGTCTGAAACTTCTCACGCGTATTATACTCTGTCCATTCCGACTTTTTCGGTGGGTGGCAGTGGCTGTATGGCAAAAATGCTACAGCCCGAACAGAGAAACGCAAGTGAACAGGAAGAAATGGAAAAGAGAGCAGATAGCTTACAGACTAATGGTCATCATGTTACTATGCTACATGACAGGTAGTGCAAACTGTTGCCAAGATGTTGTTCTAATAGCAAGCGAGTATGAAAGATGTCAAAACCAGGCATGCTCCAACGAAAGCCATGTTATAATGACAATCAACCCAATCACCAAAGAAGCGTGCATCGCTGTCAAGAACGCTGACGAAGAAATAATAGGTCAGATCAAGATAACAATGATGGCAGTCACAGAGAAGTGCCAACGAAAAGCTTTAGGCTACCATCGCGAAGTCGATGTCAATGTAGCGAGCTCAAAAAGGGGTTATTGGGCAGGAAGCTGCACGGCGGATAAGTGTGCGAGTATTCTCCCGTCAGATTCAATTCCAGAACTGTCACATGTGAAGCACTACCCAGGTCACACATATTGCTCCGAAAGTTGTGGAGGATACCAGTGCTTCTGTCTCCTATCCAGAAATGGTTGCATGTTCTACAAGACCTATGCAATACCTGTTTCAGAGAAGGTATATGAGACATTCGAATGCTCAGAATGGACCCCAGACCTCTTGCTATCAATTGAAGTGACTCGAGGCAACCATACTGCAGTGAAGGAGATTCATCTTAGACAAAGCTGGAAGAAAACAGTAGAAGGACACACAGTCGAACTACTCTCACTGAATGAACCTTACATTCGCACGAGAAACAATTTCTTCATCTCGGACGGAAAGAGAACAGCTACTTCTGAAAAGCCCATCTCTCCAATACTGAACTGTGCATCAGTAGAGGCAGCACGCGACTTGAACTGTACAGTCAGAGAAGTCTGCAATTGTAGAGCGGCTATTGAGAGACCAAATTGTGACTGTGAAGATTACAAGTTGGAAGCCCTCTATCAGACGGAAACAACTCTTCCGGTTCACTTTCTAACGCATTCAGTTTTTGGAGACAGGGAGATTTACATGAATGTGGAAAGTGAGACAACTGTTCAAATCGCCCTGAAACTCGATAAAGGGAGATTCAGTCATATTCAGGAGGTCAACAGTCCGTGCCAAGTGAAGGTGAACTCTGTTGAGGGGTGCTATAATTGCGCCACGGGAGCAGTTACAAAATTCACATGCACAGTGAAGAGCAGTCAAGTAGTAGTAGTGACCTGCGAAGAAAATGCATTCTCTATTCCATGTGGACCAGAAGGAATAAACTCGGAAAGAATCCTTGCTTTCAGTACCAAAAGAGTTCAAGAGAATTGCAATGTGTCATGCAGTGAATCTGTTCTCATACAAGGAACGTTATACAATGACGGATCTTCATTGGAAGACATATACCGAGCAGTTGTGTCCGGAGAAACTGGCGAACTTGATGTTCCTGACTTCTATCACTTCATTGAAGTCATCTCAAGTAAATGGAGAACAATGCTGACCCTAATCGCAGTTTTCCTTGTGTTGGCACTAACCACATCAGCATTTGTATATGTGGCTCCAATCTGCCGGATGCTACTCAGATCAAAGAGGAACTCTACTAAGAAACATATGTGAATCGAGGAGAGCAGCTTGCGGAGGGATCATCACGTCTCTGAGGACGAAGATGAGAGGGAGAGACAGGAAATCATCAAATCATGTTATGTTCGAATTGTATTCGATTTTTGTGTTTGTTTTTTAGAGGCTAGACATTCTTTCGATGTACTCAATTTTACTTATCGCCTAAGGTTACATTTTTTGTTTACCTTCCATTCCTATTAATTTTGATTTGAATGTTTATCTTTGAATTTAGTTCTCATTGGATAAAATTTTGATGTTCTCTTTAAATCATTTATTTCTATTTTCTATTTCTTAATGCTCTAATCAATTATTTCCATTTTTTCATGCCTTCTTCTTGCTTGGGAGTGGCAGAATGTTGCAATTTTTTGCAACAACATTGTCCTAAGAGCCATCAATCATAGCTGCACTTCGCAGCAACATGGGCTCTTTTCTCTCTCCCTCGCTCTTTTCTCTTTCTTTATATCTTTCTCTTGCTTCCCTTTTTTCTTTCCCTCTTTTCTCTCCTTCTTTTTCTCACCTTCTAGAAGGGGGGGGGGGGGGCGGAGCCCAAACCTTCTTGATCGTCTTTCCCTGTACGTTTCTTGTCGCCTTTAATCTCTGAATGTCTGTTCTATTATATATCGTTTAGTAAGGCATAGATGCTTTTCTAATCACTTCTCCTTGCTAACAGTGTTCGAATAAAGTTGCTTTCGAGACACTGTGTTGCTTGAGCAAGTCAGGGTCGGGACACAAACTGCTTTTAAGGCGAGCAAATTCTACACACAAAAAAATCCACACAAGAACATAGGTTTAATTACCCAAGTTTGAGACAGGTACGTCCTGTTGCACGTAGCAGATCTCAATCGCACGTCGATCTCAACCGCTCATCTAAGTTCCGGAAGAAGGCAGTCAAGCCGTCGGACAGGCGCGAAGTTAGCTTACTAGGACTAGTTAGATAGTGAACCGGGTAACGTAACGTAAGTTACTCATTTCTTTATTTCACTTCTAGTTTTCGGGTTCTATTAACTTCATTCCTCTCTCTTCATTCTCTCTCCATAATTTCATTATCTCTTAATTAGTTTTTTCTCTCATCTCTCTCTCTTCATAATTCTCTTTCTCTCTTAATCACTCCTCGTCCTTCTCTATCATTTATTCTTGTTAGTAAGTTCGTTTGTTCGTTATTTAATCGTTCGTTGGTTCTGTGAATAAACCTGTAAAGGCTATCTTTGGAAGTCCCGCGTGGCAGGCAAGACAAGAAACGGCTTTCAAGCCCGAATTGTATCTTAAAGAATTCTGGTGTCCTTGAGGGAGTATCCCTTGACATCCAGATCTACCACACATTACCGAAAAGACTTTATAAAACTAACTAATTCACGGAGTGCCGATAAAATACATTGTTTTGATAAACTTCAACTAACTGTTTAACTTTTTGATAAATTGTTGATTGAATACAAAATAATGATAAAAATCCAAACTAACTGAATTATGGAGTGCCGATTAAATACAATGTTCAGATAAATTTTGACGGTTCTTTTTAACTTGTGGAGGGGGGCGGGCGCGCGCTTTACTTGGGAGGGGTTTTTTAAAAATAACTTTTTTAAAGATCATTTTCACATTAAAAACGGTTAGGCTTAGGCAGAAGTTTACGCTAACGAGGCCGTAAAGCTTAAGCGAACGAGACCGCATAAGAAAACTTACATGTTTTTGTAAATTTGAAATTTTTTTGAACGCACTGCAAAGAGCCCCCCCCAAGTAAAGCCCCCCCCCCTCCACAAGTTAAAAAGAACCGTCAAAATTTATCTGAACATTGTATTTAATCGGCACTCCATAACTCATTTAGTTTGGATTTTTATTATTATATTGTATTAAATCAACAATTTATCAAAAAGTTAAACAGTTAGTTTGAAATTTATCACAATGTTGTGCTTAATCGGCGCTTCATAATTCAGTTAATTAGAAATTTTGTTATTATATTTTGTTCAATCAACAATGTTGTATGGGCCTTAAATGTGCATATTTACATTTACAACTTATTTACATTTACAATTGACATTGGGGCCGAACCGGGATGAGAAGAGAGGATAAAAAGAGAAAAAGAAATTTTTTTTATTGTGTTCAATCAACAATGTTGTATGGGCATTAAATGTGCATATTTACATTTACAACTTATTTACATTTACAATTGACATGGGGGCCGAACCGGGATGAGAAGAGAGGATTAAAAGAGAAAAAAGAAAAAAAAAAGAAAAAGAAGAAAACCCGACCATGATCTAGTTCGCAGAAACAAAGGCGCCTAGACCTCTGACCCTAGACCTCGAGAGACCTCGGTGTTGAGAGGGGGGCATGTTGTATGGGCCTTAAATGTGCATTATCATGTGTGCGTGTGTAGCTCAGTGGGGAGAGCATTCGCCCGGAACGCGAAAGGTCACGGGTTCGGTTCCCGTCACACCACACGATTTTTGCACAAGTTTCTGCGAACAATTCGCTCCTCTGCTCGGTATAAAAATCCGTTGCTTGAGATCAACGAGGAGTAAGGAATACTCTTGTTTACAACAATTTATCAAAAATTTAAACAGTTAGTTGAAATTTATCAAAACATTGTATTTTATCGGCACTCCGAGAATTAGTTAGTTTGAAGAAAAAATTTAACAATTTTTTAAATCAACACGTCATAAATCAGTTAGTGAAAAATTTTCATAACAATATATTTTACCAAACTTAATAATCAGTAAACATTAGTTTCAAAAAAACCTCTTTTTGTTTAAAGAAAAAACCTCTTCAAGTTTAATTTTGTTCAAAAAATTCCATTCGGGAAGGAAATGTCGTGGGTAGCAAATGTCGTGGTAGCAAATGTCGCGGTAGCAAATGTCACGGTAGCAAATGTCGTGGTTAGAAAATGTCGTGGTAGCAAATGTCGGGAAGCAAATGTCGTGATACCGGAGGGGGAAGGGTGGGGGTGTAAGCAGGAGTTTGGATAACAGTGGCGGTCAGGATTTTGGAAGGAGGACTTCAAAAAGGATTTTGGAAGGAGGACTTCAAAAAGGATTTTGGAAGGAGGACTTCAAAGAGGATCTGGAGGACTTAAAATTTGAAAGAGAGGCAAACGCTTAGAGCATGAGGTTGCTCTGTGGTCAGTCCCTCATTGAAAGAGGAAAAAGCGCAATGCTAAAGGTAGCTTTGTGGTCAGTTCCTCATCTTAAGAGAGGCAAACGCGCAGAGAAAAAGGTTGCTTCGTGGACAATGATAAGTTCTTCTCAGTCTGGATAAATCATCATTCGGTTCTTCAGGTCATTCTTGATGGACCGTCGCACCTCACGAATAGAACCATCTTTATCGAGCTCTTTAGCTGGAACATAGCAGAGTGAGAGTATTAAATATAAGCAAGTCGACGATGCTGCACAAATTTAGTCGATATCGCTATTGGTTTCAGAACATCGACTATTTTCTGCATGAGATACCAGTCAGCATCAATGAGTGTTGACCACGACGAGGAAGGACCGGTTGGGTCGATTAGCAGTACCTCAATGGCTCCACATTTTCACATGAAACGCTGAAGCATGTTGTACATGCTGCTCCAACGGACAATATTCTCGATAAGTATCTTCTCAGAAAGGTCGCAAAGGCGATGACAATCCTCGAATGTCTCTTTCGCCACAGATGACTTCTTAACATGCAGAAAAATCAATTTGAGATGAAGAACTGCTGAATCGAATGTTTCATTTATAAATTTTGAAAAATAGAACTTGAAAGAACTTCATCATCTTTAATTATTGCCTTTTTTGGAACATTCTCCTACAATCAATATCTGATAAATGTTTTTTTTTTGTGATCTTACCTTTCGGTCTATCTTCTCCAATTTTTTCAGAAGACGTGAATGTGTTCAGTTCATCCAGGCCATCTTTGACAGCCAGAGATTAGTAATTCTTGATCATTACTCTCAACGGGTTCTATGTCATCTTGCAGAGCGTCACTTTGCAGTGCGTCACCTTGCACCGGTCACTTTGCAGAGCGTCACTTTGCAGTGCGTAACCTTGCACCGGTCACTTCGCATAGTGTCACTAGTGCACTTTCCGTTTAGTAACTTGGATTGGCAGGTTATTTGAATTAAGTATGCATTGAATTGGTTTTTCTCTCGGCTTTTTTCTTTCGGGGTTTTCTCTCTAGATGATTGGGGAAAGGAAAGGGGGAGGGGGAGGGGGGTTTACCTAAGCACGGAAGGGAGAAGGGCCTTGAAGGGAAAAGGGGGGAGGAAGAGGGCCCTACCTAAGCGAAGCGGGGAAAGGGAAATGGAGCCCTAGGGGGGAGGGGGGAGGAGGAAGGGGGGCCCTAAAGGGGGAAAATGGCCCTAAGAAGAAAAGGGGGAAGGGAGTTTTCATGAATAAAATCTCTTTCTGAGTGAGAGATCGACGTGTATGTATTTAAACATTTGCCAAAAGCGAAAGAAATAAAGTAAAAAGGTGACGAAATAACCTGCGAACTCAAACTACTAAACGGAAACTGCACTAGTGACAATACATATACAAAATAACGCTCTGCAAAATAACGCTCTGCAAAGTGACCGCTGGAAGGTGACGCTCTGCAAAGTGACCGGTACAAGGTGACGCACTTCAAAGTGACGCTCTGCAAAGTGACGTGTTACCCTCTCAACGCCTCATTTTGCGTTTCTAGCCAAACTATCACCTATCTGGTGCTCATATCTTGCCACATTTTGCTATATTTTATAGCAAAACAGTTATATACGACTGTGTGTTTGATCTCGTTTCAGAATCTCTCTGTCTTTTTTGCCTAATAAGGAACGGTCACTTTCTCTTGCGATATCATTGCTGTCTTCAAAATTAACTGTCTCACTTCATTCTCTGCTGGGAACTGTTCACGGACAGCAGGGCCGGGGAAGTTCTTACTTGTTGCGAGTCGATACTTGTGTTCTGCCATTCAAATCTACCACCAGCGGAACACATTCGATAAGCTCAAGAACAAAAGGCAGAGAGTGAGTGGACTCATCACATCCATTAAGCAGTTAGAGATCGCCAGAGTTAGTGTCTTAGTTCTCTTCTGTCTTTCAATCCTACATAATCTTCTTCTTACAAATTCTTCTCCAAGACTTCCATTGTCCTCTACATGGTCAATACAAGAAGGAACAAGCAAGTGAAAAGAGTTGGTGAAGAGGTAAGTAAAAGAGTTGGTGAGGAGGTAAGTAATATTATGGAGAATGAGTCGGCTTCAATGGAAAGCTCTCTTTCCAAAAGTATCAGTTCGACCCTGAAACAAATAATAGCTGATACTCTGACATCTTCAGAGACAATCGAAACAATTGTCTCAACGACCTTAGAGAGGAGTCACATGAATGCGCTCACCTCAGAAAACGTTTTCCTCAAGAAACGTCTTGAAGAATTGGAAGCAAAAATGGTCAGTTTGATGGTAAGTATCCACAACCGTTCTCTCCCAATTCACAATGTTCAAAATGAGTTACCGCACAATTCTCTTCATGTTCCAGAAAGAAGATCGGTTCCTTTGCCAAGTCGACCAGTTTCGTTGCCTTCTCAAAAACAATTGTCTTCTGCCTTAGACTGGAGTCACCTCCATTCTCGAGCTAGACAATTGTGGTGCTCCCAATCAGAGGAAAAAAACGAAAACGTTGTCATTGAATGACTTTCGGAGTCGGAGAATGAGCAGCAAGATCTGGAGACTATCAAAGACGTTCTAGACAAAGGAGGAATCAAGTCTGATATGATTCTAAGAGTCTGGAGACATGGTACAATAAAAGACATGAGACCAAGAGTTCTCAAGGTGAAAGTAAAAAACTCATTAACTAGGAATTTTTTACTTCGTAATTTCTCTTCATCTCTTCCAGATAGTTTCCGTGCACTCAAGTCCCGACCATTCTGTAGACCGGATATGTGCACGGAACAATTGATTCTCCAATCAGAAATGAGAAAAAAGGTAATCGAAATTAATAGTTTTGTGGGCGGACACAGGTTCGCTTACCGAAATCTTTGCATCTTCCAAAGAAGCAACCCGAGGCCACTGGAAGGAAGCGAAAAAACCGACATGGAAAGTTTCGCCTATCCACAGGTGCCGATGCTTACTTTTCCATAGGAAATCAAGACGCTTTCTCACACTTTCTGTAGTAATGACTTCCACTCAGAAGTTCTTTCGAGTTATGAGAGGCAAGCAATTTTGCCTCAACGTGTATCAATATCATCCGAAAGACTCGTAAGTTTTCCGAGTCTTTCTGGAGTTAAAAGACAAAACGTCTTAAAATCGAATTCACCTTCAATAGAATCTTCTCCTTTCAAGTGTGTTTTAAGTAATATACGCAGTATCAATGATCTTTCTAAAATAAATTAAATTTACCAATTTCTCGAAAACGAGGAGATCGACATATGTTTCATAGTAGAGAGTTGGACAAACGATAGTACGCCTGATTCTTTCTTCTCCCATCCTATGTATTGTATGCACCGCCAAGACAGGCAGAATAGTAAAAGAGGCGGAGGTCTTCTAATTTTATATAAGAATGAATTAATAGTTATTCGTGTCAATATTGATTTTTCCATTAACTTAGACATTGACTTGCTCTCCATAGATGTGCATTTGGAAAAACAGAAAATTGCTAGGTTTTTCTTTTTATATTGTCCTCCTAATATGTCTCTCACAACTTTTGAATCCACTATAACTATTATCAAAAACAATCTCCTGTCTTCTAATAATTTTATATTGGGAGATACAAATCTACCTGATATAGATTGGAATCAACCCTATTTAACTAAGAACGTCAAAGCTAAAGCATTATCAGATTTTGTAATCACTCATTGTCTAACTCAAATGGTACCTTTTCATACAAGATACGATAATAATTATAACGGCTCACTCCTAGACATTATTCTTACTGACAAAGTCGATTCAATTACAAACGTTCGAGACCTCGCCCCTCTTTCCAATTCTGATCACATAACTATCTCATTCGAGCTAAAATTTCAAAATATTAAGAAAAACATAGTAAATGACTCATCTAAATTTTTCGTTGATCACCGTAATGGGGACTTCAATTCAATGAACATTTACTTAGCTAATATTTCTTGGTCACTCATTTTAGATAGTTTAATAGATACACAGTTTAAATACGGCTTTATAATCTCAAACATACACAAGGCTATCGAATTATTTTGTCCCTTAAAGCCGACCCCGAACAAGCTTAAAAAACTCACTTCTCTTAGTATCCGCAAGCTCTTGAACAGAAAAAAAAAGATTTGGCGTAAAAGGTTTACAATTATCGACTTTGATTATCAATATAAAACAATCAAGAAAAATGTTCGAAAAGCTAATTCTGAACTTTTAAGAAAACGTGAGTCTCAAGCTATAGATAAGCCCGAGGGAATCCATAGATACATTAAGACTATTCTCAAACCTCATTAAGCTATTCCGGATATTAAAGAAGATGGCTCGACTATTCACGAGTCTTCCAAAAAAGCCAACATCTTTGCGAAAGAATTTGCGAAAAAATTTTCTGGTCACATTGAATCTATGTTGGAGTCTGAATTTGAAAGTTCGAGTTCGACATACGACGAAAATGTAGATATCGACTTCTCCCCTCATATTTTGTATAACGTTCTTAAAAATTGCCCCCTAAGTTTACACAATTCACTGAAAATATCAATCAATTCGTTCTAAAACACTGTGCAATATCTCTTGCTCTACCATTCTCTCTACTATGTCAGCATTCATTTTTGACCGGTCAAATTCCTAACGAATGGATAATGGGCGAAGTTGTACCAGTTTATAAACGCTATGGGGACAAATCATTAGCAGAAAATTATCTACCAATAACGGTCACATCTGTGATTTGTCGTGTTTTCGAAAGAATACTTGCCAATCATCTTAGAATCAACAACAGTAGCATTATTTCTCGGGGTCAATATGGCTTTCTATCGAAAAGGAGCTGCGAACTACAGTTACTCAAAACAATAAGTGATTGGGAGGTAGAATGGAAAAACAAAAGGCAAATAGATGTTGTTTACTTCGATTTTTCTCGAGCTTTCGATAAGGTTTCACATCTCAAACTGGTTCAAAAACTAGGAATAGCTGCCAACATTGTTAGGTGGGTCTCAAATTTTCTAACTAACAGCACTTATAAAGTTCGAGTTGACAAGGAGTTTTCAAGTCCATTACCTGTGATCAGTGGCGTCCCTCAAGGCGCCGTACTTGGTCCACTTATTTTTTTAACTTTTCATTAACGACATAGAAGATGAAATAACCTCCAATGTTAAATTTTCGCTCTATGCAGATGATTTGAAAATCTACAGCCCTGATTCAAACTCCTTACAGAGGAGTATTGACAATATATTTAACTGGTCTTTAAAATGGGAATTACCTCTCGCAAAAAACAAAATATTCTGCTTAAACCTGGGTTCCAAAAATCTAAAACTCAAGTATTTTATAGACAAAGAAGAAATATGTTCACGTAGTTTAGTTAAAGATCTAGGGATATACATAGACTCTTCTCTAAAATTCGATAGGCATATAGAAGTGGTCCGAGCAAAAAGTTTAACTAAGGTTTCTCAAATTTTCAAAGTATTTAAATATCTAGATTTACAAGGCTTCAGATCTGTTTATTTAACTTATATAAGACCCCTATTAGAATATGCCACCATAATTTTCTCTCCTCATCCTTGTAGCGAATTGGCCAGAAGATTAGAATATCCCCAGAGAATTTTCCTTAAAAAAGCCTTAAGAAGATGTAGAGGCTTCACATTGAACTATCCCGAAAGACTAAGACTTTTTGATTTAGAATCCTTAATTGTAAGAAGAGCAAGGTATGATCTATATTTCTTGTTCAGATTAATTTTTGGTGCTTTAGATTGTGAAGTATGCAGACGACAAGTATCATTCAGGACATGTGCTAATCTCAGAACCTCTGCCAGATCGAGCTCACTGCGCCTTCTAAATGAAGAGAACTACAGACACAATCAATTTTTCTTCTACCGCGTCGTTGCTCTCTGGAACACAATTGCCGATGATAATTCCGAGATCAAAGAAGTCGAAGCCTTCGTCAAGATCCTAGAAGACTCCCCGCTGACCCAATACATAAGCCTACCTTCCTTTTTGACTTGACATTTCGAGAAAGCGTCCAAGAAAACCACAGTTCCAAAATTCCCTCTCAAGTTCCCCATCATCCATGTCAGCGATAGCCATAACAAGCTATCATTTGATGATAAAGCTAATTCAATTCAATTCAAATCGAACAGCCTCGTTGACATCCACTTACTGTAAGCATAATTCTGGTAACTCTTTTGCGTCAACTTAGAGATTACTAAACTCTAGTATCTAAATGCACGGTTACAGACGCAATACAGGACACAGGAATCAAAAAGCCATTAATGTACATATATCGTTGATTCGCATATACGCCTTGCTTCAGGTTTGGAAGACGAGAAGGCCTTGCAGATGTCTACGAAGACATTGATGTTTATAGAGCGTGTGAAGCCCAAGGTGTCGAGTCCAAGGTACTTTGATTGAACTTGTTTGTTTCCTAATCAAAACACATTCCGCAGTGTCTGTAAGCATCAAAGTAAAATAAAAACAGTAAACTTTTATTTCAGGCGGGAAGTAGGAAAGAAAAATGCTTTTTAGCTCAGGATTGGTCGTAAAAAACAGAAGGGCCTAAAAAAGGGGTTCTGAGAAGAATAAGGCAACTCAAACATTCCTCAATCATACTTTCTCCAAAAAAGTAATCTTTAAGCTGGGTTTTCCTAAACTTTGTAATTAAGGGATAACGTAGAAAAATCTTTTTTACATGCCCATTGTCAATGATATTTCATGCTCATATTCCAGATATTGTTCCCCGAACTCTCTGAAAATAAAAGAGGGAACAGCTAAAAAAATTAAAGTGTGAACATTGAAAAGTCTCTACCGCTTCAGCAACTTGAACTTCAAAGACGATTCAACAATAGGCCATAACAAAACTGCGAATGGCTTGGTGGTTTCTGAAGAATTCAAAAAACCTCAAATTTTTGCGGACCATTTCAAATCACAATTTCTGCTTTCTGTGAAGGGATGCGGAAGACTCCTAAAAAAGCAAACTGAAAATTCTTTAGATTTCATTAAGATCAACGCGCACACAGTGTTTTCCCGAATCAAGTGTCTGCCAGCGAAGAACAACTCCTGCCCAGACCTGATTCCATACGTCTTCATCAAAAACACGGCGTTAACCATCTCTCAACCATTGACAATACTATTCGACAGCTTTCTACTACATTGAAGATGCCAAAGTTCTTGGCGCTCAGCTATCGTCAAAAACTACAAGCGAAAAGGTTGTCGCACTGACCCCGTAAACTATAGGCCAATCTGCAGGACACCTTTCACCTCTAAGACCATGGAATGCATTCTTTGCGACAACATACTCGAATATCTGAAGGAGAATTCATTACTCAGTCCCTGTCAATTCGGTTTCAGACCCCGCCATTCTTGCGATCTATCACTCTTGGAGAATCAAGTGAAGTGGCACAGGAAACTGGACAACAAAGAGTTTATCAGCTGCGTATTGATAGACTCCCAACGTTCGTTCGACGCTGTTCCAATACTTCTTATAATAGAGAAAGTATGAGCTTTCGGAATCAGGGGCTGTCTCGCAAAATTCATCGAATACTTCTTGCAGAACCGAAAACAGTTTGTCCGCGTTGGTGAGTGCGACTCACAAACATACCTGTCTCTAACAGGAGTACCTCAAGGCAGTTGCATAGGCCCGTTGCTCTTCATAATTTACATCAACGACATTCCTGAATCGATCCCTGATGGCTGTTCAGTAATTATGTACGTGGACGATGTGAAGATCTCAACGGTGAACAATTATCTTCTTCTACAACAAGCAATATCTGCTGTAGCTTCATGGTCTCGAGCTTGGGGACTAACCATATCGACAGAAAAAATAGTAGTCATCCGTCTTGGGAATATGCATCCTTCCTACTCGTTTTTCCTCGATAACGTTGTTCTACCAGAGTCGGATAACGTGAGGGATATGGGCGTCTAGTAAGCTCCTATTTGTTAGCCACATAGAAAATTTTTTTCAGAAAGCGAACTCCAAATGTGCGTTCATATTACGTACTTTCAAGTCAAAGAACCTCAACTTGTACATAACGCTTTACACTACCTACGTTCGACCTCAATTGGAGTACTGCTCGGTTATCTGGAATCCTTGCTTCAAGAAACACATAAAACTTGTGGAAAAAGTTTAAAGGTCTTCCACAAAACGTGTATGTGCTAGAGCAGGTTTATATTTGAAATATAAGGTTCGTTTAAAGCAGTTACATCTAATTTCCTTAGAGGAGCGACGTAAACAAGCTGATCTTGTAACAACTTTCAAAATAATCAAGAATAGGACGCCTCTTAGTCCTAAATCCATTCTCAATCTGCGAGCGCACCATTACAGTATTAGGTCCCATAGTTGGGCACTAAATGTCCCGCGTCTGAATACTGTTTCTCACTCTAATATGTTACCGGTACGAGTTTGTGACGCGTGGAATAATCTAAGTATCGATGTGCTCAAAACAAAAATCAGTCCACTTGTTCAGGAAGCTGATTTAACTGTACTGCAATCTAGTTAATATATAGCTGTTTTGTAATTTGAAAAAAAATCAATCATCTTAACAATTGTAAAATAAGTTTTCAAAATTTGTCAACAAGCAGTGATAATACGCTCACTAAAGTCTCAAATGATATTTGACAAGTTTACTGCTCAAGTTTACTGTTCAGCGCAGACAAAAAGGCTCGTGATCATCATGGTCGCAATCAGCATCCGACTGTGCTTCGTTTTATTTTTCTCACTTAAGTTATCAAAATGACACGCTTGGGTCGTGTTGACCCCTTCAACCTGGATCCAATATCCCCTTACACCCAAACTTGACCCATTGCGATAAATTATATAAATATAATGTGCGGTCTAAAAAAATTCTTAAGCTCCTCTGTCGTTTTTTTAAAAAGTTTTTTTCCATTTTGGAACTCCTCTCTCTCAATCATGATAGCAACGTTTCTAAACTATTTCTTTGGCAACTAGGAAAACTTGTTTAAAAAAAATTACGGACATATGAATGGCCCTTATTCTAGCGTTAGCTGCGCCGAAGAGCGGATTCTTCGAACAGAAGCCCATTCTTGCGTTCTAAGTCTGATAGTTACCATTAATATCTCGCTTTCGACCTGTTGACTCAATTTCGATCCGATTCTGCGTGTTTCGAATTCAACTTCAAATGCTTAGTGGGAAATGCCGCTAATTCAAACGATTCTGGATTTAATTTTCAAGTTATTGTATAAGCTTGGTCAGGAATTTCGATTAGAATTTGGACAGAAGCTGTGAGATTACAAATCTTACTTCTGAGGGTTTTCAACAAGAAAAAGCTATTTCTTTCGTTTCCAATCGTAAGGGACAAGCGAAAAGAAAGTTAAATACTCTTTGCTGCGGAAAAAAAGCTTCCGAGTTGTAACCCTGCATATAGTACCGACACTGAAAATAAAAAGAATTGATGTTCACACTTGAGAAGGGTTTCAAGGGTTTTAAAATAACTTGCTAGGTGGTTCGTGTGATGGAATGTGAAAAGAAGAAATGCTGAAACGCGAGAAAAGACCTTGAAGCTTTATTAGTTCGTTGAAAACTTGAATGTATAACTCAAAGTTATAACTTGAATAAGTAGCGATACTAAAGCGGAACAGTACCGACACTGTGATTATCGAATAAATTATGCACACGAAGACACAAAATTATTTTTCATACAAGTTGACCATGTTGAATTTGCAGTACACGTCTTAAACCTTGGGTAAGATTAACTTTTGGTAATGATTCAAGTGTCAACTTCTATGTATAACAATGACTTAGTCATTATTTTTAAATTTTATAGTTACAAGGGTTTGGCTATAATCGAGTAACTTTTAAAATATCAAAAAGTATAACCCGAATATCATGATTTCGATGCAGAGGGAAAAACATTTGAGTGAACAATAAAGTTTTTGTACTGGACAAATTTGAAGTCATTACAGAAAAGAATAACCCTATGCACAAAAATGATAACTATAAGTCATTACAGAAAAGAATAACCCTATGCACAAAAATGATAACTATAAAACAAAGTATATACTGCAGACAAGACTAGTTAGAACTGTACAAAAAGTTACCCGCCTAAACCCGCGACACTAATGATTGAAAGAAGTAACAATTCAACTGTTTTTGAGAGTTTTGAGACACTCTCTACTTAAACAGTTAAAAAAGTAAAAGTACCGATGACACTCAACAAATGCTGGATTTTCGAAGTTAATAACTGTAAAATGAATTAAATTAGATCTTTTTGGTGAATTTTAATTTTTGTTTTCCTAAAATTTCTAATGGAATAAATTGTTTAGCTAGTTCCAGAGCATGAGGAATACATATAACTAGTCACTTGAGGCAAAGGTTGAAAAATGTAAAGGTCATCTGCATTACCCTTTTCACCTTAATATTCAAAGCCTGACGAACAAAAATTACTATGAAAAACTGTCTTTATACATATAACTAGTCATAGTTCAAAATTATGAAGAGTAATTGTACTTATGAAGAATGATTATTCATAAATTAGAACTTGAATGTTGCTATTTTCAGACTAATTTTTTGTGTGCAGAAACAACAAACTAGCGAAATAAGACTTATTGTCTATACACCGGGACTACCTTTTTAGAAGGGAACGATAGGAAAACCATCTTCTACACGAGAGACCTTCATTGATACATAGTAATCAAAAATTCTTCATCGCTAGCAAGAATAACTTAGGAGGCATAGAGGAAATTAGTACTTGCGAGAAAAAACATTAAGCGAAAAAACAGCTTATCGATTGCCATGAATATGATCTGACTACACGGAACTGAAGGGTTTGGTACCAAGAACAGAAACAATTTCTACCTTAAAATTTTTTAGAAGAAAAATAGTGCTAAGACCAATTCAAAATTTTTCATATTTATAACAACAAATCATAACGAATTGATTAGCTACTTTCAATCAGGCCAGTTGGACCCTACTTTCAATCAGGCCAGTTGGACCCTTAAGAAAAAAGAGGAGTTAGTCCCTGAGACATTCTCACAAAAAGAGTTGTTCCTTTGTCACCTCACTACCTCTCATTAAAAAACAAATAGAATTAGCTCCTTCAGGAAACAGTGACCCATACACTATCCTATAATACGAACCTTGCCAGAACCACCCCTTCAAAAAGTGTGTAAGTTCCTGCACACCCCACAGCCCATGGTGAACTCCTCACCGGCGGGCGGATGCTCCATCCGTAGCGGGCACGGCCCCTCCGGCAGCTGAGTCGCCCGAGGACCCACCGGGCAGTGCGGCAGCAGCGTTTTCGGCAGCGTCATCAGGCGCTGGAAATCGCCGTGGCAGCCCGCGCAGAAGTGGGTGCTACCGAAGCTGGGACGGGGAATTGTTTCATTTTTGCCAATAAACAGGAGAGGCAGAGAGAAACTGATGGGAACGAACAAAAAAATTGGTTAGAAGGATGTTCTATGATTCTGAGAGGGGGAGAAAGTTAGAGAGATATAGAGAGAAAGAAAAGAGAGATAGAGAGAGATATTTGTATACATATAGAAAGAGGTATAGAGAGAGCGAAAGAGAGAGAGACAGGCAATAGAGATATCAAGAAAGATAAAGATAAAGAGAGAGAAAAGAAAGAAGGTGAGAGGGACATAGAGAGAGAGGTAAAGAGATGGAGAGAGAGAAACAGAGAGAAAGTGAAGAAGAGAATAAAGAGAGTGAAGTAGAAAAAGAAAAAAGTTATAGAAAAAGAAAAAAGTTAGAGTCATGGAATGAGAGAGTTGAAAGAGAGAAAGGTAAAGAACGAAAGAAAGAGGATGAGTGAGAGAGAACGAAAGAGATAAAACTAGACAGAAAGGTAAATAGGGAGATGAAGAGAGCGTACCAAAAGAAGACAGCGATGGAGCAGCAGAAGCGGCACTTAAACTCCAGGAACTCCATGCCATGCCGCGGACACGCGGTAACGCCCGGCAGCTCCGTGCAGCCACCGCACACCAACTCTGACGCGTTGTACTGACTGCTCTCCAATGCCTAGAATACGATATAGACTGACCCGATAAGTATTGGTTGGTCCGTAATTTTTTGATCGATATATTACTTATCAGCGAATTATTGTTTGATTTTCAACTCATAACGCGTTCTTATTTCGCAGATGCGTTTTGAAGAAACAGAATTTCACTATTGGCAATCTACAGGGTGACCAAAAAGTACTTGGACAAATGTTAATGTCTGTGATTCGTTTCAAAACAAAAATAATCTGTTGGTATCAACACATTTTATCACAATATGTAACGGAAAGTTATGCACAATCATGTTCTTGTGGGCAGGTGCTGAGTCCTGTTGGAAGGTCCAATTGGTTCCATGATAGTGTGTTCTACTCCAGAGTTGTAGATAGATTTTGTTCCTCGCCAATAGATCTCGAATTTTTACAAAGGAGGACTGTCGCATGTGCGAGTTCAGTTATACCACATAAAAAGGACTATGTTTTCTCTGACGAGCGGGAGTTGATTTGATGCGAGAGCTTGGGAGCCAGTTTATTTTATGCGAGAGCTTTGGAGATTTGATGCGAGAGCTTGGGAGCCGTTCATTACGATCGTGAGTCTTCAAGAATCTTCTTTCCGTAGAAGTTGGTATCTATCTTAACACCGAGAGCGACGAAAACCAACGGTGTTTTGCCTGTTGCGCAAACACCTTCCCAAACCATGAGGTACTTGATATGGCTGTTTTTTTCCGACAGTGATTCCATGCTCATCAGCTTCATTACTATCATGAGCAAGTCTTCTATCGTTTTGAGAATTCACCGACATCTCTATGGTGTAAATATTTTTCATCCCTCGTTAGCGTACGGAGATGCTCGGCTCGCGCACATTGTTGCAACAGATCTTTACTGATGCCGAAGAAGCATCTGTTGAGCATCTAATCCATGTCGTTTTTGCATTCTGTAGGGGTGCATCTCGAGACGGTTTATGATTCTCAGTCGTGTTGGTTCACAGGAGATACCTACTGGCGAAGCGAGCTTCCTCGTGGATTTTCGAGGATTGTGTGCTATGCGTTTCCGAAGAATGTTCCTCATCTGGGGTTTATCGGCTGTTCTAGGACGACCGCTTCTTACACGGTCCTTGCAAACACCAGTCTCCAGAAAACGATCGATGGTGGTATAAACATTTGACCGTGGAGCTTTGAGTCGTCGCGCGATGTCACCTCTTGTATGACCAGAGTGTGCAGTGCAATAATCGCAGTACGCAGAGGACATGATTTCATCATATACGTAAAAATGAAGCTATAGTCATGAAACTTGAACCAAGTAACAACCAATCTCAGAACATCATCCAAAAAAATGGAAGTAAAATCGGACCACTGTGTCGCGCAATAGAGCGCGTTAAACCTTTTGCTCACTCTGTAGACAGTTTCGTGAAAGATGGGATGAAAGTTAATTTTTCCAGTTACACAGTGTAAATGGATTAAGTGATGGTTCAAATAATAAAAAAATGTTCCTTCTATCGAATATTTTACAAAACAACTATCTAAGAGAATATTGAAAGAAAAGATTACCTGTTGGCATCGACTTTCCCCTCCGAAGTAAGCCTTTTTGCACTTGAAGCACAGTACGTACATGTATCGCTCCATGGCGTAGCCGACAGGGTTATTGTAGAACTCACTGTAAGTAATATTTTCAGGCTTCGGAAACCGCAGATGTTCACAGCTGGTACTATTCAAAGAAGAGGGCTGATTGCTTTTCTGATAGCATCAAAGTTTTCATATTTTTCTTCTTCTGAATCCTCTTCTACTCAGCGTTTTCTCATCCAACTAAAAAACCGAAATCTAATCGAGTTATTTCTGGGAACTTCGATGTAACAGGAAACTTGATCCAAATGAAGTTCAGATTGTGAAACTTGTGAATGGTTAACGCAGTAATTTTAACCCAAAAAATAACTGTATTGTGATAAATTCTTTCCTGTTTTCCTCATGAACCGGTAAAACCTAAAATATCATTTGACAGCCTAAGTTGCGGGTTCGGTGCCCATGCGGCGAAACAGTGGTTGTTTTTCACGTTTGGGCTTCATAACTTCCCTCAGCAAGGTCGGTTCCAGTCTCTAGCGAATTCGGAGAACTCCAAACTCTCTGTCTTAACCATACGCTCTAACCACTCTGCATGTCTGACATGTGGTCAAAGAACGAACATTTTTTTTTAAAAACACAGTCATTCATTAACTAGCCCAACACTCACCTAGTTTCGGATGTAATCGCAGGGCACTCGGCTAAACCGTCGTAACCGAGCCGCATCTTAGCCTTCGTCTCCACGTCTCTTTTCAGCTCCAGAAGAGGATCCAGAAGAAAATTGAGCGAGGGATGATTCATCTTAATACAGATACCAGAAATTTTTCGAGAACACTAAATTTAAGAAGTCTTCATGTTCTCTCTATTCAGAGTGGTCGATTTTATAATATTTTTAACTCCCTAATTCAGTTCAGAACGTTCCTTTAACCCGCACTGCGGATCAAATCTATGCGCACATCTATGCGCTATCCAAGAAACGCTAGTGATAAGAATCCTCTTTGCGTATGTGTTCTCTATTTTTCATCGCACACACTCGGTCTTTCTCCAAAGTCTGCCATTCTCTTATGATTAGTTTTTCTTCTACCCCTTCTTCGGCGGGGGTGAGGAGAAGTTTGAGTGATTAGTACCCTGTTTATAGCAGAATTAGGACAACTCGAACACGTTCCATACCTTTTAAACTATTACTAGTAATAGTTTAAATGTATAACCTTCGAGGCTTGGTGTCGTTGAAATAGGAATGATGCGTTTAATAGTTTTATATTGTGCAGTTTTTTTCGATATTTTTCTTATTCAATACTTCACATACCTTCAAAATAGGTTATAAAAATAAAAATAATGTTATGAGAAGACGCTTCCTATGCAACAGTGAAAATAAAATTGTCTTTTAAAATATACTTGTGCTCAGTCAAATATTCATAGGCAGTAAAGACCTAATCAAAATGGAGTATGAATCTCGACGAAAATTAGTTCTAGGGACACCTTTATCTCTTGAAAAACGAGTGCATTGCCAATAAACTATCAAGGAAATGTTATATTAGGTCACCTCTTGGTTGCACAGAGGGCAGTTCATGCAGCGAAACAGGATTCGAGGTCCATTCCACCTCGTCTCGAGGACGTTCTTGAGGCAGACAAAGTGGAAGATGTGACCACAGCCGAGTTCAATGCAGGGAGCGGCGGCGAGTCGGTCAATCAGACACACTACACACACGTCGTCTCCGTCCTGGCGGTTCTCTGAGAAGAATACTAGTTTTTTGAGCTCTTATACTCGTTTTTGGATACTCAATACTTGTTTCAAAAGACTTAAGACTCGTTTCCCGAACTTTCAGCTCGTTTCTGAAGTCTAAAAACTCAACTGTTGAAACTTGAGACTCGTTTTTCGAGTTTCAAGTGACTTTTCAACCATAAAAGCGAAACATTGCATGCAACTAAAACATTTGTTTGGCGATTGCCCCACTTCTAAGATTATTTTGGAGTTATTGCGTCAGAACAGTAATTAAACACAGCATTAAAATGTAAGTTTTTTTATTTACTACTTTCTTTCAAAGTGCCGGCGAAAGCCTCAATGAATTAAGATCGTAATAGCAAAGGCCTCTTGAAGTTTTTTAAGCATCACAAGTTGTTGGGTTAATCTGATCCATTCGTTTTATGTATGTATGTACATATATTCGATAATCTTGGATTATGTATGTACATATATTCGATAATCTTGGATTCGCTAGCTTTCAAAAATCGAAATTGTAATAACAATATTCTACCCTTAATTCTTATTATATCTTAATTTCCGCTTATCTTCGGTCTCTTTATTCAAGCGAACCACATCAGAAACACGATTTATGAACGGTTTGTCTGAACTTGAGTGGAAGAATATCTCTTCTGTGTCTAACGGAAAGGGTAGGGGGGATGTTCACACTTCTTTGTTATTCTAGTACTGTGAAGAAGGGGTAGGGGGAAAAGGGATAGGGGGAAAAAAGGGTAGGGGGATGTTCACACTTCTTCGTTATTCTAGTACTGTGAAAATCCTTAGCCTTCACCATCTCAGTGCGCAGACTAAATAAATCAGATTATATGTAATGATAAGCAAAACCCCGCGACTCATGTTATTGAAAAGTCTAAAAGGAAAGCTGACGATGAGAAGGGCAGAGAATGCAAGCCATGCAGCGCTCTTCTTGCGCCACTCCGCAGCACAGGTGGCCGCAAGGAAGGAGTCTGCTGCAGGCAATTGCAGCCATGTTGAGACAATCCTCTTCCCCGCACACACCCGACATCTCAAAGGAGTACAGTATCAACAGCTCTAAAACGGAAAACCGAAGAAGAGCAACATGCGGCTCAGAAATTGTCTAGTTCACATTTTAGCAATCGATCGACTCTAGTATATATATTCTCGGCTTACCTCATTTCCTACGATCAACAACGTAGAATCGAGCTTACAGCATATCAACACGCTCTTTTGTGTTAAAACCATCAAAGCTTTTGGTTTCCAGACAAACTCGCAATACGCAATTTATTCAAACCTAATTTCGAGACCTTCAACAGATGATGTTTAAATTCGAACTCAAACGCTTCCAAAATCCATTAAAAAAAACAAAATATATGCCTTTGATTCAGGCGATTGCGCGTTCTTCGACAGTCTTATGATCTGCAACCCTTCAACAGTTCTCAAACACGAACTTTTCTATCCAACGATAGCATCTCCGCACAGAACCTGCACCGCAGTGCGGTTATCGCGTTGAGAGAGTGTGTTGAGGAGGACTTGCCCTGAGGCATGAGGGAGAGGGAGGATCCCGAAGGGAAGAGGCTCTCCAAGCAAAGGGATACCATTCCAGTCATCGCTTGGCAGTGGAGCAGTACCTTTAAAGACAACAGCGATTACGATGTAGCAGCTGTTGGACAGAAGTATGAATCACGGCGTGAATCAATGTATGAATATTAACTGATGTAATATCATCAACTTAAAAATAAATGTATAGCCAAACCCGTTCGTCATAACTATTTCATTGATTAATTAATTCTCACTCATAATGCTAATAGGTGTTCTTTTCAGTTTTCTCGAAGAAAACTTTCAGAAACTTTTTCTCTGCACTCATGAAACGATTTTTTCAATTTGTATAATGTGCATCGCATTTCTACTTCTCAGAGTACAATCCGATTACGGTATGGATGAGCAACCATTATATTGTGGAAACGAAGTCTGGAGCATCCATCATGAATGTCTACTTGAGGAGCTGTTGTCGCACCTCCGATCAAATGAGCCTCGTGGTTCCTGCAACGAAAACTTATAATTACAATAACTTTTCCGAGCCTACATATTGTGCGTACAAAGGTTGCACAGTTTTAGAGTAATGATTAACGCCGAGAAATCATGTTTTGTAATAGTATCTTCTTATTTGCATGCACGTTATTTCAAAATATAATTTTACGAATGAATGCATCAATAAATTGTGATCGAATGAATAACAAAGACCTGATTTTGGCTCATCACCTTTTTCTTGTGATTGAATGAATAACAAAGACCTGATTTTGGCTCTTCACCTGTTTCTTGTGATTGAATGAATAACAAAGACCTGATTTTGGCTCATCACCTGTTTCTTTTGTTGAGATGAAGAGTCCGGTAGCACTCCCTACAGAGGCTCATTTCGCACATATCACAGTGAACAGCCGCGTAAGTTCTCTCGTCATCATGATTTTCGCAGAGGGGAACCGCCTCCTTGTCTTTTACTTCCTGATAGTGGAAAAAAATCAGCCTAGAAGTAATCATGTATGAAAAAGAGTTAGTCACTTGCAAAAATGTCACGAACGAAAAAAGCAGTCATTCGCAAAAACAAGTCTCGCAAAAAAAACAAGAATTTTTCAATACCAGTTAATAACTAGGTATGTCTTTTCAATGCTTTACCCTAATTGAAGGGTGGTCCGAACTTATACATATGTACTATTTACAGGCTTAACCTGTTAGGACGATTGGCTGTACTATGAGTCCTTTATATTTTCTGTAGCACGGAGGTTTTGAATAAGTGCTAACGACAGTATAAACCAATGGGCTTTATTGGAACGGTAAGGAGTTTAAATAAAACGGTCCTCTACAGAAAATATACCGTACTCTAATGAGGTTTGATGACTCACCTGCATGTCTCTCCAAACTTCAACCAGCGAGAGCCACTGCTTCTCGCGCAGCACTGAGAGCGCAGAGACGGCGAGCCAGAAGTGACTCGACTGCACGAAGAGTGACAATGGCGACTCGACCACCGACGATGATGATTCCTGAATAGTGAATGGAATAGAATATTCAGGGGTTGAAGAGTCATGGACTGAAGAGTCATGGATTGAATACTCACGAGTTACTTAACTTGTCGAAGCAATTCGAGTGCTAAGCATGATTGGTAAGATGATTAGAGACAATGAAAACGAACAAGAGCGAGAGAGAAGGGGAGGAGCAAAGATTAAAGATAAAGAAACAAAGACAGCTGGAAGGCGTAAAAGATAGAGATTAAGAAATATATGTAGAGGGAGGAAAAAGAGAGAGAAAGGAAGATAAATGAAGAGAAAGAAAGAGATAGATAGAAAGACAAAGAGGGAGTGAGAGAGAGAAGTAAAAAGAGAGAGATAGATAGAGAGAGAAAGAGAACCTTCTGTGGAATCGGTGTCGATGGCAAATCTGGAGAGATATTGAGTATTGCTAAAAGGGCAGCGGCGATCTCACGACGAACACTCTCTTGCCATTCTGGTGAGAAGCGGCCCATCCTGGAAATGCTTACCAAGCTACTTCACTGCTCTGTCTTCACTCAACTACCACACAGCTCATAGCAATTACAGTCAACTCCGATGAAAAAGTAACCGTAATTGAACTTGTAAACTAAGTTTCCATCGACTGTGATCAACTTTTAGTCGCTTTTTTTGTTTTGAGATCTCAAACTAGTTATTATCGGGAGGCCGAATGAATTTACCCATATTTTCTCTACTTTCTCTCCGAAAAATGCGAGGGATCAGAATATTTCTCTTGTCAAACAATGAAAGTATGAAAGTATATTTGGAGATGTTATGTAGGGCCATTTACAATGGGAGAAATCCTTTGTGAAACGGTATTGTGAAATCAACTCTTTTTAAAAGTATAAAAACTCGCACAAGTTTTTTTAAAAAAAGCATTGTTGATCTAGTACTTATAATAGATGAAAAGAAGCAAACTTACGCCAGATCCGACACGAACTGCATGGTGAGCTGGCCGACCTCGACGGAGACAGCCCGGTCGAGTCGCCAGTGCAGTGGAGCATTCATGCACGACTTCTGCCAAACCATAAAATTATTGAACACACACTGGAGGACTACAAACAAGACCAGTGAACTTTAATTCTGCCGAGAAAGAGCTTTCATTGACCAAGAAGAGTAAACAACCAGGCCATTTTTTCCATTCATTTCTCATGCTAAAAGACTACTTCAACCAAGTAGTTTTTTTTTTCAAAAGTGATTAAGTTATCAGTTTTGTTCCCGTATGGTCCAAAACATATTCTCTGTTCGAATGCAACGTGTGAGCCTTCTACTGACTACATATCTACCCTTTATTCTAAAAGAAAGTTTCAAACTGGCTTTCGGCGCCGTAATCTTTGTCATACCATATCTCGATAACCGGAAGTGTCAAGACCCTTGGCTTGAAAACCGGAGGCTTCAAGATCCTTGGCTCAAAAACCTAAAGCTTTAAGACCCTTAGCTCGGAGAACGAAAGCTTATAGACCCTTTGCTAGAAAACTGAAGATTAAAGAACCGTAGCTCGAAGACCCTTCAAAACACAAATGAGATTACCCCGATGCGTGCGGTAGTGACAGCCCGAGTTGCTCTCTCTCGAACTTGCAGAGAAATGCATTTGGCAAGAACGACGAGCAGATTGGAAACGAGCATAGCAACGTTCACTTGTGAGGGATGGAAGAGAGGAAGGAGGCGCTCCACTGTCTCCAGCGTTTGGCATTGCACCACCTGGAAGTAAAATATAAAAAAAATATTAACAATGATAAAAATAATAATAAGAAGAATAATAATAAAAGTATTAACAATAATATTAATAATAATGATATTAATAGTAATAATAATAATATTAATAATAATGATAACAAAAATATTGATAAGACTATTAATAACAAAAATAACAATATTAACAATAATAATAATAAAAACAAAAATAATTAAAATATTTATATAATAATGATGATAATAATAATAATTTTCCTCGCCCTTGATCTTGCCTCGCGGAATAGTAAGCGCTCCCTGGGATGCGGGATAGACCTACCCTGGTAGAACCAGTGCGCTCCCTGGGATGCGGGATAGACCTACCCTGGTAGAACCAGTGCGCTCCCTGGGATGCGGGATAGACCTACCCTGGTAGAACCAGTGCGCTCCCTGGGATGCGGGATAGACCTACCCTGGTAGAACCAGTGCAGCAACAGTCGGGAGAGTCAGGTGCGTGAACAAGCACTACCAACATTTCTCAACTCTCTTGGTTTATGTGGATCTGTGCGTAGAGGGGGGGGGGCGATCAAAATTGGGACCCTTCGCGAGATAATCGTGCACACTACCATTAGCCCACACCTGGACCACATTGCACCTTCTGTAAGTATGTATATTTAAGGAGTTTAAAAATGCTCAGTTACACATTTGAAGGCAGTGACGCCTCGTTAAGATGTGATCACACTATAACACGGAAAGGCTTTTCCACCGAGCGAGATCGAACCCAGCCATCTCTCATTTCTCTATCCAGGAGTTGGAGGGTGTTACCATTACACCACCGGGACGAATTGCTAATTCGTGTTATAATGTTATTTGAAATTATGAAACGGCCCTTGTCAGAAGTCGTACGCGAGTTGAAACATGTCTTATACAAGTCGATGAATTTCATTCAAACATGATTGGATGAAATGTTTCTACAAATTCAGAGTTATAACATTCCAGTTTGAATACGGTTTCTAGCGTTGGAAAATGGTATACCTCATCACTGAACTGGAGTATTCTTTGATCTTGGCACTTTTTGCTCAAAAATATCCCTGCCAAGAAACATTCCAAGTTTCTAACCAACACTATTATAATTTTTGAAAAACGCAAAAACTCACCTGAGGCGCGAAAATAAGCAGTTCGGAGAGCGTGATAAGTAGATGATTCCTCGCTGCGAAAAACTCCGTCCCCTTCCTCGAAGAGCACACCGTCACAAGCATCGCCATGAGGCCGCACGCGTACGAGTAGTTCCGCTTCGCTCGCTCTCGCAACAGGCAAACCTCACTGCAACGCGTACATTTTCCTTTTCTTTTTCTGTTTTCTTCATCCGTTATATCAAAGTAAGACTTTATACTTTTTTCAACAAAAATTAAATGAATCTATTAATGTATTCCATGCTCTCGAACAAATCTCCTCTTAACTTACTTGAAACCAGTCTAAAGTTAGATAAAATAAAGGAAATGAATTGAAAGTTCTAACCGTTCGAGCGCATTCACGATTTGCGAGCAGACATAGGTCTGGAGGGGTTGAAGGTGAACACGGGAGAAGAGGAGTTCGATCACTCGTTGTCGTAGAGTGCCATGAGTGTCCTGTGAGGAACTTCTGATTGAGTCTCATTTCGATGCTTTTGCTTTTAAAATAGCCAGGGATGAAAAATCTCATAAAATGAAGGCAAACGAAGAGAGAGATTGAGAAGAAAAGAGAAGAAAAAAGGAATAGAGAAAATAGAGAACAAGATATTTAGATAATGTTTGCTAGGTCAGCGCATCTTAATGCAAAGAATAGGAAGAGCAAGAGAGAGATAAAGAAATGAATAAAAAGAGAGTAATAAACAAAATCAATACGGAGAGAGAGTGAGAAAGAGATATAAAAATTAAATTTTTGCCTCCACGCTGATGATGCTTCAATAAAGCAAAACGTCCGTGTCTATTCCATCACAACCTACACAGGATCGTTATATCTGGCACGAAAAAGATTCTAAATATCTGGAACTTCTTCACGATGCGCGTCACACAGCACTCTCAATTCAAAAATTAAATTAGAATTTTTGTGGACTGATAAAGATAGAGAGGGAGAGGGGGAGGTTAAGAGAGAGAAAAGGAGAGTAAGAGAAAAAAGAGAGTGTAAGAAAGAGAGAGAGATATTACTGAGAATGACTGTCATGTATGCATTTTCTCAAAATTATAACTCGAAGTGGATTGAGAAAGCAACCTCTGATAGCTCATCGGAGAATGCTTGGGAGGCGATGGCCTGGAAGAGAGCGAAGGCGTCCCTCTGGGGGGAAGAGAAAAGAATTTGGTGGGATGGCGACGTCTGTTGGGGTCGCCGTGGAGAGGAAGTCGCCGAGTTGGAGAAGCCCAACACTAGCATCTTAATGTGGAGCTTTGTACTTGACACTTGGTCACTTGGTACTTAGTACTCGGCACTCTGGCCCGTAGTTCTTGGTATTTGGCCATTGGAACTAGTACTTGGTACCCATTTCTTGCCTAACTTGGTTAGAAAAGATACTAATGTATTTGAATGAGTCGGATGAGACCCATTCACAGTTATAACAAGCTTAACCTTATTCAAGAACTTGTTTAAAAACAGCGAGAAGTGTTCTTTTTTTCAATATATTGCTCACCTGCCGAACTCGTAGAGAAGGACAAGGTCCCCTGAAGGAGACCAATACATCACTCAGCCCAGCTAGACAGCATTTTACCCAGCCCGTGAACCTCTTAAAAAGATTAGATTTTTCAAATGACCATGTGGTTCTACCAAGCAATTTCAATGCAACGCAACAATGGTCATTTCTTAATCTCTACCAAAAGTTCATTCTTTCTTGTTCACAATGTCTCGAGCGGTCGTCTATAGATTTCTTCTCTGCTCCTCTCATTTTGTCTGATCGACAAGATAGAACCCGGCTTCTATCAGGAATTGGACACCTTTAAGCCGCATCGTCCAAACCAATCAAAATCTCCTACTATTCGAATACCAACACCTAGAGCTTCAGCGCTTCATGCCTTAGGCATTGAGACTCAGCGTTTGATTCGAATTGAAGTAAACAAAAATACTTTTAGCAGAGCACCACACTTTCACAACACCTTACTGTCCACATTTTCTCATACATACTGTATATCCAATCCCTTCTTTTTTAACCATGTTTTTAAACCATGTTTTTTTACCCATATCCAATCCCTTCTTTTTTAACCATGTTTTTAAACCATGTTTTTTTACCCATATCCAATCCCCTCTTTTTTAACCATGTTTTTAAACCATGTTTTTTTACCCATATCCAATCCCTTCTTTTTTAACCATGTTTTTAAACCATGTTTTTTTACCCATATCCAATCCCCTCTTTTTAACCATGTTTTTAAACCATGTTTTTTCACCCATATCCAATCCCCTCTTTTTCAATATCTTCTTGCCATGAAGATAGATGCATACTTTTTCTATTTTTTTGTGCAGCAATAGTTCTAAGTAAATATTTATAAATTGAGGTTCCCGAAACAGGCCACTTATTGGATTTAATTGTGAGATACAACGACAGATTTAACATGACAAATGACACTTTGACATGACAAGTGACACTTTGACAAATGACCATGAGAGCGCCGAAGTACCAATGAAACTAACAGCATCAATGTGCTGATGTGAGAGCATCTTTCTGCCTTCATCTTGAAGGGAGTAGAAGGAGACCGAAGATGTTCGATAGCTTTCATCCTTGATGTTGTCGATGTAGATGGTCAGCAGCACCGCAGTGACTGACTCTAAGTGAATCGTGAAGCAGCGAAGAGCCTTGTCCTGTAATTATTAGGGACTCGTCAGTTTTGGGGAGCCGTATTGAGGTCTTGTTCTCAAAAACTACATTTCATTACTTGATTTGTTGAGTAAAAATTTTTTTGTTGATAGTTTATTGCTCTCAGAAAGCATTGCCGAAAAAGTTACCACCTAATCATATATCGATATTTCTTGCTTCAATTTTGTACTTCTTATGATCATCAGAAACGAGAAAACTGGGTAAATGAAATTCACGCAAAACAGGAAAATAGAGTGTTCGATCTACCGTTAAATAAAACTTACAAGCTTATGTAAATTTTCTTCTCTGATCAATAAGCATGCGAATAACTTGGAATGAGATTATAACAGTGAAATTAAGTTTTTGGGAACATGCTCGAATCATTAAGAAAGCGTAAAAGGGCGCGTTCACTTTAAGTTTAATATAGAATCATGAAAAAAGTATAATACAGAATCAAGATTGAACTATCGCACAGAAAAAAGGTAGTCCACCGGGCGGGATCGAACCCAGACCATCTCGACTCAAACCGGGAGCGCGTGTTACCATTACACCACGGGGGGACATTGCTATACCGTGCGGTAGTGTTATATGAAAGGCTCATATGCTTTGTTATAATATAGAATCATGAACACTCGTCAAAAACTAACGCTTTTCAAGCGTCTCTCTTTTCTTTATCTTTGCCACCAGTTCATTTTTCCCTTAATCTAGACTCTCCTACCTAAAGATTTGGCATGTTTTAATATCGGGCCGAAAACAGGTTATTCTTGGTTAGTTATGATAAGGATTAACCCTCAACTCTGCGCTCATTTTTAACATCCTCAACACCCCCTTAATATCGTTCATGAAATTCCCGACCTCCTCTCCGCTCTCCCAAAAGGTGTCGAGATTGCCATCGAGTAGACAGACGACCATGGCCTGCCGGCTGCTCGCTTCCACTCGAACGTACGCAGACACATCCACCATGTGTTTAACGTCGACGGTCGCAGGCGAAGCAGCGGCTGGCGGCCTGCTGCTTCCGGTCGGCCGATCGTTCTCCATCGCGAACTCTATCGGTGCCCCTCCCTCTACGGCAACCACACCTTCTTCATTGACAACGCCAGCTTCCGAATCCTCCATGCAGATGCCGTCAGAGGAAGGCTCTGAGAGAACGCCACCTACGGTCGCGAGAATGTTGCACGTCAGGATTAGGAGGTCCTCAAAAAGACGCTTTGAAAATTATGGCTCTAGGGTGTCTCTATTTTTTTCTCTTTAGCTTACTTCCTGCCTCTTTCTACTATTTATGTGTATTTCTAGGTTTATATATGTTCCACTAACTGCCTCTCTCTTTTTTTGACGTTCTATAACTTTTCTGTCTCACTCTAACTCTCTTCATATCTCTCGCTCTCTATTTATTCAATCTCTATCTCTCTCTTCCTTCCTCCCTCCCTTCAAGAGTGAGCTAATGAACCAAACCTGTTCATGAGCAGAGAGCTGTATCGTCCAAGCCTTGAAACATAGAGAACGCAGCCTCGCATCGATTCCGTTCGACTGCAGAATGACAGCGAGTGTGTACAAGAAGGTATGCATCTCTTGAACCATGCTAGTTGCAAGAGGACCTGAAAGGAGAGGCGAGTTCTGTCAACGGGTTTCTGAGTGGTTTGAACTCGTGCTCTCGTCAGAGAGCGTCGTCTCTCTGTCTCTCGTCAGAGCTTTCGTCCTGAGCGTCATCTCAAGCTTCGACTTTTTAAAAGTTGCCAAGAACTTTCTAGCATGCCTATTTTGTCCTTCGTTCTCAGAAGTTTTCTTGCCAGTCCATTCCAAAAGGTACATTGCAAGTCAGTTTCAATATGAATTTTGAGTACTGCGTGACGCGCATCGTGGAGGTTAATTAGACAGTTAAAGTCTTTGTCGTGCCAGTGAAGAGATGCGGTGTGGTTTCGTGCAGAGTTCGGACGTTTCGCTTTATTCAAAGCATCATCAGCGATATGCAATTACCCTAAAGCAGAACGAAATTGGTAAAAAAACAAAGCGAAAAAGCATAATTCACATGAAAGTTATCTCAATACAAGAGAGGAAATCTCCTAAAGAAGTAAAAAGATATTTAGTGGGAGAAAGAAGCGAAATATGGTAAGTCTCGCGTTACAAAGCGAGTTAATTCAAAGACTGGGAAGAGAGATAAGAGCTAGTTGAATTCAAGAAGTTTTCTTGCCAGTCCATTCCAAAAATTATGCTTTTTCGCTTTGTTTTTTTAACCAATTTCGTTCTGCTTTAGGGTAATTGCATATCGCTGATGATGCTTTAAATAAAGCGAAACGTCCGAACTCTTTGCACGAAACCACACCGCATCTCTTCACTGGCACGACAAAGACTTTAACTGTCACTTTCAATACTCGCTTTTTCAGGCTCAGTTTGGTGTCCCGAAAAAAGCTCTTGAAAGGTAAGTAAGTATTTGAGCCGATTGCTCAAAAAGTTTCAGAGTTTTTCTTGGTTGTATGTTTCAAGCTTTACTTTACTCAAAAACTGATTCTTTGAAAAAGAATCTTTCAAGTTATTACTTTTTTTTTCAAAACACTAAGCATTACAAAATAGCAAGTACATATATGACGCTGGCAACTAGGTTTTTCGCCATTTTCGGAAATCGCAATGACTTTTGTTGTATTTGTAGCTGATTTTGTAACATTTGTAGCAAAACCACAAAAAGACTGATTTATTGCACACGATAATGGCACAGCCAGGAAAAACCATCAAAATAGCCTTATTTTATGGCGTTGCCATCAAAAAATCCTTATTTTATCGCGCTGCCATCAAAATAGCCTTATTTTATGGCGCTCCATCAAAATAGCCTTATTTTATGGTGAATGGAACAAAATGGCGAAAAACCTAGTTGCCAGCGTCATATATATATATATATCCAAAAGTAACTGAATGCTATTTATAAAAAGGCACCTTAGTACTGTAGGCCTGGGTCAAAGTACGAACTTGCTTCTGAGAAACTGCATTCAGGTTATCGGTGCTTTGTAACAAGCGTGAATAAATTCACAAATTCAAACCAGTTAACAACCTGCGAGGAAGCAAAGTCGCCATGGATGCGGCAGAAGACGAACGGGTGACGGAGGGGAGGGCAGCAGTCGACTGAGCGGCAGGTAGGAAGAGAGCGACCACACGTATTGCAGAACCACATCCGATACACTGCAGGTTAAGCACCACCATTAAGCACCACCATCACACGTATTGCACCACCATCACACGTATTGCAGAACCACATCCGATAAACTGCAGGTTAAGCACCACCATTATTTTCGTTGATTGAACTTTGAGAACATGAATATCGATCCTTTCATGTCGCAGTTCCTCATCAAATTTAATCAAAAAGGTTCACTGAAATTTGAAACAATAATTAATCATACCTCAAAGTTATAACCAAGGACTTTGTATCTCGAAAATGCTCACTTTATTTTACGAACCTTTCCGCAACTAAAGCCAATTAAAACCAAGTAGCGCTTCTGAAATAATAGCCTAAACCTGCTCTCAGAAGAGACGAGTCGGAGAAGCCAGTTCCAGACCCGGAAGGCATGTGAGAAGGCGATGGATCGTTTGATTGAGACAACGGAAGCCTCTCGCACACTGAAGAGGAAACAGAGTAAATAAATATATTTAGAGAACCAGAGGGATTAGAAGAGAAAAAAGAGGAAGATAGAGTAAAAGAAAGGAATTTAGATAAAGAGCCAAACAGAGGAACGAAGAGAGAGAGAGAGAGAGAGAGAGAGAGAGAGAGAGAGAGAGAGAAAGAAAGAAAGAAAGAACGAAAGAACGAAAGAAAGAAAGAACGAAAGAAAGAAAGAACGAAAGAAAGAAAGAACGAAAGAAAGAAAGAAAGAAAGAAAGAACGAAAGAAAGAAAGAAAGAAAGAAAGAACGAAAGAAAGAACGAAAGAAAGAAAGAAAGAAAGAAAGAAAGAAAGAAAGAACGAAAGAAAGAAAGAAAGAAAGAAAGAAAGAAAGAAAGAAAGAAAGAAAAAAAGAAAGAAAAAAAGAAAGAACGAACGAAATAAAGAAAGAAAGAAAGAAAGAAAGAAAGAAAGAACGAACGAAAGAAAGAAAGAAAGAAAGAAAGAAAGAAAGAAAGAAAGAAAGAAAGAAAGAAAGAAAGAAAGAAAGAAAGAAAGAAAGAAAGAAAGAAAGAAAGAAAGAAAGAAAGAAAGAAAGAACGAAAGAAAGAAAGAAAGAAAGAAAGAAAGAAAGAAAGAAAGAAAGAAAGAAAGAAAGAAAGAAAGAAAGAACGAAAGAAAGAAAGAAAGAGAGAATATCCCAGAAAATAGAATAGCGAGAGCTGATGAATGAATGTGAAAAGAGTTGAAGAGCCATGTTGTTGGATAAAAAAGCGGAGCTTTTAAAACAATCATGAAAATCACCGCTTCAAGTCATGATGTTCCACGACGAACGCGAGCACGGGTCTTCTCAGCATGGCTGAAGCAGAGAATGGCACGGAAGACGAGGAAGATACGAGTGACTTCAGTGCAGTGGAGGGCGATTGCAGAATCTGCAAGCAAAACCACGAAAAATGAACAAACTATTGACGAATGATTGAGTTATCGCACAGAAAAAAGCTAGTCCACCGGGCGGGATCGAACCCAGCCATCTCGACCCAAACCGGTAGCTTTATCTGTGTGATACTTCAATCATTTGTCATCTCAACCAGGCGGCACTGCCTTCAAACTGTGTAACTTAGCATTTGAAGAATAAACTATTGTATGGACAACGAACAGTACATGGGACGATCTCTCTTTCTTCTCTGGAACCTGCCTCCTCTCTCTATCTCTTTTTTATTCTCTCTCTTTATCTAATGTCAATCTCTTTCTATTACTCTCTTTCTCTCTATTTCTCTCTTTTTCTATCTCTCTCTGTTGTATGGCCCTTGAAATGTGCATTATATTGTGTTCGTATGTAGCTCAGTTGGTAAGAGCATTGCCCGGAAAGCCGAGGTCACGGGTTCGGTTCCCGTCACATCACACAATTTTTGCACAAGTTTCTGCGAACAATGCGCTTTTCTGCTCGGTATAAAAATCCATTGAATGAGAACAAAGAGGAGTGTGGTATACTCTTATTTACATCTCTCTCTCTCTCTCTCTCTCTTAATGTGAGCAAGCGCGTCACCATCACACTACATAGCATGCCTATCTACGCAATACGGCTTTGTCCCTGAATCCCAAAACCTTGTAGGACTATACATTAATGTCGTTGATCTCATTGTAAGATCTCAATATAAAATGGACTGACAGTTCTGTTCGAAAAAAGGATTTGAAAAGGAACCTCTGGCTGGCAAGCATGCATCTTCTCATCGCTCTTCTCCATCGATTGCCCACCTTTCGGTCCTGGATCAGAAGTGGCCGCACCGGCTATACGGACAAACGGATCCGACTTACGGCGGGAAGGCCCCGCTTGATTTTGAGAGGTCGAAGTCAGCTGAATGCTCATTCCTACTCATTGATAGTAGTTCATAAACTTTTTACTATCAACGTCAGACGACCAGTTAGACACTAATTTTGGAAATGACTATTCAGTTAGAAACAGAAAAAGATAATAGTTTACTTCAAAGAGAAAAAACTAAAGTAAATAATAAAACAAACAAAAAACTATATGTAAATGTTATATTTTCTAAAAACTATTTCCGAAGTTAAGAAGAGATAGAATGAGTGGATCTGTCAATTACCCAGAAAAAAAAGTGTTCTGAACAGCCTTAAGGTAGCAGAATATTTTGAATGAAAACGAAGAAACCCTTTCAAAGACATCCTTAGAGAGATTTTGTCCATAAGTTGATCTCTGCACAGTCGGAGTGAGGGTGGCTGTTGGGAAGAGGTTGATCGTCCAACCCGAAGTGTTCCTTGAAGAACTCTAAAATGCAATTCCAACATGTCAGGGATACTATGTTCACGTTCTGCAAGACCAAGTTTTTTTCAAATGCTAAGCGAGATATTTCAAAGAATAGGCGTCAGATTGTCAATAGCTTGACTGAAGAAGTGATGGATGGCTAGAGTAGTAGTCAGAAAGTAACATGTCAGGCTTGCCTCTGTTCAACACTAGCTTTATCAGTTCATACGACGAACCCGGATGAAACCTATGCGTGAATCTATGCGCTATGGGCATTCTTCATTTTACATTGGATGATCTCAGTCTCTCATAAGTATGCCTTCGCCTCACAATTAGCCTTTTAGATGTATAGACGCAAGAAACAGCTAGCGACCAACTCATTCAGTTGTAGTTATTGTGATTCTCCTTGGCTTCAAACAATCTCATTGATCCCTGAACTGGGTGAAACATGGATTTACCTTGCTCTCGTTTGTATCTGCCGAGGAGTTCAGCTCGAGTAAAAACAGGGCATTCTGTTTGAGAATGGTCTCGGGTCGATTGACGAAAGGGCCAGAAGAGATGCGAAACTGATGCCATCGGCGACTTCTCTCCTAAAAATATTTATAGGTTCACCAACTTAATTGAGGCTTGACTCAAGTTCGAGACTCAAATCGAACCTTGACATCGAGAGAATCGAACCAATATTGAAACTTTATGTAATAAACCTTCACACCTTAACATCCCTTCCACTCTTCCTCCTGATCGGCTGCCATGTAATAACTCTCTAACCTCTTGATCATTCTACACTATTTTCGTCCTCCAAAGCGGCGGTTATGTGATGATACTTTGCTCTCTTTATTTCTGTCCTCAAATCCCTCCGAAGTAATACCATTTAACTGTAACTCCAAACCCTCATATTCGTCGTTTCCCTTTAGACCCTATTTCATCTAACTGACATTTCGAGATTATTCTTATGAACTTTTTTATTTTATTTTATTTTATTTATTCATACATCAAGGAGATGTTACATCAATGCGATAATCCACAACAAGAACTACATAAATATAATCTGAACACCGATGCTTGGAAAAAAGTTTCCAATTTGTACATTATCGAAAACTTCTATGGATTCGCTTTCATAGACGTTATCGTTTTTCTTTTTTGTGCGTTGTTTTGAACGATGTTTTGTACTTCACGGCGTTCATCATCTTCTTCTGAATTACTCTTTCTTCATTTCTCCCTATATCTATCTCCCATATCTGTCTTCATCCTTCTCTATCTCATTATATATCTATCACACTCTCTACCTCCTTCTCCCTCTCTCTTCCTCCCTCTCAATCTCTATCTGTAAATTGCTTGCAAAGTAACCTGTTGATGTCCCGAAGGCGTCTGCTGCAGATATTTGTTTCTGCAAGACGGACACAGCAGGTACCAAGTGGAGCCAGCTCGCCCACCATCACCGCAGAAGCCAGTCCAGCCTGCAGAGGATTTCTTCTCAGACGCAAATACATATTATCACTCTCTTTCTCTCTCTCCCTCTCTCTCTCTCTCTCTCTCTCTCTCTCTCTCTCTCTCCGTCTTTCCTTCTTCCCCTCCCCATCTCTGTCTTTTTATTTTTCTCGTTCTATCTTTCTCTTTTTCTCTCTATATATTTATATATCTCGCTTTCTTTTTTCTTCACTCCCTCTCTTAATCTTTCTCTCCATCTCTCATAACTTTTTGTTCTGCTTCTTTTTCTCTCTATATATATATCTATTTGAAGCTTTCTCTTTCTCCATATCTTCTTCTCTCTCTATACTCTTTCTTTTTTCTTCTTCTATTTCGCTTCTCTTTCCACAAGTTTGTCTCTTTTTCTCTTTCCTATTCTCGCTACTTTTCGTTTTTTTCCCTGTTAGCATTTACCTGAAGTATATTTCCCGATAGAGTTGTATCCACACCCGAGCGCATCTCCTCCGCATCCCACATGCGCCATTCTCATATGAATCGTGATCGACGACCGACTTGCTTGTCGCTCTTCACACAACTCGCACAATGGCCCAGCATTCCTCTGGAAAGGTCCCCTTCTAAGAATCTAGCAAGCACTTCTCCCTCAATCATCAATAGTGTTCATATCCGCAGGTTGAAAAGTCAAATTTGTGAAAGCACAGCTAACATTTCTAACCTTTATGTTGTGGATTTTCTTTATGGACCACCTGTCTGGACCAGGTGGTAGAAATATGGACCACCTGTCTGGACCAGGTGGTAGAATTATGGACCACCTGTCAGGACCAGGTGGTAGAATTATGGACCACCTGTCTGGACCAGGTGGTAGAATTATGGACCACCTGTCTGGACCATGTGGTAGAATTATGGACCACCTGTCTGGACCAGGTGGTAGAATTATGGACCACCTGTCTGGACCAGGTGGTAGAATTATGGACAACCTGTCTGGACCAGGTGGTAGAATTATGGACCACCTGTCTGGACCAGGTGGTAGAATTATGGACCACCTGTCTGGACCAGGTGGTAGAATTATGGACCACCTGTCTAGACCAGGTGGTAGAATTATGGACCACCTGTCTGGACCAGGTGGTAGAATTATGGACCACCTGTCTAGACCAGGTGGTAGAATTATGGACCACCTGTCTGGACCAGGTGGTAGAATTATGGACCACCTGTCTGGACCAGGTGGTAGAATTATGGACCACCTGTCTAGACCAGGTGGTAGAATTATGGACCACCTGTCTGGACCAGGTGGTAGAATTATGGACCACCTGTCTGGACCAGGTGGTAGAATTATGGACCACCTGTCTGGACCAGGTGGTAGAATTATGGACCACCTGTCTGGACCAGGTGGTAGAATTATGGACCACCTGTCTGGACCAGGTGGTAGAATTATGGACCACCTGTCTGGACCAGGTGGTAGAATTATGGACCACCTGTCTGGACCAGGTGGTAGAATATGGACCACCTGTCTGGACCAGGTGGTAGAATTATGGACCACCTGTCTGGACCAGGTGGTAGAATTATGGACCACCTGTCTGGACCAGGTGGTAGAATTATGGACCACCTGTCTGGACCAGGTGGTAGAATTATGGACCACCTGTCTGGACCAGGTGGTAGAATTATGGACCACCTGTCTGGACCAGGTGGTAGAATTATGGACCACCTGTCTGGACTAGGTGGTAGAATTATGGACCACCTGTCTGGACCAGGTGGTAGAATTCGGGACAAATTGTTATTTCTAAATGTTTTCACTGTTTTATCCAATAAAGTTGTTGTTTTACTTGAGAAGTACTTTGATGTTTTCCAGATAGTTGCTACTCAACTCATGGAAGGATGCTTATTATGTAGCAACACATGGAAGGCAACTCATTCACATTCTTCCAACTAATTTATCAAGGAACTATTTCTTAAAAATTCCATAATCTGCGTAGAGTCGTCTATTCTCTCTGACGTTCTCTCTACATAAACTGAATTTCACCTACTGGTCCGTTTTCGTTTCTACTGAACAAATCTTGACTACACACAGAAAAATAACTGTCACTGTTAAAACCGTTTTCTGAAAAAATGTTATAACCGCTACCCAAAAACGGTTTAAAGCGCCTTATTAAATGGTTTGAAACAACTTTGACGTGGAAAACGCGACGCGTATCTCTGCGACGCGTTTCCCTATTGCACGGACGCAGTATGAAACCTTTTTGTATAATGTGCATAGGTATTTTTTTTGTTGTTGAGATTGTTGAGAAACACTCCATTCTACGTTATCTATTCAACTTTCTCAATATTCTGATATGTTAGCCGATGATTCTTAACAAAATATCTTCTATATGCTCAAGAAAAAAGCTTACAGGAGTAGAGTGTACGGATTCCTTTCTCGATCCCCGATGTCGAATGGAAGGTGGGGAGGGCATGATGATGTGCTGATCGATGGTGGCGATGACTGTGTGACAGATGTCCTTCCAGAGGCGCAGCAGAGGCTGCAGAGGCGCGGGTGCCAAGTTTACCGGGAAATGGTCCATGTAGGAATGCCATAGCTGAAAAAGTCATTGTGAGATAGAGAAACTGAAAAGAGAGATAGGTATACTGAAAATAATCATGGTCAGGTAAGGTCGGAAATATTTATGGTTAGAATGAGAATAGTCATGGTTGCACAATAAATAGTCAGGGTCAGACTGGTAATAGTCATTTTGTGCTGTAAATAGATTCGCTTTAACTGGAACTAATCTTGGTTGAACAAGTATTGTCATGATTGGAAAAGAAATAGTCATGATTGCACTGAAAATAGCCACGGTAGCACTAGAAAACTGATTTTTGAAAGAAAATTTATTGATAGGACATGGAATAATGCGAATGTCATAACTTAGATGTTTATCTATTTCTCTCTCTCTCGGTGTAGTTCTCTATCTGGAAAAAAAATGGATCACACAAAAATTAATTGGCTAGGCTTTATATAACATGAAAATGTCATTGTGCAGATGACAGTGGAACTGACATTGTGCAGATGAGAGTGGAACTTTAGATAAGAAGCGGCTGCCATTGCATCCTTTACGAGATGCTCGTGGAAAATAAATGCAGCGAACACAGTGCGGCAACACTCGACCACAGATGGTCGCAGAGTAAGCAGATCGCTCGTGCGACTGCAAAAGAAGTGGATCGTGATTTCCTTTTCCCGATGACATCCTAATAATACGCTTAAAACACCTTTTTTTTATTAGTTCCAGTACATATATGTAGTTAGGCAAAGATAACACAAAACCGTTTAAAACAGGTTTTGGCAACCAAGAACAAAGGAGTTAACGAACAATCTTTTGCTAGTTCTATTAACATGTATAATAAGGATCAATGCACAAATATACAGCGAGAGTAATAGTTTAATTTTCGCTCAATCACGGATAATAAAGTATAAAAGACATCCCAGAAGTGTGATCGATAGTAACTAATTCTAAAACAGTAACACTGTTACCAGTCCTAAAACAATAACTCTCTTACTAGTCCTAAAACAGTAACCCTATCAGTATTCTTTGAAAAAATTTACCACCCCTGAAACAGTAATCGAATCTAAACAAGTATACAGTACCTGGGCCGGAGCTGTCGCTGTGGAGGCTGAACTTCATCCTCCTCATCATTTCCATTGGTGCTTGTCACTTGGGAGTGAATACTACTTCGACCGACAGCGTCCTGAAATACTCGTCCTATCAAAAATTCAGCTTGACTGTCTTTTTAGTCTATAATTTTCAAAAAAAAAAGAGTTTCATTGTCAAATTCGTCCTCGCAGTACAAAAACTAGAAATTTTTCATTTTATCCGATCAAACATTAATAGTTCATGCACTTTCTTCTTTTTTTCTCTGCGTGTTTAGTTTCCATTTATAGATATTCACGTGTTTGTTCCAGAATATATGATATGTCAACTACGGATTGTATCGAACAATATGTGTACCACACGCAGTAAACATTCCAACATTTACAACTCGTAGCGAACATTTCAACATGTACCACCCGTAGCAAACATTCAACATTTGATGAGTAGTATATTCGGAAGCAGATTGCCCGATATTGTACATTCGTTTGTGTGTCCACATTTGTGCATTAATGTTTGGCTTATAGTAAGTTCAAACTTCTTTCATATGCTAACATTTGAAATACTAAAATATACTACATACATACATACATCTTCTTCTTCTTCTTCCTAGCGTTGTCCCGCGATGGCAGGGTCCGCTTTGTGGATCTTCTTTCTCCACTTGTCCCGATCGAGGGCATCTTTCGGGCTTAGATGACTGGCTTTCAAGTCCGCATTGATGGTGTCTTGCCATCGCTGCTTCGGTCGCCCTCTCGGTCGCCGGCCGTCCACTTCGAGATTGTAGGCTGTGCTGGCTACAGTTTCCGGTGATGCTCTGATGACATTGCCGAACCATCTCAGCCGATTTTCGCGCATCTTCTCGTCGATGGGGGTGACGCCAAATCTTCTCCTTATGGTCTCATTTGGTAGGTAGATGCTCGCGGAGAGAGATTCCCATGATCCAACGGATCATGCGCATTTCCATAGTTTGTAGACGTCGCTCAACTGATCTCGTAGTTGGCCAGCACTCGGTTCCATACAAAGCTACGGGGCGCACTACTGTCCGATATATCTTTGACTTGAGGCGCAGAGGCATCTTTCGGTCGCATAGTACGCCTGTGAGATCTCTCCATTTCATCCATGCTCCGTTGACACGTGACAGCACGTCAGAGTCGATGCCTCCGCTGGTTTGGATGTTCGATCCAAGGTAGCGGAAGCAGGTGGACTTCGTCAATTCTTCGCCGTTTACCTTGATGGTGTCTTCGGATGGTATTGTTTCTAAGTACTCCGTCTTTGAGGTATTCAGACGTAGTCCAAACTGACTGAGTCGGCTGCTTCAAGCCTGCACTTTCTGCTGAAGCTCCTCTCTCGTTTTAGCTGCCAGGAACACGTCATCCGCGTACAGGATGGTCCATGCAAGGTCACCCTGTAGGTCACGAGTAATAGTGTCCATGACAATAATGAAGAGGAATGGCGATAGCGCTGATCCTCGATGTACGCCCACACTCACTGGAAAACTATCCGAGATTCCGACGGGACACCTAACGTTGCTCGTGGCATCTACGTAGAGTAGCCGGACCCAATCAAAAAGTTTAACTAAGGTTTCTCAAATTTTCAAAGTATTTAAATATCTAGATTTACAAGGCTTCAGATCTGTTTATTTAATTTATATAAGACCCCTATTAGGATATACCACCATAATTTTCTCTCCTCATCCCTGTAGCGAATTGGCCAGAAGATTAGAATATCTCCAGAGAATTTTCCTTAAAAAAGCCTTAAGAAGATGTAGAGGCTTCACATTGAACTATCCGGAAAGACTAAGACTTTTCGATTTAGAATCCTTAATTGTAAGAAGAGCAAGGTATGATCTATATTTCTTGTTCAGATTAATTTTTGGTGCTTTAGATTGTGAAGTATGCAGGCGTCAAGTATCATTCAGGACATGTGCTAATCTCAGAACCTCTGCCAGATCGAGCTCACTGCGCCTACTAAATGAAGAGAACTACAAACACAATCAATTTTTCTTCTACCGCGTCGTTGCTCTCTGGAACACAATTACCGATGATAATTTCGAGATCAAAGAAGTCGAAGCCTTCGTCAAGATCCTAGAAGACTCCCCGCTGACCCAATACATAAGCCTACCTTCCTTTTTGACTTGAAATTTCGAGAAAGCGTCCAAGAAAACCACAGTTCCAAAATTCCCTCTCAAGTTCCCCATCATCCATGTCAGCGATAGCCATAACAAGCTATCCTTTGATGATAAAGCTAATTCAATTCAATTCAATCAATTAGAAGTTCAGGCACTTCGTGGTCCCGAAGGGCGTACATGATGAGCTCGTGTGGTACACGGTACACGGTCATACATACATACATACATACATACATACATAGAGAACCTTCAAGTTTTAAGTTACTTGGTTTAAAGGCAGTGACGCCTGGTTAAGATGACAAGTGATTCAACTATCACACATAAAAAATCTAGTGTACCAGTATTTCTCTATATCCCCTATCTCCTTTCCCCTCCCCCTTCACCATCCACTCTACTTTCCGAATTCAATGACTGACCTCAGCCAGGATGTACCTCTGAAGTCCCGCGATTCGGATCCAAATCCCCTGTGAGTTCTGAATCCACCCATCGGAGAGTATTTCTTTCTTCCCTTCTAGCAGTTCGCCTTTCACCAGGTTGTTCATAGAAGGTCCATGGTAGAGTTGGACCTTCTCACCTTCAGAAAGCATGTAAGCCTGAAACTTTGTTTTTTAATACAATAAGTTCACGTGTATCAAAACAAGAATTGGTATCTTTTTGAGCGGGTTCTCTGAAAGTCTTGAATGGACTTAATGAATAATCTAAAATCCTACCACTAACAAAATCGCAAACATGATAAAAAAAATTTTGATGAAATTTTTCTAGGTGCAACAAAATTGAGCGTGCAGTAGTGAGTAATCATTTGTGAATTTCAACTTTTCATTTTTAAAATTTGAATATTTAAATTTGAATATAAAAAAATTTTTGTTGAAAGTTTTAAAGTAATCTACTACAACTTTTCGAAGTTGTTATCAATCACGAATTGACATGGTTGAATGAGCGAACCTAGTTCATACCTGAGAACTATTTATACACAATCATGAATTTTCATTGTTTGAAACGATAAAAAAATTTTTCACTTTCTACAAATATGTGTAATTTGCTACATATACACAGCGTGATTCTCTTTTCGGCGATATTAGCGTAAAAAGGAAGACATTTTTGAGATGTTTTTTTTTTGCAATTTTTAAACTGATTGTCAACTAATGTGCAATGAAGACAAACGTGTTCAAAGTGGCTTACCTCATTGGTTTGAATGAGCACGCTCTGCTGCACACTCTCCTTCGCAGCATCTGCAGCCCCGGCTAACGTCTGCATTTCCTCGTCCACAGCAGCTTCCGCACCGTCCAGTTCTATGAGCTGCTTCTCTAGAGAGCGGTGGAATTGTAGACACCACGCCTGAAAACCTTATGTATAACTTAAGTATAAAAATGATTAACACAAGTATAACAACTATAATATTATGAGTATAGAGACGAATTCATAGCACTTTTTATTGTATAATTGATCTCATTTCTCACGCTTCGTTAAACTTCGAAGAAAGATACGCCCTGCTTTGAATGAAAAAAGCGGTTCAGCGAAAAACCTAATGTGGTATAAGTAGTTACAGCTCATTGAGTCAAAGCTAATGTGTACAAAGGGGAGAATGAGAGTTGTGCGAGCACTACCGACATTTCTCGACCTATTAGTTTTGTTGGTAAGTTAAACTGGGGATCTGTTCGGAACCGCAGACCTCTTTCAAATATATGAAATAAGTCTTCAAATGCTCAGTTACACAGTTTAAAGGCAGTGACGCCTGGTAGAGAAGACAAATTGATCAAACCACCGCACGGAAAAAAGCTAGTCACCGGGGGGACTCGAACCCATGCAACCATCTCTCCTTTATCCGGGAGCGAGCGTGTTAACCATTACACCACGGTGACACATTGCTATTCCGTGCGATAGTGCTTAATAAAGGCTCAATTGCCTCGTTCTCTTAGTCACGCATGCTCATGAAGCGAAAGCGTCGTGAATGGAGCATAACTCCAGATTTCACAATTAAGACAGAAGAGAGGTCGAAGATGGATGATAAATCTTCAAATGCTCATGAAGCGAAAGCGTCGTGAATGGAGCATAACTCCAGATTTCACAATTAAGACAGAAGAGAGGTCGAAGATGGATGATAAATCTTCAAAACAGTTTAAAGGCAGTGACGCCTGGTAGAGAAGACAAATTGATCAAACCACCGCACGGAAAAAAGCTAGTCACCGGGGGGACTCGAACCCATGCAACCATCTCTCCTTTATCCGGGAGCGAGCGTGTTAACCATTACACCACGGTGACACATTGCTATTCCGTACGATAGTGCTTAATAAAGGCTCAATTGCCTCGTTCTCTTAGTCACGCATGCTCATGAAGCGAAAGCGTCGTGAATGGAGCATAACTCCAGATTTCACAATTAAGACAGAAGAGAGGTCGAAGATGGATGATAAATCTTCAAATGCTCAGTTACACAGTTTAAAGGCAGTGACGCCTGGTAGAGAAGACAAATTGATCAAACCACCGCACGGAAAAAAGCTAGTCACCGGGGGGACTCGAACCCATGCAACCATCTCTCCTTTATCCGGGAGCGAGCGTGTTAACCATTACACCACGGTGACACATTGCTATTCCGTGCGATAGTGCTTAATAAAGGCTCAATTGCCTCGTTCTCTTAGTCACGCATGCTCATGAAGCGAAAGCGTCGTGAATGGAGCATAACTCCAGATTTCACAATTAAGACAGAAGAGAGGTCGAAGATGGATGATAAATCTTCAAATGCTCAGTTACACAGTTTAAAGGCAGTGACGCCTGGTAGAGAAGACAAATTGATCAAACCACCGCACGGAAAAAAAGCTAGTCACCGGGGGGACTCGAACCCATGCAACCATCTCTCCTCTATCCGGGAGCGAGCGTGTTAACCATTACACCACGGTGACACATTGCTATTCCGTGCGATAGTGCTTAATAAAGGCTCAATTGCCTCTTGTGACTAGCTTTTTTTTGCCTCTGGTGACTAGCTTTTTTTCCGTGCGGTGGTTTGATCAATTTATGAAATAAGTGTTTGTTCTCAAGAGGGAAAATGAAAAGTTTAAAACAATATTTAAAACGTTACCAAAATATTATAGCTCCGATATAAAAGTTTTTTAGTAGTAAAAAGAAACAATGAGTGATAAAAGATGTGTCACTATATCAATCATTAGCCTAGGTATTATCTTCCGTTAAAATAGGTCGTTACAAAAATGTAAAACTGAAATATTCAAGGACTATTGCGGTACGAGAGAAACTGACATTTGTCGGGAACTTGGTCTCGGAAAACATCGCCGTGGTCTCATCGGTTAGCCGCAGCCACTTTCCATCAGCATTGTCCAGCTCCTCTATATAAGAGATGGTAGTTCCTCGCGGGAGGATCCCTGTTCGAGGCGCTGAGAGTGAGGGCGAGGAGCGAATGCGAACGCCCATGAAGGAACATATGGAAGGAATGCGGCCGGTGCGCGCTCTGAACAAATTGAGTACTTATATGCTTCAATAAGACGCACAAACTTCAGGGACATGAATAGCATATTATTGAAGTGCGGCATCACTTACTGCCGCACATTTTCTAATGCCGGACATTATTGAAGTGCGGCATTAGAAGGTAAATTCACTCCCATGGAAGGAACTTTGTTTTGGAAGAACTCGAGAATAGAGAGAGCACCGATTGAGTTGAGCAGCCCTAGAGCGCGGTGGCCTTTTGTTCTCATTAGAGACTCCTTCCCTCTCCGCCTCAACCACTTCTATTGTGTAGCTCTGGGGTAACTGGTGCCCATCCACTCTGCCTTCGATTCGGAAACTTCCCGCCATCCGGGGGAACCACGTGCCGTTGTGACTGTAATGAATCATAGAGAGCAAATAGTTGATCAAAGAGGGTAAATGATTCATGTAGAGTGATAAAATGAGTTTTCAATTCTTTATTGCTTGACATACATTCGTATGACACAAAGGATGGTTTGTGATATATTCACATGTATACATAAATTAAAGGCAACGTAATTTTGAACTCGGAATTATGAGTTCTTGAGTAAGTGAGTTCTTGAGTAAGTGCTAAGTGAGTTCTTGAGTAAGTGCTAGTAGTGGGGAATTTTATAGGTATTATAGGCATGAAGAAGTTGAAAAGAGAGTGAATGAGGAATGTATGTATGTAGAAAATCAAGGCCTTTGAATGAGTCATTAAAAGTGAATGTGATAGGTTATGGAGAGCCTGTGGATGAATTATGATTGAAGAATTATTGATTGATTCGGTTAATGGGAGTAAGTTCAAAAATTGGCTGATGAACATGCTGTAGACTTTCTAACACAAACGAGAGCCATCAAAGTCGTAAGCCCTGTGAGGAATTAGTAACTGGAAGCTTGGCATAACTTATTAGTTACCGAAAAGTAGTGTTATGTTACCTTGTTAGCGTTATGTTACCGGGATCCAGTTTCTTTAAGATGATAAGTTGCCGGAAGCTAACCACGGTGGAGTAATAGGTTAATGGGAGCTAACTTTGTTGAAGCGTTAAGCTGCCTGGAGTTTACTTTTTGGAAGGTTGAGTCAACGAGAACTAACCTAGTTGATAGATTACCGTGAGCCGAACTCTTAGGAACAAGTAAAAACCGCAAGGAATTAACTCACCTGTTGCCATTTCTCTGCGACATTGTCACCTTTTCTGCTGACGCTCCTTCAAATGTGAAAGCGAGTCGCAGCTCCTCGTATGAATACTTGTTGAAGGCGTTCATCATACAAATTGACATGTACCGGGAGTTGTTCAAGTACATAGGAGCGTAAGGGTTCTGAAAATGAAATTGAGGTTCCAAGTTGAAATTTCGATCACGCAGTAACCAGTGAAGTGGATCATCAGTGAAATGAAATGCAAGGCCATTGAGTCTCTCATGTCGTGACTTTCGCACGAATTACCCATGAATGATAACCTGATGTACTTGAACAACTAACTGATTCCCTCAATTTGTCGTGGCTGAGAGCGGTCAACTCAATTTGTCGTGGCTGAGAGCGGTCAACTCAATTTGTCGTGGCTGAGAGCGGTCAACTCAATTTGTCGTGGCTGAGAGCGGTCAACTCAATTTGTCGTGGCTGAGAGCGGTCAACTCAATTTGTCGTGGCTGAGAGCGGTCAACTCAATTTGTCGTGGCTGAGAGCGGTCAACTCAATTTGTCGTGGCTGAGAGCGGTCAACTCAATTTGTCGTGGCTGAGAGCGGTCAACTCAATTTGTCGTGGCTGAGAGCGGTCAACTCAATTTGTCGTGGCTGAGAGCGGTCAACTCAATCCTCTCTCTCGCCCAGAGTTAAGGATTAAGTTGTCTAGCAGAACTTGGACACGTTGAGGCCGTTATATAAAAACCATGATTGAGAGTACATTCTACATTTTCATCCTCGACATCAAAACCGGAAAATCAGATGAAGTCGTTCGAATCAATGGCGCTTTTTCTTCTTCTTCCTCGCGCTTGTTCCCGCCTCGCGACAGGGTACGCGCTCCCCTGAGATGCAGGACAGACCTATCCTGGTAGAACCAGTGGCTGCCTGCTAGATCACTGCTAGTGTGATTAGCAGCAGTGGGGAGAGTCAGATTCGTGCATGAGCACTACCAACATTTCTTAACCCCCTTGGTTTTGGTGGATCTGAATCAATGGCGCTTTATGGTCCATAAAATCAACAACAAAGCGTTTGAATTGAAATGAAAATAACCTGATGGAAGATAGAGAGTGGTGGTAGAAGCGAGAGAGCTGAATTGTCTTCATCCTTTGCGGAGTCACGGAACGGCTTCCCTCTCCTGATGCCCACTTCCACAGAGAGCGGAGAACAGTTGGCCAAGCGACCGAATTGATCTCGAGCTATCAGTTTGATCTGAATAAAAACGCATGTATTGGAAACGTGCACAAAGGTATTTTTATAGATAAAATAAACTATACATATTTTTTTGGAATCCATGCTCATTTAAAAAATGTTGGAAAGCATTACCAAAGATACTATTCATGAACGATAGTCAATGGTATAACATTGAGCCGATAAGTCGCTCAAAATCTTTGCATGGTTTACAGAGAGAGAGTTTTGGAGGAGCGCTAGAGATCTTACAAAGAAATGTACAACTGAAGCGTTGCATTGAAGCGTATTGATAGACCCATCAGCGTTTCAATTTTTATTCCGATTACTCCTTAATATACTTACTCTAACAGGACGATTGAGAGCGAAATAAAGCAGCCGATTACTGAATACCAACTATTCAGAAATGAGACTGGGATAACCGAAATATGAGATTATTGTAACTCTCAAAGCATTACCGTTATTGCAGATCCAACGACGAATTCCTCCTGCGGCAGCAGCAGTTGGCATTGCGCCACGTCCACGATGGAGCCCATTGGAAGCCAGCGGCAGAGAGCACCCGCGAGCGTCGATGGATTGGCCGAGAGAAGTTCACGCAAGAATCGGAGCTCTTAGTCAGGTAAAAAGTTCATTAAAAAACAAGAAACTCTCATTTTCAAAATTTAAAAGAGGTAATGGGAAAACGGTGATGTTACTGAATTTTAAAGAGGTAACGGGAGAAATCCAGATGACGGCTCCAAAAAACACCTGGTCAAAGCACAATATAAGGTCGCAAACACGAATCAACACCTTAAAAAATGGATAAATAAAATTTGGATCTCGCTCAAAAGTTTTCCAAATAGGTATGTTAGAATGTCTCCGTTTTCGAAAAAAAAATTCAATTAAACAGTTTATCTACCCCGAGGGGGATGAACTGTGCTTTGCTCAACATGGTTACTCGAAAAATGTTTCCTGGTTTACCTGCGGCCTATGATTTCTTTATCATTCACAATATCAATGGCTCCACGCTTCATTCATCACTTCTGCATACTAAGTATCATAAATTCGTTACCATGCGAAATACACGTGTTTGTTTCTAAAAAAAATTTCTATTGAATCCGGTTTGTTTCAATACATAGTGTCAACCGATCTACACTGAAAACAAGCAACAAATGAATACCTGGAGTGATGGATGGAGGTGGGAGTGATCTAGTGTGCAGCTCGTGCAGGGTCGGAACATGCGCAATGTTGAGTCCCTTCCTGAGAAGAGAGCCGTGTTTTTCCAGAAGGTCCCTGGTCTCTTCTTCCGCGATGCAGATTGCTGTGAGCTCCTCGGAATTTGATGGCAACTGTAATTTATACTTCCTTTTTTACTTACAAAAAAAGACTCGTTAACACGTTTCTCACGTTTTTATCAGTCGTTTTCGCGATTGCGCTATGTCAAAACCGAAACCTGGTTAGCCAAACGTCACGGTGGAGCTATAGAGCTAGGGTTGAATGTAGATAAGGGAGAGTCATGGGCTTTGTAACCCTCTGAGCCTCAAAATTTCCCTTCTTGTACTGTTAGTTGAAAAGTCACCTCACTGCTTTCAAAAGACATTTTTTTTTCTATCAGGATACAAATACCGAAGTAAATAAAAAAGATGCAACAGAAAACTCATCTAAAAATTTCAAGAACAAAGCTGTAATGTCCAAGTCCGTTTTTCTACATGGAATTGAAACCAAGACTCGTGTTTTTCATAACATCACAAGTCATAAACAGTTACATGGTCACTGAGTAGTCATAGCTAATGACTTACCTGAACAAGTAATCGACAAGCACTAGCAGACAGCCAGCAGAGCTCTTCTTCAAGTCGCACGTTTGAATCCTTGTTCTGCATGGTGTACCCGTGCACCGAGCAACGAAATCCATACATCTAAATAGTCTTAGTAGAGTTTTTGCAATGTGCGAGTTTCAAAATCACTCAGGAATTATGTACAATATGAAATTTTCAAACATGTCATCCCACAGCCATTTGATTTTTCCATGAAAACTTTTGAAAAACCAGTTTATCAATATTCAATGATAAGTCACCACTACTTGAGCGTCAATGCGACATGAATACATGTTTTCACAGTTGAACGATCACTTTTCAATAGGTTGACGTTCTGTATTGTATGACTGCATGTACGTTTGAAGATTATCCCACGCGACTCATATTTTGCACTTTTCATTACCCTAAACTTATACATTCTTTATAAACGATCAAACATACATTGAAAGCTGTCCAGTTTTGCATTCAAAATGTGTTATGAATATACAGTTTCCCAGATATACATTAAAAAGTATATACACATTTATAATTATTCAGTTGCGATTTCAAAAAGTACTAAAGTACTTGAAATGAACAGTTCTAATATTTTAGATCTAAGAAGTTTAACTTAAGTGACAATAATATTTCACCTCATCGGGCGTTGCTTTCTCAATAGCCGTGCCACTCTCGAGAACGAACCAAAGAGAGTTGCCAGGCAGCATGAACTGCTTCCCGCGCCAGCCGTAGCTCCCGGAGAACCTGATCAGTGAAATCAATCAATAATGAAGCAACAAACATTGAACATCTCCAGGTGTTACTAGTGACAGTATGGGTAAATTTTATTATATTTGAAAGATACGGCTTCAGAGTGTCCAAATTCTGATGGGGCCGAGTTTTACATTGAAATTCTTTATTACCATAGGATAGATTGTAAGGCCATCGCTTATATGGAATCATGAGATAGGAAGGAAAGTAATGTGGAATAATGGGAATAAGATAATCAATTTTCGTTGGTATCCACTCTTTTCCAATTCTATCTTCATAAATCGATGAACTCGAGAAAGCATGGAGAATAATCGCTCTAGACCTCTTCGACAAAAAAGAGTTACAGCACCAACCATTCACCATCCAATAAACTTCATTTCTATGAAATGAAAAAGCGTCCGGAAGTCATAAAGCCTAATCAACAAAACTTCCGCTTACTTGTAGTGAAGATAATCACACGTTGATGAAACTCTGATGGCAAATTCTACGCATATATGAGAACGTGACCTTGATCCTCCATCCAAGTAACTGACCGAGCCACCGGTACATAGCACTCTCGGTCCACCCCCACATAGATCCACAGAATGTCGTCCACCGAAGAAGTTTGGCTGCCGTCGTCCATCTCTATTAACATCATTTCCACCTGAAATGAGAGTTTTATAACTGGTAGTAATCATTCTGGTATATAGGCTTGAGTAAAAGTGGTAAGTCACCTAATAACTCGACCTCTTATTCTACCATGAGCGTTCAATGATGATTTTTATCAAACCAAAAGCACAGTCATCAACTCTACATTTTCATTTAAAAAATTATATAGCTTTGCCACCAAAGGGTAGCTTGCTAACACCGTAAGAAATTTCGACTTAATTTTTCAAAATAGAATGGTGGTAAGGAATATAACACCTTATCGAATGGAATAACGTTTTTAGGGTGACTGGAACTATCAAGGGGAGTGTCACTATGAATTGTGAACAGTGTCAATTCAAATAAAGTTCATCAAAGGCATTCAAGTGACATCGACCGACCTCCTTCTCGAATCCACACACGACGGAATGGACCGAATTCGGTAGATACGGATGCGGTGACTCAACGACAGCATGAACGACCGACTGAGAGGAGTCGGATTCCGCGAGTGACGGTGAGCGATTGCCTTCACCACTTTCTCTCTTCGCAGTCACTCCGTTGACATTGCTCACTACAGGGAGCAGTTGGTCGACCACCGAAACTACCTGATATGAAATTTCGTTTATATACTTTAAGGTAAAGTTATTGTTAATATATATTTAATTTATAGTATATACTGAATGTATAAAAGAACATCTGTTTGACAGTTTTTCGTCTCGGAGTGAAATATCGATTGGAAATGGTGTCATTCAAGTGACAATGGTTAGCACATTAGACTTATAAATAGACTGGGTCTGAACCAAAAATAGTGAGCCCGACCATCATGCAATATGTAAATACCGATCGTAATTCTACTCAATCAAGCAGTGACCCCTCTCTCTTGGATCAGAATACGGTTGCACCTGCCTCGAGGCGAGATTAAACACGAAGAATAAAAAAACATCACAGGAATGGTTTTTGTAGAGTCATCATTCTAATTTCAAAAATACTTCAGAATGGTTATTAAGAAAGCTAAAATTTATCACAGCAATTAATTAACCTCAATGGCTCGATGAGGATTGGCCTCCATCAGAATCATACAGTATCCCGCGATATTGCTGACAAGTTGTCTGCAGGACGCAGTCAGGGTTCCCGAAGAGAGCGCGTCATTCACGCGAATAGTCATCAAACGCAGCAGAGTGAAGAACCAGGAAGAACTCTATAAAGTTGAGTATTTCTCACAGCATCACGTTTCAAAGCTTTTTTTTTATAACAAAAAAAACAACAATTAAAACAAGGTTTTCAAAGGTTTTCAGAAAAAAAGTGATTGAAAAATTAATGAAAACGGTTTATGAGCTCCGAAATTATGCTCTTTATGACTATTGCGTATTTCTTTATGACTTTGCGTATTTGTATTTATGACTATTTATGACTATCATTATAAAATGACTTTATTTTCAAAAGCTATGACCTTTTGACTAAAACAATGAAACTCTAAAATAGTAGTGATATGAAGACTTTTACGCTGTTTATTTGACTAGTCAAAGCATTCACGAATCTTAGAATCAAGGCTCAAATTCAATTAATACTAAGTCGCCTGAATTAGAGAAAGTCAATTGAGGTTTAAAAAAGGTAGAATTGGCGCATTAAGAAAACTGATTTACAATACGGGATTGACGGTTCAATACCGCTAGGCAAAGGCGGGATTGACTGGGTTCGATACCGCTAGGCAAAGGCGGGATTGACTGGGTTCGATACCGCTAGGCAAAGGCGGGATTGACTGGGTTAGATACCGCTAGGCAAAGGCGGGTTTGACTGGGTTCGATATCGCTAGGCAAAGGCGGGATTGACTGGGTTCGATACCACTAGGCGGACATAATTTGAAAAATTTCAATCTAACGATTGAAATTTTTAAGACAATTTTTGTTTTATATACGTTCGTTCCCTTGAATTTGAACCTTTTTTATAGCCTTTTTTGAAAAAAGTGTTATAGTTTTTTTTCCTGCCCCCCACCTTTTCGGAATCCATCAAGTGAGTGTTCTTCTTCTGCGTGTGAATGGCGTATTGCAGATACGGTATCTGACCGCGGGACATATTTGTTCCATTGGAACTTAGGGAGCAGGGGAAGTAGTTCACTCTCGCACCGTTCGCGAGTCTAACGCTGCTCGATCCATCTTCAACAAATAAAACAATGAAAGACAAATAAAATAATGAAAGAGTCTTTATTTAAAACAATTATTGATGCTAAGGATCTTTTAACTTTTTTTTGAAACTGTCTACATACATATGTATATCTTCTGAGTTCCATTTTTGCTCGCTCATAAAACTTGCTTTCAAAAAGTTGTTTCCCATTCAATCATCTCGGCAGTTTTATCTCTATTAGAAGTCTTATCTTAAATCTTAACCGAATGAAGCCTTTTCAGGCTGAACTACTGAGAAATGAACCCTCTCTTGTTAATTTTTAAGAAAATCAATCATCGAAGTGTCAAATAATAGACATAAAACTGCCGAGATGAGTACAGCAGTGAAGTCATTTAAAATGGTAACTTACTCTCTCCGCAATAAGTTTCTCCCTTAAGTGTCGGTGTGACTGCGATGGCATAGAGTGCACCGGCATCCAGTGCGATGGGTTTGCTCAGCTTGAGCGATGAAGTGTCCTTACCGGATACGGATACCGTCTCCGAGTTGCTGTTAAATGGGATCCAATTGTTCTCCGAGCCACCATCTTCCTTCCGGAACACCTTGACGGGCATGAATCATTTATCGTGCTCGATATCACGGTCAAAAAAAGGGGTATGGGTTCGATCCCTTGCCGTTGGGTATTTTTTTCCGTGCAATAAGAGTTCACTCCTATACTCCTATATACATACATATTCTGTACATAGTTACGTCCTATATTCTGTTACAGTTCCAAAAAAGCCTTTCCTGGACGACTTAGCTCCTTGTGAGAGACAGAGAGAGAGGATTAGAGAGAGAGGGAAAGAGAGAAAGAGAGAGAGAGGGGGGAGATAGAGAGGGAGAGAGAGAGAGCGAAAGAGAGAGAGAAGGGATTCTACGACAAGAGAAGTCTTATGGAGCGTTAGAATATCACTTTTCACTTTGCAATCTGATTTTCTGCAATCTGGTTTTTTTGAACGCTCCAATGTCTCACCACGAAAACATGCCTACGGTAAGAAGAAATAACACATGCATTCTAATGGAGTGTTATGGAGCGTTAGAATATCACTTTTCACTTTGCTAAGTGATTTTCTGCCTAGCATTTTTTTTGAACGCTCCAATGTCTCACCACGAAAACATGCCTACGGTGAAAAGAAAGAACACATCCATTCTAATGGAGTGTTAGAATTCGCGAAAATATAATGAAACATAACGATATCCCGTTTTTTTCGAATAGCGTGAACGTCTTGTTCTAACCTAAAATATGTACAATTAGTGAGAGAAAATAACGTTCGAGACATGAGCAGCGATGTCTTTTTTTCTTGCAGCGAGAGAGTTCAAACGGGATATCGTTATGTTTCATTATGTTTTCGCGAATTCTAACACTCCATTAGAATGCATGTGTTCTTTCTTCTTACCGTAGGCATGTTTTCGTGTTGAGACATTGGAGCGTTCAAAAAAACCAGATTGCAGAAAATCAGATTGCAAAGTGAAAAGTGATATTCTAACGCTCCATAAAAGAACTGTAATCTAGTATGATGTTCCCAAGATTTATTTGAGTAGAGTTATAAAAAAGAATAAGTGACATACCTCTATGGTAAAGGTGTAGTTCCCGTGAGCTGCTGGGAGATAGACTCCGCAGCCGTATAAGGTCACGCCGGGCTGGTCTACCTTGAAGGCGAGTGCGTCCGCCTCGCCCGCAGAAACGTTCCATGTCGCGTTGGCTGATCGACGACGGTATCTATTAATCCAATTCCTTTTTTCAATTTTTAAAACTTTTCTTCGTTCCACTCTCGCTCTCTTTATTTGATCTCTATCTTTCTCTCTCGCACGAAGCTTTTTAAAACTAAACCTTGCTTGTCTTTTGCATGTTAAGTTATCGTATAATATAAATAAATGTTGATCTCATCATCCGCGCGGTTCAACGAGCAAACATTTTTGCGCAAATTTTTTCGGAATTACGACTTTATCAGTTGTTGATCTCGAATTCAACTGTCGTCGAGATCGAGATTTCAAGATAAAAGATTTCAAGATAAAATCATTCCCAACTGGTATAAACCTATACGAAAGTCGTTCATTTGGCCATAATCGAACCCGTGTTTTCGCTATTCGGTGAAACTACAGTTCAGCTTCTATTTCGCCACCATCTATTTATATATCATGTATTATCCAGTTCAGCTACCACCAAACACTATCTTTCGTACTATTAAGGCCCGTGTACTGGGCAAGACCCAGAAGGCGGGAACCCGACCTGTTAGGAGACTGCAGGATGGTGGGAGTTCCAATCGCCGTAGTTTCCTCTCGAACCAGCTCCTTTGCCAACCGGACAATTAACTCTTTTGCCACACTTTCAAAGCTGTACATAGTACTCATCTGCAACTAAGTTTATGTACATGAATATGTTGTCTGTAGCTTTTTAATATTCATCTTTAAAAGCTCCACAGTTTCAATCAGTTTGCTTGGTATTACTTCGATAGCTCCACATTCATTTTTAAAAAAAATAAATTTTTGATCTTTGTAAATCGTTTAAGCAAGGATGTGCTGAAACTATGAATGAGAGAAATCCATCGCACGGGCAAAAATGGCACTCGACCGTGACCGAACCTCTGTTATCTCAGCCGATCGTTGCCTAAACGATTTACAAAGATCAAAAATTGATCTTCTCTCTACAATTCATCATTTTCTGTCTGCATCATGTCCTTACATGACGCAATTGCTTAATGAGCATGCGTGACTAGAAAGAACGATCATTGTGCCTTAGACATAGGGAGAAATCGCATGTGACAATGTGTGCTCGGTTGGTGTATTGGTAACGCTTTACAAGCCCCGGTTAGGCAGCGGAGGTTCGGTCCCGGCCGAGTGCCATTTTTGCCCGTGCGATGGATTTGTTTCATTTTTTATAAGTTTTGGTAGTACTATAAGAATATCACAAAACCACTCCGATCAAGATCTAACATCAATAGATATTTGCAGCCTAGCAAAGTGACCGTTTATTGAAAAAATTGATTGTAATAAATGACTAATAATAGCAACCGTGACGACAGAATGTGCAGAGAATATCAAGGAAAATGCCTTGTGCCTGAAGCTTTTGATCCACGTTTTCGCAAATGTCTTTCAATTTTCCTTTTTTTTCTCTCCTTTGATCATCCAAGAGATACGCTCGGGTCGCATTTTCATCCCGGATACAATGTCTTCATTTCACCAGAAATAATTCTTTTGCGATAGGGTGTATAAATTTACGTAGGAGAACTGCGAGGAAAGTTGTTGACATTGTATAATATAAAAATGAGCCCCAGTGAGAATGAAGCGTGTTTGAAATCTATTCCACTAGACAGATACTTTTTTGTATATTGAAAAATTCTGTTTATGAAATTCATTACGCATCTAATCAACCTTATAAATAAAGCTTCACCCTCTCGAGGACTCTCACTCAACTTGGGAAAAATTAACTTTAAGGACCCACCTGAAAGCAATTGCACTGTAAGAAAACATCTGGTAGAACAGGGACCCACCTCTGCTATTTCTCTCTCTGTACTGCTGTCTGCTGTCTCTACAGACTATCTGCTCTTTCTCTCTACACTGTTGTGCGTTGTTTTTGAGCCCGAACGCGTGAGAGAGAGAGAGAGTTTGAAAAGTTTTTGAGAGATAACGCGCATGAGAGGGAAAATTTGAGAAGTTTTTGAGAGATAAAGCGCATGAGAGAGAAAGAGGAAGTTTGTGATCCTTAACGCGTGGGAAAAGATAGTTTGGGAATGGCTTTTTGGCGGGGAAGCTATCTCGAAACTTTTAAGTGAATGTAATATGATTTAGTTTTTGGTTTTTTTTGTTATGTTTTTGTTATTGTTTGTTTTTTGTTATTGTTTGTTTGTATTGTATTCTCTCTCTCTCTCTCTCTCTCTCTCTCTCTCTCTCTCTTTCTCGATTTCGAATGTTATATGATTTCGTTTTTGTTTTTTTGTTATGTTTTTGTTATTGTTTGTTTTTTGTTATTGTTTGTTTGTATTGTATTCTCTCTCTCTCTCTCTCTCTCTCTCTCTCTCTCTCTCTCTCTCTCTCTCTCTCTCTCTCTCTCTCTCTCTCTCTTTCTCGATTTCGAATGTTCTATGATTTCGTTATTGTTTTTTTTGTTATGTTTTTGTTATTGTTCGTTTTTTTGTTATTGTTTGTTTGTATTGTATTTTCTCTCTCTCTCTCTCTCTCTCTCTCTCTCTCTCTCTCTCTCTCTCTCTTTCTCGATTTCGAATGTTATATGATTTCGTTTTTGTTTGTTTTTGTTATGTTTTTGTTATTGTTCGTTTTTTTTGTTATTGTTTGTTTGTATTGTATTTTTTCTCTCTCTCTCTCTCTTTCTCTAGATTATATAATATAAATAGATGATTTAATACGTCGCGCAACTAGTTTTTTTTCTGGTTTAATGTCGAATTCTTAATTTTTTTGGGAGTTGAAGTAAAACAGGGGGGAGTTAAAATTTAAAGAGGAAAATTAAAGTAAAATGGGAGGGAGTTAAAAAATGGGTGGGAGTTAAAGTTAAATGGGTGGGAGTTAAAGTAAAACAGGGGGGAGTTAAAGTAAAACAGGGGGGAGTTAAAATTAAAAGAGGAAAGTTGAAGTAAAATGGGTGGGAGTTAAAGTAAAACAGGGGGGAATTAAAGTAAAACAGGGGGGAGTTAAAGTAAAACAGGGGGGGAGTTAAAGTAAAACAGGGGGAGTTAAAATTAAAAGAGGAAAGTTGAAGTAAAATGGGTGGGAGTTAAAGTAAAACAGGGGGGAATTAAAGTAAAACAGGGGATGAGTTAAAGTAAAACAGGGGGGAGTTAAAGTAAAACAGGGGGGAGTTAAAATTAAAAGAGGAAAGTTGAAGTAAAATGGGTGGGAGTTAAAGTAAAACAGGGGGAATTAAAGTAAAACAGGGGGGAGTTAAAGTAAAACAGGGAAGAGTTAAAGTAAAACAGGGGGGAGTTAAAATTAAAAGAGGAAAGTTGAAGTAAAATGGGTGGGAGTTAAAGTAAAACAGGGGGGAATTGAAGTAAAACAGGGGGAATTTAAAGTAAAACAGGGGGAGTTAAAGTAAAACAGGGGGAGTTAAAGTAAAACAGGGGGGTTAAAGTAAAACAGGGGGGAGTTAAACATTCACAGAAAATTTTCTGGAAAAGTGTTGATCGGTGGGTCCCTAAAATTAAAAAGGTCCGGGTATAATACTTTGATTCCCATTTGTGTGGTGGGACTAAAAATTAAATTTACTTCAGGGACCCCCCCTTTTTGTTCTTTTACTTTTAGGGACCCCCTCTTTTGGGTCGTTTTACTGGAGGGTGGGTCCCTCTTCTACCACGGGGGTCCCTAAAGTAAGGTGGGTCCCTAAAGTAAATTTTTCTCCTCAACTAAAACTATAATAATAAACAAATGTTTGGAGATTATGAAACCTAAAGGGTCTCGACTTCGCAAGTAACGAACCATATTCTGGGTGCAACGTCGGCCAAAGACAATATCGAAGAGGAAAGCGAGGACGTTCTGAACACTAGTAAGCTGCTTCGCCTTCTCTGCGTTGGTGGAGATGGAATCGACGAGCTTCTCCGCCACTTGGGGCCACCTGTTCCGAGAAGAGCTCAGAGGCATCTTCGTTCCCATCGTCGACTGGCCGTCTAGCAGTGGCTCCAGAATCTCAAGACCAAATTGTGTTAACCAATTCTGTCAATTGAATTCAAAATTCATAAAATATTTTTTGTGTTATGAAATGTTATTTGTAAATCATTTTGTCTTGGCCATTTGCCAATCATAAATTTAAATAGTGTGTTTTGAATAAAACAATCCTCTTGGAACGACTAATCACTGTCTCTCATGAGTCTATTTGCCCAACAAACATTCACGTAGATATGCAAATAGTTCAGAATACCGTCTATTTAGGTTTGCGAACCTGTTAGAGACTGTATTTCGACTCTTAGAAGACGGAAAAAGAGGAGTTTTCGTTAAAGCGAAACCTCGATGAAACCCTTGGTTTGAGAATAGAGAGTAACGATTATAATCAGACTAGTTTGTTTAAAGTTTATCGTTCAAATATTAAACTCGCGCTAGCAAAATTGAATCGATGTTATTTACACTCTTAAAAACATTTGATTAACATGTAAACTATTGCTTTACATCGTATCGAACTTTGCGTCAAGTAACTTTGCTCACGAAAGAACCTCGTCGAAGTGCGCCCATGAATAGAGAAGCGCGATGAGGGGCCAGTCATGCTGGACTGATGCAATCTCTTCGGCAATATTGGCCACGAAGAAGGCTCGAGAGGAGAAAAAGACATGGGCCGAGTCTACAAATGTAGTCGCGCACTGATCCAGAAGAGACAGCACGCAAAGGTCCTTCTAAAATAACCATAGAATTAGAAACATATCCTTAGCCTTCCATTGGTAACACACTCGCCTTACGAGTAAGTGCGATAGAGGCGGTTGGGTTCGATCCCACCATGTTGATTAGCTTTTACCGGTGTATTAGTTCGATCATATCGTGCTTTATATTGGTACAAACTGACTCGGATTGAGCTGACGAGTCAGAATGAGAAGCTAAGGCGCAAAAAATAGAGCTTTAGCTGGCAAAAGAAAATCTAATCTGTGGCCACCGAACTGATAGCGTGAAGCCAATTCAGCTACTCGCAGATTAAACAAGACAATATTTTTTGCGAGTATCAATAATGATAATATACAATAACAATAGCATGAATAAATGATAATTGAATAATAATAAGGATGATAATAGTAATAACAATAATAAGAATAATCATAAAAATAAAATAATATGAATATGAATAATTATACTATCATATGTTATAATAATAGTAATAATAATGATAATATGTAATAATAATAAAAAATGAAGAATAAACATAATAATAATAATGATAATAATAATAAAAATAATAATAATAATAACAATAATAATAATAACAATAATAATATAACTAATAATAATAATAATAATAATAATAATAATAATAATAATAATAATAATAATAATAATAAAAGTAATAATAACAATAATTATAATAATAACAAAAATACAAAAAAATTATAATTATAATAGTAATAATAAGAAATGAAATTGCTTATGAAACAGTACCTCCTCGTTCTCAATCTGCTTAGTCGACAGTCGGAAAATGCTGTTGAGAGTAGAGCGAAGTTGAATTGTATGTTCCACCATACCTTCTGGTTCTTCACTAGATCCGTCCTGTGGGTACAACATATCCATGTAGAACCTGGAATCAGGAAAGTTTAGTCCGTTAAAACTTAGAGCAAAAAAAGGTTATCTGGACTTGTTTATTCCTAATACATGCTATGTTAATAATTGGGAATTTTTTATGTATATGCCTGTGTTTTAAAGTTCCCTATTGTCTGGGAAAAAACCTTGTTTTGAAAAAAATTTGACCTCTTCGCAAAACATAGGTTGTTATTGCTATAGTCTTGGCGTGGCGCATTTTCGGGTGCTGGGGATATTTAGCATAGAGTTTTTCATTTCGACCCACACCTCTGAGAGATGCACCCAAACCTACGGTTCAAAAAACGTCGACAGTGCTCGCACGAATTTGACTCTCAACGGCTGCTTTGTAATGTGGTAGTTATCTTAATAGTAGTGTTCATTACTTCTGTTTGGTTGAATCTGTAGCACACGAAATCGCGAATACTACATAAACATGAGAAATACCGTTACATAGGAAATACAATAATTACCAATAAGGACTAGGAATACCGGTGTTACTGAGCGTACCCGAGTATGCGGAGAGCAATGATGGCCTGGAGCGCAGCTCTTTCTCTCTCCCAGAGATGATCTTCCGCCGAAAAGACGACATTTGCCGACCACTCGAGTATGCGGATGAGAGAAGTGAACACCGCCGGGTTCGGCCGAACAAGTGAGCAGCGACGGAGCTTGCTTATGTCTTCCCTGAAATTTCTTAATCTCTTCCTGCGCAATATTCAGTTGAGTGAACCATCGCACGAAAAAGGTAATGCACTGGGAGGTAGGTAACGCGCTTGCTCCCGGATTGAAAAGAGATGACTGGGTTCGATCCCGCTCGATAGACTAGGTTTTTTCCGTGCGGTGTTTTAATGAATTGTCATCTTAACCAGGCTTCATTGCCTTTAAACTGTGTAATTGTGCTTTTAGCATCCATTTCAAGTATTAGCGTATTGAACAGAGCAGTACAGTAGTACAGTCTTCGCCCAATGCCATTGAGTTTCTGTTGCACTACTGTTAGGGTTACAAATACAGTCTTATAGTCTTCGGTAGTGCTGTCTTCGGTAGTGCTATAGCAGCGCGCTTGTACCCGGTGAGTGAGAAACGGTAGTTTACTTTACTACGGTAGTTTATCTATAGTAAGAAACGGTAGCTTATCTGACACTGAACCACTAAAGCCTCCTGTTTCATGACGCTTATTGCACTTACATGATATGTTTTTTCACAGCACCCTGATACGCTCATTCAACTCTACATGATCGAGCAACTGGAAAAAATTCACTCGAGTAACTGACAATATCTTGAGGTTGAAGGACTGGTGCTCGCTGGACTTCTCTTCGAGGTCCTCGACGGCCCTCGATGTGATCTGGAAGTACAGCTCGGGTATCTGACCGACTGTCAGATCCGTTCCGTTGTTGGAGAGAGCGGAGTTGCGGAAAGTGAACAAAACACCGTCTGCTTCCACTGGAGACCGACCATCCGATCCGCAATCAGAAGACGGTCCACTGAGATGAAAAAATATTCCTCAATAATAATACAATTGAGCCGGACTTGGCTAAAACCGAGTAAGCCGAAGCAGAACTATTTCTGTCAGAGCTAAGAAGCATTAGCTTGAGTCGGAATGCACCGCTCTTCCGCTGTTTTTTTGTCGTAGACAGAGAAGACGGAGCCAGGCCAGGCTACTCTTATTAAGTATCAAGCCGTAAATGGTAAAATTTAACCTGTCATTATAACTCAACTTCATTGATTAGTAATGAGTACCTGATCTTGACGGAGATCGTGTGCCATACATTGGCTCGGACCAGGATGGGTGAGGGAAGGAAGAAGGGTGCGACGTCCCTGGGCGGGCACTCGTAGATAGCCTCGTCCGTTCCAGCCAGCTGCTCCACGTACAACTCGTCGCCCTCGGCGCCCTTCTGGCGAAAGATTTTGATCCTGGAATGATTGAACTCGACACTTTTCTGAAGAAAAAAATGATTCAGCCAACGAGACATTCGATCAGTTTATACATCACTATTACACTAATTAGCAAAGAGTCTTTGGTAGAGTTGTGGTAACACGCTTCGCTCTTTCTCAGAGAATAAAAAATAGGGTTGGGTACTATCCAACCTCGTGGACTAGGTTTTGCCCGTGAGATAGTACAATCACAATTCACTATCATCATGATGCCCATTTATGAATCTAGAGAGAGATTGGGCATTTTGAAGTCTAAATTGTTGAAACTCGCTCTTTTCTCATAATTCTAGGCCAAACCCGCTTGACGAGCAATGGTTTAAAACAGGATACCAATGCTCAATATGACTCACCTTGCGTTGTACTCGCCCCTGCCGCCGTACAAGCCGATGCCGAGGAGGCGAATGTCTGAGTTTGTCTTGAACTGAATGGCGTCGACTGAGTGGGCGGAGTATCCCCAGCCTCCACCGAATCCCTTGAATCTTGTCAGTACGGATCGGCTCTCTGTCCCACTGCTCCCGCCGTCAGATGTCGTAGGACCCATGCTGATCTCTTGCAACTGAAGTACTAGTATCACTCATCTCGTTTTCATAGATCAAAGACTGTCGACTCGTATATTTTCCCGTAACAATAATTGATACTCGTTTCTTCTCGATAAATTCAACCTTCAAAGCGCTCAAGGGTTACTATAATAATTACAGAAACTCTTCGGAGAAAATAGCTTTAACATGTTTTAGTGTCTACGGGACTGTTTACAGTAACTTCAAGATTTCCCAATCCTTCTGTCGATTATGTACTCATTTGTTTCGATGATGATTGGTCGCGTTTCATCTGATTCAGCCATTGGAGCATAAAATAGTATTGCTTTGCAGCTATAGTTTATCCTTGATATTTCATTTTGACAATACCGTGGAAGTTTGTCTCCCGTTCCTCGTATTCTGTCACCTGGGTTCCTTGAATTATTTGAATACTATATTGCCTCGTTTTACAGCAAGGTGTTCCTTTTACACATACTGTGGATTATATCTATGCGCCAATCTATGAGCTCTATGATTATATCTATTCGCCAATCTATGAGCTCTATGAGCTACTCAAACTAGGTTAAGATACAAATTTTCTAATTGTTTAGCACTATTAACATTTATTAATCGCACGTTTTCGGTCTCTCGCCGACGTCTTATTACACTTCTCAATCTTTACTCTTATTTTGCGGTTGATAAAAAACCCCTGTTGTACTTGAATTTGGAACATAACGTTCGTTTCAGGCACAAAAAGACTTGCCTTTACATTTTCTTCTTCCTGGTCTACACTTGCTCTTTGTGTTCATACATAAGCAACTCATGATTACTCAAATGGTCTACACCCTTCCTTTTCGGGTCGTAAGAATCAGCCTTTTGACCGGAAATTCGGAACATGAAGTTTGGTGAGGTACATAAGTGGGGGACATACTCTCTGGGCACTCACTGATGAGCCCCACCGAGAGATTGCAGAAGTCTGTCTGAGCTGGGGCAAAACAGGCTTCTGCATCATCTTCTTTGCAGTTGCATTGTACTTTTGTGCTGATAAATACCTTTCTCATGTTTATTCATCTTATTTTATGTATTAACAATAACTCGTTCACTTCTGCTTCACCTAACCTTTAATAAGTAATTGTGATTTGTTTTTTCAACCTACGTTCTTCTTGCGTGGTTTAAAGAACAGTATTGAAAAAGTTCATTCTAAGCGCGATAAGATTGCTGCCGCAACCTTTCCAGTCGGAGGCTTGGTCGCTATCACAGTGAGAGCATAGGTGATAGCGAGCAGATGAATAGCCAACTGCCGGACAGTCAGTGCGGGTTCCCCGTCTGAAGGAAAGAGCAGTTCCGGTGTTCGCATCAGCGCGAGCTCCTCTGACACTTGCTGTTCAGTGGAATCTGAAGATGGAAAAGAGTCGCTTCAAGCAATCTGAAGCGGGAAAAGAGTCGCTTCAAGCGAACAGGATGGAAGGGAATAGTACTGCTTATCGCCAAAGAAACTAGTAATTTTGTCAAATAATAGTTCAGACGTGCAGAGAACACGCTTCCGCGACGCTTCTATTAGGCTGCCCCCAATCGGTCTTGTTTAGAGCGACAGCCAAGGCAGGTCCGGCTCTATCTCTCTACCTCTCTCTTTCTCTCTCTCTCTCTCTCTCTCTCTCTCTCTCTCTCTCTCTCTCTCTCTCTCTCTCTCTCTCTCTCTCCTTGAGCTCTTTGTCCTCTCTCCTCTCTCTTTTTCTCCTCTCTCTATCTCTCTCTCTCTCCTTAATCTCGTTATCCTCTCTCCTCCCTCTTTTTCTCTTTCTATCTCTCTACCTCTCTCTCTTTCTTTCATAACACCAACGATGGTGAATCAACTATTTTATGTATCTAGTGTTATGTTAAAATCATCTCGTCACAATTTTCATGACTATTCAATGAATCGAATTATCAAATAGTACTATTGAATCTGATTTTATTTTTAAAAAAGAAGATTTTATTATAAAAGATTTTTTTTAAAACGCTTCGATTCGCATGATGTTCATATACTGTGTATATTGTATATCACATGAACAACATCTAAAAAGAAATAAAACTAGGAGATTTTTTCAAAACCCAGTTCCAGCAGGGTCAAGCTTAACCCTCAAAACCCAGTTCCAGCAGGGTCAAGCTTAACCCTCAAAACCCAGTTCCTGCAGGGTCAAGCTTAACCCTCAAAACCCAGTTCCAGCATGGTCAAGATTAACCCTCAAAACCCAGTTCCAGCAGGATCAAGCTTAACCCTCAAAACCCAGTTCCAGCAGGGTCAAGCTTAACCCTCAAAACCCAGTTCCTGCAGGGTCAAGCTTAACCCTCAAAACCCAGTTCCAGCAGGGTCAAGCTTAACCCTCAAAACCCAGTTCCTGCAGGGTCAAGCTTAACCCTCGAAACCCAGTTTCAGCAGGGTCATGCTTAACCCTCAAAACCCAGTTCCAGCAGGGTCAAGCTTAACCCTCAAAACCCAGTTCCAGCAGGGTCAAGCTTAACCCTCAAAACCCAGTTCCAGCAGGGTCAAGCTTAACCCTCAAAACCCAGTTCCTGCAGGGTCAAGCTTAACCCTCAAAACCCAGTTCCTGCAGGGTCAAGCTTAACCCTCAAAACCCAGTTCCAGCAGGGTCAAGCTTAACCCTCGAAACCCAGTTCCAGCAGGGTCAAGCTTAACCCTCAAAACCCAGTTCCTGCAGGGTCAAGCTTAACCCTCAAAACCCAGTTCCAGCAGGGTCAAGCTTAACCCTCAAAACCCAGTTCCTGCAGGGTCAAGCTTAACCCTCAAAACCCAGTTCCTGCAGGGTCAAGCTTAACCCTCAAAACCCAGTTCCAGCAGGGTCAAGCTTAACCCTCAAAACCCAGTTCCTGCAGGGTCAAGCTTAACCCTCGAAACCCAGTTCCAGCAGGGTCAAGCTTAACCCTCAAAACCCAGTTCCAGCAGGGTCAAGCCTAACCCTCAAAACCCAGTTCCAGCAGGGTCAAGCTTAACCCTCAAAACCCAGTTCCAGCAGGGTCAAGCTTAACCCTCAAAACCCAGTTCCAGCAGGGTCAAGCTTAACCCTCAAAACCCAGTTCCAGCAGGGTCAAGCTTAACCCTCAAAACCCAGTTCCAGCAGGGTCAAGCTTAACCCTCAAAACCCAGTTCCAGCAGGGTCAAGCTTAACCCTCAAAACCCAGTTCCTGCAGGGTCAAGCTTAACCCTCAAAACCCAGTTCCAGCAGGGTCAAGCTTAACCATCAAAACCCAGTTCCAGCAGGGTCAAGCTTAACCCTCAAAACCCAGTTCCAGCAGGGTCAAGCTTAACCCTCAAAACCCAGTTCCAGCAGGGTCAAGCTTAACCCTCAAAACCCAGTTCCAGCAGGGTCAAGCTTAACCCTCAAAACCCAGTTCCTGCAGGGTCAAGCTTAACCCTCAAAACCCAGTTCCAGCAGGGTCAAGCTTAACCATCAAAACCCAGTTCCAGCAGGGTCAAGCTTAACCCTCAAAACCCAGTTCCAGCAGGGTCAAGCTTAACCCTCAAAACCCAGTTCCTGCAGGGTCAAGCTTAACCCTCAAAACCCAGTTCCAGCAGGGTCAAGCTTAACCATCAAAACCCAGTTCCAGCAGGGTCAAGCTTAACCCTCAAAACCCAGTTCCAGCAGGGTCAAGCTTAACCCTCAAAACCCAGTTCCAGCAGGGTCAAGCTTAACCCTCAAAACCCAGTTCCAGCAGGGTCAAGCTTAACCCTCAAAACCCAGTTCCAGCAGGGTCAAGCTTAACCCTCAACGAAAAGCCTTGAGTAAAGTACAAAGTACAACTTAAAAAAAGAATTGGTGTACTACATATTCGTATTTCCTCGCGGAGAAAAACTCTGATGGCATTTAATTCTTTAATAACAGTTCGAGCTGACCATTTTGCAATGCGCGATGTTCCGTCTGAGATGTGATGCGCATCTCGGCTGCACTGTACGACCAGATCAAGTTGTAGGTCGGCTCAAGAGCAAATCTGCAAAATTCTGATCTTATTCTTGTGAATGGAACTAGTTTCGGATGGAACTTTTAAAAAATTTCATGGGCATTACAAAGAACGAAGAACAGAGAGAACTTTAAAAAATAATTACGAGATATCGTAGAAATAACTTTTTAGATCACAACAGAACTTGTGGGATGAGATAATCGAACCCCTCTTCAGATTAGTGATGAGATAATCGAACCCCTCTTCAGATTAGTGATGAGATAATCGAACCCCTCTTCAGATTAGTGATGAGGTCATCGCACCCAAATTTCAACGCATGGCATGATCACACCATGAAAAGATACTTAGAGGCACGGCAGCTCTAGCTCTTTCGGAGCATCAACTAGAGGCAGTTTTATTATGCAAATTCCCCTTACTCTTCACATGTTATTTATTATTATCTTTTTATCACCACATTGGATGGGTGATATGGCGAATGGGAAGGTATGGAGGAAGAGAGTAATTGTGACGGGGTTGAGTGGTCTTCCACGAATAACGGGTTAGGGCAAGCATGATAATTGGGAGCTGTTTCAAAGCGAGTTCCAGAAGAATGATGAGCATTTATTTAAAGAAGTTTCGGTAGCAGCCGTTCATGAAGAAGGGAGGAGAGAAGAATGTCAATCAATAACTTCAATTGCCATCGATTTTTGAAAACAGGTCTCATTTTATATTTCGAAGAAAAAACATGTGGACGAACGTGGTGTATAAGCCGGAGGAACCCAATTGATGCGTGGAGAAGGAGTTGCTTTTTCGCCGGATCACTATGTATTCCTTTCCTATTTGCTTCGGGAAAATGAAGATTACATTCTGCAAGGATGCATAAAACATTACTCAAACGGAAACGGATTGCACGTACAGTACCGTTTAAAAGTAAATCAACTTTGCGAAAGTTATGTTAGTTGTAAGAGCAGTACACACCTATATAGAGTAGTCCAAGTTTTCATATACATACATATATCAGTTCACTGATCTGTAGTAGACTAAACAGACTTTTGTTGCTAGCGTCATCACAGTGATCGATAGTGATAGTGCTTGTATACATATATCCCTTCATTCTTAAACTATATATCCCTTCATTCTTAAACTATATATCCCTTCATTCTTAAACTATATATCCCTTCATTCTTAAACTATATATCCCTTCATTCTTAAACAATATATCCCTTCATTCTTAAACTATATATCCCTTCATTCTTAAACTATATATCCCTTCATTCTTAAACTATATATCCCTTCATTCTTAAACTATATATCCCTTCATTCTTAAACTATATATACCTTCATTCTTAAACTATATATCCCTTCATTCTTAAACTATATATCCCTTCATTCTTAAACTATATATCCCTTCATTCTTAAACTATATATCCCTTCATTCTTAAACTATATATCCCTTCATTCTTAAACTATATATCCCTTCATTCTTAAACTATATATCCCTTCATTCTTAAACTATATATCCCTTCATTCTTAAACTATAAATCCCTTCATTCTTAAACTATATATCCCTTCATTCTTGAACTATATCCCTTCATTCTTAAACTATATATCCCTTCATTCTTAAACTATATATCCCTTCATTCTTAAACTATATATCCCTTCATTCTTAAACTATATATCCCTTCATTCTTAAACTATATATCCCTTCATTCTTAAACTATATATCCCTTCATTCTTAAACTATATATCCCTTCATTCTTAAACTATATATCCCTTCATTCTTAAACTATATATCCCTTCATTCTTAAACTATATATCCCTTCATTCTTAAACTATATATCCCTTCATTCTTAAACTATATATCCCTTCATTCTTAAACTATATATCCCTTCATTCTTAAACTATATATCCCTTCATTCTTAAACTATATATCCCTTCATTCTTAAACTATATATCCCTTCATTCTTAAACTATATATCCCTTCATTATTAAACTATATATCCCTTCATTCTTAAACTATATATTCCTTCATTCTTAAACTATATATCCCTTCATTCTTAAACTATATATCCCTTCATTCTTAAACTATATATCCCTTCATTCTTAAACTATATATCCCTTCATTCTTAAACTATATATCCCTTCATTCTTAAACTTTCATAATAATTATGCCGCAACAAGAAAGATGATACATTCTTCAAAACACTGTTTTTGAAGAATGTACTGAAGTAGTTTGAAGAATGTACATCATTTGTGCTCTCAATATGAATAAATCGGTCAGTGTGTATAAAAAGTCGAGAAAGCAGATGGAAAGCTGTTATGTGTTATTTATATTTACATGACTGTGGAATAAGACAACATTGTTTTCACTTGTTTCATTTTTTTAACACGTGCTCACAGTATCGGACCAAAATTCGAGAGATTGTTGGGTTCAATCCCACCTAGTTCGATCACGCCCCGTTCGATCCCGACTAGCTTTTTCCCTTGTGATGAGATAGTTCAATCAATTTCCTTCTGTCTCCTTACCACACATGTACCTGAGAATTTGTAGATTTACCAACCTTGTTGGCTACAATATGTGCATCCACGATTGCCTCCTCCATCATAAGGGAAGAGTGCGCATGGATGAATGTCGTGTCTCCGGCCGCGCCGACCCATCCGGCGGCTGTGACCGTTCCAGGCCCGAATCCCTCTACCGCCGCTGGCCTGAACCAATCTTCTTTGCATAAAAGAAGGTTTATGAGCTTTTTATAGAGCCCTAATCGGAGGCTTACCAAGGCGTCCAAAAAAAGCTTTTTATAGAGCACTAATCGGGGCTTACCAAGGCGTCCTCAAAAATGTAGCTCGCTCCCGGTGGAAAGAAACTGCAGTTATGATTCAATTCTTCGACTAGCTTTTGCGCTGCGATAATTAATAAAACGTCTTCGAAGTCTCAAATGAAACCCAAGAGAAATGCTTTGAATAATCGCACAGAATTTGTTTACATTCAACAGTTTTAGAGTCTTTAAAGGATTTGAGTACATTCGCAGAGCATAGATTTAGATTGATTTGAGAGGGCTCAAACAGTTCGCACACAAGTTGTAATAATAAATTTATCGCGATGTGTATGAATGACCGGCAAGGAAGCAAATAATGAACTGTTACAATATAATTAACACATGCGTGACACTTTACTAACTAAAGTGAGAAAGAAAGAGGACAACACATCTAGGACAACACATTCAAAAATACACGAAAAAACTATTAAAACACTATGTGTTACCTATGAAAAATTAATCATAGGCTTACTACCAGAGTTCTAAACGCTTTGATGGATTGAGCTGAGAAAATAGAGTCTGGTAGAGAATTCCATCTGTCTACTACCCTCACAGGCAGAATGTTAGGGTGCTTAGAAAACTTCAGCCTAGGCATGAGAAGGTGGTATCTGTGACCTCGTAGATTGTAGTCATGGAGAAGTTGGGTACTTTCCTCTCTTCCCGTTTTTTCTTTTTTAACGTTTTTAAATGCACCAACCTCGCATGCCATCCGTCCGTGACGCCTTCTCTGGACAATTGACCAGCTTTGAAGGCACCGAACGTGTAGACGGAACCGTCAGCGGTGCGCACAACACAGTGATTTGCACCAGCCGCCACTTGCACAGCTTGCACACCAGGCGGCAGGACAACCTTCTGTGGCGAGACGTGTCGGAGCGTGTCCCCAACTCCCAATTGCCCATGGCAGTTCGAGCCGAATGTGAATATTTGCCGATCGGCGGCTAATAAGATGGTGTGGAAGTTCCCGCAACACACCGCAGCGACCTTAAACGGTTCAAGCAATGTCTTCAAGTTGATCTTCATCAAGACATACCAACTAAAACGTTGGTTGAAGAAGACAAAACAATCTTACTTACGAATAATCTACTTGTTTAAAATTGAGGTTGCCAAGACTTTTGGTCAACATTTATTTTGACTCGAGAGGACATGCGAACCTTGACTTCGACTAAAGAAGTTTTCTTGACCAGAACCCTTGCGGGTCCCAACACGATTTTGCTCGGTGTGGCCGGGGATGGCTCGCCCGCGGAGGGGGAAGGGTGCGGCTCGTCTGGATGAGCACCGCCACTCTCGCCACAGAGACGGCAGATACCACATCTGAACGAAACTTTGGAGTTTTGTTCTGAAAGTATTGGAATGAAAAAGTAAAACGAGAAGAAAAGGTAAGACATTAAAAATAGATAGTCAAGAGAGTCGAAAAGCAAGATGAAGAGCAACGTGAAAAGGAATTGAAGAGAAATATGAGAGAAGAGAGAGAGAGAAGTAATGAGAAAAGTTCCAGAGAGAGAGATAGAGAGAGAGAGAGAGAGAGAGAGAGAGAGAGAGAGAGAGAGAGAGAGAGAGAGAAAACGTCGATTGTATACACTTTTGTAATTTATCTTAACAAATGTTCTGCAAACGCGCAAATGTAAAGGAAGTTAGAGCCCTGTTTTTTTGCTATTTATTTTAGAGCTATTTGTTCAGTTTTAGTATTTCATGAAGATAAAAAGTTCCGTGACTAAGAACAAAATCACTGAAACATGTCTTTTTGGGAATCCCCTGTGTTTGAATTACCGTAAGCAAGAAGTCTCTCCAGGGCCACACGGGCAGAGACCACCCGGGACCACAGTCCCTGTCTGAGCTCGTGAGCAGGAGCTTCCTCGAGAAGAGCACTTCCCGCAAGAGACACACACGAAGGCGACGTCTTTCAGCCAGAGATGCTCTGTTGGGAGACAAGTTGGCTGCCGGGCTCCCGGGAGGTTGCGAGGGGAAGACGTCGCCGATGGTTGCTGAAACAGCACACAGAACATTCATTACGATAACATGTGAACGTATGATATATATGTATATATATATGTATGTATGTATGTATGTATATATATGACTATCCATACTTAAATCCTTTTTATGAGTTTTCATTGCGAAGCAATGACGTCAACTTCGTTTGCTGTCATAGCAAACGAAATATTTATGAAGTATAACAAACGGCCCGTGTATACTTGAAAGTAGAGCTCGAGTTGCCATACTTTTAAATGTTTGTATGTATAATTATTCAAATTGATATTTTTCTGTGCGTATGCGAATAATAATACTTTGGAAATCATTTATATGTCTCATTTCAATCATGTATATGTCTCATCATTTCACTCAACACCAGTTTTCCTGATCATTTCACTCCACACCAGTTTTCCTGATCATTTCACTCAACACCAGTTTTCCTGATCATTTCACTCAACACCAGTTTTCCTGATCATTTCACTCAACACCAGTTTTCCTGATCATTTCACTCAACACCAGTTTTCCTGATCATTTCACTCAACACCAGTTTTCCTGATCATTCCACTCAACACCAGTTTTCCTGATCATTCCACTCAACACCAGTTTTCCTGATCATTTCACTCAACACCAGTTTTCCCTACTTGTAAGAACGGTCATTTTCTCCATGAATTTTTTCTCAAGTCCAAATGACCTATGCAGCTCGCTCAAACATTCCGTAGCGCTCAGTATAACTTTTTGTTTTGTTCAGTATGTTGAATCATTAACACTGCCGATGTATGTATAATATATGACAATTTATAATGAATGAAAATTAACCTCGATTCTACCACATTGGCCGAGATTATTGACTCCCCACGTGTAAATCTGGCCATGTCGAGAAACGGCTACAGCGTGAGACTTGCCCATGGCCACGGTTGCAATGTGGACTCCTTCTAGACCGAGGACAAGACCTGAAAAAGCAGTTCTGTTTCTCTGTATCTTTCTCTCTATTTTTCTCTTTTTCTTCTCTCTCTCTCTCTCTCTCTCTCTCTCTCTCTCTCTCTCTCTCTCTGTCCCTCTTTCTTCATCTTTAATTTTTGAACTTTTTATTACGCGAAATAAATCACGTCAAAATACAGACATAGGTAAAACACATGCGGATTCATGAATTTCGGATTCTTTCTGTCTTTGTCTATCTATTTTGTTGTCTTTCTATTTCTTTTTATCTCTCTTTCTATCTTTCCTTCTCAATCTATCTTCACATTTCTCTGTATACCCTTTCAGCCCCTTTTAGGACACTACTAACCACTCTCAGGATGCACCCGCCATGAATGCTTCCCACAGGCGTACACGCGGCCGTTCTCCGTCACATAAGCGAACGAGGTACTCGATGCTGCGATCGAGATCGCCTTCTTCCTGCAAGTTAAAGTGTCTGTTGATAAAAAAGTTGGATGAATTTTTGGATTCGAAAGATAGACCATTTTTGCATGGTAAGCAAACGGCAGAGGTTCCAATCTTGACAGACGCGGATTATTTTGACATCTCTTATTGTATTTACTATGCGCAAAATAGATGTAGATGTGGTAATATAAGTCTGCCTTATTCTCAGAGATTGAAACTGCTCAAAACTGAGTCATTAGAATATCGTCGAATCTATGTTTTTTGCACAAATGTTTACATAACATATGCTCTCTCGATTTTTCATTTCTATACATTTTATCTCCCCCCAAGTATAATACAAGACAAGCGCACTCTCTCAGAATTCGTCTGCCTATTGTTTACCCGGCTAGGTTGTCTACGTTTGTCTCTAGATCAATAGCAATATGGAACTCCCTTCCGGAAGATATCGTTGTAATCGAAAGTTCTTCAAGGTTTAAAAAAATTATATTTGAAGTTGTGCTTCCTTGTCCGAGTGTAACAGATTGACGATTATTTGTATTTACATACATATGTATTGGACGCAATCTTCTGATTATAAATAACTATAGACAGCTATTTCATATCATTTTTTTCTTAGATGATGTTTGGATTAGTTGAATGCCACTCAGCACTTTTGAATGAATGATTGTTTTTTTGTCTCCCTATCCTACGCGTCCATGCTAATTGGAACTACCATTCATAGTTGTATTACAAGTTGTTGTTCTTGCATGGAATAAATGAATTGAATTGAATTGAAAAACAGAGAGCATGATAGGTAGCTATAGAGAAAGAAAACGACAGACAAACAAAAAAACGGGGGTAAAAATTAGAGAGAGGAAAAGAAGATAGAGAGGAGAAGCAGAGAGACAGAGAAAAAAGAGACAAAGAGGAAGAGATAGAGACATAAAGAGAGAGAGAGGGAGAGAGAGAGAGAGAAAAAGAACCTTCCGGTAGTGTGTAGTCTCCTGAGAGTCCCGCTCTTCTTCTTGTCTTCCGCGCCCGCGATCCACACATGACCAGACCCAGATCGGAAAAGCACGTGATCGGTGCCCATGGCAATCTGCACGATAGTCTCAGGCAAAACAAGCTCCATCCAGGTCGAACCGGTGTCCTGTAACTTTTTTTCAGATCTGGTTGATTCAAATCTTCAAGGTTAATTAGAAAAATAAAATAAAATTTCAAAAATAATTATTTTATCGAATATATATCAATCATAGTTCTCGAAAATTGATAATTTTGCACATCGATCTGTCCAAACCCTATAAAGATTAAAGATTGCACATCGATATGCCGGAGCCTTTAAAAGATTCATTATCGTTTTGTCTGAACCTCTGTCTGAGCTCTTTTGTCATCGTAATTTTTATTCTCGAAGGATTTGTTAGAATGATTTCATTAGTCAATCTTAAATCTAGAATTGGTTAAACAATACTAAAGTTCATAGAATTTAGCTAACCTGCAAACCAAGTTTCGATCCATTTCCGGCATAGTAAACCTTTCCGCTTCTCGCTAAGAGCAGGGCGATGTCTCGTCCCATGAGCAGATCAGAGGATTGACCTGCGATCGAGATAACTAGTGATGTTACTTGTGACTAGTAATGTTTATAGTAATCTCTCCATATCCCCTTTTTTTACCTAGGTGAAGATATTGGTGTTCAGCATGACTATTTAGAACAGCATAATTTTGTAAATGTTTCTGTTTTTTTCTTCTTAATGTTCAACTTTTCTGGAAAATTCTTTTTTTCAGTGTTGTCATAAATGAGAGATTAATGTTTTTTTTGTTGTTGTTAATTTGTAGATTCCGTAAAAACAGGCTCACTTTGCAAACTTGACGGCAGGAGCAGTGGCAGATTGCTAAGGTTGTTTTGGTTTTCACCAAAAATTGTATACGACAACTTGGTCAGGCGGAGCTTCTGCTTGGGTTTCCCGTCAGTCGAGTGCATGAAGGACTCGTTCAAGCGTGTAATCTGAGATGGAGAGAGGGCTTGTTTATCAAATAGGAGGCAAATCACTCTTCTAAAAGAGTTTCAACATGTAAGGGTTACATAAACGTGTCAGGGGGTCGATATGTGGCTCTGTTCCATCTGCTAACTATGACAAAACCGGTTAGATAGGTCTTTTATTAGACGCAGATACTTGTTGATAGCATAACTTATGTTCCTACGGTTATGTTCCCTTTGATGTACATATGTACCAATTTTTGACACGGCGTTCAAACCTTGCGCTGAGACCAGAGAGTTAGACACTTTTCAAAGAGTTAGACACTCTAATCTTCATGAGAAGAAGGTGACTAGGAAGAGTTATCAGTAGCGTATTTGGTTCTTGTTGTGTCTATATGACCAAAAACCTAACCACAAGAGTGGAGTGTTGGTCAAGATGAGCATTGTAGAAGAAGGAGCCGTCGGAGAAGATGGTGGAGTGTGGAACCGAAGGCGGCAACATGATCTCGCCCCGTTCCCGTAGCGTTAACGTGTCCAGGACCCAGAATCGAGAGGACTGACCTCGTCGCAGAAAGAGCGAAGAGTTACAGAAAGACAGTGTGCAGTTGCGGCTGTAAGCAGAAAAAAGCTTGTTCAAAGGTGGATCAAACCTTTGATGAGTTGATGAAAACTTCTTCGGTGAGTTCAATATCCACAACTCTCTTCTTTGTAACTATTTGAAAAATGTTTATTAAATGATTTTTTTTTTCATCAAAAAAAGAGAAACTGAAATAAAGATCGTCCAGCTTTGATAGCAACCTCGCTCTCTAACTTTTTTTCTAAAAATTTAGGACTCCGGTATAGAAAAGGACTATGACTCCTTGAGGTTATATGCGAAAACTAAAATCTGCTTTATCGCTAATAGGGCTTCAATAAAAATCTAACACTTCTACCAGAACTCAAGAATCCCTTTAAAAAGATTGGATCAAAAACGCTTTAGCTCCGTGACATTAAGAATGAAGTTATTTAAAATCTACTGTTGCTAGTTTTGTGATACGGTGCGGCTTAATTGAACACTATCCAAGTGCTTTCTTGAAGAATCCTCAGCGGTACTACATTACCCGAAAAATTGATTGAGTAAAACCTAGTGCAAGACGAAGGCTCAAAATTGAAAAAAACCCGGATAATTGAACTTGATAACGGGTTAGTTAACCGATGGAGGGAAAGAAGTTTGAACTTTAATAGAATGGGAATCAACTACGAACCTGGCCTTCATCATCGTGTTACTGGCATATATCTTGCCAGCGACCGTCTCCGACATCCCGCTGCCGATCTTGAACATTCCGATGTAGTTGAGGACATAGATGTATGCGCCGTCACAGGCAATGGCGCCATTCAGGCGGCGCTCATCATCCGGCGTTTCAGGAGAGGAATCGCTCGGAGTTGCGGTTAGGTCGATGAATGAGAGGACTGCATGCTCTGTTAGAGAATAAGTCCACCAGTCGGCCCTGCATTAGTGCTGATTAAAATAGGGCTGGTGTACAATTATAGGGATAGAAACACAGGGCTGCTCACTCTTCTTCTTCTTCTTCTTCCTCGCGCTTGTTCCCGCCTCGCGGCAGGGTACGCGCTCCCCTGAGATGCAGGTCAGACCTATCCTGGTAGAACCAGTGGCTGCCTGCTAGATCACTGCTAGTAGTGATCTAGCAGGCAGCCACTGGTTCTACCAGGATAGGTCTGTCCTGCATCTCAGGGGAGCGCGTACCCTGCCACGAGGCGGGAACAAGCGCGAGGAAGAAGAAGAAGACATACATACATATGTATTTTTCATTTCTTTATTCCAAGCACATGAGATATCATGAAAACACAAACAAAACATGGACCATGTAAACTTCATTCAAGGTTTTTTGTGTTGAACCTTTTTTGTTCTGAGAGAGAGAAACAGAGAGAGAGAGAGAGAGAGAGAGAGAGAGAGAGAGAGAGAGAGAGAGAGAGAGAGAGGGAGAGAGATAGAGAGCAAACACTGTAATTTGTTGTTTAAGGTTTTCAACTTTATGCTATCAGTGAATATTATTCTCCAATTTTTCTCCGACTTTGGAGTCTTCAATACAATAACGTGAAGTGCACTAAATGGCAGGCTGTGCCCTTCACGTTGTAGATTTGAGGACGTTATAGTATTTTCTCTGAATACGATATTATCTGTAAAACGCACCAACTCATGCTCGTTCAGAACTTATCGGTGAAATGCACCAACTGACGCCTGACTTGACGAAAATGCTGTTTGCTGCACAAAAAGCGCCAACTGCTGCAGGCGGCTAGGGATGGAAATGATATTGAAGTTTCCCGAAGGAGGAGTGTCGCATAGGAAAGACGCGACCGTTGAGAATAACAAGTCGGGCGAGAAGGTGGACACGGCCAAGGCAACCATGCAAGAAGCCGCCTCGTACGACACTTGCGGAGGGCCTGGACGGATATTTGTAAGTAGTATGTAATTAACGAGACTCAAGAGGAACAGAGAGAGAGAGAGAGAGAGAGAGAGAGAGAGAGAGAGAGAGAGAGAGAGAGAGAGAGAGAGTGAGAGAGAGAGCGAGAGAGAGAGCGAGAGAGAGAGAGACTTGCGCTAGAAGTGATCAAAAGTTTTGCGGGACTTTTTTACTACCTCTAAAATGCATTCCCGAAATGGATCAGAGTGTGATTGAATATCTATGTATCACAACTTGAACAATTTCTATTCAGTACTACTAGTACTCAAGACGGCACCTTCACGGTTCTATTACTTGAGCAGTGCATCTATAGCAGTACAGTATCTCTACAGTAATACAGTATCTCTACAGTATTACAGTATCTATACAGTAATACAGTATCTCTACAGTATTACAGTATCTCAACAGTAATACAGTATCTCTACCGTAATACAGTACCTCGACAACATCAAAAGCTCTTCTGAGTGCTAAGCAACCTTCCATTCGCAGGTTCATGAGCGTCTTTTGTGTGTTCTGCAGCAGGGCGGGAGACTCGTTTCGGTCGATGAGTTGCAAGGAAGAGTGAAGTGCCGAGAGGGCTTCCACACACAGATCGGGGTCCCGCCGGCTGAGCCGCTCCAGCACGGACAGCATGCACTGCACTCCGACCGAGCTCATCGACGAGGACTGGAACAGAAAGAGGGAGAGAGAGGGAAAGAGAGAGAGGGAAAGAGAGAGAGAGAGAGAGAGTGGAAAGATAGAGAGAGGGAAAGAGGAGAGAGTGAGTGAGAGAATAGGGGAGAGAGAGAGATAGAGAGAGTAGAGAGAGTGAGTGAGAGATAAAGAAAGAGACAGACGATGGGAAAGAGAAACAGAGAGAAATAGAGAGACAGAGGGAGAGGGTCCTATTAAAAGAGAGAGAGAGAGAGAGAGAAAGAAAGTGTGGGTGAAAAAGAGTGAGAAAGAAAGAGAAATAGAGGGAGAGAATGTCAGTGAGAGATAGAGAGAAAGAGAGAAAAGAGGGAGAGAAATGAAGTTAAAGATAAAGAGAGAGGTAGAGAGCGAAAGAGAAAGGGAGAGAGTTGAATAGAGATGAACATGAAGAGGGAAAGAGAGAGAAAGACCGAGCGATAAAGAGAAAGAGAGAGATTGTAAATACTTATTACGCTAGATGTCTCTTTCACCACCAGTGTATCTCCTCATGCATCAGCTTCGCGACACTAGAATTGTTGTTGTTGTTGTCTTGCCCATAGGTTCTGTCGAGGGGAGTCCTTTTGGGATAGGTTGGTGGTGAGGATCCTTTTGAGTCCGGAGAGAATTTCTCCGTCTACACTCGCACCGCAGTCGGCGATCCTCTTGGCGAGACCCATTCGTTAACCGGAGAAGGGCAAGAGGTTATTTTACTGGCGCCTCGACTCGCCATTGGAAAGTATAGCGGAGTATCGGCTGATGTTTTGTCCGGTGAAATGCCCAGGCCGGTCCGGCATCGCCCTCCTTTGACGAGCTATACTACCCAGTTTTGGTCCGCGGCGGGATTTCTCCCGCTACCTCCCAGCACGAATTCTTCGTAGGAAGGCGTCCCTCTATCCGCCACCTGAGGTCGCGCTCGATTCTGGACTGGATAATCCGGCTCCATCCGTGATAGGCTCTTAAGGCTGTATAGTCACGAATGGCCACTGTTGCCAGTGTGTTTTGAGTCTCAAAACACACTGGCACTCAAAACACTAGAATTCGACAGCATTTCATCTAACCTGGTCCGGTGGTCTCGTCGGTGAGTTTAGCGCTCGTGCAGCCTCACCAGGGTGGCGCCCACTCTGAACGTCCGTCTCGTTTCGATTTACCGAATCGGCTGATGAACCAGGTGACCCGGTGTACGCAGAGTACCTGGAAGGAGAATTTTTACTTACTGGCTCATTCTGGTTAATTTTAGTCCCTTTAAGAGAGAAATTCGCTATAGAGATCGCTAAAAAGTTAGCAACTACCTACCCGATAGTAAATATAATCTCTTACAAGATTCGCTCGGCCAATAAAGTGCCAGTCTCTCAGAACAACAACAGCGCAGTCACGAGTTCAGTTTTCTTGGCTTGTCAAGAAACAATGGGTTAAATTTTTCCCAAAAGATTTTATTGACAAGTTGAGGAAACTAGGGTAAAAGTAGTTTAGTAAAGTAGAGCTCGAAGTTTAAGTAGAACGTTGTATCAGAGATAAGAAACTTTTTCTGAAAACCGAATGATTCAGTTTTACTCAAATCGAACAAAAAATAAGAGAACATTCAAAATAACATAAAACAATATGTCATTAAATGTCATTAAACAGTAAGCGAGAGACAGAAGAGAGAGAAAGAGAAGAAGATGTGAG
>OZ057406.1:37150549-37486374 GCA_964056735.1 Allodiplogaster pararmata | reverse complement strand
AAATAAGAGAACATTCAAAATAACATAAAACAATATGTCATTAAATGTCATTAAACAGTAAGCGAGAGACAGAAGAGAGAGAAAGAGAAGAAGATGTGAGGAAGAGAAAGATCAAATGAGTAGCAATTATTGTCATTAGACAGTAAGAAATCGCAACTGTCATTATACAGTAAGAAATCGAACGCTATCCAAGTCTCTGTGTGTTTCACCCATGTCAAATCAAGTCATTCTCCGTCAAAAGCCGATTCGCTTATAGAATCCTAATAACGTCATAAGTATAAGGAAAATTTTTTTATTAATTTTTATTATTCATTACGACTAATAAAGAGAAGTTTAGGGTTAGATATTCTATAAGAAACGAGAATTAGTCATTCGGGTTACTTAAAGAGCATTACACCAGACAACTAAATCAGAAAATATGTATCATCAAAAGAGTCTATAAAACGACTGCTTTGAGCAGGTGTAAATAGAATAAAAAAATGGAAACATGGAAACATGATGAGTAAAAACGATTAAAAGTGCGGAATTGAAAAGCCGGAAAATGTGAAAAATGAGAATCGGAAATATCAAACAAAGTTGAACTTAAGCAAAAAATTTTGAAGGAGGAAAATGGAAAGTTGAACAATAATATTTGAAAAATTTAAAAGTTGAAGAAGAAATATTGATAAGGTTAAAAAGGAAAATTTAGAGCGGAAAAAAAGGAAACTGGAAAAGTGACCACTACCCTAAGCAGTCTACCCGTTCCTACACTCTGCACTCTTCCACTCGGGTTCTCAAACCAATCGGAGAGTAAAAACAGAGGAAACAAGAAAGAAGAATGTCCAGAATCGATGATGCTTAATGCTCTATGATGAATGATGAGAGGAACGCGATAGGCTTCCCTCCATATGTTTCGTTGCAGTTCATTCATTCAGTTATCGAATCATCTCCGAATAGTTTTCTTCCTGCGGTGGAAAAAGCTCCACCGAAAAGACTTAGAGAATGAATGTATAAGCAGAAATGAATGAATGAATGGTTTGATGAATGAATGAGCATGGATGAATGACTAAATGAATCAATAAATGAATGAATCGGTTTTGGACGAATCTCACGACGTTGTTCAAGAATAATAGCTGAATAAACTTGATGCTACTAATTGATATTGAGACGAAGGAAACAGAGTTGTTTGTTTTCAAAGCCGATTTTAAAAAAAAACAGCTCATTCCAGAGGTCTATGTATATGTATGTATATATATAATTATTATGTATGTGTATATATAATTATTATGTATGTATATATATAATTATTATGTATGTATATATATAATTATTCTAGATCACTCAAATGTAATAAAAATTCTATGCAGAAACTACATATTCGTACAAAAAGCAACCAGTTATAAACAGAAAGGAAGTGGGAAAGAGAGATAAACAGAGGTTTATAGTGGAAGACCAGAGAGAAACAATGAAGATTATCAAGTGTCAGAGAGACGATGAGGTAATTATCTTGAGAAGGATGCACACCGAGCAAGAAGAGGAGTAGAGAGTAATAAAAGTAACAAAAAAGAGTACAAAAAACGAGGAAAATGAGAAACTTACTCTCTCAGTAATTGATCAAGAAAACATTATCTCAAAAAATTCGGTTACCAGTTATTCATTTCATGTTTAACAGTGTCCACAAACCCGTGTTCTTCACTGTGTTCTTATGATGCTTAATTTCTATTATATCTGAGCATAAACAGTCGATAAGTTTTTGGAATTTTATGTTTGAAAGCCAAGTGCCTTTTGTGCGAAGTTTAGACTTGGTATTGACGCAAAAACTCTTTTCTTTTGACTTCTTACACGCCTTATCATAAAATTGTATCATTTTAAATTGCTTTCGACATGAAGCCATTTTAATTGTAATTTGTTTTTTGAACTGATCTTTTATTAGTAAAATGCAACACAACCTGAGGAGAATGGTCCTCGCAATGGCATTGAGAGCGAAGGCTGATGGTGCTGCGACCACGTAGATGAGTTCCTCCATTCTGGCCGCGATGCATCTTTCCTCTCTTTTCTTATCTTCAATCAAACTTTTCAATTTTTTCACGGTGCAAAAAGATGATTGGGTTTAATTTCGCTTCGGTGACTAGGTTTTGTACATGCCTTAACACCTCAAAAACTTTTCTGATTCAAAAGAAACTCCTTCAATCCTCTTCTGACGATTTATGAATGTTTATTCAAAAAGCGTTGGGCACAATTGAGAGGCGCCTGCTTGGAACGATATAGCATTAAATCATTGCCACGAAAAACCTGGTTCAGCTAGCGGGATCACACTTTTCTTACCGGGAATAGGTTACCTACCACTAAACAAAAAAAACACAATAAAAAATATTTCAGTTCTGAAATGTGAATTTTTTTTAAAAATCGTATTATGTTGTTTATATAGTTCATGATATATGAATGACTTGAGAGGTCCATAAAGGTATGAACCAATTGAGAAACTATTGTATATTATCACAGTCTGTCACAGAAACTAAGTTGTCCCATGAGATCCTCGCACAAGAGACATCCTCGATGTTTCGAGTTAGATAACTGCAATAGTACGAAAATTTACATGATAATCACTAACCGGCTTCCGAATCTTCTGTCTCTTCTATCGCGGTAGGCAGGTGCAAAACCTGCCCTCTCGGCGGTAGGCGGACAAAGTGCCTCAACAGGTTGCCAAACTCGGCAGAGTTCTTCGTCTTCTCCTCGAAAGGTTTTGAGTCGGGTGTGTTCGGGAGAAGTTCATCCTCTTCTCGCACGATGTTGCGCAGGAAGTATGACATCAGCTGGTGTTTACTGCAATCTCTCACGGCATCTGAAAGAAGTTAAACAGTTCGGAGTGGACAGCGTAACACGCTGGGGGTCAAGAATTACAAGAAAGGACACACACATACGTACATACTACACGAGAGTGTGAGAGAGAGAGTAAGAGAAGGAGAGAGAAAGATAGTTAGAAAAAGAGAGAGAGGTAAAGGGTGAGAGACAGACAGAGAGGTATGAAGAGAAACAGGGAGGGAGAGAGGAAAAAGATAGAAAGAGACAGAGGAAAAAGATAGAAAGAGACAGAGAGATAGAAAGAGACAGAGGAAAAAAGAGAGGGAGAGAGAGATAGATAAACAAGCATGCTCTCATTCTTTCTTTTCTCAGTCTCTCCCGTATAAGCAGTCAACCAGCCGCCTCCTCTCTCTGCAATCGATTTACCCCCCCCCCCTTCCCCCTCCCGGGTACTCCGTATGAGGATCGGGATGAATCCTCTAATGAATGCATGGAAGTGGCGATCCAATCTCCTGCCCGTCAGGCCAGCTGTCCGTCTAATGATGGATGCAACCCATCTTCAGACTGTCTTAAAGCTTTTCCTCAATTGTTCTCTTCACCCCTCTCCTCCTCATTTTGCCAAGATGCGTTCGAATGGAGCAGTGAAACAACGTTGGATAGCAAAGGATTCAATAGCGCAGTACTTGACAGAACCAAAAAAATGGTGCTGCGTTTGTGATTGAAGGTGCACGAGTTGGGGTGTTTACATATGAAAGAGGCTTTTTCGGAAGGCATTGGGTTGAAGAGAGGGGCGAGAGAAGCAGAGAGAGGAAATGGAGAGGAGAGAGCGTGCACCTGGCCGTCATGACGAGAGAAAAGAGCAAAAGCGAAAAAGAGAAAGGTAGATAGACAGGAATAGAGAAGGAGAGAAAGAAAGAGAAGAAAAGAGAGAGGGAGGAAAGATAAAGAATGAGAGAAAAGGTAGAATAGAGAAGGAAATAAAAAAGAGACGGAAAGCGAGAGGGGAAAAAGAGAAAGAATTAGAGATAGATAGAAAGAGAAATGGAATGGAATAAAGATGGAGAGAAAGAGAGAGACTCTGGGTAAAGGGAAAAAAGAGAAAACAAGAGAGAGAGAGAGAAAGATAGAGAGAGAGAGGATGATAATGAGATATAGAAGTGGAAGAAGTTCTACTGCTATGTTGGCTCTTTAGTTATCATGAACTGGGTTGGAAAGAAAACTAGTGTGTTAAAGTTAGATTTAAAGATCAAGAGAATGTCAATACTAATCCTTTCGAAAGTGACTTCAACGTAAGTGAAAATACTACAACAACAAAAAAAAGCTTTTCTATCAAGAGCTTGTGAACGATTCGGAAGTTTTTTACGGAGATACTGAGGAGAGAGATACATACTTATTTATTTTGCAATGAAATTAACCTTATAAAAAAAAGAGAAAAACACTTTTTTCGAAGCTCCGTCCCTCTATCTTTAGATTCAGAAACTAATATATTAAAACTATACTAATTAATGTATTTAAGTGATCATAGACCGAGGGAACCCTCGGTACGATTTACAATTTTCAATGTTTGAGTATGAATGAAAGGGTTGATGAGTAAGTTTTGTTTTGAAGAAATGTGTATAAGAGTCTGAGAGTTCTAAGAACTATAATATGTTTTTCATTCTCAACAATCAGCAGCAACTGATTTTGACTTAACAATTTTGTATTTTATTGTATTGTTTATTCCATGTACAGAATGGGTCGGGAAGATGAGAAAAGGAAGAATGAGCATGGACTGTGTTTCGTGTAAGGCACCAAAGAGGCTTTTGGCGGTGGGGCGGTGGTTTACAATGGAACTAAGTTGAACACAAACTTTAAAATTTTGAAAGAAAAATAGTTTCATCAAAGCGGATACTCGATAGATATCTATGTTTTCTATCATCTAAACATGGTTTCTGAGACTTAGGTCTGTACTACTGTATGTATTATTATTTTGTTTCTTGTTGTCTTACACATAAGACCGATTAGAAAAGTTTACTTTATTTGAGGCTTCGTCGATTGCAGCTCCTACTTTCTCTGATTGAGGCCCCTATTTTTTCCGATTCTTTTGTTTTATTTTAGTGAGACAAACCCAGTTCGCACTAGTGAAATTTTCATTGTACATTGTTAATAGCATTTTCTACCCCCCCCCTCCCCTCCCCTAGTTAAGCAACCTTTTGCTTACACACACCGCCACTAGAAAGACAGTCCATGCATTTCCGCTATTGTTATTGTTCATTGTGAACCGAAGTTGAATATAATCTGTGCAAGGAATAAAGAATGAATGAATGAATGAATGAATGAATTAGTTTTTAGATACATATGTCTTTGTAAGGGTGCGGTGAATTGGCAGAAGATTGTGTAATTATTCTTATGTTCGTTGCCCTTTCCGGTCAGATCCGCTTGAACGGACTAGACATGTTGGCAGTGTTTGCATGTTTCTCCCTCTACCGTTGGTACATATAATTGAATAAACCATCGCACGAAAAAAGGTAGTCCACCGGGCGGGATCGAACCCAGCCATCTCTTCTGAATCCGGGAGCAAGCGCGTTACCATCACACTACGGTGACACATTGTTATTCCGTGCGATAGTGCTATATAAAAGGTTCAATCGCCTTGCTCGTGGTACATATAGATCGAGCAGCCACCGGTTTCACTAGATTGTGCCTGTAACTCATATCAGGAGAGATGTACCCTGTCTCTATGCGGAATCAGGCGCTAAGAAGCCGTTTCTATGTCATATGGCTTTGCTTCTCTCGGAAACTCAACGTCTAAGTTGTTTACTTGCAACTGTACTGAAATGTTTTCAAATCATCTTTGGACTATTATTTAAGAAGTTTGATGAGTTGATTAGCACTGCGCACTGTTTGCGTTTATGCCCCCCTTACCAGAGGTTCCATCGGTCAGATGAGAGTGGCATTTTTTGATACGGTCTAGTTAGCCTAAGCCGTACCGCCTCGTTAGCGTAAACCTTTCCTAAGCCTAAGCTTTCCTAAGTTTTTTTAATGTTAAAAGAATTGTAAAACTTTTTTTTGTATATGTAAATAATTCAAACGTATGTATGAGCCATGGAACCTTTGGTAGGGGGGGGGGGCATAAACGCAAACAGTGCCATTAGCTCGAGTTTTTTTTCAGTTTTCGAGAATTAGCGACGCAAACTCTTGTTGAATGGTATGCAGAGGTGGAACCACAATATAATCTGACTTCATCAGAGAATGGTTCAAGTTTCGATTTTTTTTTATTTAGATACTAAATGATTTGGGAAAAATTTCTTATGGTCTATTTACCCCAAAGCTTGACGTATCTACATATGTGTCAAGTGCTTTCAACCCTGTGCACTTGTAGTGCATACGTTGAATAGTTACGGCCACCTCTAAAACGCGGCTTCTAAGCTTTCTGGTTATCTAGTTTTTTTAATTATATTGCATTAAGTTCGAGTAATTTGAGAGTTTCAACTATGTTTATAGTTCGCTGAAATTTTTTTTCGAATGTTGTGCCGTGTGCTTCACTGTTTCGTGTTTATAGATTCTTATGTTTTTCAAGAAGAAAAATGTATTTCAGATACTTCAAAGTTCTTCAAATGGAAGAGCAAGAATCGAAAAGGACTTTCATCAACTTCCTGCTTTTCTTTCTGATATCTTTCGGGGATGCTCAAGTTCTCCTCACCAAGGTAGTTTTTCGCACTGAAATAGATTATTGAATTTATGTGTAATCTGTAAAAAAAACTGTATTTCTCTTCAACTTGTTATCTAATCTGTTGTTGTTGCCGGCAAGCAGCCCGCATCGAAGACTTTTGGTTATGAACACTCTCTTTAATGAGAGAGGTTCTCGTGTTGTTCTTCGGAAGAGATGCGTCCCGAGAAGGGTTTTGATGTCCTTTGCAGTCCTGAGACTGTCATGCTGCACCTCGTGAAGGTGGATACGTTGTAGCAACCTGTCCATGCTATACTTGTGAGTGGGTTTTCAACCCGGACTAGCATCATTTTGATTAGGAGTAGAGTCGTCTCGCCTGTCGTTGACCGGAGATAGGCAAGAGGCTAGTTGACTGGCGCCTCGACTCGCCATTGAAAAGTATAACGGAGTATCGGCTGATGTTTTGTCCGGTGGCTTGCCCAGGCCAGTCCGGCATCGCCCTACCTTTTTTATTCATTTATTCATACATCAAGAAGATGTTACATCAATGTCGGAGAGAAAAAAATGCGTGAATAATATTATTTATAAAAAGCAACAGTAAAGTTTAGAGGGAAAAAAATGCTAAGATGGGGGGAAGGGGGGAAGGCAAACCCTCCCCAGAAGGCAAACCAGCAGCAACCAGGCAGTGCATCTCACGCAAGGGAGGGACTGGCTCTCAGGAAGAGGACTGAGGATGTACCGGGAAGCGGACCGGTAGGCAACTGAGTCTGGTGCGCTGATCTGGATCTGAGGAAGGGTAGGAGAAGAGGCGGACAATTTCTTTAAATCAGAGATCATTTATATCAATTTCTAGAAAACCTAATAGATTCGGAAGACATAAAAGCTTTGCTTTCAAAGCACTATAGCTACACAAACAGAAATCACCGAGCTTGTTCAGATAGAATGTGGTTCTATATGCAAATGAATATTTAAGGTTCAATCTATTATAGGAAGATGTGGCGAGGCGGAAAGAGGAAACTCTCCCATTTGTTGGTTTGAATATATAGAAGGAACTAATTGGCAACGAGATATCACCACGAACGATCTTAAGAGCAAGGATAATATCAATAACTGTTCTACGTGTATATAATGAATTCAGATTAAACAGAGTTAGTCGGCTAGAATAGGATGGAACTAATCTATAAAAACTTGAACTAACATTACAGCGATGAACAACAAGCTTAGTGAAAATGTGTTGAACTCTTTCGAGACCACGTATATCTCTCTTAAGGTACGGTGACCACACAGGACTGGCGAACTCAAGTATTGGCAAAACATAGCTTTTAAAGCAACGTAAATATACATCATGTTTATTACATGAGAGAGATCTGAATATATTAAAAGTGGTACCTAGCGCCTTTTTGATTGTCAACTCAATATGTAACTTGAATGTAAGATTGTCATCGATAAGGATTCCTAGATCTCTAATGCACTCGCCACTTTTGATAGGTACACCATTGAGTATATAGGAAAACCTAGGGTTTGATTTCCCCATATAGAGAACGCTAGATTTCTCTTCCGCAATATTCAGTTGCCATGCATCACAGTAATCCGCGAATCTGCTCAATGCTGTTGCAAGCTGTGCCTGTGCAGTAGAGAGGTCTCGAGAGTCATAACTTGTGTAAGCCTTTATGTCATCTGCAAACAATCGATATTCGACAAGTGGGAGTCGTGAGAAAACATTGGCAATATCTGATATGTATACCAAGAAAAGAAGCGGGCCTAAAACACTACCCTGGGGAACGCCACTAGAAGCATATTTAATGGAAGATGAAGAATTACCTACTTTAACTAAGAAAGTACGTTCAGTTAAGAATGATTCAAACCAATCAAGGAGGTTTCCTCTAATACCGAATTTCTCGAGTTTAAATAGGAGTTTGCCATGTGACACAACATCGAACGCTTTGGCTAGATCAATATAAACAATATCCGTAGATCGATTTAGATCAAGAGATTTACGCCACTTTTGTGTACACTCAAGAAGTTGGGTAGTTAGTGACTTTCCACGTACAAATCCATGTTGTTCCTCTGGTATAACTTTATGTATCTGAAACCAATGTTCGAGTTTTCTTTTCATAATCCTTTCTAGAACTTTACATGAACTAGGTGATAAAGAAATCGGTCGAAATTCACAGACATTCTTAGGAGCTATAACCTTAGGGATAGGAATCACGTATGTCCGTTTCCAAAGATTCGGAATGGAACCAGTAAGAATGGACTGATTAAAGATGATAGCAAGAGGTTCAGCCATGTCTAAAGCACATTTTTTGTAGATTATGGAGGGAATTCCATCGGCGGGTAGAGTACAACTTGACTTCAACTTTTTCAGAAAGTAACTAACCTCTCCCGGAAAGATCAATGAGAAAGGCATAGATTTATCAATAAATCCCTCATATTTAGGGAGAACTCCATTATCGGTGATGTATACAGAAGAAAAATACACAGCCAGCGCTTCAGCTTTATCCTTTTCAGATCGAAGAACTCTTGAACTAGCATCGACCAATGAACCAGTGATTCCGGAAGTATTTTTGTTGGATTTTAACCGCGTTCCAATGTAGTTGTAGAATTTCTGCGAATGATTATTACTAAGAAGTTCATTTTCTTTATTCCGTAAATACTTTTTGATTTCTCTATCAAGCTTAACACATACTCTGGAATAGAGGTCTTGGACTGGTCTTAAACCAATCTTTTGGAAGAGAGCTAATTTGTGAGCATAGAGACTTTTGATATGTGGAGGGTACTTCTCAAATGCTACCCTTGACTTTCTGAGAGGAACAAACTTAGGGAAAAGAGAGGACACATGATTCACAAACCGATTATAAAGGTCATCCATGTCAGAAAAACCGTTGAATAATCTATCCCAATCAGTAAGATAGAGGCAATTACCGATGAAGTTGAAATTAGCTTTACTGAAATCATATGACTGTTCATACATAAGGGGTTCTAACGGATTTTCTAATTTGAAAGAGATGGAATTGTGGTCTGAATTCTTGAAAGGGATATTAACTTTACATTCACTTACTAGTTCCGGGGAAGATATAACCAAATCAAGAAATTTGAGACCTCTAGTTGGTTCAGAAACATGTTGTACAAAACCCATAGACTCTACAAAGTCTAAAAGCAGTGATGTTTGTCCACAGCTGGAGACCGGGTTTAGCCAGTCTAAATGTATGTTGAAGTCTCCCAAGAGTAAAGCTGGATTCGAAGTGGCAAGAAAAGAAGTTAAAAAATCAAAAAGCTCTCCATCCTGAGATGTAGAAGAAGAAGGTGGACGATATACCAGGGCTATGCGAATGCTACTCAAATTTAGAGGACTGTAAAGCTCTAAAATTAGTACATCTGTCGGAGTTTTTTCTGTTGAAGAAATATGATTTACTTGAAGATATTCTTTGAAAATAATTGCAACTCCTCCACCTCTACTAGAACGATCCCTTCTTATAACTTTGTATGGGTAGTGAAGAATCAATTCAGAGTCTTTTATTCGGCTATTCAACCAGGTTTCTGTGATGAACAAAACATCAGGCTGCTCAGTACAGAGCAGATAATGTAAGTCAAATATTTTGTTAACCACGCTTCTAGAATTCAAAAGAATACAGAAAAGATTGACAGAAGTAGAGGTGCGACTGGTAGATGGCGAAGGGCCAAGACTTCCTAGTTTAACAAACCATCGGGAATCGTTGTACGTCTACCAGACGCTATCTCATCTCGCAACCATATTTCGTCTCTGTAGATCACGAAACGCGAAGATGGATCTCTTTTTCTTAGATCAGACAGAAATGTTCGATAAGCTGCTACCTTTTTTCTTTCTTCAATTGTCATACTTTTCCTGATGAACACATTTTGAAAGTGAGAAATAGATCTCAGTTTACGAGCTTCTTTGAGAGTCATGAGCATGAACGATCTGGCAGGCAACACAACCTTTACCAGTCTCGCAGAACCATCGTCACGTGTTTTACCCATGCGAAAAACCATCTGAGGAATGCACTCTACTCCAAGTGCAGAAAGAATATTAACCACAGAATCAAAATCCTGCGAGGCTTTTCACCTGGAGACCCCGAACTATCCTTCAAGTTACAGAAAACGAGAGACCTGGATCGCAAATGATCCTCATAGTTGACTTGACTCGAGATAGAAGGATTTATGACATTTGAGCTGGTTGAAGTTGGTAAAGAGACCGACCTATTCGTTGTATTTTGAGAAACTTGTGCAGTTGAAGAATTTGAAACCATTTTTTTTGATTACGAGTAGAGTCGTCTCGCCTGTCGTTGACCGGAGATAGGCAAGAGGCTAGTTGACTGGCGCCTCGACTCGCCATTGAAAAGTATAACGGAGTATCGGCTGATGTTTTGTCCGGTGGCTTGCCCAGGCCAGTCCGGCATCGCCCTACCTTGACGGGCTATACTACCCAGTTTTGGTCGGCGGCGAAATTTCTCCCGCTACTTCCCGGCACGAATTCTTCGTAGGGAGGCGTCCCTCTATCCACCACCTGAGGTAGCGCTCGAATCCGGACTGGATGATCGGCTCCATTCATGACAGGCTCTAAAGTGTTGAATGTTCCGAGTGAACACGTTTTCAAAAAAGCTGTCATCAAAATCATTGATACACTTTAGTCTTTCCGTTTCGAATCAGCAGACATATGGATGTAATTATTCGACACTATGACGCGCTCTGTAATAAATTGTTACAAGAATTGTCATAGATTTCTTTTCTTTTTTTCTTTTCTTCTTAAAGACACCATTGTTATCTGTGGTTTTTTAATGTTTGTTTTTGCACAAGTGTAGATAATAAATAAATAAAAATATATATATATATATATATATAACACTGTTGCCATTGTGTTCCGAGTGTTATCTAATCTAATAGTGGTCTCTGTATGATCTACAGAAAATCATGAATTAGTCAAATTCCAGAGTGTGCAGAGTAATCAATGAAGTGTTTTTTTCTTTAATGAAGTGACTTTTTCAGCCTCCAAGTCAAGCCGCGCAAGAAAAGGCATTGGCGAAAAAACAGCAGAAATTAACGTTCGGTCAGTTTTTGAATGTTAAAAAGCTCCATTAATTCTTTTTGTAATGATACTATCAATGATCACTAACGCTTAAATTTGTAAGTTCGGGCCATTAGTGGAAAGTAAAAAGGGAAAGAAGAGACGTTGTTCACCTTTTTTTTTCAGAAAAGAATTATTGTGAGGTGCAAATTCAACTTGGTCTGAATTCTCATTCACTGCAATTTACAGTGAACGCAAAATATCAATCCTGATTGTAGAATGCACATTACCGTTTCTCAATTGAAGTTGGGGTTTCTTTTATGAGGTGAGGGAAGTGTGTGTGTTTTGGCCCCAATTTGAATGTACTCCCGACACAAAAAAGTATTCAATGATCCATTTATTGGCTTTCAAGGATGATGCATCAAATTACCGTGTGATAGAATATGTGAGTTATGAATTACAGAATCATGGAATATGCAAGTACAAATTATAAGTTTAGGCGAACATGGGCACGAAGGTTATGGTGATATAGAAAGGGGAAGGGGTCGGTCTCGGGCTCGGTCTACATGACCGGTATCTCGGTAGGTCGTGGGAGGGGTCGGTCTACATGAACGAAATCTCGGTGAGTCGGGGGAGGGATCGGTTTCGGGCTCGGTCTAAATGACCGGTATCTCGGTAGGTCGGGGGAGGGGTCAGTCTCGTACTCGGTCTACATGACCGGGATCTCGGTAGGTCGAGGGAGGGGTCAGTCTCGTACTCGGTCTACATGACCGGGATCTCGGTAGGTCGTGGGAGGCGTCGGTCTCGGGCTCGGTCTACATGACCGAAATCTCGGTGAGTCGGGGGAGGGGTCGGTCTCGGGCTCGGTCTACATGACAGGGATCTCGTTAGGTCGAGGGAGGGGTTGTTGTTGTTGTCTTGCCCAACGGGTGGATCTTCCTTCGCGAGACACTGGAGGAAGTCGTTGAGGCTCTCGACCCTCCAGCGTTACAAGCCCACACTCTCTCTCCTCTCTCTCTTTTTTAAAATTATTTTTTTAAACTCTTTTTTTTGGAGAGATTCAGGGAGGGGTCGGTCTCGGGCTTGGTCTAAATGACCGGTTTCTCGGTAGGTCGTGGGAGGGGTCGGTCTCGGGCTCGGTCTGAATGACCGGTATCTCGGTAGGTCGTGGGAGGAGTCGGTCTCGGGCTCGGTCTACATGACCGGTATCTCGGTAGGTCGTGGGAGGGGTCGGTCTCGGGCTCGGTCTACATGACCGAAATCTCGGTGAGTCGGGGGAGGGGTCGGTCTCGGGCTCGGTCTACATGACCGGGATCTCGTTAGGTCGAGGGAGGGGTCGGTCTAAATGACCGGTATCTCGGTAGGACGTGGGAGGGGTCGGTCTACATGAACGAAATCTCGGTGAGTCGGGGGAGGGGTCGGTCTACATGACCGGTATCTCGGTAGGTCGTGGGAGGGGTCGGTCTCGGGTTCGGTCTACATGACCGGGATCTCGGTAGGTCGGGGGAGGGGTCGGTCTCGGGCTCGGTCTTCATGACCGGGATCTTGGTTGGTCGAGAGAGGGGTAGGTCTCGAGCTCGGTATAAATGACCGGTATCTCGGTAGGTCGTGGGAGGGGTCGGTCTAAATGACCGGTATCTCGGTAGGTCGTGGGAGGGGTCGGTCTCGGGCTCGGTCTACATGACCGGTATCTCGGTAGGTCGTGGGATGGGTCGGTTTCGGGCTCGGTCTAAATGACCGGTTTCTCGGTAGGTCGTGGGAGGGGTCGGTCTCGGGCTCGGTCTACATGACCGGGAAATCGGTAAGTCGGGGGAGGGGTCTCCATCATTCTCTTCCATAGGCTCTCATAGACCTCATAATAGGGCGTGGCATCCCGTATCGGCGTGGCATCTCATATACATAGGCCTCAGGCGTAACAATAAATATATTTTTCGTGATTATTTCAATTCCTTCCAGGCTCGTTTCTATCTTTGTTATTTTTATGGAGTATAAATTGAAGAAAAAGTTGAATTTTTGACGAAAATAATCCACAACCCGATCACTCTTTTCAGACTGCTCATATGCTCATCTTCACAAAACCTTAGACCACCCCCTTTCTCTTCACAACACCTTAGACCCCCTACCTCTTCACAACACCTTAGACCCCCCCTCTTCACAACACCTTAGACCCCCCACTCTTCACAACACCTTAGACCCCCCTCTTCACATTACCTTAGACCCCCCTCTTCACAACACCTTGATGATGATTGTTGCCCATGCGGTTCCTTTGACGTTGAAAGGGGGGGTCCACGAGCTCTCGGTAAAAGCTCAAGCACACAGTCACACTCACTCACTTCTCTCTTTCTCTCTCTTTCTCACCATGTGGTGGGATTCGGCTCTGTGCAGATAAATTGAGGGACAAATCCCTTATTTATTGCCTTGTCTTGCTGCCACGCGGGACTTATTGCCTTTACTTCAACAACCGACGAAACGAAAGGAATTACAGATATTCAGAAAATAATAATAACACCAGATTGACAAAGAGAGAGGTCACTGACCAAATTTACAAGAGGTAAAGATCACAACACCTTAGATCCCCCCCCTCTTCACAACACCTTAGACCTCCCCCCTCTTCACAACACCTTAGACCCCCCTCTTCACAACACCTTAGACCTCCTCCCTCTTCACAACACCTTAGACCCCCCCTCTTCACAACACCTTAGAATGCCTTCAATTCCATAAAATACTTATCTCTGTTCAAAACTTCCCCGACTCTTTTGAACTACTAAAAAACACCTCCGTTTTCAGAGCACTTGGGAATCTCCTTCAAAGACCTCGAGCGGGTCGGTGAGGAGAGCGGCAAGAAGCAACCAACTACGCCTCCTTTGACATCGGGAGAAGAGTATGTCTCTGAGGTAGTACCTCAGATGTACACATCAGAAGGGGGCTTAAGGAAGAAAAGAGAAAAGTCAATACAGTAGTTTATATGTCATTAGCACTGTTCAGAGTTAGGAAAAAACGACCGTTCTGTGAGTGAGAGAGTCTATAACAATGAAAATCTCTTCAATCTTTCCCTTTAACTCTAGCTCGCTTCTCTTTATCACAGACTCTCCAGCTCAAAAACAGTAGTCATACTGTTGTGTGTAGTCATACTCAAAAACAGTAGTCATTAGTAGTCATACTAGTAGTCATAGTCATAAAAACAGTAGTCATACTCAAAAACAGTAGTCATACAGTAGTCATAAGCAGTGCTTGTGATCTATGGAATAAAGTCAATACTTTCATTAAGGTCAACATTCAGGCTGATCTTATCCATTTCGCAAAAGAGGCTTGTAGATCATCATTGAAAAAAAAACTGATTCTGACGTAACAGCAGACTTTTGAAAGACACCGAAAGCGTGTAGCGAAAACTAGAGAGGTATCCAAACAAAACACAATTCACAAGCTTTTCTGGACAGCGCATAAATTTGCGCATAGGTTTTACCTTGCGCCTAGATTTGCGCACAAGTTTTACCCGCAGTGAGATTTAGGAACATTACCGTTGAGATTAGTTCTCGTTCAATCAATCGCCGTTCAGATCAAGGCCTGTTTTGATCATTCACTTTCGAGTTGAATGATTATCTAAATTTTTTAAAAATTATTGAGCAGTCAAGTCAATACGCAAAAAGACTGATTTTTTTCGTGAACAAACTTTGATTTTAGATGCCTTACAACATGGATTCACCACAACTGCAAACGGCGGACAAGTCCTACGTCCAAGCTTTGAAGTTCCTCGAAAGAGGGCGTCCTCAAGGCACCGAGTCCAAGAAGGCCGCTTACAGATTATTGGAGCAGGCAGCTGAGGCAGGGCACAGGGATGCCATGAAGCTCATAGGTTCGTTGTTGTTGTTGCCGGTTGTAGCCGTCATCGAAGAGCGAGGCCCACGTGATATGTTTCTTTTCGCTTCGTCTTTCGTTGTGTATAAATCGTCAATTTTTTTTTTAAATAGACATCTTCAAGAAGTTTGCCACTTCTCGTGGTTTCTCCCATAAGTCGGTGAGTGAGAGTGTCGTGGGGTCGCCAATGCAATCGAACAGGTGTGCGACGTCATGAGGTGTGGATGAGCATGTTGGGCAGACGTCTGGGATGGACTCATCGATACGGTGTAGATACGAGTTTGTGAATCTGCTGAATCCGGATCGAAGCTGGGAGAGTGTACATCTTGTGCTGCGGGGAAGGTCATATTCTTCCACGTTGATGTCGGGCGGGGGTCTACCTCCGAGAATGACGGCGCCTTTCATTGATTGAAGTTCGCTAGAGACCATCATAGTGTGTATGGCGTTTGCGACGAGTTTCCCGTTGAGAGAATCTGTTGCTATGGAGGCTGCGGACTCGACCGTGTGCTTGCAACTCATGATGTCGTTTTTCATGGTGCGTGGTGGAGCATGACTTTCCAAGAGGCTGTGATGGTTGTGAGCTGGATATATTGTTCTGGCGAGGTATTGAGCGGAGAGCATGTGAAGGTGTGACTTAGTGCGCATGACCTTGGATTCTCTGTGTAAGTGATCGGTGTCTGCCATCTGATGATTGCCCGTGACTACGCGGAGACCGGCATTCTGGGCGCGTTGGATCCTTTCGATGGCCGAAGCGGATAAGAAAGTGGACCATGCGGGGGCGGCGTAACTGGAGATTGCTTGCGAGATAGCTTTGAAGGTTGTCCGTAAGGATTCCTTCTGGTTGCCCCAGGTGCTACCGGCGAGGGCCTTCAGGACGTTGTTTCTCTGTGTCATGCGGGCTGCGATGTCTCTGGCGTGGTAGCTGAACGTGAACATGGTGTCGAAAGTTACTCCGAGGATCTTTGCGAGCTTGACTGTTGGGACGGTGGTTCCTCCGATGGATACGTCCAGGACCGTGTTGTATTCTTTGCTGAAAGGCGTGAGGAGCATGAGTTGACTTTTGGCCGGAGAGATGGTGAGGGAGCGATTGTTCAAGAAGCTTTCGATCCCAGGTATTGCCATACGTACGTACTCCGAGGCGGTGTTGATGTTCGAGTTGGAGGCCCATATGGTAATATCGTCTGCGTAAGTTATTACGTTGGTGTGAGCGCAATCGGATGGGAGGTCGCGTAGATAGAGGTTGAACAGCGTGGGCGAGAGGGCGCTGCCTTGTGGGACTCCGTTTCTGATCAGCCGGGAGCTCGAAAAGGTGTTGCGGAAGAGTGTGCGTCCTGTGCGTCCTCTCAGATACGAAGAGAGCCATTTCTTGATGTAGTTGGGCACGCTTGTGGTCATGAAGAGGTCGATAAGCTTGGTGATGTCGATGCTGTCGAAGGTTTTGGACATGTCGATCGCCATAAGGACTGTGCGCTTCGCTGGTCTTTTCTCATTGAAACCGTCTGCGATGTTCTTAGTGAGCTTCAGGAGTGCCGAAGTGGTTGAGCGGCCCGCCGTGAATCCGTGTTGGTGTTCCGCCGGTGGTATATGGGACTGGATAGTGTTGAGGAGTAGGCGTTCAATCACTTTTGCGACGGGGGAGAGAAGAGAGATCGGGCGGTAGCTTGAGCTGACGGTGGCTTGCTTCCCCGGCTTCAGGAGAGGGATGATGATCGAGGACTTCCATATCATAGGGATCCGGTTAGTGCGTAGTGAATCGTTGATGAGGATAGTGAGAGCGTTGATTCCTCTGGGACCTAGGTTATGTAGGAGTATTGGAGCAAGGCCGTCTGGTCCAAGGGCTGTTGATTTTTTCGTTGCTCTGATGGCTGATGTGACCTCTTTTTCTGAGAAATCGGTGAAGTCGTCGGGGAGAAGTTGTCGTACTTTTCTCATCGTCTGCCTGTTGTACTTGGAGGTTGTGTACGAGACTGGGCGGGTGAAAGCCTTGTTGAGACGGTTGGCTCCTTCTGTGGCGGATGTCACTGGGTCTTTATCGAATCATATGGCGCAGTTGGGTGGGGGTCTCCCTTTGTTGTTTAGCATCTTGAACGTCTTCCATAACTTGTTGCTGTCTCTTTTAGGGTCGAAGCTCTCCATGAATTGTCTCCAGACTTCTCGTTTGTTCTTGTCTGTGGCTCTCTTAATGTTTGGGTTGAGGTTGTTTATCTCAGGGCAGAGCGGGTCGGATTCTCTTTAAGCGTCACGTTGGGACATTCAGTCGCGGATTTCCGAAGTTAGCGCTGTTTCTCTCTTGTGTATTCGACCGCGTGGTATTGTGCTGGCAGCTGCTGATAGCAGGATCTTCCGTAAGAAGGGCTCAGCTTGGGCGGCGGGAAGGTTCGGGAGAGGTGATTCGGCTAGCTTCTCCTCAACTAGCGATTGGAAACGGAACCAGTCTGCTTTGTTGTAGTTCGCGAAGGTCATGCTTCTGTGCGTCCGGATAAAGTTGTTGCTCTCGATTTCGATGACAATGGGTAAGTGATCTGAGCTTCCTGATGTGACTGTTTTCCATGAGGCTTCGGATAGGATATCTTGTGAGCAGATGGAGATGTCGGGCGACGAGGGTCTTCCGTTGGAGGTAACACGGGTAGGAGAGTCTCGGTTGAGTGTAGCGTATTCAGAGTCGTCGATTGCGTTTGCGATGAGAGTACCTCTGCTGTCGGAGGAGTGAGAGAACCATGCTGCGTCGTGAGCGTTGAGATCGCCAAGGATAATGGAGTTGGAACGAGTGAGGAGTAGAGACGAAAGATCTGGGGTGTAACCGTTGCTGCAGGAACTGGTTGGTGGTATGTAGATGTTAGTGACATCAAGGAAGGAACCGTTCTCATAGGTTCGTCTAAGCCATCGGTTATCGATAGGAGGAATAGGTGGTGCGGGGTGGAATTATACGTATAATTATACGATATACATATATGTTTATATATGGTATACGTTTATACGGTATACGTATATGCACCACAGGTAACATTATCGGCATTTACCCACGCGATGATCAGGCAGGAAAGTGTTTCCTGACATCGACTGACGACTCTATGTCATAGTTTAACTGAAAACTCGCAAAAAATTTTTTTTAGGACAGTCGATCTATTGAAAAAATAAAGACATATTTTACGTATGCTCTATGTATTGTTTTCTAACCATGCAACGACCCTCTTAATGGTTACTAGCGCGATATCTCTACATAGATGATGTTGTTTTTGTGCGATGCCTCGGACTAGGACTGCCTTTCTTGATTTCTTCGCAGGAAATCTGTTAGGGAAAGGGTGGAGGAGTCTCGCGACCCCTAGTAATAACAGGAGCAGTGTGGCCGGCGTAGGCTGCTCCACTGATGTGATTCCGCAAATTAGATCTGATTCCGATTTGGGTTTGTTGTTGCCATTTGCCCGTCGACGAGTCGACGGATGCTTCCACGGTGTAAACGCGGTTTATCTACATAGACGATGAAGATAATCCTCGCGCTTCTACCCGCCTCGTTACAAGACAATTACCCTGATCGTTTCTAGTAAAACCAGTCACTAATTCTTGGATAACTGGTGTGTACATCCCAGTGACGAGCGTCAGATTCGTACAAGCGCTAAAAACCTCTCTTTATGCCTCGGGTATCGGTGGATTTTGTCTGGAGGGAGGGTAAGGAAGGGAATTGAAATTGACTTACCACCCAATAATAACATAACGCTTAACTTATTTCACAAGAAAGTTTCTCGACATCCAATGCTTCAAAGTCTAAGTAAAGTAAAGCAGTACATTACCAAGTTTGAATTTCTAATTTGCGAATGGGCTGTATGAAGGGCTTTAAGCTGCGTACCTATATATTCAAAAAGTGCTTCAGGGTTTGCGTACATGTTCGGCGATCGGACGAGATGGTCACTGGGCGAAGCGAAGGATATCTTCAGTGCACTGGCCAAGACGGGCTCTGCCGACGCTCAGCTGGCGCTCGGGTTCATGCACGCGACTGGAGTCGGCATGGCTACAAGCAATCAGGTCGGAAGCATGTCTCAGGGTTCGGGTCCAAGGTCACCAGCATGGCTCGCCAAACTTGTGAAATTTCTCTCGGTCGCCCACTTGGTCCTCCAGAAATTTTTTTGATGGTGAAGAAAATATAACGTAAGTTTATCAAAAAACAACTAAATGCTTGTGAATAAACTAATTGTCTATTGGTTAAACTACGGCCCCAACTACGCGAAAAAAGAGATCAATTGACATCACAAAACAGACCAAAGATTTGGTTGACTTCCCCTTTCCCCCCTCTCCGGCCGCACAGGGTCGCCCGGTCGACCGCCCGAGAAAATTATATTCACCACATCCTGGTGAGCTATGGTCACCAGGTTTCATAAAAAAACCACTTGTTCTCCATAGCGTTATGCGCGCTAAAAAGTGGGGTCCGCTGCGTAGATAGCACATTATCTTCGTTTCTCAGCATGATAGCGGCCATGTCCTGCTCTAAATTGTGTCTTTGTCTAATCTTTGGTCCACCTTTGAGTCTTCTATCCTGGATGTATCTCTAATCTGCAATGCGGGTGAAGTATATGCGCTGCTCCGTATAGCTAGTGTTACGCAGTTTCTGGTTGTGATGCGCTCTGTATTCAGGAACTCTGGGTCTCTTCAAAATAGTTTTGAACACGATCTTCAGTGGCGACCGGTTGTTGAAACTCTTTGGAGTGGTTCTTTTACAGCCGCGTCTGTCTCGCAACCTCGCAACACGAGTCTTCTAGAATGTTCTAATTTGGGCTTGAATTGATACAATGAGAGCAAAAAGTGAGATAAACTAGGTAGTATCGTGAAGTGAAAACAAGGTTCTTGAAAAATGGAAACTTTAAGATAAATTTGCAGGCTAAAGCACTGGTACACTACACTTTCTCAGCATTGGGTGGAAATCCGCTGGCAAACATGGCTCTGGTTCTTCTTTTTAAAACAGTTTTTTTTTGCTCTGAAAACAAGGTTTTCAGTTTACTCCCAGGTAACAGAAAAAGAATGAAAATTGAAATAGAGAGCAAGAATTGAAAAAGAAGGCGAGAAAAAAAGGAAGATAAATAAAAGAGAAAGGAGAAAATAAAGAGAGCAAGAGAGAGAAAAGAGCGATATAACGAGAGAAAGAGAAAAGGAGTAAGATTATACATTCATATATTCACATATAGACATTCATAGTTACATGACGAGGTCGTGGCTTCCCGTCAGCATTGCTTTAGACATTGCTTTAGAGAAAAGGAGTAAGATTATACATTCATATATTCACATATAGACATTCATAGTTACATGACGAGGTCGTGGCTTCCCGTCAGCATTGCTTTAGACATTGCTTTAGAGAAAAGGAGTAAGATTATACATTCATATATTCACATATAGACATTCATAGTTACATGACGAGGTCGTGGCTTCCCGTCAGCATTGCTTTAGAGAAAAGGAGTAAGATTATACACATATAAAAAAAAATAAAGGAGAGTAAAAAAAAAATAAGAGAGAGAGGAAAGAGAGTGTGGGCTTATAACGCTGGAGGGTCGAGAGCTTCGACGACTTCCTCCAGTGTCTCGCGAAGGAAGATCTACCCGTTGGGCAAGACAACAACAACAACAACAAGATTATACATTCATATATTCACATATAGACATTCATAGTTACATGACGAGGTCGTGGCTTCCCGTCAGCATTGCTTTCGACATTGCTTTAGAGAAAAGGAGTAAGATTATACATTCATATATTCACATATAGACATTCATAGTTACATGACGAGGTCGTGGCTTCCCGTCAGCATTGCTTTAGACATTGCTTTAGAGAAAAGGAGTAAGATTATACATTCATATATTCACATATAGACATTCATAGTTACATGACGAGGTCGTGGCTTCCCGTCAGCATTGCTTTAGACAAACAGTGTCTATTCTTTGATCTTTGTTAATCGTTTAAGCAAAGATGGGCCGAGACTATTATTTCACAAAGAGTGTCTTTTTAGGGCTACCGTTACCTGACGGGAGTGGGAGTGGCGGCATCCTGCGAGCAGGCTCTCCTCTACTACCAGAAGGTAGCCGAGCAAGTTGCCCGCTCTGTCAAGTTCGCCGGAGGAGTTTCGGTGCAGAGGATAAGACTCACAGACGAGAATGTTGGTCTCTTCTCTCTCTCTCTCTCTCTCTCTCTCTCTCTCTCTCTCTCTCTCTCTCTCTCTCTCTCTCTCTCTCTCTCTCTCTCTCTCTCTCTCCTCTCAAATCTGCCTATTCTCTTTCTCTTTTTCCGTTTTTTTCTCTCTGCCTCTCTTTTTTTCTATTTTTATTTTTCAGATGCTTTTTTCTCGTTCTGTTTTTTATTTATTTAAAAAAACGTATTTCTTATCTTTTTTTCTCTATAAATCTTTCTTTTTTCGAATACTCGTTCTCTTGGCTTCAAAAATTCATAATCACCGTCTTATGATGTGTAGCTGCCATCCAAGGATACGGTAGAATTTTTGAGGTCATCGTGGAGACGGCGGTGGGCGAGGGCCCGTTGGGGAAGTCGATATGTAGAAGACAAAATTCCCACCAGCACTAAGTATTGATAACCTAGAATGTTTCTCGTATCAGTCCATGCTTATTTTCTAAACACTGTCTTGTATCTTTTTTATATATTGTTTATGTGCACGGAATAAATGAATAATTATTTCGCTCAAGGACCCAACATCAACATGGGCGGCTACATCTCCAATGGACAGCAATCTCTTAGAGTATTACAAACTACTAGCGGAGAAAGGAGATGTCACAGCTCAGGTTACTGTAGTTCAGGGTCTGTCAAAGCTCAGGTTACTGTAGCTCATGGTCTGTAACAGCTCAGGTTACTGTAGTTCATGGTCTGTCACAACCCAGGTTACTGTAGTTCATGGTCTGTCACAGCTCAGGTTACTGTAGTTCATGGTCTGTCACAGCTCAGGTTACTGTATTTCATAGTCTGTTACAGCTCAGGTTACTGTATTTCATGGTATAACTCACCCAAATTTGAAAGTCAAAACGACAGCTGGGTGAGTGAGAGCCTAGCGAAAGCAACCCGGGTCCTCTGCGATGGCCGTGTACTGTATGTCACAAAAGTGCTTCCAGCAATAGCGTTCGCTGTCAGAAGTGTCAGAAATGGACACATCTTAAATGTTCTGGTCTCTCCTCCTTCGGTGCCTGGAACCCATCCTGGAGATGTCATAGCTGTGTCAGACCTCCCCCAAGAAGCTCACAAACTAAGATAGACACCCTCAAAATCATCCATTGGAATGCTAATGGAATTCGGGGCAGAATCGTAGAGCTTGAGGACTTACTCCACGAGGAAAATATCCACATAGCCTTAATCCAGGAGACCAAACTAGATGCCACAGCCGTATCGCCATCGATTAAAGGGTACTCACTAATAAGACAGGACCGAACCAGATCAGGAGGTGGCCTCGCAATGATCATAAGAGAGGACATCCAATATGTGCTAGCAGACTCAACTCACGGTGATAAGACAATAGAGACAATGACTATCGAGATCCCCTCTACACTCGGTAATCTAAGAATAACTAATCTCTATATCCCTCCACGCTCCTCATGTCCACCGGGTTATACCACAGACTTTGCCCACTTCCTCAAACATACAAAGACATGCGTTGTAGCTGGTGACGTGAACGCCCACAATGAGCTCTGGAGCACTGGAACCGAAGATGCCAGAGGAACTGCACTCTGTGAAGCTACCGAGCAGAGCAATTACATAGTCTTGAACTCTCCTCAGCAACACACACGTAAGGAAGCCTCTCCGGACATTACGTCAGTCACAAACGACATTGCGACCAACTGTTCCTGGAGAACTCTCGGAAAGCTAAATTCTGACCACCTACCAGTCCTACTCGAGATAGAACTGAGAATCCCAACGATTGGGAAACGAAGATGCTACATGAACTTCAGAAAAGCAAAATGGCACGAATACGAAATAGAAGTGAACAAGAGACTCGGCAATTTTCCGTACGAAGGAAGCCCTCACAACATGCATTCCTTCCTGGTTGAAACTCTCAGAGAGGCGGCAAGAAAACATATACCACAAGGAAGATGCCCAGACTTCATACCCCGCCTGAGCGAAGAAGCCAAAGCACTCATCCGAAAAAGAGATCAGATGCGTAGAGCAAACCCGGCAGACCCATGTCTCCCTGAACTGATGACAAGGATTTCATATAAGATCAATGACGATAAGCGCATTGCATGGGAAGATTTCGTGAACAACCTCAGACCCAACGAACCCACAAATCGTTTGTGGAACACAATCAAATCACTTGATGGTCGAGCACACAAACCCTCCCACGCCGCTATTGTTCATAAGGGTTCACCTCTATCCAGCCTGGAAGCTACCAACCTTTTCGCCAAACAACTCGCCAAACAAGCCGTCAAGACCCCTGATCGATCTAACAGGAGAACTCACCGCTGGACCTCGAACCTTGAGCGTTCCGACGTCCCAGTCGTCACAGTTGACGAAGTTAAGACAGCAATGAAGAAAATGAGAAGCTCCAAGGCCATGGATCTCGACGAAATCTGTCCTCTTATGGTTAAAAAGGCTGGCGAACAGTGTGCAAGATGCTTTGCAATACTCTTTAATTGCTCACTCAGCACCGGCATCATACCTTCGGCCTGGAAGACGGCCAGAGTTATCACGATTCCGAAGCCAGGGAAGGACCTCACGTCGGTAAAAGGCTACAGACCGATCTCAATTCTATCCCCTGTGGTCAAACTCCTCGAGAGAATCATCCTCCCCCACATCACAGAAGAAGTTGAGTTGGAAAACTGGCAACATGGCTTCAGAAAAGGACGCTCGACCACGACAGCCTTGATGGAGATAACGGGCCACATAACCAACGGTATCAACCAACGGCTCCCTCCACATCGCACAGTGATGGTTGCGCTCGACCTCACCTCGGCATATGATCTGGTCAACATTTCTCGCCTTTGTCACACTCTCGCCGAAACGTCCATCCCCAGAGGCCTCGTTAGATGGCTCTCCAGCTATCTACGAGGTAGAGCCATCCGTGTGGACTTCAGAAACTGCCTCAGCCGCCAGCAAACCTGCTACGCAGGAGTTCCTCAGGGGGGAGTACTCAGCCCTTCCTTGTTCAACATATACTTGAATGGACTGCCGAAGCCCCCCGAGACGATTAAACTGGTCGGGTATGCGGATGATCTGACAGTACTGGCCTCTCACCCTGACTGGAGAGTTGGAGCCGATAGACTGAACTCCTACCTCCCAGCCCTCACCAGCCATCTTGGGGAACTAAAGATGGACATCTCGGCAGCTAAATCCAGTGTAACGCTCTTCACCACCAACACAAAGGAATGTCGTGAAGTACCAGAAGTTGTGGTCAACGGTGAGCCACTCCCTCTAAGTAGAGCCCCCAAAATCCTTGGTGTCACCTTGGACCAGATGGGAACCTACCGTCAACACGCCGAAGGACTAAAGACAAGGGCAACAAAAAGATTGAATGTCCTCCGAGCAATCGCGGGAAGAAGGTGGGGACAGAAGACCGAGACAATGCTGAACACCTACAAAGCAACCACTAGAGCAGTCTTGTCTTACGCAGCACCCATCTACTCGCCCCAACTTGCCGAATCACATTGGACTTCCTTGCAAGCAGCACAAAACAAAGCCATTCGGATCGCAACAGGAAACCTTGCAATTGCGGACACTCAGCACCTGGCATACGAGAGCAAACTTCTTCCAGTCAAAGAACACAACCTCATGCTCAGCAAACAATTCACCGCCAAGGCCAGGCTTCAACCCAACCATCCATCTCACCGCATCTGCACTGAAGCAAAACCTCCCAGGGCAATAAGAAAGCACGCCAAAGACATAGACATAGTACTAGGTGATACGGACTATAAAGTGGCCCTCAGAAAAATACACACGGAGACAGTCAGAGACTTTCTCAGAAATAGTCGACCCAACCCAGTTCTGGGAACTAAACCTCCTAGAATACACAAGTCCACGTCCCAACTATCCAGAGAAAATCAGATAACTCTGTCTCAATTGCGACGCGGCCACTCTAGTTTCCTTAACAGTTATCTCCACCGAATAGGGGCCAATGAATCTCCCCTCTGCCCACTGTGTAGGATAGAGCCGCATACTTCGAGACATATTTTTTCGTGTCGCTGTAACCCCACTTCACTTAGCCCTATCGACCTTTGGAATAGGCCGCACTCGGTTGTTGATTTCTTGTTCAATTAAATCTCTCCAAAAAAAAAAAAAGTGAAAGAGAAAAAAAAAATAAATAAATAAATAAAAAAAAAAATAAAGGAGAGTAAAAAAAATTAAAAAAAAAAAAAAAAGAGAGAGAGAGGAAAGAGAGTGTGGGCTTATAACGCTGGAGGGTCGAGAGCTTTGACGACTTCCTCCAGTGTCTCGCGAAGGAAGATCTACCCGTTGGGCAAGACAACAACAACAGTGAGAGCCTAGCAGTATGAGAAGAAAGAGGGTGTGAATAGCAGAGAAGAAAGAAATGAGGCAGAAAAAAAAGACTACTGTGAAGACTCACTTGCTTCTCATTATTGATGGTTGCTTACTCTAAAGGGCGGCTGTTTTTCAATGTTTTGGCAAGTGCAGCTCTTCCAAGGTTCCTGAACAAGAAAAGGAATCAATTTCTCATATGAGTGTGCTAACAGGTTACTGTATTCAAACACAGTACACGAGTTTGTGATCTCTCCCGCTGCCTATTAGTGATGATTGGAAATCTGAATAAGCTGACATAAAGGGATAGAAATAAGAATCTGTTTCAGATGGGCCTTGGTCAAATCTTTCTGACCGGTGGCCGAGGAGTGGAGCAGAACTTTGACGAAGCCAATCGATATCTCACCTCTGCTGCAGAAGTTGGTTACTGTAGCTCAGGAACAAACATGAATATTGGAAGGATTTGGGTTGACTGTAGTTTGGGACCTTTCGAAACGGAGAGCGTCAATAAAGAGTCGGGTAAGACTATTCAACCACTAAACAAGGGCTAAAATAAAGGTTGAAATGATCAAGACCTGATTTTTGATGAACTTTTCCAAGCATTAGCTGCAAGTCCCTGTTACGGGTTTTAAAACATTCTTTGAATTTAAACCTCTAATCTTGAGAAAAAACTACTTTATATGATGATATGAACATTTTGTTTGCAGTCGGGAAATGCGGCGGCTTTTGCGTATCTAGGCAAGATGTACCTTGATGGTACGATTGCCACACCACAGGACAATGTCACCGCCTTCCAGTTCTTCTTAAAGAGTGCTGACAAGGTTCTAGTTTTTTGGTGATAAATAAGAATTGGGCGAGAAAACGGACCCGCACATTTTATTCGCAAACTTCTTGTGTGTTAGTTAAGTTCCTCCCGGTCTTTGTTTGTGTTTTATATAGTAGATACTCCTCTAAATTAGGTATATTACCTCTGAGTCAATATACCTAATTTGAGTCGTGAGTTGAGCACTAGGCGGAACTTGTATAGTGCGTTTAATTGAATCTATAAATTAGAATAGCAGAGAGGTATAAGAAGTGGACCATTCAAGGCCTCGCCTTCGATGGTGCTACAGCCCACAAGTTCACACCATCGCAAGGGACCGGTTCATCCTCACCGGTATCGAGCGCGTCCTCAGGACCAAAATTTGATAGTATAGTTCGTCAAAGGAGGGCGATTCCGGACTGCCCTGGGCATGCCACCGGATAAAACATCAGCCGATACTCCCCTATACTTTGTAATGGCGAGTCGAGGCGCCAAATCTTGCCTTCGATGGTACTACAAGCCACAAGTTCACACCATCGCAAGGGACCGATTCATCCCCACCGGTATCGAGCGCGTCCTCAGGTGGTGGATAGAGGGATGTCTCTTTGCACAAGTGCATTGGAGATAGCGGGCTTGCCCGTCGCGGACCAAAATTGGATAGTATAGTTCGTAGTTCGTCAAAGGAGGGCGATGCCGAACTGGCCTGGGCATGCCACCGGATAAAATATCAGTCAATACTCTCCTATACTTTGTAATGGCGAGTCGAGGCGCCAGTAAAATAACCTCTTGCCCTTCTCCGGTTAACGAATGGGTCTCGCGAAGAGGATCGCCGACTGCGGTGCGAGTGTAGACGGAGAAAATTTCTCCGGTTTCAAAAGGATCCTCACCAACCTATCTCAAAGGACTCCCCTCGACAGGAACTATGGGTAAACAACAACAAAAACAGACGCCAGTAAAATAGCCTCTCGCCCTTCTCTGGTTAACGAATGGGTCTCGCGAAGAGGATCGCCGACTGCGGTGCGAGTGTAGACGGAGAAAATTTCTCTGGACTCAAAAGGATCCTCACCAACCTATCCCAAAGGACTCCCCTCGACAGGAACTATGGGTAAACAACAACAACAGGCGCCAATAAAATAACCTCTTGCCCTTCTCCGGTTAACGAATGGGTCTCGCGAAGAGGATCGCCGACTGCGGTGCGAGTGTAGACGGAGAAAATTTCTCCGGACTCAAAAGGATCCTCACCAACCTATCCCAAAGGACTCCCCTCGACAGGAACTATGGGTAAACAACAACAACAGGCGCCAATAAAATAACCTCTTGCCCTTCTCCGGTTAACGAATGGGTCTCGCGAAGAGGATCGCCGACTGCGGTGCGAGTGTAGACGGAGAAAATTTCTCCGGACTCAAAAGGATCCTCACCAACCTATCCCAAAGGACTCCCCTCGACAGGAACTATGGGTAAACAACAACAACAGGCGCCAATAAAATAACCTCTTGCCCTTCTCCGGTTAACGAATGGGTCTCGCGAAGAGGATCGCCGACTGCGGTGCGAGTGTAGACGGAGAAAATTTCTCCGGACTCAAAAGGATCCTCACCAACCTATCCCAAAGGACTCCCCTCGACAAGACCTATGGGCAAAAAACAACAACAACAACAACCATTCAATGCATTATGAACGCGATGGAATGTGAATGTTACGTTTAGTGAGTCTAGAGTGGAGTGTAGATATTCGAGAGTCAATTTTGGACGGTATAATAGAGTTCAACAATTCCAATAGTGATATTTTAGCTTATTAAATAATAATAATAATAATAATAATAATAATGTTCTTCGCGCTTGTTCCCTCCTGACGGCAGGGTACGCGCTGGAGATGCGGGACAAACCTACCCTGGTAGAACCAGTCGCTGCGCGCTGTGTTACTGCTAATGTGTGTAGCAGCAGTCAGGAGAGTCAGATTCGTGCCAGAGCACTACGGACATTTCTTAAACCCCTTGCTTTGGGTGGATATGTCCGGGGTGGGAGTCGAACTCGGGACTCTGCACAATAATCGAGCACACTACCATTATACGACGCCGGGACGACAGATTAGCTCTATATCACGCGATAATACTATCTTGCGAGAGGCGTGTAGATTATTACACAACAGTATATAAGCTGAGCTAGTCCGGGCGTGGCATAGTGGTAGTGTGATAGACCATTGTGCGAAGAGTCCCGAGTTCGACTCCCACCCCGGACAGATCCACCCAAACCAAGGGGGTTAAGAAATGTTGGTAGTGCTCATGCACGAATCTGACTCTCCCCACTGCTGCTAATCACACTAGCAGTGATCTAGCAGGCAGCCACTGGTTCTACCAGGATAGGTCTGTCCTGCATCTCAGGGGAGCGCGTACCCTGTCGCGAGGCGGGAACAAGCGCGAGGAAGAAGAAGTATATAAGCTGAGCTCTCTTTCAGTCGAATCAGATCGGCCAGGCGGGCCTGGGCATCATGTACATGCAGGGCCGGGGGGTGCGGAAAGACTACGATAAGGCCATGCGGCTCTTCATGCTTGCAGCCGAACAGGGTCATGTCGAGGGCCAGCTCTACCTCGGCGTCATGTACTACAGTCAGTTGCCCATATGAAGACTTCGTCTCTACTAGGGCCCATTCCAAGACTCGTTAGGGGTTCCAGGCAGGGGTTTTTGTATCTACTTTCAGTCGCCACCATCAGAAATCATTCTAAGACTCATAAGCGCTTCCAGGCAGGGGTTCTTGTAACTAAATCATTCGCCACTATCAAGACTCATTCGAGGACTTATTAATGATATCAGACAAGGGTTTTCCGAATAAATCTGTGGGAAGTAACAAAATTTCTTGACAGATCTGCCTTTGACAAGTGAACTAGTACTATTGAGAGAAACTAGAACTATAGAGATAGAGAGAAAAACTAGTACTATAGAGAGAAACTAGTACTATAGAGAGAAAAGAGGTTTTGAAGTGTCCCTTTCGAGAAATTTAATTTTTGGATAGTTCTGTGAGGTCTTTTCCCGATGTTAGAGTGAGCGTTGCTTGGAGGTATGATAGGTGGATTGAGAAAATGATAGTCAACCACAATTGAGAGAGAGAGAGAGAGAGAGAGACAGGCAGAAAGAGAGAGTGAGAGTGAGAGAGAGAGAGAGATAGGTAAAAGCAGAGATGAATAGAAAAATGAAAGAAATAAAATAAAACGCGTGAATAAAAATGAAATAAAATAAAACCTTGAAAAATAAAACGCGACCAACATATAAAAAGGGATTTATTACAATTAGTGCTCAACATCTTTCTTTTCTATTCAGACTATAATAATCCGTTCTTGTATCTATGTAATTTTTCAAAATTATGAAGATAATTTTTTCAGGTTACTGGATGATAGGGATGACCGGATATCCCTTTCATCCAGTAACCTGAAATGCACACCCTGTTAGGCTAACAACAACAAAAACAAAAAGTATATTTTTAAAGAAACCATGAACAGTTTGGGGAATGGGAAGAGAAACGAATCAGCTTGATATGTACAGGCGGCGAAAGAGAAATATCAGTAAGAGAATAAGAATTTCTCCTCATTTTCACCCTTCAAAGATGGTCGTCTTTTCTACCCAACGTTCAGCTCCGATATAATAATGATTCTTGGCGTTATGCGGTTCGTCCGGATGACCAAAACTCGTCTCATTATCGCCTATTACTTGCTCTACTGAACAAGTCTCGACGAAATTCATTCCATCTCGTTGGCCATGACTGGAGTGGTCGAATTTCCATCCACTCTCTGTTTTATTTCGTCTAGTGGACAAGATGCAATCCGGCTTCAACGAGGACACCTTGAAGTTGTATCGTCCTAGTCCCATACCGCCCTTCCACACAATGCTACCACTGGAGTAAGACCGACCAATCACTCGAAAGTTCTTTAAGAAATTAACATGGACCCCTTTGACCAGATATGTTATCAACTCTTTTGACCTCATGTTTCCCCTCACATGGGAGATCCCCTTCCTTATACCTTACCACGCATTTTCCATGCGTAATAAACTCAAACTCAAATGCTACGCAGAGTTTTCTTTTTTTAAATGAATATTATCTTTCTGTGATACTCCCAATGTCAGTAGATGAGTCTTGAAAACTCATCCTTCGGTGGATAAAGTAATTTGTAATTTGAACTTTGCTTTAGATGGCTGGGGAGTTAAGCGCGACTTTAAGCAAGCCGTGAAATACTTCTCCTTGTCCAGCCAAGGGGGTCACATTCTCGCCTACTATAACTTGGCAAACATGCATGCAAACGGTTTGTGTTGAGTGAAATTACGAAAACAAGCTGATGAAAAGGTTGAATGAGGTGACTAGTTCAATTTACGAATACAAGCTAAGATAGAGAGGTGTATAAGGCGGCTTGTACGAATGATCAGGTTGAGTTGAGAAGAATGCTGAAAAGGGTGGCTAACGCAGAGACAAATACATGTAAGCAAGAAAAGGTTCTATGAGGTGGATAGGGCTGAGTTGTATGAGTTAAAACTCAGGCTAACTGAGGAGATAGTGAGGAGATAGTCATTCGTGATTAGTTCAAATTGCAGTTAGAGTATGAATTACTGCGTACTATAGATTCAGTTTACTGTTGATCAGGGCTTTAATTTGATCAGATTAAGATTTTGATCAGATTTTTTTCTTCAGAAAATTGCAGATTCGGAAAACGCGTGGTTGAAATAGTTATGTGAAGATCTTGTTCTTGTTGTTGCCGGCAAACGTCTCGCGTCGAAGAGAGTTGGCCATGGAGGGCCGCTCTCTCCCTCTCTCTCTCCTCTCTTTTTTTTAAAATATTTTTTTTAAAAATACATCTCTTCTTCTTTCCTTCACAATAGTCTCAGAAATGAGGCTACTTCTTTTGGTTTCATCCAGAGATCTTCCAACGTGAGTCTTGTTGGACGTCTAGCGCATTTGAAGAGATGGGCCACGTCGTGAGGTCCTTTGAGACAGTCTGGGCAGTAGTCAGGTATCGAGTCATCGATCCGGTGTAAGTAGTGGTTGGTGTACCTGCTGTAGCCTGAGCGAAGTTGGCTCAGCGTGCAGCGGGCGTTTCTCGAGAGGTCCACTTCTTCTTCATTTATGTCCGGTGGTGGTCGGCCGCCCAGTATGACTGGACCTTGGATGGTTTCCTTTTCTTCTGAGACCATGTTTGTGTGGACTCGGTTGGCGACGTTTTTCCCGTTGTTCTTCTCTGCTGTTTCCGACAGGGCTCTTTCAACAGTGCTTCTGCATGCGATGTAAAGATCAGCTTTCATGTTGCGTGGTGGGGGTCCTTGGAGAAATAATCCGTGATGGAAGTGAGTTTGGCTCAAGGTCCTTGCCAAGTATTGGGCTGATAGCATGTGAAGGTGCGATTTCGATCTCATAACTTTAGCTTCAGCATGTATGTGGTCGACGCTGGCCATTTGATGGTTTCCTGTTACGATACGCAGACCATTGTTCTGTCCTCTTTGAATTTTGGTATGTGCTGAAGAGGAGAGAAAGCTGGCCCAGGCTGGAGCTGCGTAGCTGTATATGGATTGGCAAATGGCTTTGTACGTGAGACGGAGTGTCTCCTTTTGGTTGCCCCATGTACTGCCCGCTAGCGCCTTCAGTACATTGTTACGTTGCGACATTCGGCCTGCTATGTCTTTCGCATGATGACTGAATGTGAACATAGAATCATATGTAACTCCAAGGATTTTGGCGGTATTCACGGTGGGTACGCTCTGACCTCCGATCGAGACATCTAGGATAGTCTTGTACTCTTTGCTGTAAGGTGTGAAGAGTAGAAGCTGGCTTTTGGCAGGAGAAATAGATAGTCCACGATCGTGGATGAACTTTTCGATGTGTGGGAGACCGGATCGTATGTGTAGCGAGGCAGTGGAAATGCTCGGATCTGACGCCCATAGCGTTATATCATCAGCATAAGAGACGATTTTGATGTTTGGATCGTTGTTCGGAAGATCGCTTAGATATAAATTAAAAAGAAGCGGTGAGAGTGCGCTGCCTTGAGGGACTCCGCTTCTGATCAGGGATGAGCTTGAGAGGACGTCGCGAAAGGATGTACGGCTCGTTCGTCCTCTGAGGTACGATGCTAGCCATTTCTTTGCGAAGTTTGGGGCGTCGGTTTGTAGGACGAGATCTATGAGTACCGCTATGTCTATGCTGTCGAATTTCATGTTGAGAGTGCTGATGTCTTGGCTTGATGGGTCTGATTCTCGTAAAGCGTCTCGTTTGGTCATCCAATCTCGGATTTCTGGTGTTAAGGCAACGTTTCTCTTCTTGATGCGACCGCGTGGGATTGAGCTGGCGGCTGCAGATAACAGGATCTTCCGGAAGAAGGGCTCAGCTTGGGCGGCGGGGAGGTCGGAAAGAGGTGTCGTGGATATTTTTTCTTCGACGAGCTGTTCAAAGATTTTCCAGTTCGCTTTTCCGAAGTTGGTGAAGGAGACTTTCCTGTGCGTGCGGATGTAGTTGGAACCCTCAAGGACGATTACGATGGGTAGATGGTCGGAGCTTCCAGATGTTATTGTTTTCCATGAGACTTGAGAAAGTAAGTCCAGCGAACAAATGGAGATGTCTGGAGAAGATGGTCTTCCGTTGACTGGTACTCTGGTAGGCGTGTCACGGTTTACTGCGGCGTGTTCTGAAGCATCGATCGTTTCTGCGATGTGAGAGCCTCTGCTGTCTGAAGATTTGGAGAACCATGCGGCATCATGAGCGTTAAGATCACCGAGTATGATGGATTTCTCGCGATTGTGTAAGAACGGAGTGAGGTCGGGCGTGTAACCAGTGGTGCAAGAGCTCGTCGGTGGTATGTATATGTTGGTAACATCGAGCGACTTCCCATCGGCATCGAATATGCGGACGGTGAGAGATTCCAAATGTATGTCGGTCGGAGAGGGCATTACAGTGTAGGACAGCGATTCGCTGATTCCGGTAATAAGACCGCCTCCGGAGTTCTTCTCACGATCTTTTCTTACGATAGTGTATCCAGGAATTTGTGGACATTTGGAACGGTTCGTTAGCTTAGTTTCTTGGATGAGAAATAGATCGACTTTCAGACGAGTGACGAGTTCATGGAGTTCCGTCGTTTTGCCAGAGAAGCCATTGCAGTTGTATTGCAAAATCCTGAGGTTCCTGCTGTTGGACGTGGGGTCAGAGGAGAGAGTTTGCCTGGTGTTCGTGGTCGTCAGCGGAGTCGTTGATGTTATGCATGACGGGCAGCGGTATTCGACTTGGATGTATTCTTTGAGTGAGGAGAGGCCACTGCATGTCGATTTAGTGTGGACCCACTCTGAGCAGTGGGAGCACTGGATGCAGTTAGTATTCGCCTTTCTCTTGCATGTAGTGCACAGCCACATCCTTGGTCCTGGGTTACTCTCGATGTCTCCGGCCAATAGGAGAAGTAGTTGGGACAGGCCAGCCGGATCGGACTGTCCCTCAGGCGAAAAAAAGAACGAAGACGGAGGTGTAGTGAAGAGACGAGAGAGAGAGAGAGAGACAGAGAGGCTCTCTTGTAGTTTCTTCGGAGCGTGATGCTTCCGGAGAAGGTTGTTGATGTCCTTTGCAGTCTGTAGACTGTCGTGCTGCACCGCGTGAAGGCGGACATCGTTGTAGCACATGTGAAGATCTTATCGTGAAGCTCTTATCCTAGACCTCAAAGTCACGTGAGCGCTCATTCTGATCAAAAAAATCTTGATCTGATCAATTTAAAGCGCTGATCAATTCTAGCCATAACATATATATACATAGGTTCAAATTACAAACTGTCCAGAGAGTTTTTTGATACTCTCTTGTAATTTGTTCATTTCTTTAAAATACATTTTGCAATGTGACAACATAATTGGCTTCTACAGTCTGATATTGATTTCAAAGACTTCCATAATATGGAGCAATTCGGAACAAGGTGGCAAGAAGTAAGTGTATTATTAGAATATGAAGAAATGAAAAATCAGTGGTCTGGTTCTCTCACTCACGCATTTTTTGTTGTTGAAGGTTTGGGTGTCGTCCGGAACTGTCAAACTGCGGTGGAGTTTTACAAGAATGTGGCAGAAAGAGGACGGTTGGTTTGGGGTACTCTAAGTGAAGAAGAACCAAATGGGGTAGTAGGAATGCCATAGATTAAAGAAAGTGCTAAATTAGGTTAGGTTTTCTGCTAATACAATTTCTTTCCGTTTTTTTCATGCTGATGTATGTAGTAAAGACTTGTAAATTCATAAGTATATTCGAGGTTTATAATCGTCTTTATCTCAGAAAAGAGGAATTAGAATCAGTTTGTTTCTATAACCCGGAGTTCGTTTGAAATCTATGCGCAAATCTATGCGCTATTTAAGAAGGCTACTGATACAAATGCTCTGTTTGTCTGCATTCTCTCTTTACATCTCGTGCTCTCTTCTCTCTCGAGGCCTGTCGTTCCCTCATGATTAGATATCTTGACATACATATATAATATATGTATATGCGGGTAGGAAGAAACAGCCTGAGTACATACATCACGGTAGGTCGTGGGAGGGGTCGGACCCCTCCCACGACCCGACCCCTCCCACAAGTATATGAAAATATATTTGTGGCAAATGTTGATAAAATTCATTATGATTGAAGATGGGCAGAGAAGATGATGGAAGCGTACAACGCTTATCAAAACAAGAGAAGAGACGAAGCGGCTCTTAAATATCTCTTCATGGCAGAGATCGGATATGAGCAAGCTCAGACCAACTTTGCATTCATCCTGGATAGAGGTAAGGAGTCTCTTTTTTCTTCTTATTTTTCTCACTCCTTCTTTTCTCCTCTCTTTATTCTTTGTTTGCCTTAGTCTCTCTCTCTCTCTCTCTATCTCTCTCTCTCTCTCTCTCTCTCTCTTGCACTCAATTTTTTTGTTTAATGGTTAATATCACTCTTATTAACGATCCTTTCTTCTACTTGGATGATTACGCAGCATTAATCTTCTTGATGCGTGGCATTTGCGATGAATCGTTAGGATTGTAATGCAAAGAAAGAAGGAATTGTAGGGGTAGGTCATGCACCCGCACTGCTGAGAAATTGGCGAAATGACCGCTTTTTGAGCGATGTATGGTCTAAAATCGTGAGAAACGCACTAGATGTCAATAGCGCAGTGGAGAGAGAGACTTGGCAAGAGAGCTCAAGACTAGCTCGTTCATCGTTATTTTAGGCGCGGTTTTTTCTCTTGAAATCTCAACATGTATGTATGTATTTGTGAAAAATGATGAGTTATGATTGTATTGAACAGAATGAAAATTCTAATTGTTGGGTAAGCTTTGTCTATTGTTAGGATAAACGTTGCAAGTTGTAGGGGAAGCGTCTTCGTTGTTCCCGGGTGGCCGCGAAACCCAGTTAGAGCGGGCGCTGCTGCAGTGGAAGCGGGCGGCGGACCAGGACTACCCGTTGGCGCGCATCAAGTTAGGCGACTACTATTACTATGGAGAAGGGACGCAGCCGAACCTGGCCGAGGCAGCATATCACTACAAGGTCGCCATGGATAGACACCAGAAGTAAGCTGCTGTTCTGGAACTTTTGGTTTTTTTTAACTTCCTGGGCCTCTTCCTCTCTCTCTCTTTCTCTCTCCCTATATCTCTCTTTCCTTTTCTCTCTTTTACTCTAATCCTTCTTGCTAGCGTTTCTCTTTCTGTCTCTCTTTCTCTCTCCATTTCTTTCTTTTTTCTCTCTCTTTCTCTTCCTCTCGTTCCTCTCCTCTCCTTCTCTGCCGTCTTTCGCTCACTCTACTTCTTTCTCTTTACTTTCCCCTATTCTCTATAATTCTCTTTAAGTCTCGTCGACTTCCAAGTCTTTAGTATTCACTATCTCCTTCTCTGACTGTGCCAAAACAATTTATATTGATAACATTTGTGAGTTTTTCCCAGTGCTCAAGCGATGTTCAACCTGGGTTACATGCACGAACACGGAATCGGTATTGCTCAGGTCTGTTTTACAAATTGCACGAACACGGAATCGGTATTGCTCAGGTCTGTTTTACAAATTGAGCACGTTGTTTTCCGAGGACATTCAATTTTTGGATAGTTTGATCGCTACAGAGCTTCATAGTGTATTTCGAATGAAATTGGAAGAACTTTATCAAAAAGTGTTAACTAAGTGACAAAGCAAAAATCACTTTTAGGAAGTAAAAAAAAACGCCAAAAAATTGTTATTGCTTGAGGATTTGCATTTGGCGAAGAGATTCTATGATATGGCGACGGAGCACTCCGAAGACGCCTTCGCGCCAGTGCTACTTGCGCTCTTCAAGTTGTATGCGCACTTCGCGCTGCAGTATCTGACGCAGGTGAGAAGTGTTGACGCTTTTGAGGTGAGAAAGCGAATTGAGGGTGAAATCTTTGCGCAAGTTTATGCGCTCTCGGTAAAAGCTACTGATACTCTTTTTATAATTGTAAAAAATCTCTATTTTCGCCGCACGCGCTTATTCTCTCCAAAGCGTGCCGTTCTCTGAGAATCAGTCTTATTTACCTTTAAGTTTCTTTTATGGGTTTTAAGAAACAGATTGTCACTTATTGTTACATGAACTCATTCATTTTTTCATACATTCAATAACTTTAAACTTTGTTTCAAAAGTAACGAATCAAGAATTCATCAACAAAAAACTGGGAGGAAAATACTGTACTGTTACAGACTCCGCTAATGTCGACAGCGTTAGGTTTATTCTTGGAAAACGATCATCTGGCAATGGCAGCCTCGGGATTACTAATCTTTGTATTGGTACTGGCCATCGCGAGGAGGCAGTGGCAACGGAGAGATCCCGAAGAGCACTTGCATATCGATTAGGTGATAAGAGGTAGATCAATTTCCAATGCAAAGGGAGTGTCAGAATGAATATCCGAACGGAGTGAAATCGTCAGCGCTCATACATGTGTTTAATGAATGTGCGGTTAGTGAGTGATTTGGCAGTAATACTATAAGTGATTGTTTCATACGGTATCTTTCCTATGCCGTAAGGTCTTGTTATGGTAATCAAAAAAGTAATCTTAGCCTGAGACGAAATAAAAACAGTGAAGTGTACGCAAATAGACTCACCAACTGCCCACTGAGACATCGAATGTACATATAAACGCAACATTTTTTTAAATAGCTTGTTCGAAATGTAAGTTTATTGAATAATTCGGATGCTGTATGTATAATAAACGAAAAATAATCCACTTGTATGGGTATAAAGGCTGACTGATTGATTCAATTTGATGGGTATGAGTGGCGTTATCCAATGACCGAATATCGCTAATAGTTACACAAGTCCTATTTACAGTAGCCCATCGATCGCCTTACAGTAATCCAGCTTTCAAGCTAGAGACGTTAGTTATAAGATGAAAGTGCAAATAACAAAATGTTATGATAAATTGTGTTTAATAATCAACAGAGAAGCACAGTAGTATTTGCAAATTGACAAAGAAAGTATTTGAAGTCTTATCGCATGTCCACTTAGCGATTTGAGCTAAACAGATGTTTCGTTTAATTTTTTTCTTTTTTTCTTAATCGATGAAGTTGTTGCTTAGTTAGTCGAGTTTTAATCATAGGTTATTGATTTATCGAAGTATTAAAGTGTAATTTATGAGTTATTGCTATTGTTTATTTGATCGGAAAATCGCGCATTATTGTTACTTATGTCATTTTTTAACAACCAATGTTTTTTCTTACTCTTCGGTAGGACGTTATGAAAAGTAGCTTGTTTAGCGTTTATGTATGAATCAATTCTGCTATTTCCCGGGTAGTCTTTTGTTAAATAGGTAAATCAATCGATAAAGTGATGTGATTTGTGCCAAATCGGATCAATATTCCCCTCACTCTGCGCTTCTTTTCTAAATTCAGGTTTTACTAAGTTTTTGTTGCTTAAATGGATTGGTGACCTTCCTGATTTCATTATTTCACTCGCTCTGGAAGTTCTGATATTCGACCGCCTGGGAAATTGATGGTTTTAAGAATAGTAATAGGCGCGTTTGGGAACACTAAAGAGATGAGCGTCAACTTGTTGCCAGCTGTGTTGATGTGTCAGCATATTGGTTTTTGAGTGAATAAAGTTTTTTAACATAAAGTCAGAAGGTTGATTAATTTCGTAGATCATCACTAATTATCGAATATGGGCGAAAAAACGCTTAGTACGGAGCTTCACAGCCTTTTTAGTTGAAACATGGAATCTTAGGTTTGATCATGTTTAATCGTGCACAACGTCAAATACCCACTATCACATTCTTTGTGAACAATGAAAAGAAGGTTCGACGGAGATTTTTAGGCCATGATGAAGGTATAAAAAATTCGTTCTTTAAAAAAGTATTGATTCATGGATTATAATAAATTCATGGATTAAAAAAAGATTATATATAAGTTTATCGCATCGTAGTAAATAATTTGCAAGAGAATGCAAAACAAATACAACGCAGCGTGACACTTTAATTAATAAAGTGAGAAAAAAAAAGATTGTGAACAGGAATGGCTTCGTTACTGTCATTTACTCAAGTTCGGACGAATACGGTCAATTTCTTTATGAGAAGTTAGTTTATTTTGACTTGCTCCGGGCTAAACATGATCATTTTAAAACCAGGAACATGTAACATGTTTCAAAAGAAGTTCAGAGTCATTGATAAGTGAACCAGGGATTAGGTGCAAAAAAAGGTTTTGATCTCATTTGCAGTTCCCTGGTTTGAATGGACCGATGGTACCCCGATGAATGGATAACTTTGTCGCGTGAAGCATTGTTTTACTAACATCAAGAGAGTATATGAGATTTGAAATGGAATCAAGTTTGAATAGGGTATTACGTATAATCCGCGTAATCTATGTTGTTGTACAGGAACCCAAGGCGAGCTTTGGAAGACGCTGACATCGGTCTCAAAAAGTGGCCAGAAAAAAGGCAGAAGAGCGACACGGCAGCCCATCCGCAATCTCAATCGGTTCTACCGCATCGGCGCAAGTATCAAAATTTCATACTGAAACTTTTGTTGCCGAAAGGTAAACTTTTGTCGCCGAAAGTTAAACCTTTGTCGCCGAAAGTTATTCATACATTAACCGCCACATGAGAAAAAAAATCCATGCTCTTTTGCGGTGATTCTTGTTTCCAAATTTCTTGTTTGTATGAAACGAAGATTCACTTAATATCGATTGGCAGGTCCGATGAAAGTGCAGTTCCCTGGTTTGAATGGACCGATGGAATGGAAGGAACAGAGTTCGAGTAATGCCATCCAGATTGTAGAGCAGACGGAAGACGAGATCAAGGAGGCTCAGATGGGTCTTCGGAAAGGGCTCGCGGAGAAAACGACGTGAGCGAATTTTAAGGCAATTGGAAAGTGAGGAAGGAATCTGGGCGTGGTATAATGGTAGTGTGTTCGACTAATGTGCGAAGAGTCCCAGGTTCGACTCCCATCGCGGACAGATCCACCCAAACCAAAGGGTTAAGGAATGTTGGTAGTGCTTGGAAATAACCTCACTGCTGCTTAACATACTAGCAGTGACCCAGCGCGCAGCCACTGGTTCTACCAGAGAAGGTCCGTCCAGCATCTGGGGGCTCTGCCACGAGGGGGGGGGGAGAAGCGAGGAAGGTTATAATTATAAGAAGAGAGGAAGAAGGCTGTTGTTGATGAGCGACTCAACCAAAAGAAGAAACAAGAGAGTCAGGCTCTAAGCAGGGTGTTTCTCTCACCCGCACTGCGGGTAAAAAAATCTATGCGCTCTCCAAAAACACCGGAAAACCTTTAGATCTATGCGCTCGGGAGCTTTTTCGATTCTTACCTCAGGGAAATTAAAAACTCATTGCGAAAAACACTTCGAACTTTTGGAAATTGTGAAAATCTATGCGCTCGAAAAAAAATTGTGCGGGTAGTAAGAAACGCCCTGGCTCCAAGGATTGTATTCTTTTTGAATTGATGTAAGAGTTATTGCTGGGGCTGTTTGCAGTGATAAATTTCGGTTGTGAGTGTGACCGAGAGTGATAAAAATCAGCCAATCTTTCTCATGAGTTATTCATTCATTTATTCATTCATTTATTCATTGTTCACTAATCACAGGAAACGACGCGCGTTCCGCGAAAAGTTACATGGACTGGAGCGCGGATTTTCGGGTACTCAAATTGTTGGCCAGAAACTCGGACCGCCTCCTCCGAATGACTCCGCCTCCTTCGAGGACTTCCAGTCCTATTGCCTCGAGGTCACTTCTAGCTTTGATCCAGGGTAATGTTAACCTCAAAATATCACATTTACTAAAGATTCATTTCACTCGCCTTCAATGGTGCTACAGCCCACGAAATCACACCATCGCAAGGAACCGGTTTGACCCTCACAGGTATCGGGCTCGTCCACAGGTGGCGTATAGAGGGATTTCTCTTTGCACAAGTACATTGGATATAGCGGGCTTGCCCGTCGCGTACCAAAACTGGATAGTATAGTTCGTCAAAGGAGGCCGATGCCGGACTGGCCTGGGCATGCCATCGGATAATACATCAGCCAATACTCTCCTATACTTTGTAATGGCGAGTCGAGTTGCCAGTAAAATAGCTTCTTGCCCTTCTCTGGTTAACGAATGGGTCTCACGAAGAGGATCGCCGACTGCAGTGCGAGTGTAGGCGGAGAAAATTTCTCTGGACTCGAAAGAATCCTCACCAATTTCTTTCAAAGAACTCCCTCGACAGGACCTATGGACAAACAAATGACTCCCTCGACAGGACCTATGGACAAACAACAACTTGCTCAATCATCGTGTTCTCAGCTAGCCTTAAGTCTGCTATATAATAGGCAATAAAGAAGAGGATAAGAATGAGGGGAGAAGTCAGATAGCTAAGAATGTGTGGTACGAGCAAGAGGTTCTACCAGGATAGGTTTGAGCCCAATCTCAGTGAAGTGCGGATCTGGCCGCGAGGCCGGGATAAGCTCGAGAAAGATACTTTTGTATATGAATTTAGGGTTCCACAAGTCACTAGCAGAATGTTTCTCTAATCCGCACTGCGGGTAAAATATACGCGCGAATCTATGTGCTATCCGAGAAAGGTTAGTGATAAAAAACTCTCTGTACGCAGGGGTTATTTAGTCATGACAGATCTTCTGTCGGCGGGCCTCTGTGTTCCAAATATTTAGGGGGAGATTCTTATGTGAAAAAGAGGTAAGGGGGACCCTTATGTGAAAAAAAAATTCCCGCCTTCGGCGGGCGTCTGTCCCTTTTTCTTTCACACTAAAAAACCCCTGTCTGTACGTATGCGTTGTATAATCTCAACACAGGATTTCAGTATTTTTCGTAAATCTGCATATCCTTTGTGTTTAGTCTTTCTGACCTACCGTTGTTATTGTGGTTCGCTCGTTGAAGATCTCCGGTTGGGTAGACGAGGTCTTCCTTCTTATGGCTCAGAAAACAGTATTCTTACTTACATCATTTATCTAATCACTTTTATTTCTCCTTCTCTCTCGGGGTTTTTTTCCCTATCTTCGTTTTTTTCCCTTTTCTTCGTTTTGTTTTTTTTGAGAAAGAGAAAACTTAACAAAAGACGTCGGGCTATTCCACAAATCGATTATTCTAAAAGTGTGTGGTCACAGCGACACTAGAATAAATGACTATGTGGTTCTTCTAAACATTTTCGGCAAAGAGGGAATTGGGCAGCTTCTATTCTGTGTAGGTAGCTGTTTAGGGAAATTCTTCCCAATGGCGAATGGTAAGTGTAGATAGATTTTGTGTTTTTAGGTAAAAAGAACGTCTAACATGACGAAAGTGTTTGGAAGAGTGCATACCATGAGTGCATTGGTAGTGACTGGGAATGGCCGTGGCCTGGCTGGGTACGCTGTCGGGAAAGCTCCCATTCACAGGTAAGGAACTGTTACTTTTCTCGCTCTCCATATCTTTTCTATCTCCCTTGATATCTCTCTAACTCTTTGTCTCTCTACCTTTTCATTCTCTATCACTTACTTTCTTGTTCATCTATATTTCTCTTTCTTCCTCTCTATCTATCTCTCTCTCTTTCTCTCTATCTCTTTCTCTTGGAAAGTTTTTCGTTCAAATTTTCTGTTTTTTCTTCTTCACAGAACCAACACGGCGATAGTAAACGCGATGAATATGGCGGCTCGAAAGCTCTTCTTCGTAGAACTCCTCGAAGACCGAACGATTTTCCAGGTGTTTAACATTCAATGGGGGAGGGGCTTAGTTTGCTAATAAAAATAGCTTCGCTGAACGGTTCGTATCAACAAGAACAATTGAATTGATTATTTCAATGTTTTATAATCAGCTTAACATATGTTAAGTTAAATTCTTTCGCTTTCTAGAAATGTCTCCCAAGATCTCTCTTTTGTGGTTAAACAATGAAGAAATCAGAAGAGTTATAGGAGTATAATAAGAATTGAAGTCTAATTTGTATTAGTAGTAGTAGTAGATTGCCCGCCGTAGGTCTACGGCTGGGTAGACGAGGTCTTCTTTGTCATGGCTCAGAAAACAATAACCTTACTTACATCATTTATCTAATTACATTTATTTCTCTTTCTCTCTCGGGGTTTATTTGGGTTTTTTTCCCCTTCATTTATTTATTTATTTTTTTTGAGAGAGAAAGGAATCACTGGTATAAGAACTTAACAACAGACGTCGGGCTATTCCACAAATCTATACTTCTTAAAAGTGTGTGGTCACAGCGACACGAGAATAAATGACTAGTTGTATGTGGCTCTTCTAAACATTTTGGGCAGAGAGGGGATTGGGCAGCTCCTTTCTGTGTAGGTAGCTGTTAAGGGAACTTGCATAGCCGCTACGTAGTTGCGATAATGTTATTCGTTGTCCCCTGGGAAGTTGATTCGTTGATTTATGGATTCTGGGAGGTTTCTTACCTAGAACAGGGTTAGGGGAGCAGGAGCTAATGAAATTTCTCACAGTCTCAGTATGTATTCTTTTGAGTGCGGCTTTCTGATCACTGTCTACTAACATCAGTTCTAAGTCCTTGGCATGTTTACGAATAGTTCTAGGTGGTTTGGGTTCCATGCATCGACGATGGGAGGGGTGTTTTGGGAGGAGTCTTGCTCTTGCGACGAATTGTTTGGTAAGCATCGTGTTGTGCTCCTTTAGGGGTAACATTTCGCTTTCTAGAGCTAAGTGCTCTGTGCCGGCCATTGCTAGGTTTCCTGTTGCTATCCGAATTGCTTTATTTTGGTTTGCCTGTAGTTTTTTCCAGTTCGTCTCGGCCAATTGAGGGGATTTTTTTCTATTTTTTTCTACTTTGTGAAGAGATGGTCGAGTCCTCCTCTTTTTTGATGACTCGAAGTCAAGAGATGGTCGAGTCTTCTTCTCTTTTTTGATGACTCGAAGTCAAGAGATGGTCGAGTCCTCTTCTCTTTTTTGATGACTCGACAAAGTCAAGAGATGTTCGAGTCCTCTTCTCTTTTTTGATGACTCAAAGTCAAGAGATGGTCGAGTCCTCTTCTCTTTTTTATGACTCTGGCTAACAAGGGCATCATAGCCTAATTTCATTGTTACATTTACTTGCAAGTCGCTCCACCCTGCTAAAAAACACCATATAAAAGCCGAACTTGAGAGAGTTATCCTTTTGTCAAGAAGTCAAGGAAAATACTTTGTTAACAGGATTTCTATGCGGAATGTCGAAACACTCGAGTGTTCGCACAACGGAAACCCGCGGGGTATGGCTTGACGTGCCATCCACGACTGATGAAAGTGTGTGAGTTGATCGGCATCAAGGATATCTATGTCAAGGTCAGGAGTTGGATACAACCGTTGTTATTGTTGTTGTTGCCGGATGTAGCCGGCTTCGAAGAACGTCTGTGTTCTTTTTTGGATACAACCGTTTTAGTCATCAGTTATATGTTTTAGCGCATACGGTAAAAACCACCCGGGCGGCTTACTGTAATCAAAACAAGACTTGTAGGGGAGGGGGTAAAAAACTTTCAGATCAACGGTGGGTATTGAAACATTTTATGTGGATCATCTCAAATATATATGGGCTGATCCATATGAATTGGGAAATCTTGAAATGGCTAAAAAGAGTTTTTTTTAAAAGATCTTGGCTACACAGTTCAAAGGCAGTTACGCTAGAAGGATTATTTCTAGTATGAGTTTGTTAGAAATCCATCACAAGGGCAAAAATGGCACTCGGCCGGGATCGAACCTCTGGTATGAGTATAATACAATTGAAGTTGAAACTTAACTTTGCAAGAAGCAAAAAACAGCTTTTTTTTTTCCAATGTTCCATTAAAGAAAATTGGTATTTTCACCTTTTTGCCTCTCATAGCAGCAGGTTCGTGTATAACTTAGTAACATCTTTCGAATATAAGGTGGAAGGTTCGACCAAAAACTACCTGGCGCTTACGCACGCATTCATCACAGGTCTTCTGAACCAGGAAACATTCCAGCAGTTGGCTGAGAGAAAGGTTGGTTCTCAAACCGAAACATGGGCCTTAAATTAAGGGATACATTTTATACTTAACGGTTACCTGTGTGGCTAATGCTCGCACGTTTTAAGTATGTGTCCTCATTTATGGCAGTTTTCTGCTTGATAGAAGCTAGTTCTTAAGCTATCGGTAAGTCCCTTTCAAAAATAGAAGTTTCCAGTGGTTCATGGTTCAATTGTCGATAATAATAATGATACTTAATCCTAATTTCGATTAGGGCAGGTAGGAAGCCACACTTAGGAAGGATCTGTATCAACGCCAAGATGTGACACTTTTTGAAGTGAGAAAAGAGGCACGATAATTGATTCATCATCAAGAAACATTTGTTTCAACGCTCAGGGCCTACACGTAGTGGAGATGTCACCTTCTCGTCATTTTCTCCCGCAGAAGATCGCTTCGCCCATTATGCAGCCCCTGAAGGACGAGGCCGATCTGCTGCCAATCGATGTTAGTAGTTTTTTTGGTATTCCGAATCATTGGTCACCAGCACCGTTGAGAATTTCGAAAAGCGATCGTTCATTGAGCGATGGAGGCTAGAATAATGACTCTCCCCCTTTGCTCTTCACCTTTAGCTCGCGTCTCATTTTTCCAGACTCTCCTTCTCGTAGATTGGTCGTTTTTTTCAGTTTTAAACAGTTAAAATAGACCTTTGGCAAACTATGTTATGGTTTCGAGGATGCACAGACGGTTCAAGTTCGCCCTTCCCCCCAGACATATTCATTTCATTTGATTTATTAAATTAAAAAAAATTCTTTTTTTTTCTTCAACATGCACTCAAAACCGAATAGGTTGAGGACAGGCGTTAAATGAGACCGGTATATTTGTTTGTAAGCGCCGAGCGAGTGGGAAAAGGAATGGGGAAAGACAGAAATAGTGGAAAGAGAAGTAGAGAAAAAGTGAAACAGAACGTAAGGAGAAGAGAATGTAGATCATTCTCGGCGCGAACATGTGTATTGCCTTCGATGTTACTACAGCCCACAAGTTCACACCATCGCAAGGGACCGGTTCATCCTCACCGATATCGAGCGCGTCCTCAGGTGGCGGATAGAGGGATGTCTCTTTGCACAAGTGCATTGGAGATGGCGGGCTTGCCCGTCGCGGACCAAAATTGTATAGTATAGTTCGTAGTTCGTCAAAGGAGGGCGATGCCGAACTGGCCTGGGCATGCCACCGGATAAAATATCAGTCAATACTCTCCTATACTTTGTAATGGCGAGTCGAGGTGCCAGTAAAATAGCCTCTTGCCCTTCTCCGGTTAACGAATGGGTCTCGCGAAGAAGATCGCCGACTGCGATGCGAGTGTAGACGGAGAAAATTTCTCCGGACTCAAAAGGATCCTCACCAACATATCCCAAAGGACTCCCTCGACAGGTCCTATGGGCAAACAACAACAACAACATGTATGCGCCAACATTGCTGGTCCGGTAACCATGCAACCCCTGGTTGAGGATAGTAGGTAAAACCTTCAGGGTTCTTTCTTACCCTGCTTTCTTGAGCAGAGATAGAGCAGGTTCCCCAATGTTAGGCCTGTGTCTCATGTATGGGGAGCTTGGACTATGTCGTGAGGTCGTCAGAAGTTGTAGAGTTTCGAGAAACCTGTGTGTCCGAGACATCTGTTACCGTCACCATTTGCACTGCGTGTGGGCTCGCTTTCCTCTTCGTGAACGATATTGAGGGGGAAGGGGTATAAAACTACGGATGAGCTTTTCGAAAGTTTTTCATCTTTATTTTCTTTGTTTGGAATGAGCAAATTGGCATATTATGTACTGATGTCCTTGCGGTTTGAATATAAGGTTATCAATATTATCTGAATTCTTCATCTTACTGAAAAAGAAAAGGGCCTATACGGGATTCGTCATATGTTTCGCGGCTAAGTTAAGAACTTCTTGGTCTCTGTTTTGTTCCAATTTTTTATTCTCTTTTGACCGATGTGAAGATAGTTGCAGCTGTTTTGGTCGTTGCAGCTGTTTTGGTCGTTGCAGCTGTTTTGGTCGTTGCAGCTGTTTTGGTCGTTGCAGCTGTTTTTGGTCGTTTACCCATTCAGTTTTTCAGTTAAAAAGGTTTTGTGCGCTGATATTAGCTGAAAGTTGTGTTATCATCACCTGTCCAATTACTAGACAAAGGTTTCTATTAGTCTCTGATTCAGAGCTGTGAAGTGATGATTGCGATTAGAAGATGTAAAGATGATTATATGTATATGTACATGAAGTACGATTTGTATGCAGGGAGGACTTTGTTATAATTATTCACAAAAAAAACACATTGATTTCATAGCACTAGTGGGTCTCTTTTCAGAACATATCTCACCCGCACTTGTCTAAAAATTCAATACTGACCGCTCGGGCGAGTGGAGAGCCTAGAAAAATAAGACGCAAGCGAGAGGTGAAAGGAAGTAAAAGTAGAGGTTCATTATTCCTAGCTCCTCGTTGGATGAACGGTCATTTTCAATTTTTTGACATGTTCTGGTGTCCTAGGATTCAGAAATACTTTCAGAAGGTCTCTGAGTTCTTTTTGGGCTCATCAATGAACCACTTTTTGTAGCGGCTGAATCTGGACGATTTCTACGGCGAGGGCCGCTACCCGCTGAGAAAGCCAAAGCCGCTTCCATTCTACGCCTATCTACCAGCCCACATCGAGGCTCAATGGAGAAAGCACCCCTTTAGGAATCATGAGAGTGTGGGTGCTGGGAACGTTATCACATTTTGCACCATGACATTTCGTACCATGATAACTCGCACCCTAAAGTTCACCCTCGAAATATTTCCATGTATTTTTTCATTGAAATTTGTGCTCAGGCTCAGGTAAAGATTGCGCTAACGAGGCCGTACGGCTTAGTAAGAGACCGAATACAACTACCAGCCACATAATTAGAGCTTTGAAGAAAAAATATTGCGAAGTCCGGGTGCGAGTTGTCGCGGTGCGAAATGTCGTGATGCGAAAAGTCAGAACCGCTGGGAACGTTTACTATTCATTCATATAATCATTCATTAATTCATTCTTCATGCTTTGCAACTAAACATGTACTTATAGATTTTCGGTATAGGAGGGTCGTGAGTGCGAGTTAGGTGAATACAATGGAGTGAACAAGCGTTTTAGATGACTCCTCAATCTAAGTAATTGTTCGGGTGTCAACTTAATTGATTATCCGAAATTTTGAGTCGTTAAAGAGGATAAGAAGTTTGCTGACAATATTTCTGTTCCCACGTGAATATTTTCTTCAGATTTGAATAGGGATCTGGGAGATAAATGTATTACAGAGTTTTAAATAACGAATTTACATGGTTTTTAAGGTTATCAGAAAGATTCAAAAGTGTTAAAGTCGTTTAAAAAAATTTCAATGATGGGTGTATTTTTTCAGAGTATGATTTTAGATGGTTCTCGAATCTGTCAGTTATAAGAATAAAAACGAAGGAACTCAATCCTTGTTTATTGTGTCCTCTTCTCTTTAGGTATTTTAAAGAAAGATGTGAAAAAAGAGGAAATATGTAAAAAGGGTTTCGAGAGTGAGAAGAGAAAAGAGAAGACATGAAGAGAAAGAGAAAAAAGACAAGGAAGATAAATTGAAAAGAAAGGGGTCAAAGCACGAGTCAGAAAGAGATAGACAATGAAGAGCGAGAGAGAGAGAGAGAGAGGGAGAGAGAGAGAGAATGAGTGTTGGAAAGGGTCTACATAATTTGCCGAATTAAATAGACCTATCTTGTTTCTTTTGTTTTTAGTTCTATCTTTCTCTACTCCTCTCCACGTTTCTCTCTCTTCCTTTTTCTGTAGTTCTCTCTCCTCTCATTCTTTCTCGCTCAATGTTTTGTTCCCATTTTAACTCACTCTTTCTCTTCCCCTGTCTTCATCTCTTTATATCATTTCCTTCTTTTTCTCTCCCTCCTGCTCTCTCTCTTTCCTCGTCATTGGGTATGTTCTAATCCGTTTCTAATATATGCAGGCGATGATCCGACTTCTGGCAGATGATGTTGTTCCTCGATGGACGCGGGACGAGCGACGTCTGTGGGCGAAGAACAAGCATGAGAGCACCCTTAGCGGGCAGTTCCCATTGCCCGAGGGCATCGCCCTATCACACATTGTACCCAAAAAGGAGTAGTGAAGGTGAAATATTTCAAAAGTTGGGAATTATGCCCAATTGTGATGAAGCATCAAAACTCTTGTTGTTCTTGCTGCTTTAATAGAGGTGCTGTTAAAGAGAGTCCTTTGGAATTATTCCATGAGGATCCTTTTGATTCTTGAGAGATTTGCTCTACCTAGAATCGCACAGCAGTCGACGATCCTCTTTGCGAGGCCCTTTCGTTAATTTCTCTCTGAATTCCTCTTTTGATTTGGCATAAAGACTACTGTTTTGTTGTAGTAATGATAATACGCCAATTTTTGATATAACGTTAAGAATGATAAAGGTTCGACAACGAAATAGGCGCGAAATTGATTTTGATTATTATCGCCCTTGAAGATAGTAAATGTTAATTTTTTTCATATTATTAAATTTAAAGTATAGTATACATATAATGGTGAGGTAAGGAAACCTTACTTTGCCAATCTCATATTCTGAAGAATCTAATCATGAATTTATTAATGTAGTAAATCTGTGCTTGAGTTATTCTTGTTGAGCTTTTTAATGTACATAAATTAATGTACATTAATGAAATGTAAATTATGCCGAGCGGTTTCCGATGCATTTTTTTCTTCAAGTTAGAACAGCATCTTAATGAGATAAATCACTGGAGAAATTTCGGTACGGAAATGAAGTAATTTGCTTAGTTTCAGAAGACAAAAAACTAAATGGGTGAAAATTCGTTTACTTTAGGCGCAGAGATTCAGTAGCACGGAAATGGTTTTTCGTATCTTTTCTGATAATTGAATAAATTTAGAAGCAATTTTTTGCTACATTGTAATAATCGAACATTTTAACTCGAAAGTTATAGTTTATGTTAAAGACTACGTCCATAGGGTTTCTATAGCATAACGTGAAAAGTTGCAGGTTGTAATCGCACGAGGTCGGGTTCGGTTCCGCGCTGTGAATGATAGAGAACATGATAGGGACATCTGCAACTTTGTGATGATTTATCGATAGTAGAGCTGACACAGTGAATAGAACCCTCTTTTGCCAAATTGACAGTTTACAATAGCCGAATGTCAATCACACAGTGATTCGTTTTATACAAGTGGTCGTAGAATGCCATTCTCGTGGTGAATGATGTCAACGATGTTCTCCATGAATGGAAATCGCTTGAACGGGACCGCGCTTCATCCAGCTACTCGGCTTCGGAAGTTCCTCTCCATGATAGCCTTCAGGGTGTTCGTTCGTTTCTCCAGGTTGCGGAGCATGGCTTCTTCAAACATATTCTTCAGTTGATACTCACGAATTGTAATGAGAGTATTTATTCTAAATGGAAGGTTACTTTGAGAAACTTACTCAATCAAAGGTTTACTTAACGCTTTATTTGATGTTTTGCTAAAAAAAAAGAAGAACCCTATTATGTAAGAGTATTGAATTTATTTAGTTCTAGAATCAAGATTTCTATTTCGGTGTTGTGATCGGATCTCTATTTCGTTCTAGAATCGCAATTGTTATTGCCCTCGTTCTATAAATCTTTAGAAAATTTACCCAACATTACAATTTTTCAGGATCATATTTTATAGTGGAAAATAACTTTCCAATACTTCATAAAGTAATGTTGGAAAATTAGGATGTTATATTTTCAAAAGAACTTTTCCCATTAGTGTATTCGTGTAGACTAATATTACTTTCGAGACATCGTCTTTCAAAAAGTTTTTCTGGTATCGAATGACTGTATCAAAATGGAAGAAGACAAAAAGTACAAGAAAAAATTGTCAGCAGTAAAGTTAAAAGTTCGATTAAAGTTTATGTATGATTCAATTCATGAGATGAAAACCGTTTGAACAAAAAATTGTTTTAAAAAAACCAAGAAATCGCTTTCTCGGAGTTTGGAAAGAAAGAAAGATGCTATTCTTTTTGAATGACTTCAATAACGATCATGGCTTTTTAAGGAGTTAATTTAACTCCCACGTTAGTTTCCAGACAACCAGGCTATTCAACAAACGTATTCTGTGGAAAAAGGAGACAAGCGAAGTTTTTGATTGATATTTCAAGTTATAACTCATAAGAAGTGAATTAAACAACTATAAAAGCAGAAAGCAAGCGACGGAACAAGCTTGACCCTAACCATTTAAAAGTACTATGTAATGGAGCGTTAGAATTATACTTTTCACTTTGCAAAGTAATCTCTGCAAAGTGATCCCGTTAAACGCTCTAGGCCGCACATCCCGTTAAGCGTTTAATGGGATCACTTTGCAGAGATTATTTTGCAAAGTGAAAAGTTGAATTCTAACGCTCCATAATTCTTGAAATAAGAAGTTGACCCCGGTGCTCCTAAAAATATACAGAATTTTCCTCATCAAGGTTCAAGTATCTACTCTCGACGTTCTCGCTCGTACATATATCTTTTCAGGAATTCGGATTTGCAAAACAAATTTAAAGAAGTTATATGAATTATGACGTTCATAGAAAGAACTCAAAGCATCGATTATATAGCGAATAAATGATAAAACGAAAACATGTATCAAAGTTCTTTGTTGTTTGCGGTCGAAAGCGGTCAACTTTGTACTACTTTTCTGCTTGGCTCACTCCGTCTGTCTGACTATATTTGAACATCTTGAATTGAACATCTTGAAACCTTATCGTCAAGATCATCTCAACATCTCACGTCTTCTCACCAACGACTCTGTATGACTTTATGCCCTGGCACAGACATTTAAAGTGTTTGGTTTTTGTATACACAATGTCGTAGGTTCGGTCCCAGCCGAGTGCCAGATTTTTGCCCGTGCGATGGATTTCATTCTTCGAAGGCATGGAAATACGGAAAATGTAATACAGAAAAGGATGAACAATCATAATAGGAAAAAAGCTTAGGAACAACAAGCGAGTTTCGAAGACGTGGAAAGAGACCCGGGCCGTATTCAGAAACAAAAATTTATACTAAAATTTATGGTAAACTTTATACTAAGTTGTAGTTTCGCCAAAATGGATTTCAGAGAGTAGACTTTAGAGTAAACTTTATACTAAAGTTTAGTAGGAAAGCTGAGACGCTCTCACCCGTATTGTCTCTGAATACAGAACTGAGTTGAACTTAGGTCTACAATATATGTACGAGGGTAAAATTTACTACTGAGTTCATTTTAGATCTCTGAATACGGCCCCCGATTTCGAAGAAATAATCTGCTTACTAATAATAATAATATTATTATTATTATTATTATTAATCTGCTTACTAATAAGGTTGGGAAACTGCTTCACATATTCTCTCAACATGTTAGACCATGAGAAACTACATAATCAGTAAGAACCTTAACTTCAGATTTTTTTCTACAGTTGATTGCTTCAAGAACTCTGGTCCTCTTTTTCTTTTTAATTAGCTTAAGGTTTTTTGGAAAGTATTTATGGAAGTGCTAAAAACACAGCTGATACCGATTACTTTATTTACCTAAACAGGTTTTCTAGACGTTTTTGAGAGTATGAGGCTCATTATTGTGAGATGAGTTCAATAGTGCTAGGAATCAGTTGCAGTTTTAGCTTGAAAAGAGTGGCTAGACCTAGGAAGCGCAGGTCACGTCTTTGGTTCCTACCCGATAAAAACCTTCGCATGAGTTTTGGCCAACATGATCAGTTCCATTGTTCGCATAATATTCTTCAAAAAGAAGAAAGATCCGTTCAGAGTGAATCGAAAGAGTTTTGTACGGAAACCATATAGGGAGAGCAGAGAGAAAGGCATCTGCTTACATGTATAACGTTGGCGCACTACTTGTGAAATTAGTTCCACGAGCTTTTTTGAGTGTATGATGATCTTAGTAATGAGACAAAATCTACTGCCTGGGAACTCGCCTGAATACCTAACTTTCATAGAAAGGTTTATTCGTTACCCCCTTTAGTCGTTACCCAAAATAATTTTCCTCGCTGTTACCCCCGTTACCCCAGGCAAATGAAGTGTTTTGTAACATATCTTAGTGGGGTGGGACCCTGAATTACGAAGCTGCATTACACTTACGATCTGAACGTAAAATAATTTTCATCGCTGTTAATTCTCGGTGACTTTCTCGCGAGAAACTCAGCTATTGCCCCCTAGCATCTCGTAACATTTTAAACGCGGGAGCTAGCCTCTCTGTTTACGTCGCAGGAGAGTTTCAGACATTCCGTTTGTTTCATGGAAAAAAATAATTCATGAAAAGTGTGATTGAAATCTCCGGAAAAAATAGTAAGTTGAATACGAAATACGAAATTACTTCCTCTACTTTTACGCTTCTTTCTTTATCTCTCTATCTCTCTCTCCCTTTCTCTCACTCTTTCACTTTCTCTCCCTCCCTCTGTGTATCTCTTTTTCACTTACCTCTTTCGCTTTTGATAACTCTCTCTGCATATTGCAGTCTAAGTGTTTCATATTTTAAAAGCCAATTCTCTAACTCACGACCGTCTACTTCTAGTTCATAACAAATCGCTCAAATGTGTGAGCTCGGAAAAATTAGTTAAACGTATGTAAAATAATCCTATTAAGTTTTTTTTGTTGTCTTTGATGAATGACACGTGTTAGTTACATAATGACATCACTGCTTTTACATATTATAATTCCAACAAGATTTGCTTTTAACCAGATTAGAACATGTTAATGGCGATTCTAGCTGACCGAAACAAGGTTATTTTTGAAGGTGTTGGTACTCTAGGACTCGAACGCTGACCAAAACAAGGTTATTTTTGAGGGCGTTGGTACTCTAGGACTCGAACGCTGACCAAAACAAGGTTATTTTTGAGGACGTTGGTACTCTAGGACTCGAAAATGATGATTACGTATTGATAATTGTTTTTTTGTTTTGGTAATTAATCCTCTTAATTACTTCTCATTCGATTCAAACCGTTGAAAAAACATTATAAATTGAACGGTTTTATAATTCTCAAACAAGTGGTATTCAACCGTTATTACTAATTTATAGTGCAAACCGTCTTGCAGGCAGTACTGTAGAGAAAATTGGCGTGCGAGTGCGGCAATGCAGAGAACGTCGTCCTCGCATGCCAGTAATAGGCCGCAATCAGATTCTTCACCTGCTGCAAACGACGATTCGATTTTTTAAAAACATGCATTTGTTTGCCCTCCTTTCCCTTTCATACCTCAACCTTTAATCACTCGATCTGACTTTTTTGTTGTTGTTTCTTCCTGTTTTTTTTATTTTCCCAGTTTTTAATCACAGTAATAGAAATTAAGTGTCATTATTCATACAATTCAGCACAGTTACCCTATCATTAACATCCCTGATAGAGTAGGAACACACGGTCTCCAGTTGCCAATTCCTGCTAGGGACGAAGTTTAACCCCCAATGAGTAGATATAAAACAGTAAAGATAGTTAAACAACTGGTTTTTGCTGGTCAGAATTAGAACTGAACCCGCTACTTGAGAGCTTTACGACCGATGGTTTAGTACTCTACCGATTATGTCATGGCGGAGTCCTTTATCTCTCAAATTTGTCCAGGTAACGCTCCGGCGCCACACCCTTAGATAGGCAAAAACACTCAGTCGCACTACGCTATATCTATATCTGATGTATAGGCCTCAAAATGTGCATTATATTGCGTGCGTGTGTAGCTCAGTGGGTAAGAGCATCGCCCGGAAAGCGAAGGTCGCGGGTTCGGTTCCCGTCATATTACACGATTTTTTCAAAAGTTGCTGCGAACAATCTGCTCCTCTGGTCGGTATAAAAAATCGTCGCTTGATATCAACGAGGAGTAACGAGGAGTACTCTTATGTACACTAAACTGGTTATTTCGCCCCAGAACATGTCTCATAGTTATAAGGAATTCACAATAAGTATCAGTCACTTAAAAATCCTGTTCACTCAAAAGATTCCGAAGATGTTTCAACTATTTGGGAGTCAAACAGTTTCACGCTTTTTACGCTTGCTTTGCTGGGGCTTTTTAGTGTGCAAGAAAAAGGTACAGACGCCCGCCGAATGCGGAAAAAATTTCACATAAGCTTACTACCCCCCTATAATGAAAAAACAAAGGCCCGCAAAAAAAATTTTTTTTGTATAAGGGTCCCCCTTATTATTTGGAAAAACAGAGACCCGCCGACAGAAGGTCTGACATGACTTTTTAACCCCTGTTGCTGTGTTTTCGAAAAAGAACCTAATATGGGGCAATAAAGTGAATCATATCTCATGAGCCTGACTTTTCGGACTGGGGGGGGGGTCCAATCTGGGGGGTCCGTATCTGATTCCAACCCAGTGGCAGATAACAATAATTCAAGCATGCTTGGCCTTATGCAAGAGATATATACGCAAAACTATACTCAGTTTTATAGGGCGCATTGGGCTCCCTACCCTACATCGCCTCCCTACCCTACATCGCCTCCCTACCCTACATCGCCTCCCTACCCTACATCGCCTCCCTACCCTACATCGCCTCCCTACCCTACATCACCTCCCTACCCTACATCGCCTCCCTACCCTACATCGCCTCCCTACCCTACATCGCCTCCCTACCCTACATCGCCTCCCTACCCTACATCGCCTCCCTACCCTACATCGCCTCCATACCCTACATCGCCTCCCTACCCTACATCGCCTCCCTACCCTACATCGCCTCCCTACCCTACATCGCCTCCCTACCCTACATCGCCTCCCTACCCTACATCGCCTCCCTACCCTACATCGCCTCCCTACCCTACATCGCCTCCCTACCCTACATCGCCTCCCTACCCTACATCGCCTCCCTACCCTACATCGCCTCATCGAAGTTGATTTTTCTCTCACTCAGTCTGTTTTTGTTTGAATACGTTGTAGTAGTTCTGCAATGAGTACCCTTCTAGATAAAAAAGTGTAATCGCTCCCGGATAGAGGAGAGATGGTTGCATGGGTTCGAGTCCCCCCGGTGACTAGCTTTTTTCCGTGCGGTGGTTTGATCAATTTGTCTTCTCTACCAGGCGTCACTGCCTTAAAACTGTGTAACTGAGCATTTGAAGATTTAACTTCTAGATAAAAGTAATATTAGAGAAAAGAAATCGAATCAAAACATATTTAAACGTCCATGAACTTTCACCAACCGGGAGACATAATTCGGGCGCTGGCTATCGAGAAGAGGCACACGAGAAGCGTCACCATGAACAAGCTCATGCTGTCCTTTGGTGTCATGTTGCGAGCAGCGCCGTTAGGATTAGGAAAGACCGGAAATTTTTCCCTTTTCTACCTAGGAATACTCCCTCCTCCCCCTTTTGGTCGCAGTGCACCACCCCTATTGCTCGCCCCTGCCTCCACCCAGGAAACCTGTGCAGACTCCGCCTCTCGCGGTTTCAATGCCCCCCCCCCTCCGTTTTGCATAGGATAGCAGGTTTACGACCGCGAGGTCAAAACGTAACAAATCCTTTCCGGTATTCTGTCCAAATTTTTTATGCCTGTTTTTTCCGTCCCTTCTTGATCTTTTCACTGTCATATCAATTTTTTTGTCATGAGCAACGATTTTCAGAAATAAGAAAATATTTAGTTTTGAATACTAGGTTCTACTGAATAGTTTATCAGTTTTTCAGATGTTAAAATCATTTGGCAGTAGCTATGGTCTTGCCCAGTTCGAGGACTCCCCTTATTTTAGCTTTTAATGCATTCTTCTCCTTTTTCCTTTTTTCTGTCTTATACTCTCGCTCTTATTCTCTCTTCGTCTTTCTCTCTCTCTCTCTTTCTCTCTCTCTCTTCATTCCCTTCTCTGTCTTTCTCTCTTTTCTCTATCAATTTCTACCCTCTCACTGACTTCCATCCTAAACTATATTTCTTCAGCTTGGCTCCCTGAGCATATTTCTATTACCTTCCATCGTCTTCTTAAGGTTTCTCAAGCCCCATTCAGATGGAATATTTCTCTTTTCTCTCTACAACAAAAAAGGTAACGTGATACAGAATTATATGTTCGTGAGGACAAATTGCCTAAACAGAGTCGAAAACAATGGCATTTTCTTTTAAAATATTTTTCTCATTACAAAACTCGAGCCTAGTTTTGTGAACCAAAAGAACATGATTTTTCGATGAATAAGTTCTGAGGTATGCGAAAATTCCTATAATTATGTTATCGACAAGTTCTTCCATGATGATGAGATGATGTTCGACCACTCGGGATGACGAATTGGGGGGAGTGGTTTTCGATCCCTTTGCACCCCTCCGTCGTGGATGGGTGTTGGCTGAACCGCGAACAGGCGGGATCGGATTGCAGCCTCAAGTTCTTGCATGAGCGACCGATTCACTCTGTTCTACAGAATGCGAAGAAAGTTCAGGTGGAAAACTTTGTCATTTTGTTTTTTTTCTTGTAGCGGTCGTGTAATTTTTTTTGCTCGTATCTTATTCATATTTTTGCAAAAATAATATGGAAAAATCAGAATTATATGTATTTTCGTTCTCCGATAATGATCTCTGATATGGACCGAGGCTATATTCTGCGCTTGAGCCTGTCCGGGCACGCCGGGCACGGAAAGCACATCCCCAGAATCACTGGATTCCCCGCAGGACCATTGAAAACACAATACGTCACTTTCGTGGGACTGGTACGACAGATGACCGCCCCGGGAGCAGTATCAGTATACCAGTGACCGCGAACACTTATCAGTATACCAGTGACTGCGACCACTTCCTTAAACGTGAGAAGCATCCGATACAAATTCGTTTTGACTCCTACTGTCGCGAAGAGGCTGAATATCTCGGATATGCTCGGAAGCTCGTCCAATTTCGCATGAGACTTTGCCTTATCAAGCTGCAGAAGATTTACGCAATGACAAACCAGATGAAAGCGACCCGTCTTCAGAGATGTCATGAACTGTCAAAGCGGTTCGAGCCAGAGGACACTTCAGATATTCTTTTCAACAATGAGAAGTTTTCCAATATTGAGCAGTCCTTTGACCAGAACTGTAGGATTAAGTCCAAATTGGTCTAAAAGGCTGATAAAATTTGCCGCCACGTCTTGAAAAAAGGGCCACCTCGCCTCTGTCAAAAATCTGGGCCGATGTGACCGAGATTGGCACCACAGTTTTCGTTTTCATCGAGCAGGGAGTCGAAGTGAATGGATTAGTTGAAAGCCATCCAAGATCATCCGATGCCTTTGGTATGCGTCCTTCATACTCTCCAAGTTCTTGTAGAAAGAAGCACAGACCTTGCTCTCAAGGACCGACCACAAAGAACAGTCCAAAGGCCAAACAGCGGAAGTGATGATTGAAGGGAAAATGGTCTTTCACCAGTCTTGCACCACTTTAGCCTTTTGGGCGGGAACAGAGTCTTGCTGGAACGTCCAGTTGCGTCCCGCGAAGTGATCCTGGCTCCACAGAAGTAATTTGTTAACTATAATGTCGCTCAGGTATTTGGATTAGTTGAAAGGCATCCAGCACTTTTGAATGGAAGAATTTTTTGTCTTACTATCCTACGCGTCCATGCTCATTGGAACTACCATTCATAGTTTTATTACAAGTTTTTGTTCTTGCATAGAATAAATGAATTGAATTGAAAAATTTAATTATCAGTCGTGTTGGTTCGAGGGAAAAACCGACTGAAGAAGCGAGCTTCTTCATGAATTGTCGAGGATTGTGTGCTATGCGTTTCCGGAGAATGCTCCTCATATGAGGTGTATCGGCTATTCTAGGAGGACCTCTTCTTGCACGGTAAATGTTGGCATAAACACTTGCCCGTGGAGCTTTGAGCCATCGCGCGATGTCACCTCTTGTATGTATGACCAGAGTTGAACATTGCAATAATCGTAGTACGGAGAGGACTTGATATCACCATATCTGTAAAAATAAAGCTAGAGTCACGAAACTTGAAACAAGAAACAACCTTTCTCAGTACATTATCATAGAAAATGAAAAGAAAAAACGGTCCGAAATCGGTCCAAAAGAAAAATCGGTCCACAATAGAGCGCGTTAAAAATTTGTCCATGTATTTTTTGTCCCCCGGAAGATTTTAGATCATAATTTGATTGTTATTGCTCAATTTTTAAAGTCTTGCCGATTACTTGACCTCCATTTAGGCGTAAGAAATGGAAGCTTGTAAATAAGAGTATTCCTTACTCCTCATTGATCTCAAGCAACGGATTTTTCTACCGAGGAGAGGAGCGGATTGTTCGTAGACTTGTGCAAAAATCGTTTGGTGTGACGGGAACCGAACCCGTGAACTTTCGCATTCCGGGCGAATGCTCTTTCCACTGAGCTCACATTTTAAGGCCCATACAAGAAGCTAAACGGTAGTCGAGACCTCCTTATCACACTGGAAAAGAAGAAATCTTTAAAATAGGATTCAAAAGACAAAAAATATAAAGAAATGAAGAAATGAAATTAAGAAATGAGATGAAAACAGGACTCATAACAGAAGCGGTCATCTTCGAGGATTGAAAGGGGGAAGTTTTCCTTATTCATCTGAACTCTGCCATGTGAGATAAAGCATGACGTGTAGTGACGTGTAGATAGAGCATGACGTGTAGTGACGTGTAGATAGAGTATGACGTGTAGTGATTCGCTGACAGACAGAGGGAAATTAAAAAATCCTTTTAACATCGAAAACAAACACATGAAAAATAAATCAATTTAATTTCTTGTTGTCAAGTTCATGAAGCGTTTATTATCGAACTGCCGATAGTCGGATGGTGCAATAACTCGGTAAATTTTTTAAAAGGTGGAACTGGTCACCCAGCTTTATCATTTCGTTCCCTTTCCTTCATGATCGGCTTCGATGTCATGTTCTTTCTGGTCCCTCATTTTCCCTCCCTCCTTCCACCGGAGAATGCGTCATGAGCTTCACGATTTTCTCATCTCCTCTACTCTCATCGACCCCTTCAATACCATCATTGGGCCTGGCATGTCATATTACAGAAACAACCGTTTAAGGGACGGGTAAGTCCGTGAAGGAAACAGAGGATTGTCAAAAGAGATAATTCTCTTGTCCAGATTCCCGCCGAAGGCGTGGCGTTCAACCTCTAATAAAAATAGAGACACAAAGAAGTTAAATAATCCTCGTCGGAAGACTCCTAGTTAAATACTCATAGAAAGACTAAATACACTGACGCTACTCGCAGAATTCCTTCACGACCGTGATGCGTCCGGTTAACAGACATTGATCAAAACTTACTCCTAGGTTTGTACTCGGTTTGGTTTGTACTCGGTTTGCAAATGACTCGAGAGATCGTGGAACAATCAATAAAAGTACGTTTGTACGGAAGAGGAAGTACTAACTTGCATCCCGTAACTTGTACGTTAGCATAACTTGCATGCTCGTAACTTGCATTGCTAAACTTGCATCTCTGTAGACGTCTCTCATTTTTTTCTCTCTCAAACGCTAATATGTTTCAAAAAAGAACATGAACTTTTGGAAATATGATGTGATGTTAAAGTATATTTTAAAGTATTTGAGAATATGAAATCTAGTCTAACACTTTGAACATCTGTTGAACTTAATAAAAATATATTCCACTGCCTTTCGAATAACTCAGTGCCCTTTATTTGTACCTCATGCTAGCTTCCAGAGATTAATAATTCAGATGACCGGGTGAGAAGAAGTCATGGATTTCGTCTCACATAGTAGATAAAACACGTCTTCAGAACAAGAAAGTGAAAACTTTTCTACCAATTAGATAATTCTCCAAAACGATTCTATCGGCGGAAGCGCTTGACGAAATCTATCTTTGTCTCACAAACTATTTGAATTACCTTATTCAAATTTCTGAGCCACAAAATACCTTCTTTTTTCGGATTTTTTTGGTGACAAGCTTTGTTATTTCCTGAACTTGAATGTCATATTTATTAAATTGAACAAAAAAACTTGAAAAGTCATTCAGGTGACAACCGGAACACAGGTATGAAAGAATACTAAGTTTCACAATGACACAGCTTCTGACCAGAATTGAACATATTTATGCCGAGAGATCCGAACCATTTCCATTCTCATTGGTTCAAAAACAAGTATTAAAAGATGAACCTTTTGTATTAAACCTGAGAATTGCCTATATGCAAGTAATGTTTTTAATCAATAAATCGCTTTTTATGCAGTCTTGTGAACCAATTGTTAAACTTCTGTATTGAAATTCGTCGGTTTTGTTGATTCATTTTGTGTATTTTGCAGTGATTCTTCCATGCGTTCAAAGACACTTCAGTTCAACGAGTGAAGTTTGAAATCGGCGAGCTATGAACCAACAAAACACTTTTAAAAAAAATGAAAATGTGAGTTTCGGCAGTGAGAAAATGTGAATCGCAGGAAAGCAAAACATTCATCTTCACACACTCGTATATTATAAATTATTATAAATATATTATAAATTATTATAAATTTTCATTTTTGATCAGTTTTTTTCTTGTCGCATTATAGGGTCTTTTTTCGCTTATCCGTTCTTTCTCTCTCTCTTTCTGTTTCTCTCGCCTCTCTTTATCTCCATCTCTTTCTCTCTCTTTCTCCATATCTTTCTCTCTCTCTCTCTTTCTCTCTCTCACTCACTCTCTCTCTCTTTCTCTCTCACTCACTCTCTCTTTCTCTCAACTCCCCCTTTTCCTTTTTTTGTAATTCGTAACCATACTATCTTTCTTTATGTTGAATAATTCGTAGTTGGTTTGCCCGTCTCATTCAAATCTTCTTTGAAGAATATGTAATGAGCCCCTTTTTTCACGCGGTAAAAGTGTATTAAGACTAAGATGCAAAGCAGCAAGTCTTCTGGTAACTTAAGCGAATAATCAAAGGAAAACGGGATGCCTCAACCGACCAGGAAATAGGATTTGTATAGAATGAGTTCTTGAAAAATTAACTTATGATGCGACATGAATCACAATGAACAGTTCTCACATCAGTAAAAGTTAGTTGAAGTAAAATGTGATCCAGGTTTTAAACAAATGTCCAGACATTTCAAGTTCATAAAGAATGAAGACACAAAAAATTCGACTACAAAAACGAAAACAGTTTATTCATACAACCATAGAGAAAAAAGAGATGAGAAGGTCGAAAGAAAGACAGAGAGAGAGAGAGAGAGAGAGAGAGAGAGAGAGAGAGAGAGAGAGAGGAGCGATTGAAATGAAGAGCAAGAAAGTAAGAATAAGATAAAGAAGAAATTTAAAAAGTTGAACTTAAAAAGAAAAGAAAAAAGTTTACTTTTTATAAAACTTTAATTTTGGATTAGCCTACCCAGCTTCCCATGGGACCAGGGGCCGTATTCATAGATCTAACATGAACTCAGGGGTAATTTTTACCCTAGTATACATATTTATTGTAGACATAAGTTCAACTCAGTTATGTATTCAAGACGGGTGAGAGCGTCTTAGCTTTCCTACTAAACAGTATAAAGTTTACCCTAAAGTCTACTTTCTGAATTCCAGTTTGGCGAAACTACAACTTAGTATGAAGTTTACCATAAATTTTAGTATAAATTTTTGTCTCTGAATACGGCTCTAGAAAAGGGCGTACCTATAAGATAAAGGGTTTGAGTATTATATTCTCCTCTTATCCGAACCCTTCGAATACTATTTCCTTTATGCAAACTATCCTTGTTGTTTAGAATTTTGCAATAACTTAACCTTCTTTGGCAAAACTAAACTATAACTTAAATCTATTAATATATAACTTAACCTATAACTTAACCTTAACCATAAAAATCTATTAACTGCACCAGAAGCTCCGATACGTCATTTAGTTCAACTAAAATTTATATTCCTGGAAATTCGTAATTACATATATGTATATGGAGAGTGATGTGTTCTGAACAAAAGTCGTACTAATCTTGAGTAGCATTAACGAGAAAAAAAGTGAGTATAAATGTTAAAAAAAGCGAATGCAAGAAAGGAACTCGAATGATGAGGATTAACGTGTAAACTTTGGATTATGATCTAGGTGGATTATGATCTAGGTAACACAAAAAGTTGAACTCTCTTCGTTTTTTCATACTAAGATTGGTTGCACTTTAGGTCAGAACAAAATAAAAAAATTGGCACTTGTCTAGTTCGACGTAGGCTCCTCTCCCTTGCATTTTCTGCCCGATGTTGCTTTTGTTCTTTCTCATTTTCCTCTCTTTTTAATACCTCTCCTTGTTATTTTTTTAAAGCATTAAAATACGCTTAGGCTTAGTAATAGTTTACGCTAACGAGGCCGTACGGCTTGAGCTAACGAGACCGTGATAAAAAAATTGTCATAAATCAGTGACTCCGCCCCCCGAGGGGAAGAGGAGCGGAGCCTACGTCGATCTGGACAAGTACCAGAAAATTAAGCTATAGTTAGCTGTTTGATAAGTTTACATTCTCAAGATTAAATCAGAGTCGTCGGAGCGCATGCATTCAAAGTGCACACGGTTTGGCTGAAAGTGAAGTTCACCCGACCATTGGAATGAGAGTAATGTCGGCTGCACTGTTGACCAGCTGCACGGCTGCACTGTTGATCTTTTGTACGAGGAGTAGTTGAATCATATTTCAGCTGAAAGACTAAAAGGGTCTAATATTTAAAGTTTTCAGCATTGTGCAAAAAAAATTTCACTGTTTGAAAAAACCATTTTTCTTCTATTGCTTTCAAAAACAGTGAGCACTAAAAAACTATCTTAACCAAAAAATTTGCATAACGGTTATGAGTTTCGTAAAACTTGCCGTGGAAAGACCAAAAAGGAAGAAACCACCACCAAGAGTTCAAAAAAAAACGAATGAATTGACCATCTTTTCAACAAATATTTTGCTTGTAAATAACATGTGCATCGCTCGTTGTGCATGAAAGTATGTGTCTCAAGTTTGACTTGAAACCGGTCTTTAGTGTCTCTCTATTGGATCCGAAACTTTATCAACCACAAGCTGTCGCTGTATCTGCGTCTTTGAATACTATTTTCAAACCAAGCTAAAAAAAAAAAGACAACCTAAAGAATTAAACTAGAGAAGAAGGTAAAACAAATACGAGAACAAAGATAGTATGGATAACGTCCACCAGGGAAAAGGAAGAGCGAAAAGGAAAGTAAGAAGAGATCGAGAAAGAAAAAGTGAGATTGTGCAACAGACAAAGAGAGACACAGCAAGAACGGAAGAGAGAGCTAGACGAAGAGAGAGAGAGAGAGAGAGAGAGAGAGAGAGAGAGAGAGAGAGAAGAGAGTGAGAGAGAAAGATAGATAGATAGATAGATAGATAGATAGATAGATAGATAGATAGATAGATAGATAGAGAGAGAGAGAGAGAGAGAGATAGAGAGAGAGAGAGAGAAAGAGAGAGAGAGAGAAAGAGAGCGAGAGAGAAAGATAGATAGACAGATAGATAGAGAGAGAGAGAGAGAGAAAGAAAGAGAGAGAGAAAGAGAGCGAGAGAGAAAGATATATATATATATATATATATATATATATATATATATATATATATATATATATAGAGAGAGAGAGAGAGAGAGAGAAATAAAGTCTCGTAATGAAGTCATCGAGAAATGGAATGCAGACATACAGACCACAAGAGTAGAATGTGTAAACGAATGATAATTCTCAACAAGGAACTGAACAAACTTCTTAATCGTTCTTAGTAAGGAAACCCGCCAGGATAGAGAAATCAAGAACATTTTTATTGGATAATCACTTTGATGTTGACAGCATTATAAGAGCATTCTGAAAAAATGAACACGTCAAACATCTTGCTCGCATGAAGTAAGGAAAGTCAGCAAACTTTATCAAAAAAATTCTTAGTAAAAGAGATTTGACTGAAATGGTTTTTAAAGGGGTAGGAAATAAAAACCAAGAGCTAGAAACGAAAGACGGTGAGCTGATTTGGAGCTTGGTAGTCTACACCGTCATCTCAGTCGTGAGTTTCGAAGTGATTTATTTAGGAATATATAAGAAAATGACTGAGTCCCTGACCAGAATGTAAGCGTACAAATATCATCCGTCGTCGAATCGTAGAAGCCATCCTAATTCAATCCCATGACCCATCTATCAATAACAGGACAGAAATGGCGGAGGAACGTGCACAACTCTCTCTTCTTTCTCTCAACATTTAACCAATCACCTCCCCTCACATTCAATCAATTAACCACTGATCTTCTGTGTTCTCTCCCATTCTTTTTTTCAATTTATCTATTCATTCCTTTCTTCTTGTACAATACTGCTTTATCATTCAATGTCATAATTCATTATGTATTTCTAGGGTAATTGCTGATGATGGTTTTAAGGGGTTAGTCCAGGCCACACGAGTCGAGGCGTCTTTTCGATTAATCTTCTGCTTTTCTACGGTCAAGGATTAGCAGGAACTCCCGACAAACACGTTCCGCGATGCCAGGTTGGATTGACCATCCACTCAACAGGCCGATCGCATGAATACCCTTGTTGTAAACCATGGCTTCAAGTTCTTCAAGTTATATCACCAAAGCTAGGGCGTCCCCCGGAAGCGACGCGGTCTTACCTTGTCCGCTAGGACCGTCAAATATGCGAGGACAGGCAGCTACCCATGGGCGGGGTATGTCTGCGCGGCGTACAGCCCAAATTCGCCTCGTCACATTGAATGTTGGAACACTGACGGGACGCAGTAGAGAGCTGGCCGCAATGCTAGAAGCAAGAAGGGTTGACATTGCTGCTGTACAGGAAACGAAATGGAGAGGAAGCAAGTCGAAGCCGATAGGAGATGAATACAAGTTGATATACCATGGCACGTCATCAACAAGAAATGGTGTTGGCATTATCCTCTCCTCGAAAATTGCTGATGATGTAACCGAAGTCATTCGCTCTACAGATCGAGTCATGGCCGTCCGAATTTCTTCGTCCAACAATCACTTCCTTGTCGTCTCAGCATATGCACCTCAACAAGGATGTAGCGACGCTGATAATGAGGACTTCTACGACTCTCTAAAGGAAGTTCATTCTTGCCTTTCGTGTTCATTCTTGCCTTTCGTGTTCATTCTTGCCTTTCGTGTTCTTAACGAGCGGTGACTCTTCATATCGCTCTGGCAAATTGCTCTTCCTATTGGACTAATATCGATTACCCTGCCACGCTCAAAGCCTGGTGCCAAGGCTCGCTTTCAATTATATGGCACCATAATCGGTGAGTGAGTTCGCTTTATCACTTCTTATCCATCATCGTATAAATGGAGTCTTCAATTTCTCCTCAAATTTCCTCCCCGCTCGTTTCTCTTTTTAACAGGATGAGAAACATCACAACAACGAGAGGAAGACGAGTGACCGAAGAAGCGGACCCTCTAACTGAGCTCTATAACTATTTGAAGAAAAGTGATGAGAAGAACCTTCTACTGGAGCAGAAGAACACCAAGTTGGCCTCCCTTGTTGACGCCCAAGGTCAACTCATTAAGAATCTTACTATGAAAGTAGAGGAACTCGCCGAACAATTGTTGAAAGTGAATGCTAGCCCCCAGTGTGTTCATGGCAATACTTCTCCCTCTTCGATTATTACCACTTCTACTAAGCCTCTCTCATCTACTTCTGTACCTCCCCCGATCATCAATTTTACCCCTACGCCGCAGCCACCACCGCTTACTTCTCCATCATTCAAGTATTACGAGTCTCCATCCGAAATAGCTGATCGGATGGAGAGACATCGCAGTGTAGTACTTTTCCGCCTTCCTGAGTCCCGTTCCCCCAACGCTTCGCAACGTGTCGATGACGACTGGGAAAGAGTTCGTTGCATTCTAGACGCGATGCAAATTGAAGCATGTCCTGTTAAAGTCTATCGCATGCCTTCTCATCGTCCGAAATCACCAAATGCTCCTCCCCGCCCACTCAAAATAGTACTCCCAACAATAGGACATCAACAAGAAACTCTTCTATGTCGCGATGTACTTTCCCGTTTTTCCTCCGATTTGTATTTGAGACATTCACAGACTAGAGCTGAGAGAACTTATGACCGGGCAGTCCGTGCTTGGCTGGCTGATAGGAGTAAGCCAAAACCTCATATTCCTCTTTTCGGTCCCCCTCTGAGTTATAGCAAACCTCGCCCACTGATGGCCGAGCGTATTGAACCTCCTCGAAGATTCATGTCACCTCGTCCTAATCGTTCTTTAAACTAGACCAAAATCGCCGGTCTTCCACAAGTCACGTGAATTGTTATTTCGCAAATGTTAGATCTCTAGTGAATAAGATTAATGATCTACAACTTTTGCTGTCAAAGAGATACTCTATAATTTCTTTTTGTGAGACATGGCTATCGGATAGTTACCCGGACTCTTTTGTTCTCTCCTCCTTCATCTCTCAATATAACATTGTTCGATGTGATAGGAGCGAAATAACTAATGGCGGGGGAGTGCTATTTCTCATACACTCCTTATTATCATTCAAAATTATCTATTCTCAATCAATCAAGAATTCTCATGAAATCCTAGCTGTTGATATTGAAATAGAATCTCACGTGATACGTTTCATTAGTCTATATCGAGTCCCTCATATAAACACACCGAAGAGCGAGAGGTTATTAAACCTCTTGATTGATCTAGTCACCTGCAACCACCCATGTATTATAATGGGAGATTTTAACTTACCCGACATAGACTGGAATAAATCCCCTCTAGCGTCATCGAATCCCGCTTCCAAATCATTTCTTGAATTTTGCTCAGCCACTCAGATGAATCAATATATTAGATGCCCTACGAGAGGATCACACATTCTAGACCTCCTCCTCTCCAATAGCAAAGATTTATTGAAGAACCCATGTGTCACTCCCTCATTCAGTAATTCAGACCACGAATCAATCAGTTTCGAACTTTCCCTATTCCACGAAATTCCTCTTTACTCGTATCGACGCATATACAGTGAAATAAACTATTCCTTATTACTCCCTTCATTATGTAATTTAGATTGGCATTGCTTATTCAACCCCATCAAAGATACAGACTCAATGTACGAATTGTTACTATCCATACTAGAGGACTTTTCCGAGCAATTCGCTCCTATCCAGAAGGTCTCTCTAGCGACCCATGCATCTCTTCCAACGCATATTCAGAGAGCTCAAGAAAAGCGTTTTCTCTTCTGGAACAACTATATTTCTAGTGGACTAAGTGAGGACTATGACATTTATGTTAAAGCCAGTAAGAAATGCAAAAAGTTTGTAGATAAATTCAACCTAAATGTAGAAAAGAACATTGTTAATAGTAAGAACAAAAACTTGTTCTTCAAGTATATAAGGTCTAATACATCCCAGAAACAAAGCGGTGTCGACACTTTGGTGAATGAACTCGGCATCTCAGTATCTAAAGACTTAGAAAAAGCAAATCTTCTTGGAGAATTCTTCCAGAAGTCATACACCATAGACAATGGTAAGCTTCCTCCACTCTCTCATAATTCAGTCTTGAGAGCATCCTCTCTAGAAGAACCCTTGTTTACGCGTCATGATATTTGTAGACTAATAGAGAAATACCCAATGTCTTCTTGTACTACCCCAGATCATCTGAATATGCTTTTTATCAAGAAAATCGCTGTCCCTCTGTCTATTCCGCTTGAAATAATTTATAACCAATCTTTCCTTACATCTGAAATCCCGAACAGATGGAAACATTCCATAGTCACACCAGTTAAGAAGAAGCCTCCTTACAGTAGTCCTTCCAATTACCGTCCCATCAGTATAACATCACTATTTTCCCGTATATTCGAGAAAGTGTTGAGTAAAGAAATAGAGAAACATTGTGAGATAAACCAGATTTTGCCAGATGATCAATTCGGGTTTCGCCATAAGAGATCAATAGAACAGTTGATGTTACTGTTCCTTGAAGACTGTTCTGTAGCCGTAGACCAGAAAAAGTTCACAGATATCATTTATTTCGATTTTGAGAAAGCCTTCGATAAAGTTTCTCACTCTAAACTTATTTATAAACTAAAGTCCATTCAACTCCCTCCCAGAATTATTTCGTGGATCGAAGCTTATTTAGGTAATAGAACCTACCAAGTTCGAGTTAATCAATCACTTTCTAATAGTTTCATGGTTACCAGTGGTGTTCCCCAAGGCAGTGTCTTAGGCCCATTATTATTCATCATTTATACATCTGATATAGTGAATATGATAACTTCTTCTAATTGTAAAATTAAAGTTTTTGCAGACGACATGAAAGTTTATAAGTCTTTTTCTAAAACAGACTCTCATACAACACTGCAACACTCGATTGATACCATAGTGGAGTGGTGCGACGCTTGGCAATTGCCTTTATCTCTACCAAAATGTGCTGTGTTAAGAATTGGTACCCAGAGTTCCCCTCATTTTCCATATTCTATAAATAGTCACTCCCTACCCTACCTCAACGAGATTCGTGATTTAGGATTTATTGTAGACAACAAGTTGACTTTTTCTGCTCATTGCTCAACAATAGCTCAGAAAGCAAAGCGTAAATGTCATCTTATTCTTAAAGTTCTCAAGAGTCGTAAACCGGATGTACTTGTTAACGCTTACAAGATATACATTAAATCTATTGTAGAACACTGTACAACTGTTTACTCCCCACATTTCGCTAAGGACATAGCTGTACTAGAGAAGGTTCAAAATTATTTTACGCGTCGCGTTTTTTGCCGGTGCTTTGGTTGTTCGTTTAATAATATGCCAAGTAGTCAGACGAGAAACAATCAACTAGGCCTAGTATCTCTTCTCTCTGTTAGAGAATCTAACGACCTCAAACTACTCTTGAAACTGATATTTGGGAAAAAAGTACTCTCTGACAGGACGCACCACAACTTTGAAATAAGAGCGTCCAACACTAGAGGCGCATTTTTCAAAATAATCCACCTTGCTCCGAGAACTATTTGCAGAAGAAATGCCTTCTCTATACGATCAGCTCGTATATTCACCGAAATTAATAGTGTTGATGAATGATATATGTTTGCCTGGATGTAATCTGCATTGTTTCACCTATTTATGTAATTCAAACAATTCAATTGTTTAATCTCGTACCACGTGATTAATTTATGCGTTGCTGCATGTAATGTTTTCACGTAATAAAATTGAATTGAAGTTATCAAACTCCGAGAGTCTCATGAAGACATCTTAATCGGCGGAGATTTTAACGCTCACATCGGTTCAGATCGACAAGGTCGTGAGAGAGAACATGGAGGACATGGAATCGGAACGATAAATGCTGAGGGTCAACGGCTACTTGACTTCTGTGCTCGATGTGATCTAGCAGTCGTGAACTCCTTTTTCAAAAAGAGACGATCTCACGGACTCACATACGAGAGCGGAAGAAATCAGAGTCAAATTGACTTTTGGTTAATCCTGAGAGCAAAGCTGCGGAACGCGAAAGATGCAAAGGTCCATCAGACCATGTTGCACCTCAGCACCACCCTCTCTTTATGGACTACAGCGTATTGAAGTCGAAGAAACAGCCTTCTCGTAATCCTGAATGCACACGTGTCAAATGGTGGCGCTCGACTGGGAAAGCAGAACGTCTCTCTCTCATGCACATCATCCATCGCAATCTACTCCCTCCTGCACTCTACAAGCAGTTTCCAGAGGACATAAATGAACACTGGAAGCTTCTTGAAGACAGCATCAGAGCACCCGCCGCAAGCATCCTCGGAAAGACGAAACCCGGAAAGCCAAGAATCGAGAAAGACACCTGGTTTTTCACCTCCGAAGTTCAGGATGCGATCAAGGCGAAAAAGAATGCCTACAAGAGATGGAGGACGTCAAATGAGGCTGACGACCGCGCTGCATACAGCTCAGCCAAGAAAGCCGCCAAAAGAGCTGTCGCAGTTTCAAAAGCCTCCTACTTCCGCGATCTCTATGAGAAGATGAACCAACCAGGAGGCGATAAAGCCATCTATCGGCTTGCCAAGGCTCGACACCGTAACACCTTGGACATCCAGAGAGCAGCCACGATAAGGGACAAACAAGGAAAGCTCGTCACTGACCCTTTAAAAGTCAGAAACAGGTGGCGCGAACATTTCGAAGTAATGAGCGGCCAAGAGTTTGAGCACCCTCCCATCCCTACTTCCCACGTCATACAAGGACCCGTGCCAACCATCACGGCCGAGGAAGTGAAGAAGGCACTCTCTAAGATGAAGACTGGGAAAGCGGCTGGACCGGACGACATAGCCACCGAAGCCTGGAAACTTGCGGGTGATGTTGGACTAGCACATCTCGTGCACCTGTTCAACACCATCGTAAAGCAAGGCCAAATCCCACATAACTGGCGCTACTCCACGACCGTTCCAGTCTTCAAAGGAAAAGGCGATACCAGAGTGTGCAGCAACTACCGTCCAATACGTCTTCTCAACTACACTATGAAAATATTTGAGAGGATACTGGATTCACGCATACGAGATATCGTCGATATTCCAGCTCAGCAATGCGGGTTCGTGAACGGAAGAGGCACAACAGATGCAATATTTGCACTCCGTTTACTCGTCGAGAAGCACGCAGAGAAAAGATCACCTCTCCATCTGACCTACCTCGAGTTGGAAAAGGCGTTCGACAGAGTCCCCCATGATCTTATTCCATATGCATTGCGCGATCATCAGGTTCCTGAAGAGTACATTCGATGGACAATGGCGATGTACGATGATTCAAAGAGTACTGTCAGAACTCCGGTCGGCATCACAGAGCCATTCGCAGTAAACGTTGGAGTGCACCAAGGGAGTGCTTTGTCTCCCCTTCTCTTCATTTTGGTTATGGATACCGTCACGCGTCCTCTACTGACTCCGGCTCCGTCAACCATCGCATACGCCGACGACATTCTCCTTGCTGCTCCTACACGTGCCGAAATCGAGAAACGCACCCAAGAATGGAATGACGCTCTTAGTAGGCATGGCTTACGCCTCAACATCAAGAAGACCGAGTACCAGGAAATCGGAGTGCAAACGACGGGAACTGTTCACATCAGCGGTGAACCGCTCCCGAAGACCCACGAATTCAAGTACCTTGGTTCTGTCATCTCCTCAGACACGTCAACAAATGCAGCGGCACGCCAAAGAGTAAATGCAGCTTGGATGAAATGGAGAGAAGCTACAGGTGTCCTCTGTGATAGGAATATATACGCGGAATACGCGGAAAGATGTATAAAACAGCAATCCGTCCCGTGCTTCTCTATTCGACGGAGACCTGGCCTACAACGCGTATAACCGAGAACATTATCCACACGAATGAGATCAAAATGTTACGCTGGACACTAGGACTGACTCGCCTAGATTGTGTGCGTAACACGATTGTGAGAGGGAGACTCGGCGTTGCCCCAATACAAGACAAGATGCGAGAAGGGAGAGTTAGATGGTATGGACACGTGATGCGAAGAGACGCGACCAACATCGCAAGACACGCCCTTGACATGGAAGTACCAGGCAAACGCCCGCGAGGCAAACCGAAGACAAGATATATGGATACGCTCAACCAAGACCTGCGCCTTGCAAGACTCCACTCGGAAGACGCAACGGACAGATATTTCTGGAGAGCTAGAAGCCGTACAGCGGACCCTACTCCGACCTCGGCCGGCGCGGGACAACGCTAAGTAGAAGAAGAAGCTGATGATGGTTTTAAAAAACCGAAACGTCCGACATTAAACCATTATTCTTCCGCATCGTCTCACCGGCACAACAAAGCACAAGAAAATAAGCGTACAAACCTCGGAGTAATATTGAATACTTTCGCAACAAATCACAGCTTCACTAAAATAAATCTCCATAAATGCCCTTTCCGATTGTGTTTTAGCAAATACGAATGAACTGAATGAATTGTCGGAATCCTGATAAATTTCGATATCCAATGTTATTAGCCCCAGTTTACCCTTGGAACGAAACGCATTAGCATATTGATTGACGATATTTATGATATATTTGAGCCATCCACTCATTTCGATACAGTATCAGTTAGAAGCCTAGCATTTTCACTTAAAAATTTCTGTTATAATTCGGGATTTAGATAGTTTTACTCATAGCAGTGGTGCGGTTTTTTGCAACTTTTGAGAACAATCAGTTCTCTCCCTTACAAACGTTATAATTTTAAGACTCTTTTAAAACTCTTTCTAGGATTTTAGGACTCATTCTATTTAATATGTACATTGTATGTATACAGACATATTCACCTAACTATCGTACTCTTTTCTACTCTCAACCTCTCTCTTTCTCTCTTCTTCTCATGTTCTCTCCTTTGTCTCTCTTGTATCTCTCTCTTTCTCTCTTTTTCTCTCTCTCTTTCTCTCTCTTCCTCTCTTTTTATCTCTCGGTTATTTTCTTTCGTCCTAGACATCTCCTCTCTTCGCGGGTTGACCGTCTGAATACTCCAAAGATAAGAGTTGTTCTCTGCTCTAGGGCTGATAACAACCTTCTTCGGACACTCCTCGGTTGTTTCAATGACTGCTTAGTTGACTGATAATTTCTTGTATTTGAAAGCTTATCTATCAGGTTTCATTAAATAATGTAAACATAGCTCACTTCCATTATGTTGAGATGGCGTTGCTCGTGCTTATAATATGCTCTAATGAAGTTGTTCTCGTTTCTTTTCTCTCGTTTTCCACTGGTTTAACCTGTATCCGATGCCTTCTTTCACAGATTTCCGTGTTTTTGGGATAATTTTTAGCGGCAGTGTGTGGATGAAATTTACAGGGTGGCGCGAAAGTACGCAGTCCGAAAGTCAAACGCTTTTGTATCGTAATCAATAATCCAATTCCTCTCAATTCAACACATTTTATTCTCAACATATATATGTACAACTGGGTGAAGTCAGTTTTCAATGCGGCCGCCCTTGGCGCGGATGACTTGGCAGAGACGCTTGGGGAAAGCATCAGTCGTGGCACGCAGGTAATCAACGTCGAGTTCCTCCCAAGCTTTGAGCAGGGCCTTCTTCAGAGACGCCAAATTGGGGTGGGGACGAGCCGAGGCTTTCGCCTCGAGGACCGACCATACGGAATAGTCGAGCGGATTGAGATCCGGCGAGTAGGCGGACCACTGCTTACTCGTTATGAAGGTGGGCAATTTGTTCGCACACCACTCTTGCGTCACAACGTCCTTGTGAGCGGGCGCGGAGTCCTGTTGGAAGCAGAACGGGCGGCAAGCGAAGTGCGTACGGGTCCAGGGAAGCAAGGCGCCTTCGAGAATGTCTTTGATATAGTTCTGCTTGTTGATCTTCACGCCCTGATCAACGATGACGAGCGGAGACTTGCCCGAAGCGCACACAACCGCACAGACCATCAACTGAGCTGGATGGGAGATGCGGTTGACGACTCTTCCGTTGCGATCGGCTTCCTCAGGATCTCTGGCGATAACCCACACGTTTTGGGAGTTGTAGGCCTCCTCGATCGTGAACAACTTCTCGTCTGAGAAGACTATCTCTTCGGCACCAGGTGCGGCCGTGTCGCGAAGCAAGGTCCGACTTCTCTTCACGCGCTCTGCCGTGTTCTTGGCAGACAACAAGGCACCCTTGCGAGTAAGGGCGCATGCCGAGGTCATCCCTGACGATGGTCTGAGCCGACCAGCAGGATATTCCGAGCTCCTGGGACATCTTGTTAATGCTCCGCTTGGAGTTTCGGCGTATTCGCTCCCTCACTGCTTTTATCTTCGCCGGCGTCCGAGCAGATCGAGGTCGGCCATTTTTTGGACGGTCCTCAAGATTTCCGAGCTCGCGGTAACATTTGATGGTATTCCAGACAAGATCTCGATGGACGACGAGGCGTTTCGCGATGTCGGAGTTGGAGTACCCGCGCTGGTGCAAATCGACGATAGCGGCACGCTGGAGATGGGGACCCGTCATTACCTTCAAATTTAAACAATCGTTGTCAAACTTCAACACGATGTTTAAAACACAATAAACTTCGAAAATCAAAAAAAGGAATCGGTGCGTGCACGAAATAGTGCGTAGCACACTCCTAAACCTCGGACTGCGTACTTTGTAGATCCTGTGCAATTACTACAATTTCACAACTTCTGGAGAAATTAGTGCACATTGGAGATTTAGGCTCTGTTGAAGTTGCCATAACCATTTTCTAGCGATAAATAAGTTAAATTTATTGAACGTGCTAATCTGTTCATGAAGATGTACTTGATTAACACAAATGATTATACCAACAATACGAGAACAGGAACACTGAGCTTTTTATAATAGCATTGGACAGTTTCGCAGGGTGTCTCTGTTGGTGTAATGGTAACAGGTTCTACTCCCACTCAGTATACGAAAGGGACGGCTGGGTTCGACTCCACTCTGTAAATTCGATTCTGATCCGTGGATCCGTTTCCGCTCCTTGGATTCGATTCCGATTCATGAATTCGATTCTGCGCCGTGGACTCGATTATGCTCCATGTACTCGATTCTGCTCCGTTTAATCTTTTCCACTCCATATATTCGATTTCGCTACAAAAATTCGATTCCGCTCTATGAATTCAATTCCGCTCCGTTTTGTCTGTGCGGTTGTTTAATCATATTCCGATTGAACCCTTTTGCGCAGCCGATGAATGGACGCCTGCTGTTGTTCGCTTCCTCGCAGGCAGCGTTTGCGGGTTACGGCGACATTTTGGCGAACACGCTCAATCTGATGAGTGTTCCGGTCAGGAGTCTCTTCCGAAAGAGCATCTCCGCCAACTACGGAGTGCCAACTGATTCTGTGTAAGTGTGATCAAATTTGACTTCAAAACTTCAAAATCTCCATCGATCTCATGAATCATTGGACACCATCTTTTCTGACTATTTTACGCTCAAGTTTCTGATTTTTCAATGATCGTTGTTACGATCAATCAAATGGTTGGGTAGTTTACTTGATCGCGACTCAAAACGTCCGAGTCAACAGCCTATATTGAACAACAACAAAAAAAAACAGAATTGTACATCAATCCTGCTGTAATTAGTTTAACGGAATACATTTTCATGAAGAATATACATTTACACAATTCATTGTATACTTCTTCTTCTGTATACTTCATTGTATACATTTACTCAATTCAGCTTCTTTGAGGACTGGCTCCCCTTCGTATATTTTTTACTCAATTATATAACTAACTTTCCATCAAGAATATACATTCATCAACAATTGTTCATCAAATCATAATCATTCATTGTCTGTTCAATGAGTTGGATAAAACTTTATGTAGGTTTTCATGATTATGGAATACAGAATGATTATAGAAGTAGACATGAACACGACCGGGCTGAAGACTGAAGACGCAGCTGATCGGGTGAATTGGCGTGGTGCAGTCTACAAAGCGGACCCTGCCCGGCGGCGGGATAAACGCTAGGAAGAAGAAGAAGAAGAAGAAGAATGAATACAGAATGTTTCTTCGAAAACTCAATGAATAAAATAATTAATTTTTGAAGATTCGAGACGATTTACTCACTATCGGCTTCCTTCGAGATGATTGGTTTGCTGATCGGCTTTTCTGTGATGGGATATTGTATGGATCTGCTTGGCAGAAAAGAAACCGCCATTATTCTGAGGTCTCTTTTGAATTTCATACATATACACGGAGGTCAATCATATAATTCATGAGTACCGAAATCTTTCATAGATTTCATGGTTATCGAATTCTTTCCTGGTTTTCATGAATACCCAAATTTCTTGGGTAAGTGGTGCCAACAGCATTATAACTGACTCTTGTCCAGGCTATGTTTCTCTCTTTTTTTCGTATTTCGTCAATAATGTAGTTGGGCTCGAAAGTTATAAAGGACTCATTGTAAAAAATTTTTTTTAGATCGAACAGCTTCCGGACGCTGAACCTAGAACTTTTACGGTTTCCCAGATAAAATATCATTGAATTATCACAAGTACAAAAACTGGCTTTTGGAACGGGATCGAACTTAATAACTCTTTACTGGAATCGGGTTCGAGTGCGTTACCAGATAAACTACCGAGAACCAGAATCGGGTTCGAGTGCGTTACCAGATAAACTACCGAGAACCAGAATCGGGTTCGAGTGCGTTACCAGATAAACTACCGAGAACCAGAATCGGGTTCAAGTGCGTTACCAGATAAACTACCGAGAACCAGTTGCTGGTAATTATGAAGCAAGTTATACAAAAACCTCAAAGATCCCAATCTCTTGCAACTTTTGATTGTTCAAATAGCTCCCCTCGTTAAATTGATAAGCTTTTCCGGTCTTCCCTGGGCGCGATCACCTGCTTGCTGATGCTGCTTGCCTGGTACACAGTTCGATTCGAGTTCTTCATCGTCGCTCATCTGCTATCCGGTGTGCTACTCTCACTCAAAGTGCTACTGGTGATCTATGTCGCCGAGTGCTCTCCCGACCACCATCGAGGTACGATGAGGCTCAATAATTCAAAAAAATTCTAGTTATCAACTAATTCACTCATTCCCTCATTCATCCATTCAATCAATCAATACGTTATACAGGGGGACCAAAAAGTAGCTTGACAAATGTTCAACGCGCTCTATTGCGTGACACAGTGGACCGATTTTTGTTTCCGTTTTCATGATAATGTACTGAGACTGGTTGTTTCTTGGTTCAAGTTTCATGACTCTAGCTTAATTTTTCACAGATATGGCGAAATCAAATCCTCTCAGTACTGCGATTATTGCAATGTAAAACTCTTGTTATACAAGAGGTGACATCGCGCGACGACTCAAAGATCGACAAGCGAGTGTTGATGCCACCATCGATTGTTTCCTGGAGACTGAAGATTGCAAGGACCATGCAAGAAGAGGTCGTCACAGAACATCCGATACACCTCAGATGAGGAGCACTCTCCGGAAACGCATAGCACACAATCTTCGACAATCCATGAGGAGGCTCGCTTCGTCAGTCGATATTTCCCGTAAATCATCACGACTGATAATGAAAAACCGTCTCGAGATGCACCCCTACATGATGCAAAAACGACATGGGTTTGATGCTCGACAGATGTTTTTTTCGACTTCAACGGTGTACCGATGTGCGTGGGCCGAGCATCTCCGTACACTATGGACGGATGAAAAAATTTCAACACAGAGATGTCGGTGAATTCTCAAAGCGATAGAAAACTTTCCCACGATAGTAATGAAGCTGCTGAGCCTATAATCACTGTCGGAAGAAGCAGCCATCCCAAGTACCTCATGGTTTGGGAGGTGTTCGCGCAACAGGCAAAACACCGTTGGTTTTCGTCGCTCTCGGTGTCAATACATATAGATGCCAACTTCTACGTATAGAAGATTTTTGAAGATATAGAAGGGGTACCCTGGAGTAGGACAAGCTATCAGGAAACCAATTGGACCTTCCAACAGAACTCAGCACCTGCCCACAAGTCCAAGATCGCACAAGAGTGGTACTGTAGCACACACACTCAGAGGTTCATAAGCACCGTTTAATGGCCATCGAATTCCCCGACCTGAACTCGCTTGATTTCAGCGTCTGGGGCGTCATGCAGGCGAAGGTTGAAGCTATCCAGCGGCTAACTTTCGATTCTATGCATACTGTCTTTCTGAAGGCATGGAACAAACTTGACAACGACTACATGCGGTCACTGGCAGATGGATACGAGCGTCGTCTCAAGGCATGCGTTCGCGCTAGAAGAGGCCATGTTGAACATGATTGTGCATAACTTTTCGTTACACATTGTGACAAAATTTGTTGTGATACCAAGAGATTATTTTTGTTTTGAAACGAATTACAGACATTTACATTTGTCCAAGTACTTTTTGGTCACCTTGTAGATGCATTCAATCATTCATTCAGTCAAAACTTTTATTTATTCGAAATCATCATTTTTAGTATATAGTGGGATAGTTTCTAGAAGTTTTTCGACAAGAGTATTTTGATCATTGACGAATTTATCTCGTTACGTTTCCCGTAGGATGGTGATACGCAAACGAACTCCGATATTCGCAACAATTCCAAGACTCGTCGCACAAGAAAGGATGGCTTTAGAATTTGTTTTTCTCTCTTAGAAAAAGTTTTCCTGTTAATGCGTTGAAAATCCTTTTCTTTTTGAGTGTTCAAATAAATTGGATGTTTATTCGCATAAAAATATACTCTTATTACATCTAAAATTCTAACTCCGAGTTCTCAAAATATTTGAAACATTATTTCATCGCTACATTTGAAAAAAAAAAGAAGTAAAATTCCGCTCTCTAGAGTGTTTAAAACCTCAGTTGAATATAGCGGAGAAAAACTTTCATGTAGCGATGAATAAAATATGACCATCTGAGGCATGTTCTCTAGGAATGTCACGCTTAATTTTTCCAAATACGCGAAACACTTATACGCGTAAGTAACTATTAATAGGGTCAAATAGGGTAAGTAACTATTAATAGGGTCAAAGAACATTTTCACTGGTCTGAATAACGGAAGTTTATGAGAAATAATATTATAGATGAATCATTTTTGTATATGTATATTGGTTAGTAACAAGCATTTACGTATAACGTGCTCAAACTAGGAAAAAAGGAGAACACCATTCGACGTTCTGGGCCACGCTTTGGCTCAACATACTTTACAAATTATCCCCGATGACAACCGGTCCAAACCATTTCTCAGCCAAAATTAGAAACGTTTACTTTAGCTTATCGCTGACCTCCAGTCCCGTCCCCGCTTGTATAAACTTATCCCCTTTCGACAGTCAAACATATGTACCAAAAAATAGCCTGAAACATTTATGAATGTTCAAAATTCTATTTTCGACGATACTAAACAGGGTGAGGAAGTGCAATGTGGTCTAAGCACCTACTCAGACCATTTTATATATTCTTTTTTTTAAATCAGGTGTATGGCTATTCATACTTTTTTTCAATTTTATACTCATGAAAGTAAGACTTTTATCGACCAAACGTTAATAGCATTCAGTCCAGTGTGTGATATAAGTGTGTGAAATTATATCAGGTGAGTTTTGATTGGCAGTTCTCTCGAAACGGAGATTGATTGAACATTCCTTAGAAATTTCGCGGCACGTGAAAAACACGCCAATTACACGTCATTCGCTAACAATTGTTTTCGAATAATAATTTTTCCCAAGTTTTTTTAGCCGGTTCGCAGCTTCTTTTTCACATTATTGGTGCAATGTTTTTGTGATTCATTTTTGTGACACAGTCTTGATTATGTGAAATTTGGAAAATTTTGATCTTAAGATACTTTTGGTTCTTTTTAACTTGGGGGGGGGGGGGGCAATCATCGGAGGCTTCACTTGGGAGGGGCTTTTAAAAAACAACTTTTTAAAGATTATTTTTACATTAAAAAACGCTTAGGCTTAAGAAAAGTTTACGCTAACGAGGCCGCATAAGAAAATTAAAAAATTTTGTATTTTTTGAAACATTTTTTGAACGCACCGAAAAGAGCCCCCAAAATGAAGTGCGCCCCCAGGTTAAAAATTGCTATACTTTTTTGTAGTCTTTAATCAGTAACTATGACTATAGATTAGCATTGGGGTATATACATGAACTATTGCTGAAACTGTGAAAAAAAAAATCTTTTCCGAGTCTAACGAAGAAGCCTTACGGGCAATACTAACTCTCTAATGTGTTCGCAAATCAGATGGAAAGAAATCCGACCAAAGGGGTCTTTCTTGTGTGAAGAGCATGAGAGAGACAGAAAAGTGATGGATAGAACTACCCAAATATGGAAAGGGCAATGGCTCTAAGAGAAAAAACTAGCATGGACTTTATGAGAATTATTTATAAAGGTGGAATGTAAGGAAAAACTTTCGATTTCCAGGTTTCATTCGAAAAGGGCAGTTCATAAGTTCGGGTCTTGATTGAAAAAATACTTCACTTGTTACTAAATGGGAAAAAGCAAGCAAGTACTTGCTTCCTTACAAAAATAAAACTGGCTCAGACCAAAATAAGCATGTACTGCAAAAGATGAGTTTTGGGCAATAGTGCTGGGTCTCGATTCCTTATTTGGAAAGGAATTCTTGGTTTAGGTGATATTTGAAGAGGTAAGACTAAATTTTCGGTGTTGTTGACAGGTATTTCTTTCGTCTTCGAATGCAAACAATCCATAGAATCTTCAAATGCTAAGTTACACAGTTTAAAAGGCAGCGACGCCTGGCCAAGACGAAAAATGATTGAAATATCGCACAGAAAATAACACTATGGCACAGAATAGCATTGTGTCCCCGTGGTGTAATGGTAACGCGCGCTCCCGGTTTGAGTCAGAGATGGTTGGGTTCGATGCCGCCCGGTGGACTACCTTTTTTCTGTCCGATAGTTTAATCATTTGTCGTCTTGGCCAGGCGTCGCTGCCTTTAAACAGTGTAACTTAGCATTTGAAGATTTATCATCGATCTTCCATCTCTCTTCTGTCTTAATCGTGAATTCTGGAGTTACGCTCCATTCATGACGCAATCGCTTGATAGGCTCTCGTGACTAAGAGAACAAGCATATGAGCCTTTCATATAACATTATCGCACAGAATAGCATTGTGTCCCCGTGGTGTAATGGTAACACGCGCTCCCGGTTTGAGTCGAGATGGTCTGGGTTCGATCCCGCCCGGTGGACTATCTTTTCTGTGCGATAGTTCAATCATTTGTCGTGTTGGCCAGACGTCGCTGCCTTTAAACTGTGTAACTTAGCATTTGAAGATTTAATCCAGAGAATACTTGCATCTTTAAAAAAACATATTCCGTTCTGTAGTCGTAATAGAAATCTCATAACTCGAGTATCTCCAACTATCTTACGCTCATTAAAAATACTAAAACCACTCACTTTTATAACTAAAGAATGTTGAACCGAGTTTTCTCACAGAATAACAACTTTGCAAAAACTTTTTGCCACTAAATAAAATAGATATATTTATAAATGTTGTATTATATATTCCACAATCTCAAAAGAGCTTTGGCGTGGAAGATGATAACATTTGTGAGCGACTCGATTTCCTGCATTCAGGGTAATTTAATAACCATGTTTATGAGACGGTAAAACTTCCAGAAGCGTTTCTATTCTCTCTCTCTCTCTCTCTCTTTCTTTTTCTCCCTCTCATTCTCCTCCTTTTTCTTTCTCTTTCTGACCTACTTTTCTTTCTCTTTCTCTAACTCTTCTTTATCTCTCTGTCTCTCTCTTTCTCTTCCTCTCTCTCTGTCTGGCGGTTCATATCTCACTCTCTGTATATTCTTCTATTTATATTCTCCTGCCTCCCTAGATGTGTCTCTGTGCCTTTTTCTAATTCTAATTCACACAGAACCTCCTCTTACTTTTACTTCAACAAATCTCAAGAAAAGCATCTCATCTGACTTGCTAATAGGCTTCTTACGAATCATGAATGCGAAAACATCAAGACCATCATGCGTTGAGTCGATGGATGACGGGATTCACATGGAGCAAAACAAATATTCAGCTGCCAAGTGAGCTGCGGTGCGTATCTGGTGCAGTTTAAAAAATATATCTGGTGCAATTACACAATCTGTGAGTGTAAAGGCTGTCATTATCCTATCGTTTTTGTATATAAGACAAGTGAATTACGTTAGATCATATCTCGTAAGATCGGGGAACTGCTTTCGGCAAGTATACCTTAAAATACTTTGGGTCTTCATTGTTTGGCGATCCGTACTGTGGAGAGGGAATTTCAAAAACCTTTCTTACTCCCTGCAATGATACTTTAGAAGCGATCAGACTTCATCTTCTGGAGCCTGCGAGAATAGAAGAGTTCGGAAACTACATAGTGTTGACAAAAAGATTGATGACAAAAAAGAGTCTCACTCTCTCTCTTTCTCTCTCTCTCTCTCTCTCTCTCTCTCTCTCTCTCTCTTCCTCTCTCTTCGCTTTGTAAAAACTAGGGAATTTGCTTTTAAAGTCAGTTGAGCAGACACAAAAGAAATTTTAAAAGTTAAAAATAAAAACAGACATCTTTTGAAAAATCTATTAAACTTAAGTTTGAAAAAAAAACACTGTTTTTCTTTCTCCAGATCTATTATTTGCTTGTACGGCGAAATCAGATTATTTTCGATGAGTCTTTTTTATCTTCTTTTTTCTGATTAAGTATATGTATAAGCTCAGGCATTTCGACGATGATGGTGAACTCGGGTGCATCGCTTGCGACTTGCTTGGCGACGCCGCTCTGTCTGCCGGCGCTGTTCGGGACAGAGTCTGGCTGGGTCGTCCTGCCGCTCCTCTCACTTGCTATGGCGCTTCTTCACCTCATCACTGGTTATAATTGTTATTTGTTTCACCTTCCAAGCGGTCCTTGTGAAAGTTTTAGCGCTCTTTGGAGCCAGGGCTCCTAATTTCCTCTACAGCAGGACTTACGCCTGTCTGGCTAACCCGTTCCGACAAACAAAATATCTTTTTTAGCCTTTGGTTCATCTTACATAAGGTCATTCTGATTCGGATGAAAAACCATAACAAAAAATTTATAATATAATCAAACTCAACCGTTCCTCCAACTCTCTGACTTTTTTGGGGCCAGGGCTCCGAAAGAAATAGATTGAGCGCCTTGCCGGTTACACTACCGAAAACAATTTGCTAGCCCGTGTTATACATAGTGTAATATGACATGTTCAAAGCTCATTTCCTCTAAGTTACGAATGCTCAAAAAGCGAATGCTTCGTTAATGAAGCATTACTTCCCAGTGCACAACGAAGACAGAAGAAGACTTTTTTTGCTCTTTCTTTCCCCCGGAACGGCTGCAATGTAACGTCGATAAATAAACCCTGCCGTAATGTTTTCCTTCTTCATCCTACTCGAATGGCCGCTTTATAACGACGCCCAACAGACCTCAGTTGTTTTAAAAAATACCATCTTATATTGTCGCCTGAAGCCTCTGCAACCCTCACTCCTCATAAGATTTCATCTTCTCAAAACCCCTATTATACTCTATCATACATTGTGTGATAAAGTTTAGTCAGCAGAGTCTTCCTCGTGTTGTTACATTGCAAAATGTATTTCAATAAATAAATAAAATAAATAAAACAATTCAATTCAATTCAAGAGTTATGGTTGATAAGAAAATAAAAGGACAGCTCAGAATACCGTCACGTTCAAAAATATGAAAAGGTTACTCGATCTTGATTGATAGAATAATAATTAACAGCCGCGCCTTTAATTTCACCATAAAAAAGTTCGTACTAGTGTGCTCATGAGGTAGTTCACACTAGTGCGAGCTAGTTGGTAAAATCTTCAGTGTTATTATAAGTGATAAACGTCGAATTGCAACTAACGCAAACAGTGTAGCGATGGGTTGATGTTAGCGGTTACTTCAACATAGTGAAATTGAAGGCCCGGCAGACTGTAAACGGCAAACCTAAGCCTTTTTTCTATAGAAACTAACCAAATTCAAAAAAGCGAAATAATCAGGAAGCTTCTTCCCGCAGTCGCCGAAGCAACTGTACATTCAGTTGAAGGACGAAATGGCTGCTGAAAAATCCATCCGGTTCTACCACGGGAGCCATGTTGATGTAGGTAAGTAGATACTTGATTACTTCAGTTTAAGCCTGGTATCTTAAGTTGCAACCAACATAAACATTCATCAATCGTTGTGCGGAAAATGCACAAGCAGGAACGCAACTTATGCTATCGCGAGAATTCTCAAAGAATCTTTGAATAGGAACATTTTCGCAGTTTGTAAAATAAATCTTCTTCCATAGTTATAGTATTCAAATCTTCCCTTTTCTCATTCTCCTGAGCGGTCGTCATGTAACAACTCTCCCCACTTCTCGTAATTTTCACTTTTGCATCATGCTGAGCGGCTGGTATGCAATGAATCTATCTATTCTCGATTTCCTAAATAGAATCCCTCTGTAGGGACTCTCATCGGAAAACACCTGTGTCATTTCTGTCAGTTCAGCATGAGCACACGCTTCAATATCAGCATACGCAATTATGTTCATTCATATTAGCGTAGACTCAAAAATAGTAATTCTTTGACGATAAAGCTATGAAATCTACTTTATTGAATCCAATTCTACTCAACGAAATTTGTTCTACTTCTACTCAGTCCTACTTGTTTAGCTACTCTTCGGTTTAGGTCATATTTTTGTTGTTGTTGTTGTTGTAGATTGCCCGCCGTAGGTCTCCGGCTGGGTAGACGAGGTCTTCTTTGACATGGCTCAGAAAACAATAACCTTACTTACATCATTTATCTAATTACATTATTTCTCTTTCTCTCTCGGGGTTCATTTTTATTTTTATTTTTTATTTTTTATTTTTTTTTTTCGTCATATTTTTGTAACGATCTTCACAGCTCTAACACTCCTAAGGGTAGTTGGTAAATTTTCTCGAATCATGTTTTGGTGAATTGAGAAATAAAACAAAAATTGAATGAAAAAGTAGATGAAATTTAAGAATTTTGAGATACTGTCTTGGCGGAGTACGACAGGGAGATGCTGTTCGAGAAGCACGGACACGCTTCGCTGGCTCATGTACTCAAGAGGAAAGCGCACAGGTTGGCACCTCACAGCACCCTCAAAGGAAGGGTTGGCATCTCACAGCACCCTCAAAGGGAGGGTTGGCATCTCACAGCACCCTCAAAGGGAGGGTTGGCATCTCACAGCACCGAAATGGCTAGCATCGTACCTCAGAGGACGAACGAGCCGTACATCCTTTCGCGACGTCCTCTCAAGCTCATCCCTGATCAGAAGCGGAGTCCCTCAAGGCAGCGCACTCTCACCGCTTCTTTTCAATTTATATCTAAGCGATCTTCCGAACAACGATCCAAACATCAAAATCGTCTCTTATGCTGATGATATAACGCTATGGGCGTCAGATCCGAGCATTTCCACTGCCTCGCTACACATACGATCCGGTCTCCCACACATCGAAAAGTTCATCCACGATCGTGGACTATCTATTTCTCCTGCCAAAAGCCAGCTTCTACTCTTCACACCTTACAGCAAAGAGTACAAGACTATCCTAGATGTCTCGATCGGAGGTCAGAGCGTACCCACCGTGAATACCGCCAAAATCCTTGGAGTTACATATGATTCTATGTTCACATTCAGTCATCATGCGAAAGACATAGCAGGCCGAATGTCGCAACGTAACAATGTACTGAAGGCGCTAGCCGGCAGTACATGGGGCAACCAAAAGGAGACACTCCGTCTCACGTACAAAGCCATTTGCCAATCCATATACAGCTACGCAGCTCCAGCCTGGGCCAGCTTTCTCTCCTCCTCAGCACATACCAAAATTCAAAGAGGACAGAACAATGGCCTGCGTATCGTAACAGGAAACCATCAAATGGCCAGCGTCGACCACATACATGCTGAAGCTAAAGTTATGAGATCGAAATCGCACCTTCACATGCTATCAGCCCAATACTTGGCAAGGACCTTGAGCCAAACTCACTTCCATCACGGATTATTTCTCCAAGGACCCCCACCACGCAACATGAAAGCTGATCTTTACATCGCATGCAGAAGCACTGTTGAAAGAGCCCTGTCGGAAACAGCAGAGAAGAACAACGGGAAAAACGTCGCCAACCGAGTCCACACAAACATGGTCTCAGAAGAAAAGGAAACCATCCAAGGTCCAGTCATACTGGGCGGCCGACCACCACCGGACATAAATGAAGAAGAAGTGGACCTCTCGAGAAACGCCCGCTGCACGCTGAGCCAATTTCGCTCAGGCTACAGCAGGTACACCAACCACTACTTACACCGGATCGATGACTCGATACCTGACTACTGCCCAGACTGTCTCAAAGGACCTCACGACGTGGCCCATCTCTTCAAATGCGCTAGACGTCCAACAAGACTCACGTTGGAAGATCTCTGGATGAAACCAAAAGAAGTAGCCTCATTTCTGAGACTATTGTGAAGGAAAGAAGAAGAGACGTATTTAAAAAAAAAAAAAAGAGAGGAGAGAGAGAGAGGGAGAGAGCGGCCCTCCATGGCCAACTCTCTTCGACGCGAGACGTTTGCCGGCAACAACAACAACAACATCTCACAGCACCCTCAAAAGGAGGGTTGGCATCTCACAGCACCCTCAAAGGGAGGGTTGGCATCTCACAGCACCCTCAAAGGGAGGGTTGGCATCTCACAGCACCCTCAAAGGGAGGGTTGGCCTCTCACAGCACCCTCAAAGTGAGGGTTTTCATCCAACATCCATAAGCATAAAAAACAAGGAATATACAGGTAGTTTGAAGCAGATTTTCTCTTCCTTTTTTTTACACTAAACTCGCAGAGCGTCAGATCAAACTCGCAGAGGTGTTTTTGCGTCGAAAGATGTAGATAAAATATATATATATATATAGATCACCTTTGTGTGTTATTTTATGATATATAATTTTGTAAACAAGGGATAAAGAAATGAAATGAGAAAAGGAAATAAAGAGAAAGAAGAATAGATAAATAAAGCTTATTGAGAAAGGTTTAATAGCAAAGAAAAAGAAAATTAAGAAGAAACAATGATATAAAGGTAGAGTGACAGAGTGTGAACAAATGAGAGTCAAACGGATGAAAAAAAGGAGATATAAGACGATGCTGGGAATAATTTTCGCCAAAATGCTCAAAATGTTGTTCCTCAGCCAAAAACTTTATTTTGCCAAGATTTCGAGTATGCGAACTTGGGAGAAGGAAATTCCGATATTAGTCTTTTTTTAGCTGCCAAAATAGGGACGAAGAATCGGCCACTATTTCGCAGTGCCAAATGATGAATGACTCTGTGGCCAAGTTTTGTTCCTGCCAAATCACGGACAATTTTGTTTTTCCTTTGTGACATGTTTTGGCACTGCCAAACTCGGCTCTTTTTCTGAACACTTTTTGTCCGTTGAACACAGCTCTGCAACGACCACGTATTAACCACTTCTAGCGACGTACCCCAACCGAGTTTAGCAAACTCGGTTGAGGTATGTCGCTAGAAATGGTTAATATGTGGTCGTTGTAGCTCCTGGTATTGCATCTCAGCCTTTTGGATGAGATCAAAGTCTAGTATTGGCACTCCCCAAAGAGTTGCTGAGAGCGATCCTCCATCATCCCAGAAATGAGGCTAAGGGGTTGCAGGGGCAAAAACCCGATTATGGCAGTGACAAAACAAGGACAAAAAAAACCAGATTTTGGCAGTGACAAAACAAGGACAAACAAAAACCCGATTTTGGCAGTGACAAAACAAGGACAAACAAAAACCCGATTTTGGCAGTGACAAAACAAGAACAAACAAAAACCGGATTCTGGCAGTGACAAAACGAGTACAAAGTAGAAAGCTTGTTTTTTGACGGTTTTTCTTGGCAGGCCCGTCAAAACGCATGTTATTTGCTGCCATTTATCATGGCGCTTTTTAACGTTTCTTGCCATGAAAAAGCTTAATTTTTCAAGGGAAATCTGCCCGAGGAACAACATTTTGAGCATTTTGGCGAAAATTATTCCCAGCATCGTCTTTTTTTCCAATTTAAACGCTTTATCAAGATCAACAAGCCACATCGGGGATATAACATCATCGATTATGGGATCTGTAGCGACATGTGACGACTCCACTCCTCAGCGTTCTCTGCCTTCCTTAGGAATTGGGGACCAACGGTTTTGACAAAGTCGTCCCTCCATCTCATAGCAGGGCGACCTTTCGTTCGCTTTGGCCCACGCGGGTGCCACTCTAGAACAGCCCGCGCCCACCGACTGGGGTCGAGCCTCGCAATTCGGCCTACCCAACGCCACCTCCTTTCACGGCAGATTCTGACCACGTCCATTATGCCCGTCTGACCGCGCACCCACTCGTTAGTCCGCCTGTCGAGTAACGAGCACCCCAGCACAGAGCGCTCCCATCTACGCTGCGCCACAGCCAATTTGTTCTCAAGTCTTTTTGAAAGGGTCCAGGTCTCCGAGAAATAGATTAGAGCGGGCAAGACAGCACCTTCGAAAAGGCGCCTCTTGAGAGACATTGGGACCATTCTTGCCGCGAACAGGCTACGGTATCTATTGAAAGTGAATCGTCTTATATAAAAGATATATTTGGCTCAGGAAAAACTGTACCTAATTTAACTATAAAACTGATATAAAACTTCCACACGGAAATATCGTACTTTTGTATAACTTCAACCCAAGTACACTATGTATTATTTGTAGGTCAACTGTCCTCAACTAGGGATGTGAACCGCTAAATACATGATTAGTATGTATTATTTGTAAGATGAGAATCAGTACTGTATAGGAAAAAGTAAATAGATCACAGGACGAAAACTAATCAAAGGGGATGAGTAGGCGTTGGTCAAACCTAGTCAGGGGTCGGGGGTAGGTCAATCCTAGTCAGGGGTCGGGGGTAGGTCAATCCTAGTCAGGGGTCGGGGGTAGGTCAATCCCAGTCATTTAATACATATCTCTGATCGGAAGTGTGAGTGCGTCACCAGTTACACTAACTGTATGGTTTCTGGTATTTTTATTGCTTTGGTTTTTCATGATTATTTTGTTGGAGATGGTCAATGTGGCTAGTCTTGCTGCTGTCATTCATGCCACCGGTTTCCGCCCTCAACATCAAGAGCCAGTTCCTCTCTCAGATGCTGCTGACCTTCGGTCTCGATCAGACGCAGGTAATGAATGACTCAGCCGACCACAAAACAACTATATTAGACCCCTTCAATTTGGCCTAGCGCAAAAGGGCAGGATCAAGAATGATCCTTCTCTGCGCGAGGCCGGATTTCGGGCAAAAATTGACCGCTCTAGATATTGTCAATCAGAAAGAACCAGGTTGTAAGGAAAAAGTGAATAAAAACCAGTATCTTATCATTCAAACCAAAGAATAGAGAGCCCTCAGGTGACCTATACTCTCTTGGCCATCTCCTCGGTGGTGCTGCCTCTTCTCTTCGTCTCCCCGGTGCTGGTGGAGAGGTTCGGGCGCCGTCCCCTCTTCATCACCGTCTGTTTCCTTTGCACACTGGAGTGGGTCGGGCTCGGAGTCGCGCAGATTTTTGTTGATCAACACCTCGTGGTAATAATAATCTACCTCGAGCTTGTTCTCCCTTTTGGTAGGGTACGTAAGTTCTTTAGTCGGGTAAGTACTACCAAGAGTTCTTTATTAGGGTGCGTACTACCAAGAGTTCTTTAGTAGGGTACGTACTGACAAGATTTTTTTAGTAGGGTACGTACTACCAAGAGTTCTTTAGTAGGGTACGTACTAACAAGATTTCTTTAGTAGGGTACGTACTAGCAAGAGTTCTTTAGCAGGGTACATTCTACCAAGAGTTATTTAGTAGGGTGCGTACAAACAAGAGTTCTTTAGTAGGGTACGTACTAACAAGAGTTCTTTAGTAGGGTAAGTACTACCAAGAGTTCTTTATTAGGGTACGTACTACCAAGAGATCTTTAGTAGGGTACGTACTGACAAGATTTCTTCAGTAGGGTACGTACTACCAAGAGTTCTTTAGTAGGGTACGTACTAACAAGATGTCTTTAGTAGGTTACGTACTAACAAGAGTTCTTTAGCAAAGTACGTACTACCAAGAGTTCTTTAGTAGGGTACGTACTACCAAGAGTTCTTTAGTAGGGTACGTACTACCAAGATTTCTTTAGTAGGGAACGTACTAACAGGAGTTCTTTAGTAGGGTACGTACTACTAAGAGTTCTTTAGTAGGGTACGTACTACCAAGAGTTTTTTAGTAGGGTACGTACTACTAAGAGTTCTTTAGTAGGTTACGTACTGAGAAGATTTCTTTAGTAGGGTACGTACTACCAAGAGTTCTTTAGTAGGGTACGTACTAACAGGAGTTCTTTAGTAGGGTACGTACTACCTAGAGTTCTTAAGTACTACCAAGAGTGCTTTACCCGCTGAGTTTAGACGGATCTTTGCACAATAATTAGGATGGGTTGGGAAAGCAAGAGCTGGCTGAGCACTGTCGAATCTCACACAGCTTTAGCTCTTTAATCAACCGCTACTAAGAGTTCTTTAGTAGGGTACGTACTACCAAGAGTTTTTTAGTAGGGTACGTACTACTAAGAGTTCTTTAGTAGGTTACGTACTGAGAAGATTTCTTTAGTAGGGTACGTACTACCAAGAGTTTAGTAGGGTACGTACTATCGAGATTTCTTTAGTAGGGTACGTACTACAAAGAGTTCTTTAGTAGGGTAAGTACTACCAAGAGTTCTTTATTAGGGTACGTACTACCAAGAGATCTTTAGTAGGGTACGTACTGACAAGATTTCTTCAGTAGGGTACGTACTACCTAGAGTTCTTTAGTAGGGTACGTACTAACAAGATGTCTTTAGTAGGGTACGTACTAACAAGAGTTCTTTAGCAGGGTACGTACTACCAACAGTTCTTTAGTAGGGTACGTACTACCAAGAGTTCTTTAGTAGGGTACGTACTACCAAGAGTTCTTTAGTAGGGTACGTACTAACAGGAGTTCTTTAGTAGGGTACGTACTACCTAGAGTTCTTAAGTACTACCAAGAGTGCTTTACCCGCTGAGTTTAGACGGATCTTTGCACAATATTTAGGATGGGTTGGGAAAGCAAGAGCTGGCTGAGCACTGTCGAATCTCACACAGCTTTAGCTCTTTAATCAACCGCTTGAAGTTGGATTATATCTGTGTGGCCCTAGAGTATTATTTATTTAAAGACTTTGTTTTCTGACTGTACTCCGCACCCCTGCACGCCCATGAATGAACTAATGTACCTCATACAGTATGCCAATACAAACGGTTAGTTAGTGCGCATAAAAGTAATTGATTAATGTAGAACGTTAGTTTAAAGATTCAATGGACTCTATTTTCTATAAAAATATATACTACATAGTGCATCAGAGTTATTGATTAGGAAACCAAGGGATTGATGTAAGTATGTATGTATGTACATATGTATGTATGTATGTATGTATGTATGTATGTATGTATGTATGTATGTATGTATGTATGTATGTATGTATGTATGTATGTATGTATGTATGTATGTATGTATGTATGTATGTATGTATGTATGTATGTATGTATGTATGTATGTATGTATGTATGTATGTATGTATGTATGTATGTATGTATGTATGTATGTATGTATGTATGTATGTATGTATGTATGTATGTATGTATGTATGTATGTATGTATGTATGTATGTATGTATGTATGTATGTATGTATGTATGTATGTATGTATTTATGTATGTATGTATGTATGTATGTATGTATTTATGTATGTATGTATGTATGTATGTATGTATGTATGTATGTATGTATGTATGTATGTATGTATGTATGTATGTATGTATGTATGTATGTATGTATGTATGTATGTATGTATGTATGTATGTATGTATGTATGTATGTATGTATGTATGTATGTATGTATGTATGTATGTATGTATGTATGTATGTATGTATGTATGTATGTATGTATGTATGTATGTATGTATGTATGTATGTATGTATGTATGTATGTATGTATGTATGTATGTATGTATGTATGTATGTATGTATGTATGTATGTATGTATGTATGTATGTATGTATGTATGTATGTATGTATGTATGTATGTATGTATGTATGTATGTATGTATGTATGTATGTATGTATAAGTTTGTTACTCAGTGGATAACTGAACAAGGTTTGTTCCCTTCAGACAACGTTCTCGGCGGTGTTCGGAATCGGTGCTTCCCTGTTGGGGCAAGCAGCTCAGAACTTGGGTCTTCTGGTCATGGCACCCATCCTAATCGCTGATGTCTGTCCGCACAACACAAGGGCGGCTATCGCACAGGTGATGAATTAAAATATAATCTTTAAAGTTTCAGTTAGGGTTACTGTAATTGAGGGTTACTGTGATTGGAAAGGAGTTTTACTGGGATTGGTATTACTCATAATGAGATTGATAATGTTTCTCGGATGAGTTGACGAAGCGTCGAATTCTCCAGAAGCATATAACAAGCAGCGAAAAAGCAACGCAATACAGTGTACATATAGATACAAGGAGGCCCATAAATATGCAACCATGTTTAAAGACGTGTATTTCAGAAAGCGATCGAGCAAAAAAGTTTAAATTAAAATATTTATTATTATTATAGTCGTGAAAACATTGTGACGAAAAATCATGCGATTCTGACTTTTTTTGGCACAAATGGCAGCTCTGAGTCTCTTCGGGAAGGCGTCAACGGACGGAGGTACTTCTCGTCGGTCTTCGAATACTCTCTCTCTCTGGAGGGCTTGCTTCAGAGTCTCAGTATTTCAGTGTAAATGAGCATTGACTTTGCTCTCCCTGTACTGAATATTCTATCGGATTGAGATCGGGTGAGGAGGAGGGCCATTCTGAGCTGGTGCTGAAGTCTGGCATATGTGTCTTGCACCATGCTTGTGTTCCGATAGCCTTGTGAGCTGGCGCAGAATCTTGTTGGAAATATCCAATATGTTTTTTTTTGTAATTAGGAGCTGACCAGAAAAGAAATACGTTCTGAAGAATTTATGCTCGGTAGTAATCCTAGTCGATTTTGATTCCTGGTTCGACGAAAACAAGTCAAGTTTGGCCTGTGGCGGGTCAAACTCTGGCCCAAAGTACGACTTGTAAGAAGCTCGATGAACGATTCTGCCTGCTTGGTTAGCTGCCTGAGAGTCTCGGGCAAGCACTCGAACAGAGTTGTATGGCAACAGCTTGTCATCCGAGAATACTGTCCTAAAGTGAGAAATGTCGCGCGTCCACCTTTTGAGTCTTTCCTGCTTGTTCTTGAGAGTAAGGATAGTAGCCTTTCTGGTACGATATGGTATAAGCCTCAACTTTTTATTAAACAATTATTTGTAGAGTCGCCCGTGACACGATCTTCTCCAATGCCATCTTGTTTTTGTTCCGCCTGGCATTCCGACTAACTCGCTTCCTGAGGGCCTCGATTTTCTTAGGGGTGCGTACGGAGCGAGGCCGACCACTTCGAGTTAAGTCAGCGAGTGTTCCAATCTCGTTGAACCGTTTTAGTGGTCTCCAGACCAGATGGTGAGAAAAGTTGCGGTCTTTAGCGATGCGCGAATTCGGTCGACCAAGTTTGTGCAATTCCACGATACAAAAACGTGTTCGACGGCCACCACGGCCACCATAATTGTGAAAACGGACTGTTATAAATGCAATTTTGGCCAGGAAGTTGAAACACGTGTAAAAAGAGCGCATCAAAATAAGAAAGCACAATATGCTCTATTAATTGATTTATGAACATCGAAACTCTTCTTATCGTATTTATGGGCCACCCTGTAAATACCGTATTTATGGGCCACTCTGTAAATACCTTGAAAGCAATGAGTTTGTTTCTCGAATGCAAGATCGTTCATAAGAACAAGGATCTTGTTTTTTCGTAAAAAACATTACTGTAATGTACGAATCGCGCTTCACATCCAAAAGGAATGCTCTGAATATCCGTCCATTGCAGTTCACTCAAGTCGTGCCGATGTTCCTGGCCATAGTGCAGGTGGCAGTGTTTCCTTCGCTGCTCTCTCTGATTGGCTCGATGTTCTTCTTCGCCTCCGGCGTCATGTCACTACTGCTGACGTCGTTGGTATGAATTATGTACATCTACCACAAACCACTTGAGAGTATCATATTAGCAAATTAAAACGCTCTTACCCAAAATTGATGAGCGGGGGAAGATAGTTTAGACAGTGATGAAGATTGGGAAGTTTTCAAAGAAACACTAGAGAAAAATAGAAAGTCTTTGATTTGGTCGTTTAAAGTACCAGTTTTCAGTGAAGAAGATACATCTGTGCCATATAAAAGGCAACGAAATAACAATAGAATTACGCGCTCAGGTTTTCTTCCGAAACCGAAGAGTCCACGATTATCAGAGTAGCAGAAGAGAATCTAACTCTTTGAAAAAATATTCAATCATTGATTACTTTGGTTGAGCTACAAAGGATGAATGGTGTTTACGTTAAAAACAATGAAATAATGTCCATGTATGTACATTACACCGTAATTATTTGCACATTTTATTGCAATCGATAGCGAGGCGCAAGGTACGGGGTGTGAGTTCATAATTAATACACATTTTAGTTGAACACTATTCAAGTGTGTTTGGAAAAAAAGTCTCAAGTTTGAAGAGGGGACAATGTTGAAGGTGTACTTGCAACTGCCCGAGACACGCTCGCTTCCTGTCGATCAACTTGCTAAAACTCTCGGTCACCCTAATCACTCTGTTATGAACCACCAACGGGTTTACGGCAGCACGAGTCAATCCCCGATGTCTTCCCTTTCATCCTTGGAGACTGAAACCGAGTCCGAATTGGACAAGTCTCAAGTAATTGTCTTCTAAAATGAAAGAAAATTGAAGAAGAGAGAGAGAGACAGAGAGAGAGAGAGAGAAGGAGGTAGAGAGTAAAAGAGAGAGGGGAAGGAGTGTAAGAGAAAGAGATTAAGAACGAAACCGAGGTTAAAGAGAGAGAAACAAAAAGAAAGAAGAGAAAAAGAGAGCGGCCATAGGGGTGAAAATAGAGATATGTAGATAGATAGATAGATAGATAGATAGATAGATAGATAGATAGATAGATAGATAGATAGAGAGAGATGTAGAGAGAGAAAGCAAAGGTGAAAGGAGAGATAGAACAAAAAAGATAGACAGCGTGAGAAAAAGAGCAAGAGTGACAAAGATAATCGTACATATGTATGCAACAGTGAATAATATGGATGATAACATTCCAAGCATGTTTTCTGATTCATTTTGTAACATTTCGGAACGATAGTTCCCCCCAGTACTGCAGGGGAAAATCACAATATTTCTATTAATTTCTGATGTTGTTTTCTTAATGATTTCTTCACCATGCAAAAGCAATGTTAGTGCAAAGTTTTTCGCTGGATAATCGTGATTGTTTTAAAATCTTGTAACAATGATTAGATAAAAAATAAAAATTGAGGAAGAGGGAACAGTTACGTGACAGTGACATCTAATCGGAATGAGACGTCGCTTCTAAGCGTCATAGAATGATCTCTTCAATTTACTTCAACTGCTTTGTTCGCCAAATAGTTGTCTCTTAATTGTTCAATTCGTGTTGCATTAGCAGGCATTAGGAATGTGTAGGAAAACATTTGGAAAATGATGGTTTGGTGAAGATTTTGTCCTGAGGCCGTATGCATGGAGTAATCCAAAAGGATTGTGAGCTTGGATTATCAGTAATCCAAATATGTCTATACTGAGTTTGCTTACGTTTATAACCTCACGAACTTTTATAACTGAGCCTTATTTTTTGACCGACTGGTTTTTTCCCAAGTTTTTATTTGGTTTAAGAGCTTTTGAACGTTGATATTGAGACCTTCTACGAATATATTGGAGTGCGAGCTTTGAAACAAACGTTTTGTGGCTCGATTACTTCATTCATCATAATAAGTTTCTCATTTTCGTATCTAGAGTTTCTCTACATATTTTTTAAAAGAGCCGTAATATGCAGTTTCACTAGCCGTATAAATACTGTTTCTTTAACTCAATAAAACATCAAGTAATTTTACAATTTAAATAAAATTGTTCAATCCGTGTTGCATTAGCAGGAATTAGGAATGTGTAGGAAAACATTTGGAAAAATAATGGTTTGGTGAAGATTTTGTCCTGAAGATTTTGTTTTTAATAACTCTTCACACACTTCTCTCAATTATGCTTCTTTCTTGATTGGAAAAGCTGACAAATAATAAAAATAAATGTTTCAAATCCTTGAATATCTCTGGTATTTATTGTTGTTATTTTCCAGATGATGTATCAGTTGATAAATTGAAAGCTCAGAATGTTTTGCCTGAGGTTTGACAATCTATAAGATGTATGTGTGCAGCTTCGAAAAAGGAATTTCAAGTTCAGCAACAAAACACAGAGCCGTAAAACATCATAATAGTAAGAACTTTAGAAAACGCACCAAAACAAATTAACACAATTTTTCAAATCATACTTGAAACAATTGTACTTTAATTTATTCGTTAATTTTTGAAATTGTGGGAACACATAAATGTTTCAAATCGTTGAATATCTCTGGTATTTATTGTTGTTATTTTCCAGATGATGTATCAGTTGATAAATTGAAAGCTCAGAATGTTTTGCCTGAGGTTTGACAATCTATAAGATGTATGTGTGCAGCTTCGAAAAAGGAATTTCAAGTTCAGCAACAAAACACAGAGCCGTAAAACATCATAATAGTAAGAACTTTAGAAAACGCACCAAAACAAATTAACACAAATTTTCAAATCATACTTGAAACAATTGTACTTTAATTTATTCGTTCATTTTTGAAATTGTGGGAACACAGAAGAGAATAGTTTTCCAGTTTCAAAGCTCTTGATTATCGGCTTCGAAGATAGAAGGTTGCGAATCCGTTAATATTCCTCCGCTAGCCGCTCGAAGGAGAAAAATACATTCTTTTCCATGGTTTTCCTCTACGTTGACTATTTTCTGGCAGATGACTTCTAATACTCCTTGATATCCATTCGAATCGTTCCGGCATTTTTTCTTGACTGCAAGCAGTATGGCTTCGCCAAGCGATGACTCATTCGAGGTTTTCTGTGGATTCGACCTGAATGGAACAAATGCACGAACCAAGTGAGCTTGAAAGTCTAATCATCGCGTATCACGAAACTTTGTATCCGACACGTTGTACCCGAGACACTTTGTACCACGAAATTTTGATCTTTTTTATTATTTTTTTTCTCGCTCAGGCTCAGGTAAAGATTACGCTAACGAGGCCGTACAGCTTGAGAACGAAACCTTCAAAAAATTTCTAACACTCAAATTTTTGCCGATTTGATTGTGGGTGCAGTGTCGGGTACAAACTGTCGCGGTACAAAGTGTCACGTGCTCAAAATGTCGTGGGTTCAAAGTGTCGGTGTTCCAATCATTGTCTTATAAACCTCCACATCCCAAAACGGGCACTTTTGCACTTTCGGTACCCCCCTACCAGAGGTTCATTGGGTCATACGTCTGTTTTATTTACATTTACAAACAAATTATTTTTACTTCAAAAAATACTTTTACATTAGAAAACGCTTAGGCTTAGTAAAAGTTCACGCTAACGAGGCCGTACGGCTTAGGCTAACGGAACCGTATAAAAAATGCCACTCTCATCTGACCCATTGAACCTCTGGTAGGGGGGTCTATAAAGTTCAAAAGTGCCCCGAAACGCAAGTCCTATTCCTGAAGCTTCATCTTTCAAGTCACTAAAATATTTTTTTTCGCTCTTGTCATAACCATGAATTAAAGGTCAGAAAGTGTTTGTACGCACCTTTTTCTTGTAGAGTAGTTGAGTAGGTAATGAAAAGAGAATGCCTTACTTTTCCAGGCACGTTGAGTAAAAAGTCACCCAATGTTTTTGATGAAGTAGAAAATGCGATAGAAAATGATAATTTTTTGTAAGGAATTCCACAGATTGCACTCACAGTCCGTGTGAGAAACAAACTAGCCTTAATTTGATGATAAATCTTGAGTAAAGAGGGAAAAACCGTATACCAAATAAATCAAGGTTCAAGATGAAGAAAAAATATACAAAACACACTAAACACTCAAACCATCTGTCCGCACTCCATTTAAAAGCTTCATTCAAATCGGACGCCGAATTTTTATTATGGTTATGATATCTATAATTATCTTAGATTCACAAAAATGTCCGGGAAAAGCTGCCCTGCAAGCAAAGCTTGACTGTGAAATTACATTTTTTAAAACGTAAATGTGAGAAAATCTACAGTGGTTAAGAAACATCAAAGTTTTTTTCATAACCTGCCAGAGGCCGCCATGAGTATTGATGATTAGTTTTTGAGAGCTAGTAATGAGAAGACAGCTGTTCACCTTCGATAAAGGGGGGAATGTGGAGGACCGTGTATGATAGAGGGGGATGTGGAGAACCGTGTATGATAGAGGGGGATGAGGAGGACCGTGTATGATACAGGGGGATGTGGAGGACCGTGTATGATGAAGGGGGATGTGGAGGACCGTGTATGATCGAGGGGGATGTGGAGGAAGGTGTATGATAGAGGGGGATGTGGAGGACCGTGTATGATTGAGGTGGATGTGGAGGACCGTGTAGATAGAGGGGGATGTGGAGGACCGTGTATGATAGAGGGGGATGTGGAGGACCGTGTATGACACAGGGGGATGTGGAGGACCGTGTATGATAAAGGGGGATGTGGAGGACCGTGTATGATCGAGGGGGATGTGGAGGAAGGTGTATGATAGAGGGGGATGTGGAGGACCGTGTATGATTGAGGTGGATGTGGAGGACCGTGTAGATAGAGGGGGATGTGGAGGACCGTGTATGATAGAGGGGATGTGGAGGACCGTGTATGATAGAAACATTCCTTTGCAGTCTTAATAATGGGTCACCAGCAATGTCGGACCGTGTATGATATAAAGGGGGCGGATGTGGAGGACCGTGTATGATAGAGGGGGATGTGGAGAACCGTGTATGATAGAGGGGGATGAGGAGGACCGTGTATGATACAGGGGGATGTGGAGGACCGTGTATGATGAAGGGGGATGTGGAGGACCGTGTATGATCGAGGGGGATGTGGAGGAAGGTGTATGATAGAGGGGGATGTGGAGGACCGTGTATGATTGAGGTGGATGTGGAGGACCGTGTAGATAGAGGGGGATGTGGAGGACCGTGTATGATAGAGGGGGATGTGGAGGACCGTGTATGACACAGGGGGATGTGGAGGACCGTGTATGATAAAGGGGGATGTGGAGGACCGTGTATGATCGAGGGGGATGTGGAGGAAGGTGTATGATAGAGGGGGATGTGGAGGACCGTGTATGATTGAGGTGGATGTGGAGGACCGTGTAGATAGAGGGGGATGTGGAGGACCGTGTATGATAGAGGGGATGTGGAGGACCGTGTATGATAGAAACATTCCTTTTCAGTCTTAATAATGGGTCACCAGCAATGTCGGACCGTGTATGATATAAAGGGGGCGGATGTGGAGGACCGTGTATGATATAAGGGGGTGGGTGTGGAGGACTGTGTATGATATAAGGGGGGGGGGTGTGGAGGACTGTGTATGATATAAGGGGGAGGGGAATGTGGAGGACCGTGTATGATATAAGGGGGGGGGGAGTGTGGAGGACCGTGTATGATATAAGGGGGTGGGTGTGGAGGACTGTGTATGATATAAGGGGGGGGTGTGGAGGACTGTGTATGATATAAGGGGGAGGGGAATGTGGAGGACCGTGTATGATATAAGGGGGATGTAGGACCGTGTATGATATAAGGGGGGGGGGAGTGTGGAGGACCGTGTATGATATAAGGGGGTGGGTGTGGAGGACTGAGTATGATATAAGGGGGGGGGTGTGGAGGACCGTGTATGATATAAGGGGGAGGGGAATGTGGAGGACCGTGTGTGATATAAGGGGGGATGTCGAGGACCGTGTATGATATAAGGGGGGGGGGAATGTGGAGGCCCGGGTATGATAGAAAAATTCCTGTGCGGTCTTAATAATGGGTCACCAGCACTGTCGAAAAGAGACCGTTATTTGATCGTTGAAGTTTAAATAATGAATACCTCTCTTTTCTCCGCTCTTAACCTTAGCTCACTTCTCATTATTCCAGACTCCCCAGCTTGAAGAACAGCTACATTAGACTTTTGATGAACTATGGTGAAACGTGAATGAGAATTATATATAAAATGTTAAATTTTACAGGTACTTCATGAATGAAACCTCGCTCACACTCCTTCCCTGTGGGGAGCTCTTTTTGATTTCAGCTCAATCAATACCTCTCCTCTTCTTCACAATCATCAACATGTGCTTTATAGCGGTGAGCGGTTTACCACGAATTGAATAACTAGTATACATATAATAACTAGTATATGTACATAGAATAACTATTACACATAGAATAACTAGTATACGTAGAATAACTAGTATATATAGAATAACTAGTATACATAGAATAACTAGTATACATAGAACTTGACCTTTGACGAATTGTGTCTTATGCATAGATTATGTGCAAGTCCTTGAAAAGATTTAACTAAAAAGAAGTTGATCAAAATGAGTCACCCCTCGGTATATGACCAAACTTGACCAAAATACTAATTCGCCTCGGGAGCCTAACCGAGACTATGTTGACCCTAAAAACAGATTTCGACTGAAAACGTCTCTAATACTTCCAGGAACGTGAAATCGATTATCTATTCTCACTTAAGTTCCGAAAATTGCAGAATATCTTCCCTCGATTTCATCGAAAATCAATTTTTTGGAAGATGACAATAAGTATGGGCTCCTGTATTTGTACAGTGATTCTCATTACCGTCTCAGTCGTTCTTTCCCTGACTACCAGCGTATATGCAGGTAAGTCTAGTCATCTCAGAAAATTATCTGTTCTAATCTTTAGAGCCAAATATACAAGGTGTTCCTCTTACCCGCATTGTGGGTCAAACATGCACAATCTATGCTTCATCTATACGTTTAAGAAAAAGGCTAGTGATGCGAAGTATTTGTTTGTTCCGTTCTCTATCTATTACACACAACCTCTTCTCCCGCTCAAGTCTGCCGTTGTCTCATGTTTGGTTTTTTCGATCTACACGCTTCTTTGGCAAGTGAAATTAAACGTGAACATACTGTTTTTAGTGCGAGATGTGCAGGTTAGAGATTACGGTATACTTTTGATCTGCCTGCTAACTTCGTGTAAAATCTATGCGCAATATAAAAGGCTAGTGCTGTTGTTGTAGATTGCCCGCCGTAGGTCTCCGGCTGGGTAGACGAGGTCTTCTTTGTCATGGCTCAGAAAACAATAACCTTACTTACATCTAGTGCTACAAATGGCTAGTGCTACTAATGCCCTGTTCGCCAGCATCCTCTCTTTACATCATACGCTCTCGCGCTCTCTTCTTTTCTCTCTCGGCCTATCATTTCCCTCATGATTAGTGATCTTGACATACATATATGTATCTGCGGGTAGGAAGGAATAGCATGCTCCTATCTGGTTAGCAAAAGTTTCTCAATTTTTTCGATAAGTGCAGATGGTATATAAATAGGTTGATAAACTTCGGAAATTATACGTGAACAGACGTTGTTTTTAGTGCGAGATGTGCAGGTGATAGAGTACGGTATACTTTGGATCATCTGGCTCGTCTACGGTGCCTTCTGGGCATACTCACTGCAGGCACAGAGGTTCTCTTTCGCTCGCTTACTCTCTCTCTCTTTCTCTCTCTCTCTCTCTCTCTCTCTCTCTCTCTCTCTCTCTCTCTCTCTCTCTCTCTCTCTCTCTCTCTCTCTCTTTCTTCTCTGTATCTTCGTTTTTTTCCTTTTTCAGATCCTTCTCTATTCTGTTTTCTTGAATGTCCAACGTACTGTACTGATTTCTCTATAATTCTCCCTTCCAGTTGGTCCCGGTCGCGCTCCCTCTCTGTGGCTCATTTCATCGCTTCTAAAGCTTTTATAATCATCGCCGTGAATCGTTGGCTCCTCTACGGATTCTACGATCCCCGCTGCTACATTACGCTAGGAATCGTCCTATTTCAGGTCAGGCTGTTTCTTTTCACCCGCATAAAGAATCAAGATGACCAATGATGAGGGATCGGTAGGCCTTTGAGAGAGTGCCAGAGCGTGCGCTGTAAAAGAGAGGATGACAAACGAGCATTTGTATCACTAGCTGTTGTTGTTGTTGCCGGCAAGCATCCCGCATCGAAGACTTGATTATGAACACTCTCTTTAATGAGAGAAGTTCTCGTGTTCTTCGGACAAGATGCGTCCGGAGAAGGGTTTTGATGTCCTTTGCAGTCCTGAGACTGTCATGCTGCACCTTGTGAAGGCGGACATCGTTGTAGCAATCTGTTCATGCTATAGGCCTTGTGAGTGGGTGGTGAAGCCGGCCTAGCATCGTTTTGGGTGGGAGTAGAGACGTCTCGCCTGTCGTTGACCGGAGATAGGCAAGAGGCTATTTGATTGGCGCCTCGACTCGCCATTGAAAATTATAGCGGAGTATCGGCTGATGTTTTGTCCGGTGGCAGGCCCAGGCCGGTCCGGCATCGCCCTCCTTTGACGAGCTATACTACTCAGTTTTGGTCCGCGGCGGGATTTCTCCCGCTACCTCCCAGCACGAATTCTTCGTAAGGAGGCATCCCTCTATCCGCCACCTGAGGTCGCGCTCGATTCTGGACTGGATGATCCGGCTCCATCCATGACAGGCTCTTAATGCTGTAGAGTCACGGATGGCCACTGTTGCCAGTGTGTTTCGAGATATCACTAACTTAGTATCATATCACTAGCTTTTTCTGTAGCGCACAGAGTTGTGCATAAATTTAACCCGCATTGTGGGTAAGAAAAACACACTGGTTCAGATGCTTCGATTTCATATAAAAACTAGGTTTTTCACCAGGTGTACACACGGCCTTAGTTGAGAGAACATCTCTCCCTGAAATTTCGTCAGCAATGAACGGTTGAAAAACGAACCTTACTGATGTAACAAAGAGTATATCCTACTCCTCGTTGATCTCAAGCAACGGATTTTTATACCGAGTAGAGGAGCGGATCAATCGTAGAAACTTGTACAAAATTTTGTGGTGTGACGGGAACCGAACCCGTGACCTTTCGCTTTCCGGGCGGTCTCTTACCCACTGAGCTACACACGCACACAATATGATGCACATATCAAGGCCCATACAACACTCAGGAGCTGTGCGATGGGGTGGAAGGAACCTAGAAAAAAAAACAATCGTAACGGCAAATGATAACAATGTGATAAGAAAAAAAAAGAAAAAAACATGTATTATTCTAGCTATCTTATTACATGTTTTTTTTAAAAGATAGATCTTTTATTCTTTTTTTGATTAGATAGCTACAGTACCGCTCAAAATGTTATCATATATTGAATTATTGAACATAACTTTTTTCAAAAAAAAACTAATGAAGCTCAAATTTTCAGATTTTTTTACAAGCCAAATTCACATGTTTCGAGTAATAGAACAACTTTGGAAAATGCTTTATTAGGTTTATTCGTTAAAAAAAATGGAAAAAGTAAAAAGTGCTTATAGAGATGTTCAATTTTTTCGAAGTATTAAAACAAATATTCTAGTATTTAGTGGCATATCCTTTGAAGTCATTGACTGCCTGACATCTACGAGGCATAGAATCAATCAAAGAGTCAATGGTTGCCTGCGAAATCGCCTTCCATTCCTCCTCTAGCTGCTTAAACTTTTCATCAGCATTTATGCTTGTTTTTCCCGTCAATTTTCGTTGCAAATGTTCCCATAAATTTTCGATGATGTTCAAATCGGGAGACTGGCTCGGCCAGTCCAAAACATCCACATGCCGACGGCGAAACCAGTTCTGAACGTGCTGAGATCGATGTTTCGGGTCGTTATCTTGTTGAAAGGTGAACCCATGACCGAATTTGGAGAGGGCCCAAGGGCGCATAGTGCTTTCCATTATGTTCTCATAGCCGTAACGATCGAGATTTCCGACAATACGTCTCAGTGGACCCATGCAGCTGGCGGAAAAACAGCCCCAGACCATCACAGAACCACCGCCATGTTTGACTTTGAGCGACTGGTATTGCGGCAGGAAACGCTTGCCCGCTGGACGTCTTACCCACCTCAGACCGTCACTGCAGAACATATTAAACTTGGATTCATCGCTCCAAACAATCTGAGACCACTCACGGCGTGTCCAACTGAGATGATGGACATTTTTTCTCGAACTTTACGATTTTTTCGCTGATGAAAGGCTTCTTTGCAGGCCGCCTTCCATTCAGTCCAGCGGCTTGAAAACGGCGTTTGATGGTAGTTATTGAAGGAGCAGGAGTCGCGGGCGTTGATATGACAGCTTGAATGTCTGTAGCAGTGCGTTTCGGGTCTTCGCGAGATGCGCGCAGGATGCTTCGGTCCATGTACCTCGAAGTTACGCGGGGTCTCCCCGAACTTGTCTTCACGATGACTCGTCCCTGCAGTTTTTTTATGTTCCAAAGTTCTTCAGTTGTAGAAAATTCGTTTACCTGGGTTCGAAAACGCCGGAGGACACTGAAGATAGCGCTCTGAGTTACCCCGAACTGCTGAGCGAGCTCGCTCTGTGACCGGCCCTGTTTCGCCCCAGCAACAACAGCTTCTTGCATTCTTTTACTTGTATTTCGATGTCCAACAGTTCGAACCATGACTTGAAACAAAATTTTTATGAATGAAGTTCGGTAAACCAAAAAAAAATCAACAAAAAAATCATGGAGAAAAAACTGAAAAATGGAAGATATACCAATTTTGGTGTATTTCTTGGAGATAATTAATAAATCACTCTAAATGATGTCCGGTACGGTACAGACACCCCGAAAAACTTCTGTGAAAATTTGAGCTTTGAGTTTTATCTTTGAAAAAAAGTTATTTTCAATAACCCTATATATGATAACATTTTGGGCGGTACTGTACATATATGGTGGTGAAAAGACAACAAGGTCTGAGATCAGGGGTTTTTTAGTGTGGCAGATTACGGGACAGACGCCCGCCAAAGGCGGGAAATTTTTTTCATATAAGGGTACCCCCGTACGATTTGGAAAAACAGAGGCCCGCCAAAAGCGGAAAAAAAATTTTTCACATAAGGGTCCCCCCTTAGGGGTAAAAATTTTTTTTCTTTTTTTCCTTACATAAGGCTCCCCCTTACCTTTTTTCACATAAGGGTCCCCCCCTAAAAATTTGGAACACAGAGGCCCGCCGACTGAAAATCTGTCATGACTAAATAACCCCTGTCTGAGATGAATCATCGTTGCAAAAATCACAAAAAAATGTCAATTAAAAAAAATTTCCGCTCATTTGAGCGGAGGAGTTCGAATAATGGGACGCGATCAAGTTAATGCAAGTTATTTTTGAAGTTTTTTTTGCTGAGAATACTTGAAATTGTCAGGATGACAGTTTTTCCCCGATGTTCTTCCAATATTAGGCATGAAAACGACACAAATTTAAGAGAAAATATAGAAAAATTTAGAAAAAAGTTATGATTGTCGTTTTTTTAAGTTCTGCGACATGGTGAGTACTCTCGTCGAGTACATAATCAGAAGGTTGGTGCTATACATTCCATTACTGTATTCTTCCGCGGTTAATTTTACTATCTCTTTAAAAAAAATGTTTTCACTCGCATCGGGTTCAGAATCCAGTACACGATACCAGGGATATTATGTGTCGTTCCAAATGGATGTGGTTACTTATCCGCCACTCAACCCGAAAAAAATTGAACTCGAGATTTTCCTCTCGCTGATAGTCGTTGCAAACTCTTCTGCTCCAGCTTCCAGTAACATTCCTTTTTAGTGACATTTTTTTTCGACCTAACGAAAAATCAAGACATTTCACCTATGTATGCACGTATCCGCCGCGTCTTTGTATTATACCTGCCCGATACACTTTTATCTGTTTCTTGTCATGTAGGTGAGTAAAAATTTCATCGTTTCGCTTTTATAAAAGCATCGTCTATAGTATCACATACTTACAAGTAATATTAGTTGAAGAAGCGTTATAAAGCGAAAAGTTCAAAGTCTTTCTTTTCTAACAACGCATCTACAAGGGACGACACAGATCAATCATATTTATGCATAAGTGAAGAAACAAAAAAAAATTCGGGAACCTTACTTAGCCGTTTTTTAGAAGAGATGTATATTTTAATATCTTTTTTGATCTTTTATACAGGTAATGGGGATACATGTGTGCGACGACGAAATTGGCACTTCACTTCAGAGGAAGTTTGCTACTGATGTACTAATAGCCAAAGTTGTAACCATGCGTTCTAAAATCATGACTGAGGAAATAAATTTAATTAAAAGTCGAGGATCAGGGAAAAAGTAGATGAAATTCCAATAGATTTTTCTTTCAGACGAGAAAACTTTTCAATACAAATGCAAGAATATCTACGATTGGAGGACCGAACAGATGAAAATTGCAGTCTTTGGAACAGGTCCTAAGAATTATTGATTGTAATAATCTTGAAAATGTATGCAACTAGTCCACTGGGCGGGATCGAACCCAGACCATCTCGACTCAAACCGGGAGCACGTGTTACCATAACACCACGGGGAAACATTACTATTCCACGCGATAGTGTTTTATGTAAGGCTCAAATGCCTTGTTCAATATGTGTAACTTAGAATTTTAAGGTCTCGAAAATGATGAAAACTATGAGAGAAAGATTATAAATAATAAAAGATTATAAATAATCTTAATAAAGATTATAAATAATAATAACATTGATCATAACGGATTATATTTGTAGCCACAGAACGTGATTAATAGTAGCGAAACAGGATCTTTAATAGTAGAGCTATGTTGAATTGTAAGAATTCCTAAGTCATTCAAAATAAAGAGAATGTATGAACATGACAGATTGGTTCTGTAAACCTGGTTTGGGATCGGGTAAGGCGAGAAAAAAAGGGCTGATGAAATCAGGGTGTATCTCTGACCCGCACTGCGGGTAAAACAAATCTATGAGCTCTACACATACCTCGAAAAACATTGAAATTTATGCGCTTGGAAAATTTTTTCTCGGTTTTTTCGCAGGGAAAATCCAAATCATTGGAAAATTCGAATGTTGAAGTCTGAAATTTTAAAAATCTATGCGCTCGAAAAAAGTTCTGCGTGTGCTAAGATACACCCTGGATGGAATATGGAGTGAACTTTTCCTAGCTATTCTCAGTGACAGATAGTAAGAAATGAGTTGCTTTAGTTTTCAACTCCACGATCAAAACTAACCTGGTATATGGTAGGTTTTTGAAGTTGGGAACCCTGGCAGAGAGCAATGAACTCTCGGAATAACAAAGAAGTTGTTTAGTATAAAGCACTTAGCAAGAGGATGTTCAACTCGATCCAAGGACGGTGCCTTGTTTACTTGAACATCAAAATTGCAAACTTATCAGACCTTATGTTCAGATTACTATTCCTGTGGACGAATCAGCTTATCACAAAAGGGAAAAGAAAGCAGTTGAATGTAGTCAGTTTTAGTTTCGTTCGTAGTAACGATGTGCTGAGTGCGTATCAGTCTGACATATAATACTGTAGTTTAGTTCTTCCTCCCCTCCTCCCCTGCCATGAGGCTCTCAAAAGATGAAGTTTCAAGAACTGGGTTTCTAGCGTGCTGGTCCCATGTTTAGAAGCAGCCTCTCTCGCTTATGTTAACGTGTTTTAGCCAAGAGTTGGATAAGACGTCGAAATTTGGTACATAGAAGCCTCTTATGAAGCCTTCCGCCATTAAAATAGGTTTTTCATTGACGCCCGCCCGAGGGAGTCTTATAGTGGGTACGAAAGTATTTCGATTAAGGTCCTGGTTCCAGGGACTTTTTTAGTGTGTAAGAAAAAGGTACAGATGCCAACCAAAGGCGAAAAATTTTTTTTCACATATTGGTCCCCCCTTATGATAAAAAAGAGGCCCGCGAAATTTTGGTTTTGTTTTACATAAGAGTCTTCCCTTATGATCTGGAAAAAAGAGGCCCGTTAACAGAAGGTCTGACATGACATGACTACTTGACCCCTGCTTGGTTCTAGTTCTTCTATCTTTAGGGCAAAGTTATGAGGTTTTGAGAGTGATGAGAATTAAAAGCTCAAAGACGTAGGTGGAAGTTAAGACATATGAAGTAAGGAAAGGGAGTCTGAGGGTAATTTGTTAGAACTGAATGCAAAAAATGATTTTAAAACAAAAGTTGGTCAAGTGAGATAAGGAGAGAATGATTGAAAGTCTTTGACACCTTTCGAGCCAAAAGTTACTTGATTTACTGTAAACGACTGATTCAAACTGTTCAGATCAATGATGTTTTCGAATTGCCGCCATCTCTAGTCGTTGCAAAAGTGGAGGAGGAGATGGTAGAAAACTCTCCGACGTACTACTCTGATGCCACACATTTCTCAATTATCAGGTTTATGATGTGCAGTTGCAGTAGTTTTCCCGAATACTTGATGTTGCGCAAGTACTGTAACATTAACTCGGTTCAAGTACTGTATTATTATCCGGGATTTGAAAAGTTCTCATTAGTGAACTGTTGTTGTTGTTGCCGGCAAGCATCCAGCATCGAAGACTTGGTTATGAACACTATCTTTAATGAGAGAAGTTCTCGTGTTCTTCGGACAAGATGCGTCCGGAGAAGTGTTTTGATGTCCTTTGCAGTCCTGAGACTGTCATGCTGCACCTTGTGAAGGCGGACATCGTTGTAGCACCTGTTCATGCTATATGCCTTGTGAGTGGGTGGTCAAGCCAGCATAGCATCGTTTTTGGTGGGAGTAGAGACGTCTCGCCTGTCGTTGACCGGAGATAGGCAAGAGGCTATTTGACTGGCGCCTCGACTCGTCATTGAAAAGTATAGCGGAGTATCGGCTGATGTTTTGTCGTTAGTGAACTAGTACTGAATTGTGAATTGTGTCTGCAAGTTATAGCTAGAATCTTCATTTTCATCACATGTTTGAACTTCTTCTTCTTCTTCTTCTTCCTAGCGTTTATCCCGCCGCCGGGCAGGGTCCGCTTTGTAGACTGCACCACGCCATTTCACCCGATCAGCTGCGTCTTCAGTCTTCAGCCCGGTCGTGTTCATGTCTACTTCGATGCAGTCTCGCCACCTAGTTTTGGGTCTGCCTCTGGGTCTTTTGCCCTCTACTTCGAGGTTCCAGGACGATTGAGAAACGGAATGGGGATTTGATCTTATCACGTGCCCGTACCATCTCAGCCTTGACTCTCGAAGCTTTTCAGATATAGGGGCGATGCCCAGACGATCTCGGATGGTTTCATTTCGCACCATGTCTAGACGAGTGAGTCCGAGGCTCCATCTCAGCATTTTCATCTCCATAACATGCAGCATCTGTATAGTCTTTGCTGTGCATGGAGAACATTCGAGGCCGTACAACGCTACTGGTCTGACAACTGATCGGTAAATTTTACTTTTCAGTCTGTCAGGCATTCGCTTGTCGCATAGTACACCGGTTGATTCTCTCCATTTGAGCCAGGCAGCATTGACTCTCGCAGCAACTGTAGCCTTGGGGTCTAGGTCTGCGGTGATGTAGAATCCGAGGTACTTGAAGCCATCCACTTTCCGGAGTTCGGTGTTCTTGACTTTGATGGTATTCGAGGTATTCGAAGTACTTTTTCCCATTTCCAAGTACTCAGTCTTTTGGAGGTTTAGTCGTAGACCATAGTCACTGAAGCGTTCGTTCCACTCTCCTAGCTGTTTCTCCAAGTCCTCTGTTGTGTTGGAACATAACACAACGTCGTCAGCATACAGTAGAGTTTTCGGAGGGCTTGTTTGTAGATCTCTGGTGATCGTGTCCATTATCAGTATAAAGAGCAGGGGGGAAAGGGCGGAACCTTGATGAACTCCTACAGCAACCTTGAATGACTCCGAAGTACCCGCTGGACTTCTCACGGTACTTCTAGAGTCAGTATACATCATTTGAATCCATCTTATGTACTCTTCTGGGACTAGGTGGTCTCGAAGAGAGAACCATATCAGCTCATGAGGCACACGGTCGAAAGCTTTCTCCAAGTCAAGGAAAGCGCAATGGACTGACTTCGCCTTTTCCCTGTGTTTCTCTAGATAAAGACGAATGGCGAAAATAGCATCTGTTGTTCCACTTCCTTTGACGAAGCCACACTGATTGACGGTTGTGCTTACAATTTTGCGGAGCCGTGCTTCGATGATCTTTTCCAAGATCATTGTGGTATGAGGAATGATTCTTATCGGCCGGTAGTTGGAGCATATTGTGACATCTCCTTTTCCTTTGTAGATGGGTATTGTAGATGATCTACTCCAGTCTTCGGGATACTCCAGGCGAGCAGTGGCTTTTTGAAAGAGGGTCGTAAGATGGAAAAGTCCACAATCACCTGCGAGTCTCCATGCAGAGGCGGCAAGATCATCTGGCCCACATGCCTTTCCGTGCTTCATTTTCTGAATAGCTTCTCTTACATGTTTGAACTATCGTTTATTAATCTGATCAGATTTTCGAAAAATTGTTAGCCTCATAGCTCACCAGGATGTCTTGAATGTAATTTTCTCGGGCGGTTGACCGGGCGACGGGGCGACCCTGCGCGGCCGTAGAGGGGAAAAGGGAAGTCAACAAAATCTTTGCTCTGTTTTGTGGAGTCGATTGATCTCTTATTTCGCGTAGTCGAGGCTGTAGTTAAACCAATGTACAATTAGTTTATTTACAAGCATTTTGTTTTTTTGATCAACTAACGTTATATTTTCTTCGCCATCACAAAATTTCTGGACGACCAGGCGAGCGACCGAGAGAATTTCACAAGTTTAGTGATCTATGGTTAGCCTCTCTGGTTTGATGCGGAGTTAGCGCAATGCTTTACAAAATTCTAGATAATTTTTTTCTATGATGTAAATTTTCAAGAATCATTTTCGTTTTTCACGTTTCGTATCAATAAAGCAAACTTTTACAATCTTTAAAAAAAACTACACTAAAAGGATTTACAATGTAGGAAGTACTGTTACTGTAGTCCGAAGCTGTTTCTCTGTTGTTTGAAGCCAAAATATAGTGATTGAGGTCCTTGCTGCGTACATTCGGTTTGCCATTCTTTCTGCTGGCGATTCCCCGACTTCTCTCTGATCTGTTCACGTTCGCCGGGCCGATTCTTCTGCATCTTCTACTGAATTCCCTGGAAGAAAAGCATTCCTCTGTATGTTGTCTCTCTGAGTTCTCTCTCTCTCTCTCTCTCTTACTTATAATCACTTTCTCTTTTTCTCACTCTTTTTCTCTCTCTCTCTCTTTCTCTCGCTCTCTCTCTCTCTCTCTCTCTCTCTCTCTCTCTCTCTCTCTCTCTCTCTCTCTCTCTCTCTTTCTCCTTAACTTCTCTTTTATTCCCCTTCACTCACAGTTCTTCACTCACGCGCTCTCTGATTTTATCTCTAGCTGTCCTTTCCAATCTCTCCCTACTTATTCTTACTCTCTCTTCCTCTCTCTCTCTCTTCCTCTCTCTCTCTTCCTCTCTCTCTTCCTCTCTCTCTTCCTCTCTCTCTTCCTCTCTCTCTCTCTCTTCCTCTCTATCTTCGACTCACTTTCTTCCAACCTTCTACAAACGTGATTCATCAGAATTGGAGCTGGTATTACGGCTTGCTGATGACGTTCTTCTCCCTGCTAGCCGTGCTGTTCTCGACGCACTTCAACTTCGCTGTTCAAAAAATGTCCCTGAGAGTCAGGGTGGCTACAGTAACCTCCATCTACGACAAGCTCATGCGGGTCCCCCTATCGCAGCTCTGCGGACATTCTACAGGTTCATCTAGGATGCGAGAAGGATTGATATATTGATGATAGATAGATATTAGATCTTCAAAATCTAAGTTACACAGTTTAAAGGCAGTGACGCCTGGTTAAGATGCCAAATTATTGAACTATCGCACAGCAAAAAGCTAGTCCACCGGGCGGGATCGAACCCAACCATCTCTGACTCGAACCGGGAGCGCGTGTTACCATTACACCACGGGGACACATTGCTATTCCGTGCGATAGTGTTATATGAAAGGCTCATATGCCTTGTTCTCTTAGTAACGCATGCTTATCAAGCGATTGTGTCATGAATGGAGCGTAACTCCAGAATTCACGATTAAGACAGAAGAGAGATGGAAGATCGATGAAAAATCTTCAAATGCTAAGTTACACAGTTTAAAGGCAGTGACGCCTGGTTAAGATGACAAATTATTGAACTATCGCACAGCAAAAAGCTAGTCCACCGGGCGAGATCGAACCCAACCATCTCTGACTCAAACCGGGAGCGCGTGTTACCATTAAACTTTTTTTAATGATAGTTCAATCAATATATATTAGTGTAATGAAGAGGGAAGAGAGTGAGTCAGGCATTGAAAATTTCGTTGATCTGAAGAACTGCGAATAATTTCCAGGAGACGCAAATTGGTTTTAAGCTCTAAAACAGTTTTTTGAGTTTTTTCGAGGAGTATCTTCAAATAGCGGTTCTCATATGTCACTGTAGAGTACAAACGCAGTGTCTAAGTGAGCAGTCATTAGTTTTAGCGGGTTAGTTTTGTAGTTCATCTCTTTTTGTAGTTTGTAGTTTAGGGGAACTGTGCTTTGAGCGAGAACGAAAATAAATTAGACTCATTTGTTGCTGGCACTCTCGAAGTAAATGAGTTGTGAAATAGTTTGAGCGAACCATAAACCGACTTTTACTAGCGCGAAAAGACACTGAGAGAGATAAAAGTAATTTAGCTGAAGTCGAAGATTCTTGTTAAGGGCAAATTTTGAACTTTGTCTCCTCGGACGTGGACAGAATCGTGAACTTCTGCAACTCGTTCCACGCCTTCTGGAGTCTACCGGTACAGCTAATCATCGCGCTGTTCCTACTTTACAGAGAAGTTCGCAGTTCTCTCCTTTGTTTGCGTTTTAGCAAGGTCAATCTCAATTTCTGTTAATAAAGTTACTGTTGACTGTTTTATACGTGAAGTATCGAGGTGAGGAAAATATTATGAGAGACGAGCTTAAGATAGATTGATTGAAGATCGGTCGAGAACGAGAAGAGCAAAGAGAACAAGTTTTAAAGTCCGGGGAAAACGTTCTGAAGAAAGGGCCGAAGAATAAAGAATATGCTACATATTTTCTTGCAGACCACAAAAGATGCGTTTAGATAAAAAAACAAAACAAACAATTATGTGAAAACTGCACAATTTGCGAAGAGTTCAAGTGCGTCTAATGAAAAATAGATACTGCAAGCAAATAAACAGCTTTTTCGAGGACTTCATCAATAAGCGCCTGACTAACAACCGCAGTGCGGGTTAGAAAAGCACCCTGAATATAATCCAGTGAGTTAGGAATAAAGTGAAGGCACAGAGTGGAGGAGAATACTAGGTCATTATTGAAAGTCCATCTTGTTGGTCCTAGGTTGGCCTGGCGTACCTGGCTGGACTTGCTGCGGCCATTATTCTGATACCCATCAACAAATGGATTACGAACAGCATCGGGAAGAGAAGTGAGCTCATGATGTCTTGCAAAGATGAAAGGGTCAAGGTCAGTTCTCAGCTGGCCCTCCGAGGTAACGTGTCAATGACTTATGTGGAGAGAGGTTGGGTAATGTTAGAAGCTGAGACAGTGAAGATGGGTTATTTCTCATATTGTGGGCATCCGCTCGAATTAGCTCAGTAACAAAAACTTTCATACAGGTTTAGAACATCTATGCAACTAAAAATGATCCTAAGTGGAAGCGTAGAACTTTTCAGAGTGGAGGAAGACAAATAACATATTTAGGGCAAAGTACTTATTGTACCTATAGTAGAAAGTACCTATAGTACAAGCAAGTGGACAGCGGAGAGATCAGGGGTTTTTTAGTGTGCAAGAAAAATGTACATAGGCCCGCCAAAGGCGAAAAACTTTTTGTACTGTTTTAGTAGTGAGTACTGTGAGTCTGGCTTCCTTAAGCAGTGTAGATTTCTATAAAAAAATTGTTCAAAAAATTTCATAAGGGTCCCCCCTTATGATGAAAAATAACAGAGACCCACGAAAAAACTTTTTTCTCGAATTGATCAGAGGGTCCCAATTATTAATTTGAAAAATAGAGGCCCGCCGACATAGGGTCTTACATGAACATTTAACCCCTGATGGGTATATTTATGTTAAGCTGATGACGGAGACAATGCAAGGGATCCGAGCGGTGAAGTTGTCGGCTTGGGAGGACTTCTTCGAGAAGAAGATCGGGGACTTGAGGAAGAAAGAACTCGTCCATCTTAAGGTTGCTCGCATGCTCTTGGTAAAAGTACGACGGATGGGTTCGATTCCGCCCCGTGAGTTGGTTTTTGTCCGGGAAAGTATACTCCAAGATGTTTCTTCCCACCCGCAGTAAGAATGTGTATATCAAGAAAATCAATCATGAGGGAACGGCAGGAGTGATGTAAGAGAGAGGATGCAGACGATCAGAACATTAGTATGACAAACTTTCTTGGATAGCGCATAGATTTACACATAGATAACTATAGTCAAATGCAAGATGACTAATCATTGGTGAAATATGTCTTGATTTTTCAATAGTTCGATCGCTAAAGTAAGTTAAAAGTTTCACTTTGAACTTTAAGAAACTGGTTGAGTCTGAGTTATGGCTAATGAAACGTTCCATTTATGAAAAGAAATAAAGACTTTTTCTTTCAACTTTAGCTGTTAAAACTCTTATAAATTCATTTCGAGTGAGGGAGATGGTCCGTAGGTCATTTAGAGTGAGGGAGATGTTGTTGTTGTCTTGCCCATAGTTCCTGTCGAGGGGAGTCCTTTTGGGATAGGTTGGTGGTGAGGATCCTTTTGAGTCCGGAGAGATTTTCTCCGTCTACACTCGCACCGCAGTCGGCGATCCTCTTGGCGAGACCCATTCGTTAACCGGAGAAGGGCAAGAGGTTATTTTACTGGCGCCTCGACTCGCCATTGAAAAGTATAGCGGAGTATCGGCTGATGTTTTGTCCGGTGGCATGCCCAGGCCGGTCCGGCATCGCCCTCCTTTGACGAGCTATACTACCCAGTTTTGGTCCGCGGCGGGATTTCTCCCGCTACCTCCCAGCACGAATTATTCGTAGCGAGGCGTCCCTCTATCCGCCACCTGAGGTCGCGCTCGATTCTGGACTGGATAATCCGGCTCCATCCGTGACAGGCTCTTAAGGCTGTAGAGTCACGAATGGCCACTGTTGCCAGTGTGTTTCGAGTCTGAGGGAGATGGTCCGTAGGTCATTTCGAGTGAGGGAGATGGTCCGTAGGTCATTTCGAGTGAGGGAGATGGTCCGTAGGTCATTTCGAGTGAGGGAGATGGTCCGTAGGTCATTTCGAGTGAGGGAGATGGTCCGTAGGTCATTTCGAGTGAGGGAGATGGTCCGTAGGTCATTTCGAGTGAGGGAGATGGTCCGTAGGTCATTTCGAGTGAGGGAGATGGTCCGTAGGTCATTTCGAGTGAGGGAGATGGTCCGTAGGTCATTTCGAGTGAGAGAGATGGTCCGTAGGTCATTTCGAGTGAGGGAGATGGTCCGTAGGTCATTTCGAGTGAGGGAGATGGTCCGTAGGTCATTCCGAGTGAGGGAGATGGTCCGTAGGTCATTTCGAGTGAGGGAGATGGTCCGTAGGTCATTTCGAGTGAGGGAGATGGTCCGTAGGTCATTTCGAGTGAGGGAGATGGTCCGTAGGTCATTTCGAGTGAGGGAGATGGTCCGTAGGTCATTTCGAGTGAGGGAGATGGTCCGTAGGTCATTTCGAGTGAGGGAGATGGTCCGTAGGTCATTTCGAGTGAGGGAGATGGTCCGTAGGTCATTTCGAGTAAGGGAGATGGTCCGTAGGTCATTTCGAGTGAGGGAGATGGTCCGTAGGTCATTTCGAGTGAGGGAGATGGTCCGTAGGTCATTTCGAGTGAGGGAGATGGTCCGTAGGTCCTTTCGAGTGAGTTGTTGTTGTTGTTGTTGCCGGATGTAGCCGGCTTCGAAGAACGTCTGTGTACTTCGTTTCTTGTTCTTCTTTTTTTTTTTTTTCTTTTATCTTCAAGAACGCTGCGACATCCAGCGGCTTGGTCCAGAGGTCGATTGGAGACAGCGCGGTCGGGTGGCATGGGCAGTTGAAGAGATGCGCAACGTCGTGAGGTCCGGAAGAGCAATCGGGACACACGTCGGGGATGGATTCGTCAATGCGGTGGAGGTAGTTGTTGATGAATCTGCTGAATCCCGAGCGGAGCTGGCTGAGCGTGCATCTAGTCTTGCGGGGTAACTCCTTCTCTTCTTCCTGGATAAGGGGCGGAGGTCTGCCTCCCAGGATGACGGCACCCTTCAACGATTGGAGTTCGTTCGAGACCATCATCGAGTGTACGGTGTTTGCGACTGATTTCCCATTGTTCGGATCCTTTGACATCTGTTTCGCGGCTTCGACAGTCTTCTTGCAGCTCAACACGAGGTTGTTCTTCATTGCGCGAGGGGGCGCCGGGCAGTCGAGGAGGCCGTGGTGGATGTGTTCTGGGTCCAACGATCTCGCGAGGTACTGCGCGGCGAGCATGTTCAGATGGGATTTGGTGCGCATGACCTTTGATTCGCGATGAATATGGTCAGTGTCGGCCATTTGATGATTCCCTGTCACGACGCGGAGTCCGGAGTTCTGAGAACGTTGGATTTTGGCGTGAGCGGAGTCCGAGAGGAAGGTGGACCAGGCGGGTGCGGCGTAGTTGCAGATCGCTTGCGAGATGGCTTTGAACGTGAGGCGGAGGGTTTCTTTTTGGTTGCCCCAGGTGCTTCCGGCTAAGGCTTTCAGTACGTTATTGCGCTGCGACATCCGTCTCGCGATGTCTTTGGCATGATGGCTGAATGTGAACATCGAGTCGTACGTGACGCCGAGTAGCTTGGCCTGGTTGACGGTGGGGACGGGTGATCCGCAGATTGATATGTCCAGAGTAGACTTGAATTCACGACTGAACGGGGTGAAAAGCATGAGCTGGCTCTTGGTCGGGGAAATGATGAGTGACCGTTCTTTGAGGAAGGTTTCAATTTTCGTGATGGCCCTGCGTAGATTTTCGGAGGCGACGTTGATGTCGGGATCTGACGCCCAGATCGTGATGTCATCAGCATACGAGATGACGTTCGTGTGGGCATCGTCTGTGGGAAGATCGCGGAGGTAAAGGTTGAAAAGCGTGGGCGAGAGGGCGTTGCCTTGTGGGACTCCGTTTCTGAAGAGTCTGGAACTTGATACCGATTCGCGGAAGCTTGTGCGTCCTGTTCTTCCTCTAAGGTAAGAGGCGAGCCATTTTTTAATGTAGTTCGGCGCGGTTGTTGTCTCAATGAGGTCGATGAGCTTGACGATGTCGATACTTTCGAATGCCTTGGACATATCAATTGCCATGAGGACCGTTCGACTAGCGGGACGTTTCTGGTTAAAACCGTCTGCGATGCTCTTCGAGAGAGTTACGAGGGCCGAGGTTGTAGAGCGTCTTGCCGTGAAGCCATGTTGGTGGTCTGCCGGGGGAATGTGCCTCTGTAGGGAGCCGAGTAATAGCCGTTCAATCACTTTGGCGACGGGCGAGAGTAGAGATATCGGACGGTAGCTGGGGCCTTCGGATGCTGGTTTGCCTGCTTTCAGGAGGGGTAGTATGATCGACGATTTCCATATCATGGGGATCCTGCCTGTGCGTAGGGAGCTGTTGACCAGGGAAGTCAGGGCGCTGATTCCTTTCGGACCTAAATGATGGAGAATTATAGGAGCGATGCCATCTGGACCAAGCGCGGTGGACTTCTTCGTGGATCTGATGGCGGCTGCTACGTCTGTGGTAGTGAAGTCCTCGAAGTCATCTGCGGACAGGCGGTGTATTTTCCTCATAGTCTTCCTGTTTTTTTCCTTTGAAGTTATATACTGGACTGGACAAGTGTAGGCTTTGTTGAAGCGGTTCGCGATATCGGAGGCGGTCGTGATCGTCTCATTTCTGAAGGATATGGCGCAGTTCGGCGGTGGTCTTCCTTTGTTGTTGAGGATTTTGATGGTCTTCCAGAGCTTGTTGACATCTTTCTTTGGATCGAAGGACTCCATCAGTGCGCTCCAGATATCCCGTTTGTTTTTGTCGGTAGCTCTCCTTATGTTCGTGTTGAGATCGTTCAAAAGGTCGCTTGTCGGATTCGATTCTCTGAGTTTGTCGCGATGATGCATCCATTCTCGTATCTCTGTCGTTAGGGCGACTTCTCTCTTCTTGATCCGGCCGCGTGGGATTGTTTTTGCTGCAGCTGATACAAGTATTCTTCGGAAGAGAGGTTCTGCTTGAACGGCTGGTAGATTGGGAAGAGGATTTTTGGACAGGCTTTCTTCGACGTGTTGCTGGAACGCTTCCCAGTCCGCTTTCCGGTAATTTGTGAAGGTTGCGTCTCTGTGAGTGTGGTTGAAATTGCTGCCTTCTAGTTCGATGATTATCGGAAGATGATCGGAGCTGCCTTCAGTGATAGTTTTCCATGACGCTTTTTGAAGGAGATCCTGAGAGCAGATGGAAATGTCTGGCGAGGAAGGGCGACCGTTTGAGGGAACTCGTGTGGGCATGTCGCGGTTGAGAGTGGCGTGTTCCGAGTCGTCAATAGCACTGGAGATGACGTTTCCTCTGTTGTCTGTCGAGTGAGAGTACCAGCTGGAGTCGTGGGCGTTAAGGTCGCCTAGTATGATGGAATTCTCGCGGTTGCGTAGAAGGGGGGATAGATCCGGTTGGTAGCCTGTGTTGCAGGAGGTCATCGGAGGAATGTAGACATTAGTGATGTCCAGAGAGAGGCCGTTGTCCGAGATGCGAACAGTCAGTGATTCCAGGTGAGGATCTGTGGTAGACGGGACGACGGAGTAGATTAAAGAATGGGTGATGCCTGTGAGTAGGCCGCCACCTGTGTCGGTTCCGCGGTCTTTTCTAGCAATGGAGTATCCGGGGAATGAAGGAGTTTTAGCGCGATCCGTCAGCTTCGTTTCTTGTATTAGGAATATGTCGATCTTCAGGCGAGTTAGGAGGTCGAGGATCTCTGTTGTCTTGCCATTTATCCCATTACAATTGTATTGTAGCAGTCTCAGGTTCTTGTTGCCTTTGCGTCTGTTTCGAGCGATTGGAGCGAGAGCTGCGTCTGCAGATGGCGAGGGTGTGTCTTGGCGGGTCTGACATGGAGGGCATCGGTAGGTTGCAGGGACGTAGTCCTTGAGCGATGGAATACCGCTGCACTTCGCTTTGATGTGTGTCCATTCGGAGCAGAGAGAGCACTGGATGCAGTTCGTGTTCGCTGTCTTTCGGCAAGTAGAGCAGAGCCAGGTGGTGGGAGGTCCTGGGTTGCGTTCGATGTCTCCGGCTTGTAGAAGTAGAGATTGAGACAGACTGGCCGGGTCAGTCTGCCTCACATTGCAAAAAACGGAAGAATTGTGTGCTCCGGAGGGAGCGTGTCTTCGTGTCTTCGGAGCTGGTCTGCTTCCGGAGAAGATTGGTGATGTCCTTTGCAGTCCTGAGACTGACGTGCTGCACCGCGAGTAGGCGGACATCGTTGTAGCACATTTCGAGTGAGGGAGATGGTCCGTAGGTCGGTCGCGCAGAAATATTTTTGCCAGTTTGAAGTTTACCTATGATAATGAGGGAACGGCAGACCTTTTAGAGAAGGAGAGAGTATGCGAACAAGAAACAAATTCTTAGATAAGTAAGTTTTTTTTGTTTTTTTTTTCAAAGTGACTTTTTTAGTAACTATTATCATGCAAAACGTGACTATCAACCTTGTTTAAAGTCATTAAAAAGTCATGTGTTCATTACTATTGCCCAGCTTTGTAGGCAAGGAAGTATCTGGACGCAGTGTGCGTCTACTTGTGGGCATCTGCACCGCTGCTCATCACACTCGCCATTCTCGCGTCTTACACTCTGATACTCCATGAGAAGCTTACCGCCGCCAAGGTTTGTGTTCTCAAACCGAGACAATATCAAGTTTGTTACAGGTTCCCGGAAAAGGACGGGTTGTAGAAGGTTTCAGCTATTAATCGTAGATGCAATTCGATTAGCTAGTTTGAAAAAAAGGTAAGGTTTGCTGTGAAAGAAACGTTTATAATCAGAGAACGAAAGAGTTTGCAAAGAAACCGTGAGAGTGTGATGAAACAAAGAGAATGCAATGTTAGTTTGACTTTTAGTATGACTACTTAGTATAACTACCTTTTTTAGTATGACTACCTTTCCGGAGAATGGATAGGGATTCAATCGTTGCGTTCTAGTGGGAAAACACACTGAAGCTCAAGCAGAATTGGATGGTTATTAGATTTTGAAAAATCAAAGATAAGTCATTTAGTAGGTCAATTTTGCATTAGGTAACTTGTAACTGTTGCAAAAATAAAAAAAATTACCGCTGTTTGAGCATGAAATAATAGGAAACGAGCTAGAGGTGAAGGACTGAGAAGGGAGCGCTACTCATTGTACCTGTTGTTGTTGTTGCAAGCAAGCATACCACATCGAAGACTTGGTTATGAACAATCTCTTTAATGAGAGAAGTTCTCGTGTTCTACAGACAAGATGCGTCCGGAGAAGATTTTTGATGTTCTTTGCAGTCCTGAGACTGTCATGCTGCACCTTGTGAAGGCGGACATCGTTGTAGCAACCTGTTCATGTTATAGGCCTTGTGAGTGGGTGGTCAAGCCGGCCTAGCATAGTTTTTGGTGGGAGTAGAGACGTCTCGCCTGTCGTTGACCGGAGATAGGCAAGAGGCTATTTGACTGGCGACTCGACTCGCCATAGAAAAGTATAGCGGAGTATCGGCTGATGTTTTGTCCGGTGGCATGCCCAGGCCGGTCCGGCATCGCCCTCCTTTGACGAGCTATACTACCCAGTTTTGGTCCGCGGCGGGTTTTCTCACGCTACCTCCCAGCACGAATTCTTCGTAGGGAGGCGTCCCTCTATCCGCCACCTGAGGTCGCGCTCGATTCTGGACTGGATGATCCGGCTCCATCCGTGACAGGCTCTTAAGACTGTTGAGTCACGAATGGCCACTGTTGCCAGTGTGTTTCGAGAACTCATTATACCAGATTCCCTTGCTTGAAAATGGTTGTTTTTGAAATTTCTCAGCAAGGCCTGTGACCTTTGGTTGTTGCTTTCAGGTTTTCACATCGCTTGCTCTGGTTAACATCCTCATCATGCCTCTGAACGCGTTCCCGTGGGTGCTCAATGGTCTAGTGGAAGCCTTCGTTTCACTTCGGTAGGTGTAGCTCGGATTACTGTAGATATCACCGTGAAGTAGTTTTCAGGTGACTGTGGTGATTCTATGAGGAGCTTTGGGTTGTAGCTTAATTTATTACACATAGCTTATTCTATAGAATGCTTTGAACGCTTTGCATGAAGCGAATGGAGCACCAGGAGCTCTTTTCGTAAACTTTGATCTATATATGTATTTGTTAAACTCACCATGAATTATACTCTGAGGAAAACTTCAGCGTTCTGTAAAACTCTAGCGTTAGATAATACTGTAGTTGACACCAACTGATTATTATCTCATTACAGTCGTCTCGACGGCTTCTTTCTCTTGCATAATATGGAGTACAACTCCCTCTACTCCTACAGCGAAGGTTACTCTCTCAAACTTAACCCTTGAAAATTCAATTTCTCATTTAACAGTATTACAAACAATTTGGACTGTCCGCGCGTGGCATAATGGTTAGTGTGTTAGACCATTGTGCGAAGAGTCCCGAGTTCGACTCCCAAACCGGACAGATCCACCCAAACCAAGGGGGTTAAGAAATGTTGGTAGTGCTCATGCACGAATCTGACTCTCCCCACTACTGCTAATCACACTAGCAGTGATCTAGCAGGCAGCCACTGGTTCTACCAGGATAGGTCTGACCTGCATCTCAGGGGAGCGCGTACCCTGCCGCGAGGCGGGAACAAGCGCGAGGAAGATATATAATACAAACAATTTGGACTCTATGAGGAATCTCATTCAACCTAGACTAATTTAAGTTTTCATCGCAGACTACAAATGTAACTGCTTTGATCTTGTTCTGATAAAATTCCCGAATTTACCGAAAGATAGTTCAAACATAATAATTATTACGTAATTATTACTACGCATAGACTCGCGGAAATCCCCCTCGGAAAAGTTTAGAAATACTGTAAGGCGGGCAATCGTAAACGTAAATTTTTTATTCGAAATTTTTTATTACCATAGGATAGCTTGTAAGGCCACCGCTTATATGGAATTATGAAATAAAAAGGGAAAAATGGGGAATTAGACAATCAATTTTCGTTGGTGTCGACTCTTGCTGTTGACATACGAAAACGATGTTGGCCTAATTAAATGCATATAAGACGATGCTGGGAATAATTTTCGCCAAAATACTCAAAATGTTGTTCCTCGGGCAGATTTCCCTTAAAAAACCAAGCTTTTCCATGGCAAGAAACGGAAAAAAAGCGCCATGATAGATGGCAGCAAATAACATGCGTTTTGACGGGCCTGCCAAGAAAAACCGTCAAAAAACAAGCTTTCTACTTTGTACTTGTTTTGTCACTGCCAGAATCGGGTTTTTGTTTGTCCTTGTTTTGTCACTCCCAAAATCGGGTTTTTGTTTGTCCTTGTTTTGTCACTGCCAAAATCGGGTTTTTGTTTGTCCTTGTTTTGTCACTGCCAAAATCGGGTTTTTGTTTGTCCTTGTTTTGTCACTGCCAAAATCGGGTTTTTGTTTGTCCTTGTTTTGTCACTGCCAAAATCGGGTTTTTGTTTGTCCTTGTTTTGTCACTGCCAAAATCGGGTTTTTGTTTGTCCTTGTTTTGTCACTGCCAAAATCGGGGTTTTTTTGTCCTTGTTTTGTCACTGCCACAATCGGGCTTTTTTTGTAGCCCCTGCAACCCCTTAGCCTCATTTCTGGGATGATGGAGGATCGCTCTCAGTAACTCTTTGGGGAGTGCCAATACTAGACTTTGATCTCATCCAAAAGGCTGAGATGCGATACCAGCAGCTACAACGCCCACAGACCAACCATTTCTAGCGACGTACCCCAACCGAGTTTACTAAACTCGGTTGGGGTACGTCGCTAGAAGTGGTTAATATTTGGTCGTTGCAGAGCTGTGTTCAACGGACAAAAAGTGTTCAAAAAAAGAGCCGAGTTTGGCAGTGCCAAAACATTTATTTATTTATTTATTGAATACATTTATCAAAATGTGACAACACTCGGAGTGTAATAAACGCATACATATTCGGGTAATCATAGTTCATAGACTGCACACCTGTAACTCAAGCAAGTTTATGAGATCAAGAGAGCTTAATCGACTTTTCAGAACGCTAACATTTGGGGCGGTAACAACATTTTCAAGAAGTTTACTACATAGAACTACATGTATAGAACCTAGCTGAACGGAAAGCAAAGGAATGAAAGAGTGGCTTTCTACGGGTGCGTGGAATATGGAAAGCATATCTAGACTTTCGGCCATTGCAGATTTTGAAAGTGTACATTTTGCTAACCGGTATATCAATCAGACCATTCAGAATCTTATATGAAAACACTACGTCAGCTATAGTTCTACGAGACAACAATGTGGCTAGATTGAACATCTCGAGCCTTCTATTATAAGATGGTCGTAGCACTGAACAGTTTAATCGGGAGCAGCGTAAGTATAGCAACCTTGTGAAGATGTGCTGAACATTTTCAATCTTCCTAATCAAGTTGACTTTGTAAGGAGACCAAATAGGAGAAGAAAACTCTAGCAATGGAATAATGAAGGTCTTGTAGCATCGAATATATGGATGGGTATTCCTAATACACAATGAACGGAACAAAGCGTATATCATTCTCAGCGCACGTCTCGTTATCTGTTCTATATGATATCCATAAGACATATCGCAATCAATGTAAACCCCTAGGTCACGGACCGGTGATATTGCTACTTCGAATGCGACACTTCTGCCATCACAGGTTTTGACGAAGTAGGGTAAACGTGGATTTCTCTTTCCCAGATGAAGTACACTGCATTTGCTGCTCGCCACCGTCAGTTGCCATTCTTCGCAGAAAGATTGTAGAGCCAGAGCAGCGGCCGTGAGTTGGGAGTGAGCAGAAAAAGGGTTATCGGGGGAGAAAGTCACAAACATCTTGATGTCATCCGCGAATAAATGTACAGACACACGATTTAGATGGGTGAATGTCGATGTTAAGCCAGCGATATAAAGAGAAAAAAGAATCGGACCTAAAACAGAGCCTTGTGGAACTCCAGATGTAATGGCGAATCTGTCCGATAAAGTATTACCTACACGAACACGCGAATAACGACCTATAAGGAAAGTTTGGAACCATCTCGACAAGCTGTGATTTAATCCAATGGATTCTAACAAAAGTATCAGTTTTTCATGAGATACGGTATCAAAGGCTTTCGCCAGATCATAGTACAATACATCAACAGCATCATCAGAGTCTACAGCTCGCTGCCATAATTGAGTACACTCTAGAAGATTTGTCTCCACTGACTTACGAGAGCGGAATCCATGCTGACAATTGGGAATCAGATTAAAGACATTGCACCAGTGGATTAAAGTTGGTTTAAAGCAACGTTCTAATACCTTAGAAGCAACTGGAGTAATTGTTATTGGGCGAAAGTGTTCGGGAAGACTGGGAGAGGCAATCTTGTTTATAGGGACAACTATTCCTTCTTTCCAGATATCAGGAATCGATCCTAACATCAAAGAAAAGTTAAAAATATAGGATAAAGGCTCAGCTAGAACATGGGAACAATTTTTGAGGATGATGGAAGGTAATAAGTCCGATGGTAAGGAGCAGGAAGCTTTTAGTTTCCTGAGTTGACGGAGTACTTGTGAGGGCAGGATAATACATTCAGATATCGAGTTACTATTCCAAAATTTAATGGCGGGAGGAACACCATTATCCTGATTAAACACAGAAGAGAAATAGGAAGCCAAAGCATTAGCCTTCGCTATGTCACTAATCATAGGTTTTCCTTGAACAGTTAAACAACCAATTCGAGTAGAATCTTTCAGTTTATTTCTAACAAATCGAAACAAGTTCTTGCTAGATTCGAGAAGTTTACTTTCACGTGACATGTTAAACTTTTTAACTTCTGTTTCTACCGCTTACATATTCGTTTATACTCAACAACAACAACGCAGTTCATTTTACGGAAAAGTGTTAACTTATACATAGTCATCTTGACTATATAAGAAGGGTAAGACTCGAATGGTAGTCTCCGCCTTTGGACTGGGGTATGAGCAGAGACAAGAGGGAGCAGAGTCTCAAGAAAACGAGAATATAAGTCATTCATATCGATAAAATTCTCAAAAAGATCTATCCATGGAATGCAAGATAAGGCAACATTGAGAGAAGAAAAATCACAGCGCCTATAATCGAGACTAGGCTCAGAGAGCGTGGCGGAACACTCATGGGAAACATTGAAACAAACGGTCGAATGATCACATAACGAAGAAAAGGGAGTAGTCACGTAACAATCAGTTACCGAATCAATAGGACCTATCACTATGTCAAGAATGTTTTTTCCATGCGTAGGTTCACTAACAAACTGAGTGAAAGAGAAATCAGTGACTAAATCGCTTAGTACCTTAGGGTGACCACTAGTCGAAGAGATATTCGACCAATCGATTGCGAGGTTCAGATCTCCACAAATTATGGCGGTATATGGGACACATAGTAACTCCGCGATAACTTCGAATAACAAACTATTCTGTTCGGAACTAATGTTTGGAGGCCTGTAAACCAGTAGAATGCAGAGCGAGCTCATAGAACAAGGCGATTGAACATCCAAAGCAATATAATCGGAAGAAGTCTTTCTATGTATTGGAACAGGCGAGATTGCGAGAGAATCACGAAAAATTGCCACGACACCACCGCCCTTTCTACCCGGTCTATCAGAACGGAAAACAGTGTAGGGGAGTTTAGCTACTAGTTCAGAATAACTTATCATATTATTAAGCCACGACTCACAAATAAGGAGAACATCAGGTTTAACATGTCACAAAGGAAAAACAAAGTTGTCCGTGATTTGGCAGGAAAAAAACTTGGCCACAGAGTCATTCATCATTTGGCTCTGCGAAATAGTGGCCGATTCTTCGTCCCTATTTTGGCAGCTAAAAAAAGACTAATATAGGAATTTCCTTCTCCCAAGTTCGCATACTCGAAATCTTGGCAAAATAAAGTTTTTGGCTGAGGAACAACATTTTGAGCATTTTGGCGAAAATTATTTCCAGCATCGTCTTATATGTAAGCTAAAGTATGTTAATCTGCACAAGGTAAATTTTCTCAGATTGAGGCGATGTTGTGATAATATACGGAAAATTTGAAAGAGGAAGAGAGACAGCCGCTCTATTCACTTGTTAATTGCATTCCGAAGCATGTTGAATATAACTTGAAAACAAATTTATATGAACTAAGTAAGTGTTGCGGTAATTTTGATTCTTACACTTTAATAGGGGAAAATTATAATATTTTTTTGTTGGTCGACTGGTATTTGCAGAGCCCGATCAAGTGCTCACAGTAGAGAAGGCGGCTTTTGCATGGAAAGAAGGATCCCCGGCGATTGTGAAAGACATTAGCTTCACGGGTCGAAGGGTGAGATATTGGATGTTATCTAATGTCATGTCATACTATATGTGTACTTCACAACCCTACCTCCCTTTTAAGTCGTTTTTGAACCCCGATTACGAAGTGAAGTGATATAGTCATGTTCCCTCAATTACTTGAAAATTTCGATCCTGATATGTTATGGAAAATCTTTGACTTACGGATTCAAAACCACTAGATTAATGATTCTGAGTTGAGAATTCTCGTTTGGAATAGTTCTTTGAATCTTTAATTTCCTATCCATACCTATTTCCAGAATCCTTGTTTTTGTTGTAAACTCATTTTCAAACCTTAGAATTTGTGGAAGTCGAACTCCTGAGTTTCGATTTCTTGATGCACAGTTGCTGAGATTTTTCAACTCAATTGGGATTGCAGTCAGGCATCATCGGCGTGGGAGGCCCGGTTGGGAGTGGAAAGTCCACGCTGCTGCTGGGTCTTCTCGGGGAAGCCGTATGTCTAGAGGGCGGAGTGAAGTTGCGCCAGCTCTCCCTCTCTGATGGCATCGCGTACGTCGGCCAGACGTGCTGGCTGTCCAGAGGTAATGACAACGATCTTACTCAGAAGTGTTCCCGCCTCGTGGCAGGGTAAGCGTTCTCCTGTGAGGAGTTGAAGAACTCCTGTGAGGAGTTGAAGAACTATGCTGGTAAATCTAGGATTTACTTCCTGGGTCGAAGCTAAGGTGTATAGCAGCAGTTAAAAGAGTCAGATTCGAGCAAGAGCTTTACCAACGATTCTCAACACCTTGGTTTGTAAACTGCTCCGGGCAGGAGTCGAACTTGAACTTCTTTGCTCAGCAGTAAGTGCACGCTTCCATTATTCCATACCAGGGCTGTCTAGAGGTGAGTAGAGAGAATGCAATGATGAAAGAAAAAACATGAATGGCTAAATTCTAATGTTTTTGCTCCAGGAACCATCAGGGAGAACATCTTGTCGGGATTACTGTTTGAGAAAGAGAGATATGAGAAGATCATCGAAGTGACTTGCCTCGAGCAAGATATTAAGGTTTGTAGATCATTTGGAGAAACGTATCGATCCATTTGTGAAAGGTTTAAAAGAGTCGTCAATGGAAGAAGAGAAATGTGCATAGAGAGAAAGAACCAGAGAAAATGAGAGAGATAGAGAGAGTCAGAGAGATCGAAAGCGAAAAAGTTAAGACCTTTCTTTGAGAGAACTATATTTCTGTGATTGTAAAGCAGCTCACGACAATGTTTTAATGGAATTAGTTTTCTCTGATTATTAAGAAAACTTTCTAATGAGTTGCTGTCTCAGGCGATGCCAAGGGGCGATGAATACGAGATCAGCGACAATGGATCCTCCCTATCAGGCGGTCAGAGAGTCAGAGTCGCGCTGGCCAGAGCTCTTTATCAGGTTGGTTTTCGTGACTATAGCTGGATGACTAGATGGTTTTCTTAGCTTTCTCTCTTTCTTTCTCTCATTTTTTTCCCTTCTCTCATCTCTTGCCAACTCTCTCTTTCTTCTATACATTTCTTTCTCACACAATTTCTTCCTCTCTTTATCTCACTTTATTTCCATCAAATTCTCTCTCTCTCTCTCTCTTTCTCTCTCTCTCTCTTCCTTTATCATAATTTCTCTGTCTGTTTCTTGATCTCCTTTTCTTTCTTTCTCTCTCTTTCTCTCTTTCTTTCCAGGATAACTCCGTTTACTTGCTGGACGATCCCTTTGCTTCTCTAGACAGAAAGGTCGCAGACAGCATCTGGAACGAAGCAATCGTACACTTTCTCAAGGTACGCTGAATCTGGGAAAAGCGTCGAAACTACGGTAAATGATAAGAAAGACGGCGAGTTTTCACCTTCACAATTAAAGGAGAAGAGAACGCTTGATGTGAAAGACGCGTTTCAAAGCGCTTAATTTCTTTTAATGAGTCTTGTTGTATGGGCCTTAAAATGCGCATTATATTGTATGCGTGTATAGCTCAGTGGGTAAGAGCATTCGCCCGGAAAGCGAAAGGTCGCGGGTTCGGTTCCCGTCACACCACACGATATTGCAAAAGTTTCTGCGAATTGTCCGATCCTCTGCTCGGTATAAAAATCCGTTGTTTGAGATCAACGAGGAGTAGGGTATACTCTTCTTTACAGTACTCTTATTTACAGTCTCCTTCTTCTTCTTCTTCTTTCTCGCACTTGTTCCCGCCTCGCGGCAGGGTACGCGCTCCCCTGAGATGCAGGACAGACCTATCCTGGTAGAACCAGTGGCTGCCTGCTAGATCACTGCTAGTGTGATTAGCAGCAGTGGGGAGAGTCTTATTTACAGTCTCCATTTCGGATAAAATTTCAAATTGTATCAATCTGGTGTCCTCGACTTGAAGAATCATGAGACCCTCGAATCAGGTCAAAGGTAAATTACCAACTTGCATAATTGCTTTTCTAAAGCGGCCGAACTACCGAACTCTCCCCCCAACTACAACAAAAAAGCTTATAGAAATCATTTTTGGGTTTAAAAGATAAAGTATTTCTCTAAGCCGTAACGAAGCCCGAACGATTTTCGTAAAGTTAAATTTTTTTAAAAGTTTTAAGCCACTTTGGCGGTAAACTTATCGAAAAACAAGAGATAATTAACCTATGAATCAGGCACGAGGCAAGCTGGTAGTGATGGTTTCTCATGACAGTCGACTTTTAGCAAGAGCGGATTTTGTAATTATGCTGACTGCAAACGGGAGAACGGAAAGGAGTGGACCTGGAAAAGAGGTAGTACATATAATATCTTGCAGTGTATCACTCTTCTTGAGCCTTTGTAAGTTTAGGTCCTACCGTAAGGTTTTCGCGCTAGGACCTCAACTTTGTGCACTGTTTACTTATACTTAATCTCGTTTCTTTTAGGCTTCTTTTTTCTTCTCTTTTTGCTGGTTTTTGTTATGCCTTTCTGTTAAGTGGGGAATTCATTAAAGTGTTTATCGCTCCCCCGTTCTTCTCACAAAATGCAATTAATCAGAATATGAAGTTATTAAAAGACAAATCAGTTAGTTACTGTTTTTATATACTTAATGGGTTTCGTTTACAATGCAGTTCAGTCTTATGTCCTCGTGGGGCGCAATGTGAAGTTTGAATGAAATTTGATAGGTTTTTTTTATGTCGAACCTCTCACACTTTCCCTAGGTTTTTTCAAGGTGGAAACCTTTCCCCGAATGGGTTTCCGAATCGGTTCCTCTTTTCCCTATAGGTTTTCGAGTGAAACCCCTTTCCTCCTATGTGGTTTCAAGTCGAACGTATTTCAGCTGTTCGGATCCCAAAAAGAACACGAGGCCGAAGATGAAGGCAGTGAAGGGGATGGCGAAGTTGAAGATGAAGAGCAACAGACTGAGTATGTTTTACTGCAAGATGAAGAAAAACAGGTTTGTTGTAATTTTTTTATTTTGTGACTTCCGAAGATTTGTATGTTTGAGCCTCGATAGTCATGAAAACGTCCATGATGTCCACTTTTACTGCACGAGGAGATTATCGTGACAGATCACAGACTACTGTAACATGATACGGTAACAGGAAGGATCGGTCGGTGCCTCGGTGTACGCGTCGTATGCGCGTGCGATGGGAAAGTTCATGTTGGGCTCTATTCTGATGGCTCTTCTAATAATGCAGATCTTCAAGAACGCCGCGGATTGGTGGCTTACAAGGTGAGCTTGAGCGAGAGTTGCTGGGTGGGTGTGTTTCACGAATAGGCGGAAACAGCTTATCTTCCATGTAGAATTTAATCGAAGTTTGTTATTCGGATATCTGGAAAAATGGGCTCTGCAGTTTTTATGTTTGTTGTTGTACGAAAAAAAATTTTTTTTCTCAAGATTTTAGATTTTCCGTATCAGTATAACGTCATTTGTGGGGTACATCATCAATCCTTCTTTGTCATTTGTGGGGTACATCATCAATCCTTCTTTGTCATTTGTGGGGTACATCATCAATCCTTCTTTGTCATTTGTGGGGTACATCATCAATCCTTCTTTGTCATTTGTGGGGTACATCATCAATCCTTCTTTGTCATTTGTGGGGTACATCATCAATCCTTCTTTGTCATTTGTGGGGTACATCATCAATCCTTCTTTGTCATTTGTGGGGTACATCATCAATCCTTCTTTGTCATTTGTGGGGTACATCATCAATCCTTCTTTGTCATTTGTGGGGTACATCATCAATCCTTCTTTGTCATTTGTGGGGTTCATCATCAATCCTTCTTTGTCATTTGTGGGGTACATCATCAATCCTTCTTTGTCATTTGTGGGGTACATCATCAATCCTTCTTTGTCATTTGTGGGGTACATCATCAATCCTTCTTTGTTAAGTAAAGTGATTCGAAATCATAAACGAATTCGAAATCATAAACGAATTCGAAAACCGCAGGGTTTTTTAGTGTGCAGGAAAGGATACAGACGTCCGCCAAAGGCGGAAAAGAATTGTTTCACATAAGGGTGCCCTCTTATGAAAAATAAGGGTGCCCTCTTATGAAAAATAAGGGTGCCCTCTTATGAAAAATAAGGGTGCCCTCTTATAAAAAACAGAAGCCCGCAGAATTTTTTTTTGTTTCACATGAATGCTCCTCCCCCCCCTAAAGATTTGGAAATAAACAGAGGCCCGCCGAAAGAAGGTCTGACATGACTATTTAACCCCTGGAAAGCCGTAAGAGGTAATTTTTGATCCTGTTTCATTGTGTCTTACATTAGTTACGCTTATGGGTCATGGTCAGCATTTCAATTACTAATGTTTTTTAGAAACCATAATCGTAAATGGGAATTTTACTTGGAAAGTATAAAACTACATCTCAGATGGACAAATGGTCAGAGCAACGGAACAGAATTGAGTGGTGTGCGCGATTTTCTTTTCGCGGAGCGACAAGAACTGTGAGTTTAAAGAAGATTAGGTTATTATTGATTTAGTTTAAAGAAGATTTGGTTATTATTGATTTAATTCTATTATTGATTTAATTTTTACTCGTGAATCATAAGAACAATACAGGGTGACCATAAATTACCTGGACAAATTTTTAACGCGCTCTATTGCGCGGCACAGTTGACCGATCTTTGTTTTCATTTTTCCATGATAATGCTCTGAGACTGATTGTTTCTTGTTTCAAGTTTCATGACTCTAGCTTTATTTATACAGTTATGGTGAAATCAAGTCCTCTTCGTGCTGCGATCATTGCACTGCACAACTCCGGTCACACGAGAGCGGACATCGCGCGACGACTCAATGCTCCACGAACAACTAACTGTTTACGCCACCATCGATCGTCTTCGGGAGACAGCCAATGGCAAGGACCGTGCAGGAAGAGGTCGTCCACCGACATCCGACACGCCCCAGATTAGGAGCATTCTCCGGAAACGCATCGCACGCAATCCATGAGGAAGCTCGCTTCGTCGGTCGGTATCTCCCGTGAATAAACGCGACTGATAATCAAACACCGTATTGGGATGTACCCCTACAGGAGGCAGAAACAAAATGGATTGGATGCTCGACAGACGCTTCTTCGACATCAACGGTGCAAAGATCTGTTGCAACGATGTGCGTGGGCCGAGCATTTCCGTACGATATGGACTGATGAAAAATATTCACCATTGAGATGTCGGTGAAGTCTCAAAACGACAGAGTACTTGCTCACGATAGTAATGGAGCAGCTGAGCATGGAATCACAGTCGGAAGAAGCAGCCACCCCAAGTACATACCTCATGGTTTGGGGAGGTGTTTGCGCAACGGGCAAAACGTCGTTGGTTTTCGTCGACCCATAACTGTACAAATAAAGCCAGAGTCATGAATCTTGAAACAAGAAACAACCAGTCTCAGAGCATTATCACGGAAAAATGAAAACAAATATCACTCTACTGTGTCGCGCAAAAGAGCGCGTTAAAAAGTTGTCCATGTAATTTATGGTCACCCTGTATTATCGTTTATTCATTCATTTCTTATCTATATTTATTCTTTATCTCTATTTCTCCTTTATCGTTATCTAGTTATACCGTATATCATCTAGTTATACCGTATATACATATAACTTATACGTCATTCATTTCAATCGAGTTGATAGACTTCGTGTTATTACAGACCAATGCTAAATGATGCGGAGTTCGACCGGTCACTGTACTTCCTCACCGTTTACTCGTGTATAGCAGGTAAAGGGAAGCCGTTTTAAGAAGAAGAAGAAAAAAGAGTTTCTTGAAATTTCATTAATTAGTTCATCAAAGCGCAATTTGATAGTTTCTTAAGAGTGAAAGAGTTAAACTCATAGGTCTCTTTGTTGAGGTAGTTTAATCTGGCAGAGGTTTAGATCTTCTCATGGGCCTTTAACAAACGTGGCACGATGTGACTTGACACTTGAGCAAACACCGGAAGTTTTTTTCTGTGGTTAATCTGCTTTAGCAAACCTGACCACATTTATTTTCTGTGTTGGCTCAAGTGTCAATCAAGTGTTGTCACATCGTGTCACGTTTGTTAAAGGAGCTCTCATGGAGGACACTAATGAGGGAGACACAGTCAGAGAGAAAGAGAGTAATATGGAGAAAGAGAGAGAGAGAGAAAGGGAGAGAGAAAGAGAAAGAGAAAGAGAGAGAGAGAGAAAGGGAGAGAGGAAGATATAAAGGAAAAGCGGGCATCACCGAAACAATATCGAGCTTTTAGGAGCGAATACGATCTTCACGCTCATCAGAGCGTTCCTGTTTGCCTTAGGCGGAGTAGTCGCTGGAGCGACTCTGCATGAGAAGCTACTGATCAAACTTCTTGCGGTATGAGAAGATATGATTACGGTAGTTTGAGGTTACTAAAGTCCATCCTCGATTACTATAATGTAAACCGAATAGGCTTCTTCTTCTTCTTCCTCGCGCTTGTTCCCGCCTCGCGACAGGGTACGCGCTCCCCTGAGATGCAGGACAGACCTATCCTGGTAGAACCAGTGGCTGCCTGCTAGATCACTGCTAGTGTGATTAGCAGCAGTGGGGAGAGTCAGATTCGTGCATGAGCACTACCAACATTTCTTAACCCCCTTGGTTTGGGTGGATCTGTCCGGGGTGGGAGTCGAACTCGGGACTCTTCGCACAATAAACCGAATAGGCTATAGGTGAACTAATAAAGGTGGTGTCTGTAACACATCTCTTTACACAAGAAGCTTTTATGAGAGAAAAGGGGGCTTTATATGGTAAAGCATTACGATATAATTTCTCTACCTTAAATTCTACTGAGAAATCTCGTCCTATTGAGAAAACAATAAGAACATTATATCATTTTTGAACAAAAGAATACGGTAGTTACGATAATAAATTGCCGTCCAAAAGACTGGCTCATTTACCAGGCGCCTCTATCGTGGTGGGACCGGACTCCGACGGGCAGAGTGATCAACCGAATTTGCGCGGATGTCTATACTGTGGATGATTCTCTTCCGTTCCAGGTTCTTTCTAACTGCATTTTGGGTTACTGTAGCATACCTTTATAACACTAAAATTTGAATAAAAATGTACTTTTTGGTTCAAAAAAGTGATAGGTATACGTTGTCATACTGTACTTTTCCAAAAATCGAAGAATTCGTTTACTCATTTGAATACAAATTTTCTTCATTCACTTTTCTACCGTAACTTTTATTCGTTGCTAATTTTGCTTTTTTGTTAACCGCTTCGCCTTCTCCTTTATTCCAAAGTTTCTCATACTTTTCGAACTTTAACCTTTTTCCACTCTTATATGCGTTTGCGAGCAGCGGGTTTTTTTAGTGTGTAAGAACGCCCGCGGAAGGCGGGAAAATTTTTTAAATCAAGGGTCCCCTTTCTTATTATAGAAGAGAAGCGTGCGGAAATTTTTTTTTGGTTGTCTTACATAAGGGGCCCCCTTATCATTTGAAAAACAGAGTCCCCCCGACAGAAGGTCTGACATGAATATTTAACCCTTGTTTGCGAGTGAATGGAGGGAAATGGTGACGGTGCAATAAAAATATTTTCATCTCAAGTTTTTTTCTCGCTTTTTCGAATTTTGAGAAATGGAGAGAACGAGAGAGAGATTGTAGACAAGAGCTGTACCACGAAAAGTTTATGAATGCCCATTTTCAGAGCGAAATGTAACATATTTATGTAGGTGGAAGAGAAGAAAACAGAGATAAATGTGATTGCAGCTGAACATTCTGCTGGCGTCCCTCTTCAATCTGGTGGGGGCACTGGCCCTGACGCTCTTTGGTCTTCCCCTGCTGACGCCCCTGGTCATCTGTCTCCTTATCATCTACTACTTCATTCAACAGAATTACCGGTAAGGCTTTGTTTTGGTCTACAGAGGTTTTTTGATGCGATTGGAAAGAATAAAGAGTACCGCAGAGTCGTGGAGGTCTAGAGAGACAACTCTTGAAAATATCGAAATTAAACCCATTGAAAGCGGAAATTCGCCTGAACAGAAAGGTGTAAGATGCAAGTAATTAATGTTAGTTCAAAGAGAATGGAGTTTTAATTGTTATGCTTTTAAAATGAAATCTTGAAAGTTTGAAACAAAAGCCAGCAAATATAAGGTAGGACTAGCTCACTGAACCTCTCATAGAGAACGTGAAAACATGAGAGGTTCTCGATTCCACAATCAATCGAAATATAGTCAAGAGCAGGCTATTCTTTTGCTCACCACCCGCAAAAGAAGCTTGTAGATCAAAATACCAATCATGAGGAAACTGCAAACTCTAGTGAGAAACCTAGAATGTGTGATGAAAGATATGCAAACAGAGAATTATTATCACTAGCCTTTGTGTGGCTCAGAAATTCGCGCAAAGGTTTTTGGTGGAGTGTGGGTACGAGAAACATCCTGGTTGAAGTGAACTATTATTGATTGAATTTTCGAACGGAGAAAGATTGTTGCAGAATGACAACAGTAGAGCTGAAGCGGTTGTCCTCGCTTTCTCTCTCACCCCTCTACTCTCTTCTGAATGACTCCGTCAATGGTCTCGCCACGATAAGAGCGCACCGCTTCGTGGACAAGTCAGTGAAGTAGACCAAGCAGGAGGGAGTTACGTCCAGATCAAGTGTTGATAGACAGAAGTAGAAAGAGAGAGGGGAGAGTCAGAGAGAGATTGAGAGAGATAGAAAGGGAAAGATAAAAAAGAGAATTACTAGAGAGAGAGAACTACTACATAGAGAGACAAGGAGCATTGCCTTAAACAGCTCGTAAATGCCTCGTCCATCGCCAAAAACCCATGCGGCCAAGTACAATTAAAATTGCACCGCTTCAAAATTTTTTGAACGCTATACATACAGTAGACTATGTAGTTGTGGTGCAATGGTATTAATCCTCAATCGTGCAGTGAGTCACGAGTTTGACCCTTTTTCATTCATGGGTCCAAGACGAGTAGTCAAGGTGAAAGAGTAATGGGTCGAAGACGAATAGTCACGGTGAAAGAGTCATGCGTCAAAGACAAATAGTCACCGTGAAAGAGTCATGGGTCAAAGACAAATAGTCACCGTGAAAGAGTCATGGGTCAAAGACGATTAGTCACTGTGAAAGATTCATGGGTCAAAGGCGAATAGTCACGATGAAAGAGTCATCGATCAAAGAAAAAGAGCAAAATGGAGCGTCTTTGACTTTCAGTGTGTCGCACACCCTGAGGGAGCGTCTGACGCTTGTCCTGCGCACTTTGTATTCCTCCCTGGCGGCGTCTTCTTGGCTCTCCGTAAGATTGTGCATCATCGCAGTCACCGTAGTGTCTTGCAATGCGTTTGCGGCAATAATACAACACCGATTGGGATTCTTGGACTCTGGTGAGATTAGAGAAGGGGAAAAGAGTGATTGAGGAAGGGAAAAACCAGTGAGCGGAAGAAAGAGAGAAAGGGAGAAACAGAGAGAGAAAGAGAACGAGGGAGGAACATAAGGAGAGAGAGAAAGAGGAAGAAACAGAAAGAGAGAGAAAGAAAGAGGGATATACTTAAAGAGACATAGACAGAGATATTATAGAAAGGTGAAAAGAAGGTGGGGGGAAGTGCCAGTACCATAGCTCACCTTCTTTTTCCTCGCGCTTGTTCCCGCCTCGCGGCAGGGTACGCGCTCCCCTGAGATGCAAGACAGACCTATCCTGGTTGAACCAGTGGCTGCCTGCTAGATCACTGCTAGTGTGATTAGCAGCAGTGGGGAGAGTCAGATTCGTGCATGAGCACTACCAACATTTCTTAACCCCCTTGGTTTGGGTGGATCTGTCCGGGGTGGGAGTCGAACTCAGGACTCTTCGCACAATGGTCTATCACACTACCACTATGCCACGCCCGGACAGTACCATAGCTCACCAAACCCGCAAAATTTCTCCCGGTCGCCCGCCTCATCTCCGAGAAAGAAATTTAGTTAACTTAGCTCAACTCAATAAAAACCCGCTAACTCTTTTCGCGTTTGTTTGATGCTTGAAAGATGCCTTATAAAGGCTAGATTTAAATTTCGTACATAATTACCGCCTTTTGTCGACACTTTTTTTAACGAATTGTATGGCCGTGTACATTTGGGTGGAACGGAAAAGAATTTTTCTTGGGGGTTCACCCGGTCGCCCGCACGGAACTATTTTTCCAGCACATCCTGTGGCCAGTACCAAAGAGCGAGGAAGGGGCGTAAGAACCTAGAAATTGAGAGTGAAAAGGCTTCCGAGATGCCAGAGTTCTTTTTCGGGTTTCGAAATCACCGGGTTTCGAAATCAAAAAATCACAGGATGATTCACATAAGTCAACAAGGAAAAACATTTTTACAATGAAATTCAGGTCTGGTCGGCTTAGCGGTAACGTATTCTTTATCCATGACCTCACTTCTCAATGGCCTCCTGGGATCTTTCATCGAAACGGAAAAAGAAATGGTAATTTCTAACATCTTTTTATGACTTGAGCTATAAGAAGTTGGTGCTCATATCTGAGATTAGCATGAACATGTATGTGTATGTTTTTTTCACTATTGTGGTTCAGGACACGCCTGGTTACCCAATATTTTTACATAAGGTTTTTCGCTCGCTAGCCCTTCTACAGAATCTCGTTCTCTTACTATGCTTTATTATCTCGCCCCTCCATGTTCTGACTAGCTTTGTTAAATATACTTTCCATGGAACAAACTAGCGGTCGTTTAGAAAAAAAGGTTTGTGTGACAAGTTTAAAGGCGTACGGAGAAACACACAGGAAACGTTATCTCTGAAAGTTTTTTAGTTTTTGAGAAGTTTTAAGTTCATACAATTTTTTCACTCAAGAAATGGTACGTGCATAAAGCTAATACTCATGACCAACAAAAAGATTACAATTAAAATATCTGTAGGTCAGTGTTGAAAGAATCGATGAGTACGTGGAGGGACTGCCACAGGAGAGTCAGGACTCAACATCAGAGGTACGGTAATCATTCAGGTGTTTGAAAAAGGGCGCGGCGTATCGACGACCTTGGCGATTGTCCGACAAGAATAGGGGTAGCGAACAGCGTGTTTGCTCTATCCCTTACTGCAGAAGAAATCCATGAAGACATTTAGGCGCCTATTGTCTTCCGGGCTACTCTCTCTCTCTCTCTCTTTCTCTCTCTCTCTCTCTCCCTCCCTCCCTCTCTCTCTCTCTCTCTCTCTCTCTCTCTCTCTCTCGCTCTCTCTCTCTCAGGAGGGATTAAATGTACGTAGTTGTTGTGGTTCCCCGTTGAAGATCGATGATTATATTTACCTCAGTTTCCCGTGTTTCAGCCGCCTGTAGACGTGAGGGGTCGGTTGGAGCTGTCTTCAGTGTCAGTCCGGTACGAACCGCATCTGCCATTGGCACTGTCGGCGGTAACAGTCAGAGTGGACCCTGGGCAAAAAGTGGCCATTATCGGAAGAACCGGCAGTGGAAAAAGCACCCTCTTCCAGGTATCTCTGTCTCTCTCTCTCTCTTTTATATTTCTCTGATCCTCTCCACATCCTCATTTCTCCTACTCTGTCTTTATTTCTCTCGCGCTAAATCTTCATGGTTTTTCCTATCTCAATCTTACTCGTTTTCTCATTTTCACCCTTTTCTATTTTTTTTCACTTTATATTTTCTTGTTTGTTTCCTTTATTCATTCATTAATCATTTGTTTCCTACATCTTTTGCTTCTAAACAGCGAGGTTTAGGGTATAATCTTATTCACATTTTGTGTGAGAAGTTGACTTGAAGTTGAAGTTATGTTTTATAAAGTCTCATACAAAAGAGATCTGTCGCTCTATGTGATCAATGTAAAAGATCACTTTTTTCTATAGCAGTGTGTCCCCGTGGTTTAATGGTAACACGCGCTCCCGGTTAGAGTCGAGATGGTCTGGGTTCGATCCCGCCCGGTGGACTAGCTTTTTTCTGTGCGATAGTTCAATCATTTGTAATCTTAACCTGGCGTCACCGCCTTTAAACTGTGTTACTTAGAATTTGAAGATTTATCATCGATATTCCATCTCTCTTCTGTCTTACTCGTGAACTCTGGAGTTACGCTCAATTCATGACGCAATCGCTTGATAAGCACGCGTGACTAAGAGAACAAGGCATATGAGCCTTTCATAGAACACTTTCGCACGGAATAGCAATATGTCCCCGTGGTGTGATGGTAACACGCGCTCCCGGTTTGAGTCGAGATGGTCTGGGTTCGATCCCGCCCGGTGGACTAGCTTTTTTCTGTGCGATAGTTCAATCATTTGTAATCTTAACCTGGCGTCACCGCCTTTAAACTGTGTAACTTAGAATTTGTAGATTTATCAGTTTATTTCTCTTTCTCTTTCCATTTTCTCACCGATAATTTCTAAAAGATTTTTCATCTATGATTTTGAATCTGTGAATAAGCTTAATGATAGGCCCTACTCCGCGCTGTGAAGCTGGATTCTGGATGTATTCTGGTAGATGGCGTCGATATCTCTACGCTTCCTCTCAAGCCTCTCCGGAAAATGTTTGGCGTGGTCCCCCAGTCTCCGTTAATATTTTCTGGTCAGTTTGATTACAATTTTGCGGATTGTCGTTAATCAATAATTGAGAGACTTGCTGATACTGTTGATACGACAATTTTGATTTGTTCGTGGGATTCTCTTGTTATAACGTTTAAGTAATAATAAAAAAGGGCACAGCGAGTTGTCTTTGAAATTTATTATGTTCACATGTATAAATTTCAAGACTTGAATTTTCTTATTCATGTTTCGAACGTTTTTAACACATTCAGGAACTCTGGCGGAAAACCTTCTGGTAGACAACACGCGAACTGATGGAAACACGCTCTCGCACATTGTTCGAGTAGCGCAGCTGGGTGAGTTTTGTAAAGATGATTACTATTGCTATTTTTAACTTTGAAATTCAAGTTAAACCGAGAAAATCAGCTTTCATTCTTGAAACTGACAATGTGAGACAATTTAGTTTCAGTTCTGTCAAAATTGAAGGGTAGCTTGTTATCGAGGTTTTTCTAAAATTTTAGGAGAGCGCGTACCATGTAGTATGTCCGAAAAAGACAGATTCCCGCCGAAGTGGAATAGAACGACTCAAATAAACCCGTCAAAAAATTTTATTCTGAAAAATTAATGTTTGTGATCCACCCTTAAAATGGAAACAGAGACCCGTTGAAGCTCGAATCAGAGTCCCGCCAACAAGCGAGAGTCCCTTCCAAGAGGTAGAACTCCTCCCGCTTGTTGGCGGTACTCTGATGAAACGGACACTTCTGCCTCCGACATCACGAACCACTTCAACAAGATCTTTACTCGTCCAGTCCAATACACGACTGCCAAGAAAAACAGAAAAAAACCATGAGAAAAGTGCACCGCCTGTCCGCTGATGACTTCGAGGACTTTATTAGCTCGGACGTTGCAACTGCCATCAAGATCACAAAGAAGTCCACAGCTCTCGGACCACATGGCCTCGCTCTTTTACTCTTTCACCACCTAGGACCGATAGGAATTAGTGCTCGCCTTCGATGGTACTACACCCCTCAAGTTCACATCATCACAAGGGACCGATTCATCCCCACCGGTATCGAGCGCGTCCTCAGGTGGTGGATAGAGGGATGTCTCTTTGCACAAGTGCATTGAAGATAGCGGGCTTGCCCGTCTTAGACCAAAAGTGGATAGTATAGTTCGTCAAAGGAGGGCGATGCCGGACTGGCCTGGGCATGCCACCGGAAAAACATCAGCCGATCTTCCCCTATACTTTGTAATGGCGAGTCGAGGCGCCAGTAAAGTAGACTCTTGCCCTTTTCCGGTTAACGAATGGGTCTCGCAAAGATGATCGCCGACTGCAGTGCGAGTGTAGACGGAGAAAATTTCTCCGGACTCCAAAGGATCCTCACCAACCTATCCCAAAGGACTCCCCTCGACAGGACCTATGAGCAAACAACAACAACAACCGCGAGCAACGAAGAATGACCTCGTAATGAGTGGCGGAACTGATGCCGAAAGATCCGTGTTAACACTAAACAATTTGCGAACGCCGTACACACGGTGATGGTCTCTAGCGAACTCTTATCGATGAAGGGCTCAGTCATCCTAGGCGGCAGACCACCGCACGAATTTCAGGCGACGAGAAGGATCTACCCCGCAGTACCCGATGCACGCTAAGCCAGCTCCGCTCCGTATCCAGCAGATTCACGAATGATGGTCTCAAGCGAACTCTTATCAGTCGACGCATCGACGAGTCCATCCCCGACGTATGTCCAGAATGCTTGTCTGGACCACACGACGTTGCACATCTCTTCGAATGCCCGGGTAATCCTACCGCGCTTTCTCCGATCGATCTATGGACCAAGCCACTGGAAGTCGCCGCGTTCTTGAAGATGTAAAAATATTATCTTTATAAAAAGGTAAGAAACAGAACGAATGAGAACACATATCATGGATCATGTTCTTCGAAGTCGGCTACAACCGGCAACAACAACATAAACAGGTCCTACTGTAGTGCTAAATCATATAACCCTTGTCGCGTATTCTGCCACGAGGCGGGATTCAGCGTGATAAATATATTGTTTCACGACAAATATCATATCAAATGAGTACTTTGCGAAGCTTTCTCTAGTTACTCATCAGTCCTGCACAAAGTCTTCGAGACTGATCCTCTTCCAGATAAGTTGCTAGAGCGAATTGGAGGTCTAGACGGAGAAATTGAAGAGGGAGGCAAGAATCTCTCTCAAAGGGAGAAGCAGATCATATCGCTAACTCGGATTCTGCTCAACAAACCCAGGGTAAGCAGGACTTTTCCATTTTGATATTGATCTTAATTGATTAGTTTTTTTGCGAATAGAAGCTATTCCAAGACTTGGAAAAGACGGGGGCATTTGTCTTTCTGATCGACGCACTTTTTCGATAGCTAATGCGTTTTGGACAAGTCTTCAGTCCCTTGGTTACGAGCGCAAGCAATCTCAGAGGTTCAAAGTCTAAATAAAAGCTCTTTATGTTGCAGATAGTATTAGTGGATGAAGCAACGGCTCACATGGACGCGAAGACGCGTGACCGACTCTTTTCCCTGCTCGCAGCCAATCTTCCGTTGTGCACTTTACTATCCATCGTCCACCGACCGCACTCTCTCTCGGACTATGACTACGGTTGTTTTCGTTTTCATTGCCTTACTCTCCCTTTCTTTTTATATTATTGTTATCCTACTCATGACTCTTTTCTCGTACTCTCTCTATTATCCTTTCTCTCTCTAGTCAAATGATGTGTCGGTTAAATTTCACAAGAAATCATTTAAAAAATCTGCAACAATGAGTTTCTTTTGTTTTAGTAATTCAGGAATCATTCCATTCACCGCAATCAAACGGCTTTTTACAGTTATTCGAATGGACGCAGGCCGTGTTTTAGGATATGGACCTCCGAGAGAGGAAGACGTACAATTGTTTAATGAAGAATCCTGATTAGAGAATGAAAATAATGATCAAGCAAATACATTCGAAGAAAAAGGCATTCAGCGATGAATGTTTTTTGTAAAAAAGTAAAAAAATGTGGGTATTTGATAGCTTTTTTTGTTGTATTGTGACAGTTTTGAGACACTATTTCTACAGATAGGAAAAAAATATTCAGTAACAACTGGTAAAATTCTATTTGTTTGGATTATAGAACAACACTTTCCGCGATTGCAATAGAGCTTTGGATAATTCGCTTAAAAGGAACATTAGACAACTCAGACATAAGCGGAACATTAAACATTAGACGAAAATGTGGAATGAACTTTTACACGGGAAGTAAGGTTGTTGAGAAACAGGTTTTTTGGTCCTCATCTACAAGTAATAGAATGAACGAATTAAAGGGTTGCTTGATAATGTCGTGAGAGTTTCCTGATAATTTCGTGAGACTTTTCTTAAAAATTGTCGTAAAAGCAAGCCAATTGTACATAATGCAAACATTAATAAATTACGATTACTTTTATTATCAAATGGGTTTAAGATTTTCCACGAAGAGTCGAAAATTTTTGTTTCGAGGGATTCTGATCACCAAAGAATCGGAGAAGCATTCGTGAGACTTTTTTTCGCTTCGTATTCTGATAGTTTTCAACAAGCTAAGTTGTATTAGCGAATTTCACATCAAGCCATGCTATGAAAAAATCTCAGTTGCAGTTGTGATGGCATTTTAATACTATTGTACATTGTTAGACTTTGACTAACTATTTTCTTGTGAACCAGATCAACTTATAACTTTTTGTTGTTCGAGGATCCTTCTTCATCGGAGATTAACGTAGAACAATAATAAAGAAGTTTTGAAATTTTTAGAAAGTTTTCAGATAAGTTTAATTCTTATTAAATTTTATCTGCCCACGTTTCAAAGCATTCAAATAACAGTTATATAGTGAAAAGAGATGAAACAAGCCAGAAGCAGGAAATTTTTTTTTATTATATCTTCTTTCAAAAGAGAAGTGAATATCCGCATCAATCGGGATTGGGAAAATTTTAAAAAAAAAGAGAAGTGTTTCCTGAACATATGTAGAATGGTTCGGAAGAAGCCCCGTAGTAGCAGTTTTTCTGTAACTGGCACTCTGATACCAAATCAAAAACCAAAATCTTAAGATAATAGAAATCGAAATCTCCTGAATGTTTTCAAAAACTGACCCCCCGCTTTCCATCCCTCTTGTAAAGCTCTATCGTAAATCTCTCGTAAACCCCCATCCCTCTCGTAAACCTCATGTATTTTCTAGCCTTGGCGATCGAAAAAGCATGTTGTTGTGTTGCAAAAAAGCAGCAAGACAACAACATCGAAAACGAATCTCTTTTTTGTCCCTCATTTCCCATGTTATGATAACAGTCGTGTTAAAGGAAAAAGTCCTAACATTTCGCGTACCATATCTAGGGACTCAATCGTTGCAATGGAGATGGATGATGCACAGTGTGTTACTATAGTAGAGGATGGAGAAACGAAAACGACCGAGAAGGTGAGCATCGACGGTTTTTTGTAGTCATGACAAAGTGATATTCGTAGTCATAAGTCATCACGAAGTAAGGCTATTTTGTTTGTATTTTGTATCCGCAATAGCGATGATTCAAATGTTTTTTCTCATATTCTCTCTCCCTCTCCCCCTCTCTCTCTTTCTTTCTCAGATTCCCCCATAACTCATCAAAAATGAAAAAAAAAAGGAAAACGATCGTTTTCTGAATGGATAGTTCAAGTAATAAAGTACTATCTTTGTCTTAATTTTTCGCTTGATTCTCATCTTATAATTTTTAGTCTCTAGCTTGGACGAGCGGCCTTTTTATAATTTTTAAAAAGTTCCGGCGAGTTTTATTTTTTAAAATTAATCTTTGTCAATTGAAAATGAATTTATTGTGTTAAACTTCTTTCCCAAAGTTGAAGCTGCGTAGTGAGGCAATTATTCAAAGTATTCCTCTCACAGTCAATGAGAAATAAATCTGCTAGACGAACTCTAAAAAAATTGAAGGAGGAAAGAAAAAAAAGATTTTGTGAGTGAGGGCTTATCGTCTTCTGAGCCTGCAAAAGGAAGCCTCGTTATCTCGACCGGATAACACCATCGGGCAAATAACAACAACAGACGAGCTCTAATCGTGTTGTTACGACCCTCAGAAAAGGTGCAGATCAAGAAGACTAACCATGAAAGAATGACGGACTTTGGAGAGAGAGCAAGATGTAATGGCGAGTCGAGGCGTCAGTAAAATAGCCTCTTGCCTTTCTCCGTTGAACGAATGGGACTCGCGACGATGATCGCCGACTGCGGTGCAAGTGTAGACGGAGAAAATTTCTCCGGGCTCAAAAGGATCCTCACCAAATTATCTCAAATGAATTCTCTTGAGAGGACCTATGGGCAAACAACAACAACAACCACAAACGAGATTCCATTGGGAAGATTTGTTTTGGAGGTCCATTGGGTCCGTTGCCTTGTAGCGTCGTCCACAGTCGCACCGCGTGTAGGTGACCTCCGTCGCGACTCATAGAAGACTTCGTCTACCCAGCCGGAGACCTACGGCGGGCAGTCTACAACAACAACACCACAAACGAGCGCGTGTGATTTGATTAAGAGAACAAAGAACAGAGCGTTTGTGTTACTAGACATTTTTGGATAGCACAAAGATTTGCGTATAGCCGCAATGCAAGTTAGAGGGACACCCGGGATAGAAGTTTACAATTCATCTCCCCATCTCTTCTTTTGCTCAGGAAGTGCCCCTGGGCAGCAACAAAAGCGGTCGCTGGTGGAAGAAGACTCAGACAGAGAGACATTCCGCTATATTCAAGGTAAGCACGGGAGCTTTAGAAACAAGCTGTTTGTTCCCACCCACTAAAAGAATTTTCATATCGACACGACTGATGATGACGTAACAGGCCTTTTAGAGAGCTCGAGTGCGTGTGATGTAAAAGAGAGGTTGCAGACGATAAGAAAGATTTGGTTAACCAATTTTCTTGGAGAGCGCATAGATTTACGCATAGATAACTATGGTAAACAGCAAAATGAATAATCATGAGGGAACGGCAGACCTGCGTGTGACATGAAAGAGAGAATGGCGAAGATCAGGGCATTTGTATCCCTAGCTTTCTTGCATAGCGCATAGATTTCACAGATGCTGCGGGTTAGAGAAACGCACTGTTCAAAAACTTTGGATTAGTTTTAGGTCCACAGTTTCTAAAGAAAGAAAAAAAGAGAGCGAGAGGAAGAGAAGAGAAAGAAAGATGGCGAGTTTTAAGGACGGTAAGTGAACTAATACATTTATTTATTCATTTATTAGTTTTATCTACATCATACGATGCAAAAAAAACATAGCTAGGTTCACGCGGGAAAACTCTTCAAAGACATTTTTGGAGTAAAAACAGGCCGCGTTCCATGAAATAACTCACTCCCTTTTCATTTTCAAGGTGCTTCGCTCGAGTAAATGGTCGTTAAAAAAAGAATCCATGTTTGTAAAGTGCAGCTGATCTGTTCTTCAGTGGAGTAAGACTATCTGTCAGGTGAAAGCTCTAAAGTCGTCTTGGCAGAAAAAGATGGATGACAAGGCAGTGAAGCAGAACGTAAAGAAGCTTCAGGATGATATAAGGTTATCGATTGAACTGAAAATGAGCTTGTTGATCGAATGCATCCGAGGTTATCGATTAGATGGATAAAATATCAGGGATTGAATTGATATAAAGTTTTTGATTCGGAGGATATAAGGTTATTTAGTTATGGGAGGGGGTTATTGAGTGACCCTAACATTATTGAGTTATTGAGTGACCCTTAACGTTATTGAGTTATTGAGTGACCTCTAACATTATTGAGTTATTGAGTGACCTCTAACATTATTGAGTTATTGAGTGACCCCTAACATTATTGAGTTATTGAGTGACCCCTAACATTGTTGAGTTATTGAGTGACCCCTAACATTATTGAGTTATTGAGTGACTAGATGATTTCAAAGGCCGATTGCACTTGTTAGATGAAACAACCTTTTTATTTAGCTTTTTAGTAACCTCAATTGATCCAATTTAATGGGCTGAATCAGAACGAATAACCTGGTAATTGGTGAACTGCACCTGGAAGAATTACCTGGTAATTGGTGAACTGCACCTGGAAGAATTACCTGGTAATTGGTGAACTGCACCTGGAACGAATTACCTGGTAATTGGTGAACTGCACCTGGAACGAATTACCTGGTAATTGGTGAACTGCACCTGGAACGAATTACCTGGTAATTGGTGAACTGCACCTGGAACGAATTACCTGGTAATTGGTGAACTGCACCTGGAACGAATTACCTGGTAATTGGTGAACTGCACCAATAAACAAAAGCATTGAAAAAATCCAAGGTTTCTCTCAGCAGGGAGCCCAAAATAATGTGAAACGAGCTAGTCTTCACAGTCTCTAAGTTATTTATTGCTATGTCTCTTGCTTATGCAAACTCTACAAACTGCTCGCTTTTCATTATTCTGGCCACATGCTTGAATGAATAGCTTTTTTCCGGCTTTTCGACTAGTGCGGGTGAATTTTCGACTTTGATTTCGATTTATGTCAAAGGCCTTTAACTCGAGAGCATCTATGTGATCTCCAACAACATCAGTGTCTGATGAAATCAACAGCTTATACAAAGGCGTTAAATGAGACCGGTCTAAGGCATGTTTGTACGCGCCGAGCGAATTGAAAAAGTGACGAGGAAAGGCAAAAAGAGTCAAAAGAGAAATATAGGAATAACAAAATAGAACGGAAAGAGAAGAGAATGTAGATCATTTCCGGCGCGAAAATGTATGCGCCAACATATCTGGTCCGGTTTAACCCGTGTTTATACAGTTAATTTGAAACTTCATTGGACTCAAAAAATTTAATTTGTTCTTAGTGTTTTAGAAATCGTATAAAGGAGGAAAAGGTGCAGAAGGTGGAGAGAAGAAAGGAGCAAGAGAAACGGAGGGAGGAGAACTTGAGGAAAGGCGAGATTGTCCAGGTTGGGGAAAGACGAGATTGTCCAGGTTGGGTAAAGGCGAGATTGTATAGGTTGGGGAAAGGCGAGATTGTCCAGGTTGGGGAAAGGCGAGATTGTCCAGGTTGGGGAAAGGCGAGATTGTCCAGGTTTGGTGGGGAAAGGCGAGATTGTCCAGGTTGGGGAAAGGCGAGATTGTCCAGGTTGGGGAAAGGCGAGATTGTCCAGGTTGGGGAAAGGCGAGATTGTCCAGGTTGGGGAAAGGCGAGATTTTCCAGGTTGGGGAAAGGCGAGATTTTCCAGGTTGGGGAAAGGCGAGATTGTCCAGGTTGGGGAAAGGCGAGATTGTCCAGGTTGGGGAAAGGCGGGATTGTCCAGGTTGGGGAAAGGCGAGATTGTCCAGGTTGGGGAAAGGCGAGATTGTCCAGGTTGGGGAAAGGCGAGATTGTATAGGTTGGGGAAAGGCGAGATTGTCCAGGTTGGGGAAAGGCGAGATTGTCCAGGTTGGGGAAAGGCGAGATTGTCCAGGTTGGGGAAAGGCGAGATTGTCCAGGTTGGGGAAAGGCGAGATTGTCCAGGTTGAAGAAGCTTTAAAATAGGTAAACTTTAAAATAGGTAAAACATACTTTAAAATAGGTAAAACAACTTTAAAAAGTTTTTAGAAAAAGGCTAGATTCAGCTCAGAAAAATTCCAGAATGTTTTATGAGGAGAGTTTAATACTATTTCGTCTGGTTTAACATCATCCATGAGTGAGTAATAAAAATATATATTTTTTTGGTTGTAATTTACTGGACAGATATCCGCGATCAGCCTTGAATAACAGTTTTATCGAGAGAAAATGGGATTTCACGTTAAGTTTAGTCTCGAAACCCGCAGAAGGTAAAACAGAAGACTGCTATAAGGGTTTTACTCGATCATTCAACCGCTACATAGGAAGAGGTTATGTGCTATATACACAGCGGACACTGCTCCATCCTGAAAATGCTAGCAAGAAGAAGAATTAAGTTGAGTATAATGATGATCTCTTAGTCCTGGTGTGGCATGATAGTAATGTGCGCGACTATTAGGCAAAGGTTCAAAGGGTGCGAAGTTCGACCCCCACCCGGACAGATTCACGTTGTTGTTGTCTTGCCCATAGGTCCTGTCGAGGGGAGTCCTTTTGGGATAGGTTGGTGGTGAGGATCCTTTTGAGTCCGGAGAGATTTTCTCCGTCTACACTCGCACCGCAGTCGGCGATCCTCTTGACGAGACCCATTCGTTAACCGGAGAAGGGCAAGAGGTTATTTCACTGGCGCCTCGACTCGCCATTGAAAAGTATAGATTCACCAAGGGGGTAAGGAATGTTGATAGGGAGAAATTGGGCTCTCTCCGCTGCTGCTACATATTGCAGCAGTGAATCAGCAGGCAGCTGCTGGTTATACCAAAATAGGTGTGTCAGGCATTTCAGGAAAGCGTTTATCCTGCCGCAAGGAAGTGAAAAGCTCTGAGAGATTATTATTATTATTATTATTATTATTATTATTATTATTATTATTATTATTATTATTATTTATGAACAATGATGAATAAATTAACCTTGACATACACTTGCTCCCATAACTTCTCATTCATTTCTCTCTCGGAAGAATGGATACAAAAAAGATTATGAACATTTACAGGTGATAACGAACACACAGAAGCTGAAGAAAATCAAAAAAAAGCAGTTGAGAAGGATCGAGAAGCGAGACATCACTACAGCTTGATTGACTTTTTGATCTACCAACACAAACTTGTCAGACTGACTGGCTCATTTGAACATTGTGATATTGTCCAGGTTCAAATAACATACTTTGAAAACAGAAAAGTTCAATACTCTTGTTTCCATTTCAGCAAAATAGGAGTTTAGAGGAAATTCACTTGACCGTTTCTTGGATAGATATCGAATTATCGTTTGTGGGCGTAGAAGAAGGTCAAGTTATATGTAGAAACAAATATTTAGTTATCTGTTGGTTTTGGAAAAGGCTTGTTTTTTGAAGCCGATTCGAGTCTAAGAAGTAAAATTTAGGTAATTCTTAATGTCGCAAATTGTTTTGAATTGTTTCGCTTGTTGATTTTTGTTGAGTTTTGAGATGAATAAATTTTTTGGAAGAGTGAAGTGACGATATGCCTGTTCATACCGAAGTTTATTACAAACAGAGTCTTATTGATCCCAGGATTGTAAAGTGGATATTAAATGAAAGGATCATGAAATAAAATTCATTTCTCAGTGTTAACTTCACGCCATATCCTCGAACCTGATATTACATATAATTAATTATGTATTGAATTTAAAAAATGAATAAATAGCGGTTGAAAAATTTATTAAAATTTGATAAATTATGCTTGGTGTTATTTGAACTTTACGAGTGGGGGAAATTTCTGTTTTTTAGTAAAGAACCGGAGGTGAATCATATGTTGTTAGAGAACGGAACCGGAGGTGAATCATATGTTGTTAGAGAACGGAACCGGAGGTGAATCATATGTTGTTAGAGAACGGAACCGGAGGTGAATCATATGTTGTTAGAGAACGGAACCGGAGGTGAATCATATGTTGTTAGAGAACGGAACCGGAGGTGAATCATATGTTGTTAGAGAACGGAACCGGAGGTGAATCATATGTTGTTAGAGAACGGAACCGGAGGTGAATCATATGTTGTTAGAGAACGGAACCGGAGGTGAATCATATGTTGTTAGAGAACGGAACCGGAGGTGAATCATATGTTGTTAGAGAACGGAACCGGAGGTGAATCATATGTTGTTAGAGAACGGAATCGATTTCGAATTTTCTGGGCTCTGCATGTTCGGAATCTATAATTTGTAAATTCCCGAACTAGTTTAAGATGGGGAGAATATAGAAAGAGAGAGAACGAGTGGTTCATATTTTCACAAGGCCTGTAGACATTCGTTAGAGAGACTTTCATATGTTTTTTGAAATCAGTGATGAGGATATAGTAAATGTCGACTGAATATTGAGGGTGTAAACCGCACGACCTAAGAGGGTCCGAAAACCGCTTGCTGTAAACCAGTTTTTTTGTTGTGATGGGTTATGGAAGGGAAAAGCAGACGACCGGTTACCACTGTCACAACAGAAATGAAAACTTATCTTGAGTTTATCGAGCTTCGTCCTGAAAGTTCTCCTGAATCAACAGCAGCGTTTCTCGCTCAAAAGAGGTTCGAAAATTCTAATTTTAATGTGAAGTTTTACCAAAAAGGCTAAAGGTTGGGAGTATTAAGCAAGGTCGCGATGGAGGTCACCTACTCGTGGTGCGACTGTGGACGACGCTGGAAGGCCCAACCTCCAAACAAACACATTGTCACCTCCAAACAAATCTTCCCAATGGAATGCCAGTACCAAGCAAGGACGGAGGAAAGAAATGGAAAAAAGAGAATTTGTGAGTGAGTGCTTATCGTCTTCTGAGCCTGCAAAAGGAAGCCTCGTTATCTCGCCCGGTGAACACCATAGGGCAAACAACAACAGTACTAAGCATCATGACTTAGACCTTTCCAGGTTTAATGAGTCAGAGAGCTCATGATTTTATAGCTTGGGTTAAATATCCGATTCCAAAAGTTCGTGGGTAACTGTAAACATAATAACTGGTTTGCAACAGTTAAAGGAAAAATTGCTCCAGCTTCTACGGTGTCTTCGTGATATATGAGTGAGAAAGTCGTACCTCCTCTTCCCAAGCAAGAGTCTCATTGGGCCAAGGACCAGCCAGAAGAAGATCGCGTCGAGAGCCTGATCAAGTTTCGGAAAATTCAAACTTGAATAAAACAATGTTTTAACTGCTCTTAGATTTGAGTTTCTTGAGTAGTATCGCTTTTTGATAGTTCCATGACTTTTAGCACTACGACATCTCCCAATATTTTATTCCAAAGCTGTATTTATGTGGCTGGTTGGGCTCTTATTTCCTCATAAGCATACCCTGCGTCTTGTCTTGCAGAAATTGTAAGACTAGACGAAAAATTGGCTTAAAACGCTACGGTTTCGAAAATTTTTTTCATTTTGAGCATCAGAGACTCCGGTTCTTAAAAAAAATTTATTGAAAAAAAGTTTTTATAATGCATAGGTTATAGGTTAAATTTAAGGTAAAAATTGGTTAAAATTTTCTCATCGGTTTAAAGAGTGTTGAGATGCTTGGCCCCGGCACATCGCGGAAACGCTTAGGCTTAGTTGTTGTTGTTGCCGGCAAGCATCCCGCATCGAAGACTTGGTTATGAACACTCTCTTTAATGAGAGAAGTTCTCGTGTTCTTCGGACAAGATGCGTCCGGAGAAGGGTTTTGATGTCCTTTGCAGTCCTGAGACTGTCATGCTGCACCTTGTGAAGGCGGACATCGTTGTAGCAACCTGTTCATGCTATAGGCCTTGTGAGTGGGTGGTCAAGCCGGCCTAGCATCGTTTTGGGTGGGAGTAGAGACGTCTCGCCTGTCGTTGACCGGAGATAGGCAAGAGGCTATTTGACTGGCGCCTCGACTCGCCATTGAAAAGTATAGCGGAGTATCGGCTGATGTTTTGTCCGGTGGCATGCCCAGGCCGGTCCGGCATCACCCTCCTTTGACGAGCTATACTACTCAGTTTTGGTCCGCGGCGGGATTTCTCCCGCTACCTCCCAGCACGAATAATTCGTAGGGAGGCATCCCTCTATCCGCCACCTGAGGTCGCGCTCGATTCTGGACTGGATGATCCGGCTCCATCCGTGACAGGCTCTTAAGGCTGTAGAGTCACGAATGGCCACTGTTGCCAGTGTGTTTCGAGTCTTAGGCTTAGTAAAAGTTTACGCTAACGAGGCCGTACGGCTTGGGCTAACGAGACCGTCTCAACAAAAAACGCCACTCTGCACTGTCTGCCGTCTAGTATGCCCATGAGTATATAAGAGCAGGCTGGTTGTTACATAAGGTCTATCACTAAGCCTTACGGCCTCTTAGGCATGGAATCAACTAAGCGCAAGCGGAAATACCAATGAAAACTTAGATGACAATGTGTTTATTTCAAAGTTTTTGGAGCGAACTATGGCGTCAAGATACTCATTTAAAAAAGAACATCAACTTCGCTTCAGAAACTCCGGTTGCTGGGATCAGCACTTGGGAGTAGTCGAGTGCATGGGGGAGAAGGGGGACTGGAGACAGTGTCAAGCACAGGTAGGGAGGGATATGCGACGGGAATTGAAGAAGCATCTCTCTCTCTCATTCTCTCTCGTTTTTCTCTCTCTTTCTCTCTCTCTCTCTCTTTCCTTCTCCCTCTCTCTCTCTCTTTTCTCTTTCTCTCTCTCCCTCTCTCCCACTCTCTCTAGCTCTCTCTCTTTGGTTTCTCTCTCTTTCTCCCTATCACCCTCCCTCTCTCTCTCTCCCTCCCTCTCTCTATCTCTCCATCCTTCGCTCTCTCTATCTCTCCCTCCTTCCCTCTCTCTCGTTTCTCTCTTTCTATCTCTCTCTCTCATCTCTCTTGCCATTCCTTTTCCCCTCTCTATTTTTCAGTACGTTCAGTTGAGAACGGCCCATAAATTTTTTGTTGCTCTACCCCATTTTCGCGGTTGTAAACAATTGAAAAAGGTTTCTTGTAAATTTATAGTATCGAAAGTTTTTTGCAAACGAGTTGTGGTTTTCCATAATGAGACTTGATGTGATGCTTACTTTGGCTTAGGCTTGATTCATTGAATTCTGGTTCAGCTCGCGGAATTTCGTACGTGTATGATCAACGGCAAGCAGAAGCAACTCGAAGCAGACAAGGAGAAGTAGAGGGGGAAAAGAGAGAAAGCGATAGAAAGAGAAAGACGGAGAAAGCCAGAGAGAGAGAGAGAGAAAGTGAAAGAGGAAGAAAGCCAGAGAGAGAGAGAGAGAGAAAGAGGGAGAAAGCCAGAGAGAGAGAAAGAGAAAGAGGGAGAAAGCCAGAGAGAGAGAAAGAGAAAGAGGGAGAAAGCCAGAGAGAGAGAAAGAGAAAGAGGGAGAAAGCCAGAGAGAGAGAGAGAGAAAGAGAAAGAGAGCATAATAACTAAATAATAAACAGCCAGCGATGGAAGATTCTTCCTTTCCCTTCGAACTGGATCTGGAAGAAGAGGAGGTTAACACCCGAGTATTCCGAAGATTTCCTTTAAGAATACACATTTTTTCACTACAATCTTCCTACAGAAGAAATTGAAGATAGTAAAATAAAATAATAAAATGAAGGAATGAATAAAAATTAAGTTAATACAATAAATAATGAACGATTGAAGGAATAAAAAACCCATGTAGGGCAAACGGCCAAGTACGAAGCATACTCAGCCATTCGGTGGTTCATAAGCCAGGCGGATAATGATCAGAATAGAACATCTACGTTTTTTTGATGTTGCATGGTCGTTGGATATCAAACTTTCGGAAATGGGACTGCTCATACTTGAATTTTCGTTTTTTTTCCCCTGTGAATGATCGTAAAAAAGACAAAATTCGAGCGTATTGCTTTTGAGCAATTCAAAAAATCAATAATGAACGAGATAATTCAGAAGAGAGAAGAGCTGAACTGGAAAAAAGCAGAAGATTTTGTGGCTGAGAAGCACTCAGAGAAGTGGTTTCTGGAGAGTAGGGAGGAGCCAACGACCTTGGACTTCAGAAGGTTCGCGGGGAACATTTGTTTGCGAGACAAACCGGGTGTTTTCTGATAAGCAACAACTAACTATTGTAAAACAATAGCTCATCAATTCTTCGACGTGAAGTAACGTAGTTCATAAATGATTTTTTTAAAGTTTATAGTGGGGGGTATCATTGCATATAATGTGATTGATAGCTATTAGTAGATCATTTTTGTATACTATGATTGTTAGCTTATGGTACATTTGATCTGTACAATGAGTTAAGTAGCTGGAGAGTATACATAGGGAGGGGGTAAAGGGTATTTGAATGTATCAGAGACAGAAGCCGTAATCTTGTTCCTTGGACCAGAAGAAATGAGGGTTTGGGTGTAACATAATGTTAAGATTTACCAAGTTAGGTCTGGTTAGGATTTACCAAGTTAGGTCTGGTTAGGATTTACCAAGTTAGATCTGGTTAGGATTTACCAAGTTGGGTCTGGTTAGGATTTACCAAGTTAGGTCTGGTTAGGATTTACCAAGTTAGGTCTGGTTAGGATTTACCAAGTTAGGTCTGGTTAGGATTTTCCAAGTTAGGCCTGGTTAGGATTTACCTATTAAGGTCTTGTTAGGATTTACCAAGTTAGGTCTGGTTAGGATTTACCAAGTTAGGTTTGGTTAGGATTTACCAAGTTAGGTCTGGTTAGGATTTTCCAAGTTAAGTCTGGTTAGGATTTACCAAGTTAGGTCTGGTTAGGATTTACCAAGTTAGGTCTGGCTCTCAAGTCAGAGGTCGTTCTTGAGATGGAAATGAGCGTGAGAAAGGGATAATCTGTTTTATACAGAAGACAATTGAAGTAATGGATTTAATGTTTCGCACGATCTACTTGAGAAAGTTAAAGATAGAAATAACAATAAAAAATAATAATCTTCCACGCGCATGTTCCCGCCTTGGCAGGGTACGCGCTTTCCTGGGATGCGGGACAGATTTATCCGGGATTTATCCTACCAACATTTCTTAACCCCCTTGGTTTGGGTGGATCTGTCCCGAGTGGGAGTCGAACTTGGGACTGTTCGCACAATAGTTGAACACACTACCATTATGCCACGCCCGGACTTAGAAAGAACAAGAATGACTTGAATAAATATGTTTTTGTTTGAGAGACTGGCACATGTTCCGTTTCGATTGGTTCTTCTCTCGAGCAGAATACGAAAAGGCCCTTGAGGAACTGGAGGTAGGGCACTCACTGCCCGGCCTTCAGAAAGGCAGCTTCCCCTTTCAGTACATAGATACCACTCTCAACACGGCTATTCTGGTAAGTCGGAGTATAAATGGTGGTGTGTTTTGCAATTTAGGTTTCTGACAGTTTTGGAATACTTACAATTTTGGAATACTTTATAACAAGTACAGAAGATGTGTCTCAACCAACAATCTGAGTTGATTAAAATAATTGGGGTACAAAAATTACCCATTTCGATATGTCTTTAGAGATACGATTCGAAGGAGTAGTCAAATTTTCAATTGTGTTCAGTAAAAGCTGAAGATTTCGGCTGTTAAATTCATTGAGAAAAACTGTTTCTTTCATTATTGCATTCAATGATTCATCCTTTCATTCTAGCGATATGTTGACTTTTTTGAATTAGCGTCATCACATTGATCGATAGTGATGAAGCTTGTATATTATATCTCTTTATTTTTAAATCTTCATAATAGCTCAATAAAAATCATTGGAATTGAAGAAAAATGATAGAAACAACCGCTCTTCGATTGAAGGAGTCTGAAATGATGAAACACGCTCAGAGACAACGAGCAGAGAAAGCTAAAAAGCTAATTCTACTTATTATTCTAGATTCCTCCGCTCAAAGAATGGTTGTTTCTATTTTCATCTTTTATACTCCTCCGCTAAAAAAAAACGGTTTTTGGCTATTCTCAACAGTGCTGGTTACCATATACATATGTCGATAATACAGATTCCAACAACGTTGAGGGATAGTCTTTTTGCTTTGCTCAAAGAGCATCGAAGGCAGATCGCCAACTACGGGGATCAAATCTGCCATCTAATTGCTGCCTCGAGGTTGTTGATAATTGATGTCATTCAAAAGTTTTTCATTGGTTTCTTTTTTCTTTCGCTTTTTTTAAAGTCAAAAATTTGTTATCATCAGTCATTGTAACATAAAAGTCCGGGCGTGGCGTTATGTCCGGGCGTGGCATAATTGGTAGTGTGTTAGACCATTGTGCGAAGAGTCCCAAGTTCGACTCCCACCCCGGACAGATCCACCCAAACCAAGGGGGTTAAGAAAATTTGGTAGTGCTCATGCACGAATCTGACTCTCCCCACTGCTGCTAATCACACTAGCAGTGATCTAGCAGGCAGCCACTGGTTCTACCAGGATAGGTATGTCCTGCATCTCAGGGGAGCGCGTACCCTGCCGCGAGGCGGGAACAAGCGCGAGGAAGATTATTATTATTATTGTACCATAAAAGTATCGCAGCCGACCATATTTTGTGAATGAAAACTTACAAAACTATCACTCTCTAAAAAACCGTATTCTTTCGCTTCCCTTTTCTTCAGTTTTATTTATAAATCTTTATGGGAAATTTTTTTTGTTGTTCATGTTAGTTTTTGTCAATTCAAAACGTTGGCTCTTCACTGGTTATACTGGGATTAGTGAAACTCAGTATTGATTGATTAGTGAAACTCAGTATTGATTGATTAGTGAAACTCAGTATTGATTGATTAGTGAAACTCAGTATTGATTGATTAGTGAAACTCAGTATTGATTTATTAATGAAACTCAGTATTTATTTATTATTTAAACTCAGTATTGAGTGATTAGTGAAACTCAGTATTGATTGATTAGTGAAACTCAGTATTGATTGATTAGTGAAACTCAGTATTGATTGATTAGTGAAACTCAGTATTGATTTATTAGTGAAACTCAACATTTTTTGCATAATGCACTCTCAACTTGAATGCCTTGAGAGTCTCAAGTCTATTAAAAAATTAAATTTATTTAGAAAATAATAAAACATCTTCTCACTCATATCTACATACACCACCACAGGAAAGAAAGTCCATACATATACGCAATGATTATTGTTCGCAAATATCACATGTGCACGGAATAAATAATGAATGATTGAATCTATTCAAGAGTATATTCTCACCTCTCGGATGCTGCCCATCTCCTGCGAACTCTAGCCGTACTAACCTCACTCACCAACTGTGCAGAGGATTGGCTGCGATTCCTAGAGATCGAAGACGCATTGGTTCATTCATTAATCATTAACACGGTCAATTAAGCTTTCCTTTGTACAATTTCATGTATCTATTCATCCTATGAACTGTTCTTTACACTAAGATTTAATTTCTCAAATTTATTCCTTTAAGATATAACCAACCAACCTTTTTATTTTAAAGTTTGAAGAATAGTTAGTAAACCTTATGAGAAAAGCTTGTGAACATTGATATAAGCGGGTATTTATTTATCTAAGTGGGTACCTCTTCCTATATTATCTGTTCCATACGCCTCGAGGTTCTCACCTTTTAAAAAAAGTTTTTGAAAAAATTACCCCTATTAACATAAATTTTGCCCCTACTTATATCAACCTCGTTCCTGTTTATACACCGCCCCTGGTTGCAGAGAGGAGTTAATTTCCATCTGTGTGTTCTGTGTCGATGTGTGCAGCTGAGAGGCTATCAGATGCCATTCCAAAAGGGATTCGTTCTCGAAGCAAGTGAAAGGAACTGCCAGAAGTGGAGAGAGGAAATGGATAGAATCGCCAGCTCCGATCAGGTCCTGCAGAGGATGAGATTTTGATCTACAAAAGCGAAGTTTCACTGAATTTTCGAAAGAAGAGAAAGTAAGATAGAGAATTGAATGGAGAGGAGTAAAAGATTAAGAGAGTTCATGAGAGGAAAAGACGAAATACACTAAGCAAAGAGAGAGAGAGATAGAAAGAGGGAGAGAGAGAAAAAGAGAGGGAGATGGATAGAAAGAGAGAGAGAGAGAGAAAGAGGGAGAGGGAGATGGATAGAAAGAGAGAGAGAGAAAGAGGAATAGAGAGATAAGGAGAGTTTCCAGAATTTTCTCCTACATCAATCAAGAACCTTAGAAGATGCTTAAGACATGTGTTTCCAGAGAGTCCGAGTTCGGAAAGTGGACCCAATGCCAGCTTCTGCTCTCTCGAATGAATTGTAAGAAGAGCAATATGGTCTTGAATGATGTAATTGATTTTCAAGTAACGAGTTTTCCAGGTACAAGAGGCTTACAAAGCAATGGACGCAGCCTGGAAGAGAGAGAAGAGAGAAGACAAAGATGATGATGAGGTTGTAGGAAAATATTTTCAAGCGTTATTTGAACAAAAATAAAAATGAAGGGCGCGGCTTTAGCTTGTCTGTGCGGACGCTTTAGCATTAGTTATTCTCATTATTCGTCTATTCTCAATTCTCATTTCGCCCAAACGGCGTCAACATTTTGACGCCCAAACGGCGTCAACGGGCTAATTTTTGCGAAACTTTCTGCTTTTTACATATCACTTGCTTTTCTCCTCGTTCTCAAGTGACTTTTTATTTCAACAGTGAACGTCTACACGTTTCCAGAGCTACCCGGTGCATGATTGTCGCAGCAGAAACAGTCTGCTGAAGGCGGAAGACACGCAACGCTTAGTGGAAAAGTTTCTCAACTCTCATTCGTTCATGCTGAAGGGGATGGAAGATTTGGTGAAGTCGGCTATGGAGGATGACGAAATTGAAGAGAACATCACAGAAGCGATAAGGGTCTTGAATGTAAAAAAAAGCAAGATGAAAGCCCCGCAAGACGATTAGGGGTCTTAGAAGTAGTAGACTAATAGAGACTAGTCTCTAGAAGGATTTGGAAGCCTTGAGGCCGTAACGTTCAAACCACATTCGATCCTTCAGCTCAAATTCTACGTTGTCATCCTCAATATCAAGTAACATAATCAGATGAAGTCGCTCGAATCAATGGCGCTTCATGCCCCATGAATTCAAGAATAAAGCGTTTGAATTGAATCGAATAAAGACCTCTCAGGTAGCAGACTTATATAGACCACCCAGGTAGACAACTTGACAGAATCCATGCTGAATTAGCGGGGACCTCTCAAAGTAGACACTCTCATTTCAACTCATTAGAGACCTCCCAGGTAGGTAACCGGACAGAGAAAGAAAAAAAACCGTCCAGGTAGGCTATTACGCAAAATAGAGAATAAGCAGAGATTTTCAAAATGGATTGAGAAGAAAGATATCAGTCAGAGACAAAAGAATGCCTCGACAGACAAAGTGGACCGAGAAGAAAGATATCAGTCAGAGACAAAAAAATGCCTCGACAGACAAAGTGGACCGAGAAGAAAGATATCAGTCAGAGACAAAAGAATGCCTCGACAGACAAAGTGGGAACTTCATGAGAATAAGAACCTGAAAAACTTAAATAAAGTTTCAGATAGTTATTTTGGCTCGCTAAAAATTGATTGGAAAACTGTAGGAAAATTGCTGAGCTTTAAAAAGAATTTTAACTCACATGAATATTGTTACGTGAGCTTCAGTAGGAAGTTTCTTCATGTTAGGCGTAAGAGAGACATTGTAGAACAATCCTTAGCTTAGTCTTTTTTGAAGTGATGTTAGAATTCTGCTCAGCATGTAGCTATATTACTTGATGTGTACTCGGCAGTACCGCGCTTGTAAATCAGTCATTGGTTCATAGCAGCTCTGTTCTGAAATAGTTAACTTTTTCTGAGTTCAAACCTTTTTTATCTTTTTTATGCTCGTTTTCATAAAGATACGTAGTTTTATTGATATTTTATCTGCTCAAAACTTGTTAGGCTTGGTTTTCGTTTTGTTAGAGGTGAATAGAAGGAAGTTTATCAGCTGTTTCTGATCACCACATGAATGCGATGAATTTTTTTTCTTCAATTCAAACGCTTTATCAAGATCAACAAGCCACATCGGAAAATCATCGATTATGGCATCTGAGCGTTGAGCGGAGGATGAGCGAGGCAAGCAGTAGCGATCGAAGTGCTATTCTTCCTCTTCTGTCGCTCATCATGGCGCTACGATCCCGGAGCGCCAAATCTTCTCGGGAAAGGACTCTCACAGACGAGGGAAGAGACGGTGCGGGGAGCAACCGCTTACGGAGGGAGACGAATGAAAGAATGCGATGAATAATAAAGAATGCGATGAATAATAAAGAATGCGATGAATAATAAAGCAAATAAGAGAATTTTAAATTTTTTATTCATTCGCTTCATAATCAATGCCATAGATAAAAAGAACCATAATTCAAGAAATTAAACACAGTTATAATGTTATTCTCATTCCTTATGAAGTACGAACGAGGACTTCGAACTTAGAGCGGACGAAAGGTGTTGAAGATTATGGACGGCGCGTTCGAAAGGAGTTGAAGATTATGGACGGCGCGGTCGAAAGGTGTCCAAAACCTGCTAGAGACCGAGCTTTTACAATATGAGTGGAGAATTCAAGAGGTGAATATAAGGAATATCGTGACAGCAGCTCAGCTACCTAGAGATTGTAAGGAAGAAGGTTGAAGATACTCTGATTAGTAGATCCATTAAAGGTTTCTTTAGAATGTGCCCATCTAAGCCCAAATATGATAATATTTGGGACGTTACGCAAGTTATGAGTTTCCTTACCGAAAAGGAGTGTGTATCTTAGTCCTTACCTTAGAGAGAGAGATCCTAAAAGGAGACCTTAGTCTGTAGCATGTGTGTATGAACAAACGCTCATTTGCCGGTCAACATGGGAATTGAAATGGACTAAACTAAAAAGAGTTTTTTTCTGTTTTTCATTGGCTCGAGTTTTTTCATGTAAGGTATGAAGAAAGATGAGAATTAGATAGAAGTATAGACTTGATAGAAGTATAGACTTGATAGTAGTATAGACTTGATAGAAGTATAGACTTGATAGAAGTATAGACTTGATAGTAGTATAGACTCTTGATAGAAGTATAGACTTGATAGAAGTATAGACTTGATAGAAGTATAGACTTGATAGTAGTATAGACTTGATAGTAGTATAGACTTGATAGAAGTATAGACTTGATAGAAGTATAGACTTGCATGATCAGGCAAATACATACAAGGGTTTCTGCCATAAATCTAGAACTTGCTTTGAGCTGAATCGCTAGTAAGAAAACTATTAAACAATTCATCTTTCTCTAGAATTCTCTTTTATCGCTTTTTCACACAGCCGGATTATCCTCTCAGCCTTTCATGGATTATCCTCTCAGCCTTTCATGGATTATCCTCTCAGCCTTTCATGGATTATCCTCTCAGCCTTTCATGTTACAGAGATCGTCTGAATCTATCTGGCCTGAGTACTTTAGCTGAAAGAAGGGTGATTGCAGACCTTAAAATTGGTTGGAAGATCTTCAATGATAAGTCTATTATTGAAAAATCACGCATTTTCAAGCGCACCTCCTTCACTCGTACATAAATGTTATTGCAATTGAATGTAATTCTTCCACTTCTAGATTCAATTGTTTCGGTTTACGGGTTTCAATAATGTTTTACGGAATCTCGAGTGAAATATTGAATTCAAGAACAGTAGAGCAGTTCATAAGTCGTCTCCGTAACGAGAATGTGCTAAGTGAAATGTAAAATAATCAGTAGCATTTATAAATTCGCCTTATTTGTCGCCTCACTTATGTATCATTTACAACATCTCTCACCATAACTTTGCATTGTAAAATGTCGATAAAATAAATTAATAAATTTAGCTTTTATCCATAAATAATATTGTTTCAATTTGATTATAAATTGCTCACTCTTCGTCTTTTACGATTGATAATCACATGTTTTTTTACTTCATAATAACATCACATGTTTGGTTTAATTACCCAAGTTTGAGATGCTTTCCCGCAGTCTCCTCTTGCCTCGACTGGCTTCGCGGTCATCCCGCTTTGTGCAAACCTCTTCTTGCTTGGGAAGCGGCCATCACATTGAGCACTGGTGGGGACCCGAGAAAGCTGCCGGACGACTGCAAGTTGGATTCGGAGCCTCAGGCGACAAAACGTATCAAGATCGAATGGACTACTGGTATCCCGCAATCAGATTCCGCAAAGAGGATTATATTATCGCTCCTCTCCGTCAAAAGAAGAAAGCCGACTGGAAAAACTTGACCGCCGAAGAAAGAAAAACATTGTATCGGTACTCTTTCCGCCAGACTCTTTCTGAGTTCGAAGCGCCTTCCGGATACTGGAAAGTGGTAGTAGCAGCTTCCGCGTTTGTCATCGCGGCTGCGACATTCTACGCAGTTTCCCTCAATATCTACGTATATCTTGAGGTTCCTCCGACCTTCCAGAATGAGTACAAGGAAGCGCAAGTTCAGCGACAAATTGTTCTCGTAAAGGGAGCATTCCTCGGCCCGGCTGCCTATTGGGACTACGAGAACAACCAGTGGAAGTAATAAAGAAGCGGCCGTTTCCCTTCAGATCCATTCGCGGATGTTTCATAAAAGATCAATTATAGCAAATGTATTCCTAAAAGAACTTTTGTTTTGGAGTTGATGAGTTTTACACGATTGTACTGTAGCGACTCGACCAAGATGTTTGCCTGGAATAGAACATCCAATAAATGATGTTTGGCCAGCTACTTCATGTCACGATTTCGCAAAGTTGTGCTTTCCTAATTGGGTAGCTCCTGACGATTAATAAATGGTTCTTAATTAAGGACCTGAAGGTTAAAATGAAGGTTACCGAGTTAGACCTTCATTTTTGCAGAATGGCCGAAACCGAGGGACATGAGTGATATTTGTAATCCTTGTTTTTTTCACACTCTTTCCTTCTGAAAATTCCACCTTATGATCTGCTTTTAATTCTCAGGTCTGTTTCTCTAGTTAGGCAGCAAGTGTACCCTCTGTCGAAGCATGATTTTCCCCGAATAAAGGAATGAGAGAGTTGTCCAACTGTCTCGAAACTCATTGTTCTCATAAACCTACGTATATACATATAATAAGCATAAGTGAAGTAGGCGTCAGCAATTTACGACTCTCATTTTCCAGTGCAAAGTTCAAGTTAAGTCATTTAAGTCAATGAGCATGTAATGTTTTCACGTAATAAAATTGAATTGAAATTGAATAATTTTATTCATTCATTTCATTGTATTCTTTCGATTATAACTGCTTTCAACTTTAGTTTTCTTCTATTTTCCTTACGTGTTCTATGTATGTCTTTTTATGTATATTCCACGTAATAAACATACAACATACATACATACGTTGTGGATGTAAGGGAATAGCATTCACAATTCTTGCAGGAAGTCATAAAGGAAAAGTAGCAATTTTCATTTTTAAGTTCATGATAACGTCGAGGGTCAAACAAGGAACTTGTTGATCACTTCCATAGTGAATGTCTTGCCGTCCAGCTCCAGATGCTCACCGTCAACCTAAAGCGGATCGTAGACAGTTAATAGCAACTCTTCATTCTTCCCTTTTTTCGTCCTCCTTAGTGGTTGCCATGTAATGAATGACTCGCCACTCTTCACTTCCCCCTTCGAATATCTCTTCCCATTAGAAACCGTCTAGTAACTTCCATTGGAAACTGCCAATGGCCTCTAAAGTTCTTTTCTCGCTTCTGCTTCTCAATTGCTCTGTCATCTACTCGCCTTTTTACCATTTCAACGTGATGTTTTGAAAGACTCAGCGTAATAAAAACTCATTAACTCCTTGAAACGTAGTGGTAATGGACCCCACTGGTTGTAAGTCCTAGTGAAATTAGCAATGAATTGTGATCTAACGATGCAAAGGTGTGAGCTTGAAACCTAGTGAGCAGAAATTTCACACGAAAATTGAAAAAAATAGAGAAGGTTTGCTCATCCCCTTTTCTTGAAATATTCTTATTTAGCCTTTTTTGTTGTTGTTATTTTCAAGTTTCTCGCATTCATTTAAATTCTCGAAAGCACGTTTTTGTTTAATCGAGAGAGTCCTCAAGTCGCTTCAACATAATTTAGTGTACGGAAAGAAGCTTCGCGCTATAGCTCACCTCGATGAAGTGAAGTCGACCGCTCTCTGCGAGCTTTTTTATGCCAATGAGGTCTTTCTGGTAGAGCACAGTCTCGTTCATGGGTAGGATGACTCGCACATCATTCTCTTTGTAGTAACCGAACCACTTCAAGTAATTGTCATCACTTTGAATCAGTTAATGTTGGTTAGAAGGAAATGTTCGTTCTTAAACAAGTTACTTGGCCAGTTGGTCTTGCCTATGATCGAGCGATTGATATGGTCGTTTGAGATGTAGTATACATCCAGCTGAATAAAGAGCAAGTAAAAAATTGCCATGACAAACAATCGTTTGTCTAACCTCACTGTCTTTGGGAACAACCATGTGGTCTCGAGAAAACTTGATCAAGGCAAAGTTAGCGAGCCTCAACAAGTTCTGCTTGTACGTCTCGTTTCTGAACTCCTGGAAGATCGAGAGTGGTAAAATCACGGAACGAATTCTCGTTAACTTTTCGTGATAATAAACCGGAACTGATAATTCTTGAAACAATAAATTTTTTAAAAATGCAGCTGATAATACGCGGTGAAACCTTTTCATTGTTGATGTCAGCCAAAAATATGCTTTTCTGCCGATACGTTGCCTCGTCGTTGGAGTCGTGCCAGTATTGGGCTTGTACGATACTAAACCGACTTACATACACAAAATGTGAAAAATCATAAATTTATCCATTCAAAGACATTACATAAACAATAATAGTAATCTGTTTTGATATCTTTTGATAAACCCGTCACAAGATTTTTTAACTTCCTTTTTTCGATAAAAATTTCAGGTACTGCATATATTTCAATATTATCTTTGAATTCTAGAGTGAATCTTTGTATCTAGTAGAACTTCACAAATTATGCCGCTTATATGAAGCTGAATCAAATTTTCTCAAACTTTTTGGTTTATGTGGATAAATACGGGTTAGAAGTCAAATTTGGAACTTTTCGCAAAATATTGAATGTACACCACGATTATGCCACTTACAAACTTTGAAGCTGCTTTATGATGAATCATTTTACCTTAATGAAGGACCATATTACCTTTATGAAGAACCATATTACCCTAATGAAGGACCATATCACCTTAATGAAGGACTATATTACATTTATGAAGAACAATATTAACTTTATGAAGGACAATATTACCTTAATGAAGGACTATATTACATTTATGAAGAACAATATTAACTTTATGAAGGACAATATTACCTTAATGAAGGACCATATTACCTTTATGAAGGACCATAATACCTTTATGAAGGACCACATTACCTTTATGAACTACCATATTTCCTTGATGAAGGACCTTATTACCATTATGAAGGGCCATATTACCTCTATGAAGGACCATATTACCTTTATGAAGGACCATATTACCTTAATGGTCATTGAAAGATAATACTGTCATCCGAACCTGTTCTGCACAAGAAACTCATACGCTCCAAGCTCGAGAAGCCGTCGAATTGTATTGCAGATTTTGTTTGGTCCTATACAGTACGGAAGACCGAACACTCCCTCAAAATTGTTTTTATTGGTTTATCGATTTATTTATCGATTGGAGCCTAGAACTCAAAACTACACCTGTTGTGGTCCTCCGACGGATATGAGATTGTGCATCGGAGGAGAAGGGCAACGCTGCGCAACGGCTCGTCTAAACAAACTCACTCAGTTGAGGAAGAAAACAGAACGAGAAGAAAAACAGAGAGTCGTGTACTTGGAACAAAGTGTCCTCGTGTACGTGTTTTATACCAAATTAAGTTCTTTTCCTATAGAGAATCGAGTTCTCATAACAGGAAACAGTTTTTTTTGTACTCTATCACTAAGAACGAATGGGAGCGAACTAACAAATTTAGCTTCCATTCAGTTCTACTTCTGATTTATCATAAATTTGGAATGTAAGAACAACTGGAAGAAAAACGTGATGATTGAATAACTTGGCGAAAATGAACAAATAACCGAACAGGAATAGTCCTCCTTGAGAGAAGCCGACTGCGTTGTATCCATCGGCGAGCGCAGGATCTTTTCTGATGATTTTGCAAGCCAGCGCCACGATCTCGTTCATGTTTGCTATGAAGCCTCTTTCTATGTCCTGGAAATCAATAACCTGGAAATCAATAATGTAAAGTGACAGGCATGAAACGGCGCCCTAAGCGTGCCCTAGAGCGGAAAATCGTGACGCGTTCTCAGCTCGAGGTTTTCCGTGGAAGTCCGTACTACCGAAACAATATGAAACTTCAATTGAAATGAAACAATAAAGAAAAAAGAGCTCTTGTAGTATTTACTTGATTTGATTTGCTGAAGCTTTTGAAACAGGTAAAGTTCTTCCTTTCTATGTGATCAAAAAACAATTGTAAGCTTTCTATACTTACTCTTCTCATGCGTTGAACTGATACATGTAAACCGAGCATTGTTAATCTTTTTGCACTTCATCCATACCAACATGCCATGAGCGTCAACTAACCGCCGTCTCTCTCTCTCTCTCTCTCTCTCTCTCTCTCTCTCTCTCTCTCTCTCTCTCTCTCTCTCTCTCTCTCTCTCTCTCTCTCTCTCCCTCCCTCTCTATATCTATATCTCTCTTCTTTAGTACCGATATTCGACCATCAAAACTAACCGAAGCGATATTCTCCCCCAGCTCCAGTGAGTGCACGTAAACATTGGGTAACCTGGCCTTGATAAGGCCAATTACAGCTCCCATCGATAGGGGATTGCAACATGAGTCTCCTAAAATACTTGACTTATTGAACAAAAATTTATTTATAAGGCTGAATAAAGGAAATCTACCGACTACCTTCTTTTTTTTGTCCACTGGCTCCCAGAACCGTACCTATTTAAGGCTATCGCTGTTTCACAAATCATAAGTAATGAAAAACTTTTCAAACGACTTTTTGTTCCAAAAACAGACTCAGAATAACAGCTTAATGGAAAAAAACGCACCCATTCCATGCCACAGAACAACTGGTAGAGGCTTCTTTAGTTGTCTGCGATAATGGTGCCGACTCTGATCCGTCGCAACTACGAGCAGAAGCAAGGCCACCCAAAGACTTCTCATTTATCTTTGCAAAAGAAAGAGTATAATTCAAACCAAAACTTGAAGTCTGGAATGATACACCAGTTTTATGAAAATTGACCGGTTTAAGACGCGTTCTCGAAAGAAATGCTGTTTCAAGAACCCAACATCAATCAGTGATAAGAGAGAGGTCACTCTTATCTTACAATTTTTCTCTCAGGTTAGCAAATAATCTTTGCTCAGGATAATATTTCACTACCGAGAGATTTCCGTATTGGGTATAACCTTTTTTTTGAGCATGGACAGACCACCCTGACGAGAATGTGTACTGAAACGTTTAAGGCAGGGTTCGACCCAGCTCTCGCAGTATGGTATGGCGTCCTTTTAAGTGCAAAGAATTGGATGCATAGGTACAGTGCTCTGAAACAATATCACCTGGAACTTCGGTTATCGCCCTCTGCAGAATATCTGCTCAAGTTTTGGCGAGCGTTGTCCGTTCACTTGTTTACAGCTTTCCGAGTCAGAGCTTCAGCGAATCTAGCATCTACATATATCGACAATAACGTGCAATTATGACACCCTTCAAGAGCTCCCAAGAGCTCAACACTCGAAACACACTGGCAACAGTGGTCATTCGTGACTCTACAGCCTTGAGAGCCTTTCACGGATGAAGCCGGATCATCCAGTCCGGAACCGAGCGCGACCTCAGGTGGCGGATAGAGGGACGCATCCCTACGAAGAATTCGTGCTCGGAGGTTGCGGGAGAAATCCCGCCGCGGACCAAAACTGGGTAGTATAGCTCTTCAAAGGAGGGCGATGTCGGACCGGCCTGGGCAAGCCACCGGACAAAACACCAGCCGATTCTCCGCTATACTTACATCAATGGCGAGTCGAGGCACCAGTCAAATAGCCTCTTGCCCCCCTCTTGCCCATTGATTCTTTCTATATCAATTGTTGAGCCAGTCCTTTTCTCAAACCAATTCCAAATGAACAGATATGTCTGTTCCTTCGTCAGTTTCTTAACCCTCATCTGATGTACAAATTCTGATCCAAGCTGTCAACCGTCAAAGCGACCAAATCTCCCAACCTCTGAATGCAGTAACCTCAATGATGACGACATTATCTTATCTCATTCCTCTTCTCTCTAAGCTCACAACCCAAACCCCGTCCCCATCCACCCAACTCTTTGATGACTTCCTCTCTCATATCGCGGCCTGAACTACTCACCTACGACGCGGTCAGGAGAGTCCTTCAGGAAGACAAAGTCATTCTGGAAGAGAAGGCTCACAACATTGTTTTGGTCGGCATTCCGGAGGAGATAAGAGAAGACGCCACGGATAAACATGATGGAAAACTTCTTGATTTTCTCGTTAGTGAACTCAATATACCTTCTCTCACTAATGCATTCAACCAAGGTTCTATCACTCATCGACGCTTCGGAAATAAAGAGAACAAGAGAAGAATTCTTAAGATCCATTTTCATCGCCATCTCTCCGAACAGAAGTACTTCGAAAACTACGAGTGCATCGTCCTGAAGTCCTTCGCAAATTTCCTCACGCGTACGCGAGAGAAGACCTTACCAGAGAAGGACTCCAACTCGAGAAGGACTGCAAGAAACTCGCTAAGGAAAGAAACGACAAAGCTGGATCGATGGAGTGGGGGGTACAAGGAACAAGGCTCATTCGATTCTCTCATCCGCGTCCTCTATACACTCCGAAGACAGACGCTGAGGCTAATGGTTCTCTTCAAAACGTGACGGTGACAAGAGGAAAAAGGATGGACGCCAACGATGTACAGAAATAGGTCAGTAGTGCTAATGGCCATAGCCTGTTTACTTCTTCTGATATTTGGAATAGTCAACATAGTATTAGAGGAAGTTGTAGTTTTTACTACACTGCACGTCATAAATATGCTAGCACCCTATTTTTTCAGGTTTTTCGGAAAACCACTGATGATACCTAATAGTTAATTGCATGGCCTATTCGAAAGTGTTTTTGAAATATTATGTGGAATTATGGTAATCAATGAACGCAAAAAAAGTTTTTTTATAAAAAAATTTGTTTTTTCTGCCGCGTCATAATTATGCTAGCACCCAGATTTTGAACAAGTTTGCTTAATTTTTTTGCTGTTTAGACATTATGCCCAGCGCGAAAATGCTTTCTGCCTCCGAGCAAGACACTATAAAAGTCTTGCGTGCCAATGGCATCTCCGCAAGAAGAATTGCTGTTCAGCTAGGACGCTCCGATGTTGTGGTCAGCAAGTTCCTCAAAGACCCCGACAATTATGAGACTAAGAAGCATCCAGGGAGGCCCAAGAAGTTGTCGGAGCGAGATAGGAGGAGGATCTGCAGGTTGAACTTGTTATATTTATGTTTTGCTTCAGTAAAATTTCAAATTTCTGCAGGATCGCTTCGAACTCTATGAAGTCGGCTGCTAAAATCGGTGCCGAAGCGAACGCATCTGTGAGCAAGTCAACCATTTTACGCACGATTCGACAATCCGACCATCTGGTGTCCGCCACACGCAAAAGTGCGCCTCGAATGACTGAATCTCACAAGAAGAAGCGCCTTGATTTCGCAAGGGAAAACATGGCACGAAACTGGAAAAAGGTCTAATTATTATTATTTTTTCTTCGGTCAGTTTAGTAATTAATAACCTTTCAGGTGGTTTTTTCGGAAGAGAAAAAGTTCAATTTGGACGGGCCGGATGGATTCTCGCATGGCGAGATCTACGCAAAGATCCCCTATATTTCTCGAAATGCAGTTTCGGGGGTGGCAAGATTGTGAAAAAAGCTTATTTGTCGATCAATTCGCACCAAATTCAGAGACAAAGACTCTGAAACAGTATTGAACTATTGATATATCTTACAGCCTGCATTCTTTTTTATTTTTCCGAAAAAACTGAAAAAATAGGGTGCTAGCATAATTATGACGCGCAGTGTATAGTAATGGTCGCTCTATACGGAATAAATTGTACAGTACCGCCCAAAATGTTATCATATATTGAATTATTGAACATAACTTTTTTCAAAAAAAAACGAATGAAGCTCAAATTTTCAGATATTTTTTACAAGCCAAATTCACATGTTTCAAGTGATAGAGCAACTTTGGAAAATGTTTTATTAGGTTTATTCATTAAAAAAATGGAAATAGTAAAAAGTGCTTTTAGAGACGTTAAATTTTTTTCGAAGTATTAAAACAAATATTCTAGTATTTGGTGGCATATCCTTTGGAGTCAATGACTGCCTGACATCTACGAGGCATCGAATCAATCAACGAGTCAATGGTTACCTGCGAAATCGCCTTCCATTCCTCCTCTAGCTGCTTAAACTTTTCATCAGCATTTCTGCATGTTTTTCCCGTCAATTTTCGTTGCAAATGATCCCATAAACTTTCGATGATGTTCAAATCGGTAGACTGGCTCGGCCAGTCCAAAACATCCACATGCCGACGGCGAAACCAGTTCTGAACGTGCTGAGGTCGATGTTTCGGGTCGTTATCTTGTTGAAAGGTGAACCCACGACCGAATTTGGAGTGGGCCCAAGGGCGCATAGTGCTTTCCATTATGTTCTCATAGCCGTAACGATCGATATTTCCGACAATACGTCTCAGTGGACCCATGCCGCTGCGGAAAAACAGCCCCAGACCATCACAGAACCACCGCCATGTTTGACTGTGAGCGACTGGTATTGCGGCAGGAAACGCTTGCCCGCTAGACGTCTTACCCACCTCAGACCGTCACTGCAGAACATATTAAACTTGGATTCATCGCTTTAAACAATCTGAGACCACTCACGGCGTGTCCAACTGAAGTGATCCTTAGCCCACTGAACTCGAACTTTACGATTTTTTCGCTGATGAAAGGCTTCTTTGCAGGCCGCCATCCATTCAGTCCAGCGGCTTGAAAACGGCGTTTGAGGGTAATTATTGAAGGAGCAGGAGTCGCGGGCGTTGATATGACAGCTTGAATGTCTGTAGTAGTGCGTTTCGGGTCTTCGCGAGATGCGCACAGGATGCTTCGGTCCACGTACCTCGAAGTTACGCGGGGTCTCCCCGAACTTGTCTTCACGATGACTCGTCCCTGCATTTTTTTGTGTTCCAACGTTATTCAGTTGTAGAAAATTCGTTTACCTGGGTTCGAAAACGCCGGAGGATACGGGAGATAGCGCTCTGGGTTACCCCGAACTGCTGGGCGAGCTCGCTCTGTGACCGGCCCTGTTTCGCCCCAGCAACAACAGCTTCTTGCATTCTTTTACTTGTATTTCGATGTCCAACAGTTCGAATCATGACTTGAAACAAAATTTTTATGAATGAAGTTCGAAAAACAAAGAAAAATCAACAAAAAAATCATGGAGAAAAAACTGAAAAGTGGAAGATATACCAATTTTGGTTTATTTCTTGGAGATAATTAATAAATCACTCCAAATGATGTCCGGTACGGTACAGACACCCCAAAAAACTTCTGTGAAAATTTGAGCTTTGAATTTTATCTTTGAAAAAGTTATTTTCAATAACCCTATATATGATAACATTTTGGGCGGTACTGTACGATCTTAATCATATATTATCTTCAACGCAATGTAATGCTATTTGCTTTTCAGAAACTTGGTTACACGATAGTGAACCTGATGTCATTTTACATTCAAATAAACCATATTCTGTTTTTCGTTCTGATAGAATTTCTAATATCAGTAACAGAGGTGGCGGAGTAGCAATTTTAGTGCAATCTAGACTCAGTTCAGTAGCAATTTCGTCGATGTCAGTTTCAGAATGTGAAGCTATTACAGTTGAGTTACAATGTAGTGACAAAGATTCATATTTTTCTCGGGTTAGATTAATGTGTGTTTATCGATCTCCCAGTGCCCCAGATGATATCATGAATGAGTTATTAGCACACTTCTCTTTAAATACCATTCCCAATGTCCCTCTCATAATCGTTGGTGATTTGAGTTTGCCTTGTATTGATTGGGAACAGTTGACGTGTTCTAAGAGATATTCTTCTACTCAATTTCTTAATTACTGTTGTGATAACCATTTCACTCAGTACATTCTGATGCCGACTCGAAGTCAGAACATTCTTGATCTTCTTTTATGCAATCATCCGATTATCTCTTCTTCTAGTGTTATTGCTCCCTTCACATCCCAGTGCGATCATAATTATATTTGTTTCGATTGTATTACCTCCAAAGTATTCGATGACATAATCAAGCCTATAAAACTTTATTATGAGGCAAACTGGCATATGATTGAGTACTTTATTTACTGTCATGATTGGACCTTGGCATTATCATCTCTTGACCCTAATCAAGCTTACAACTATATCGTTGATCTACTATGTGACCTTATCGATCGCTTTGTGCCAACTGTTGTTCCTAATTCGTCCTCCAATAGATATCCAGCGCGTATTCAACGCTTATTCAATAAGCTTCAGAAAGTTTCCGTTACTTCTCCTTACTCCGAATATTGTAAAAAATCTGTCAAGAAATTTTTCTTCTGAGCTTTTTTGATTTTGAAACATCTAAGGAATCTTCTCTGGTTGTTAAAAGCAACCGTAAACAGTTTTTCTCGTATTGTACAAATCGTATAAAATCTCAAAACGATTCCTATGTTTTGTATGACAGTAGTGGAACGGTAGTGACGGACCCTTCCATAAAAGCTGAAATGTTTTCTTCTCAGTTCTCATCAACTTTCTCTGAACCGTCTCAGAATGTTCTTCCTGTCCCTATTTTAGCTCCCTTCGATCAACACTTTTCTCCTGAAATAATTGATGATCAAAGGATAATCGAGGCTGTTTCTAAGTTAGAGAATAAATATAATACCTCACCCGATTCCATTCCGAAAATTTTTATCAAAAAATGTAGATTTGCGTTGTTGAAACCTCTGCGTATTCTATTCAACAACTGTTTAAAGACTGGAATCGTATCCGATATGTGGAAGTTTGCTATTGTAAAGCCTCTGCTCAAAAACAAAGGACCTCCTATCTTATCAAATCACAGACCCATTTCTTTAACCTGCTCGATTTCTAAAGTAATGGAAAAAGTTATTGTTAATTTTATTTCAAAGTATCTTGAAGAGCGTTCATTTCTCTCCCCTTTTCAAGTCGGTTTTCGACCTAATCGATCGACAATCACTTCTTTAGCCGAATAATATTCCTTCATAACCCACTCTCTGAGTTCAAGTATTGATATTGATGTAATTTTCCTAGACATCTCAAAAGCTTTTGATTCTGTAGATATTCGATTTCTATTGTTTAAATTGAATTCACTTGGTATTGTAGGGCCTGCACTTAAATTTATCTCTTCTTTCCTCAACTCCCGTAAACAATCAGTGATCATCGATGGTATCAACTCAGTACCAGCTTCAGTTTTAAGTGGTGTTCCTCAAGGTTCTTTAATAGGCCCGTTGTTGTTTTTACTGTTCATTGACGACATCAAGAAAGTTATCCCTGCTACTATTCGCTTCAGTATTTTTGCCGATGATGTTAAGCTGCTAGCTCAAGTACCCTTACATTCAGAAGACTTGCAAACTGCAGTCAACAATATATTTGACTGTTGCACTCAGTGGAACCTTACTATATCAACTTCCAAATGTACTGTTCTTCATATAGGCAAGCAATCGGTGTTTCACCCCTACTCTATCAACCATATTCCATTGATTGTTACCAACCAATTGTTTCCTGATTCTTGCCTGTTTCCTCGCTACTTAGCGGTCACCCCAAGAAAAGTTCTCTATCGACTCCAACTCTGAAAGTGGAACTGAATCAACTTGCGGCGAAAACCTAGTGCCAAGGTTACAATCTCTTCAAATGGCACCAAATTGAGTAAGTCAGATTCGAGAATATTCATTCTAACTCATCGCTTCTTTCCGAAGCAAATCTACGTTCAAGTCTAGAATGTCTTCGCCATCAGAAAATACTCAAATGTCCCCGCTGGCTTCTCTTGTTAACAGGATTCGCCCGTCAAGAAGAAAAGCTGATATCGGTACTGGTTCAATAGAAGATCTTCAGCGAATGGTCCAAACTGTCATCGCTCGCAACGAAGAACTGGAGCAGAAATGCATCGGATTCGAAGAGCAGATACATCAGCAAAACGAGGCTATTTCATCTTTGAAAGATCTTGTCGCAACACTTGTTTCTGACATTGGTTCTCAAAATAGAGATATTTTGAATATAATGAAACAACAGAAAGAAATAACGCCATCCCACCCAGCTCCAAAGACCGCACCGACTCCTGTTCCGAAGCCTCCTCCGATCTCGGACCCCTCATTCCGCTACTTTGAGTCTGCGAATGAAATAGCCGATAGAAGAGAAAGATATCGTTCAGTTGTGCTTTTCCGACTCCCTGAATCTACCTCCTCATCTGCTGCCAGCCGAGCCGATGATGACCTTTACAACGTCCGGAAGATCTTGAATGATCTTGACATCCAAGCAATTCCGGAGAAGGTTTATCGTATGCCATCAAATCTCCCTGCTAACCCTCGTCACTCCAATCCTCGCCCAGTCAAAATTGTTTTGCCAACTGTCGACTTCAAACAAGCCGTGCTTTCCAAAGCATTTCTTCTCCAAAAACACAACCTTTACATAAGGCACTCACAGACCAAGTGTGAGCGTGCCTATGATCGCGCTGTCTTTGTCTGGCAAAAAGACCGCTCGAAACCGAAACCATACATACCCCATTTCGCCGCCCCCCTTGTCTCAAAATCTCCGCGACCTCTTCTTGATATACCTCTTTCCCGTCCCCCTATGCGACATTCAAACTTCACTATACATCAGAAGAATATCAATCATCCAAATCACTCCCCTTATAGAACATCTCAGCGTATTGAACCTCCTCGAAGATTCATGTCACCTCGTCCTAATCGTTCTTTAAACTAGACCAAAATCGCCGGTCTTCCACAAGTCACGTGAATTGTTATTTCGCAAATGTTAGATCTCTAGTGAATAAGATTAATGATCTACAACTTTTGCTGTCAAAGAGATACTCCATAATTTCGTTTTGTGAGACATGGCTATCGGATAGTTACCCGGACTCTTTTGTTCTCTCCTCCTTCATCTCTCATTATAACATTGTTCGATGTGATAGGAGCGAAATAACTAATGGCGGGGGAGTGCTATTTCTCATACACTCCTTATTATCATTCAAAATTATCTATTCTCAATCAATCAAGAATTCTCATGAAATCCTAGCTATTGATATTGAAATAGAATCTCCCGTGATACGTTTCATTATTCTATATCGAGTACCTCATATAAACACACCGAAGAGCGAGAGGTTATTAAACCTCTTGATTGATCTAGTCACCTGCAACCACCCATGTATTATAATGGGAGATTTTAACTTACCCAACATAGACTGGAATAAATTCCCTCTAGCGTCATCGAATCCCGCTTCCAAATCATTTCTTGAATTTTGCTCAGCCACTCAGATGAATCAATATATTAGATGCCCTACGAGAGGATCACACATTCTAGACCTCCTCCTCTCCAATAGCAAAGATTTATTGAAGAACCCATGTGTCACTCCCTCATTCAGTAATTCAGACCACGAATCAATCAGTTTCGAACTTTCCCTATTCCACGAAATTCCTCTTTACTCGTATCGACGCATATACAGTAAAATAAACTATTCCTTATTACTCCCTTCATTATGTAATTTAGATTGGCATTGCTTATTCAACCCCATCAAAGATACAGACTCAATGTACAAATTGTTACTATCCATACTAGAGGACTTTTCCGAGCAATTCGCTCCTATCCAGAAGGTCTCTCTAGCGACCCATGCATCTCTTCCAACGCATATTCAGAGAGCTCAAGAGAAGCGTTTTCTCTTCTGGAACAACTATATTTCTAGTGGACTAAGTGAGGACTATGACATTTATGTTAAAGCCAGTAAGAAATGCAAAAAGTTTGTAGATAAATTCAACCTAAATGTAGAAAAGAACATTGTTAATAGTAAGAACAAAAACTTGTTCTTCAAGTATATAAGGTCTAATACATCCCAGAAACAAAGCGGTGTCGACACTTTGGTGAATGAACTCGGCATCTCAGTATCTAAAGACTTAGAAAAAGCAAATCTTCTTGGAGAATTCTTCCAAAAGTCATACACCATAGACAATGGTAAGCTTCCTCCACTCTCTCATAATTCAGTCTTGAGAGCATCCTCTCTAGAAGAACCCTTGTTTACGCGTCATGATATTTGTAGACTAATAGAGAAATACCCAATGTCTTCTTGTACTACCCCAGATCATCTGAATATGCTTTTTATCAAGAAAATCGCTGTCCCTCTGTCTATTCCGCTTGAAATAATTTATAACCATTCTTTCCTTACATCTGAAATCCCGAACAGATGGAAACATTCCATAGTCACACCAGTTAAGAAGAAGCCTCCTTACAGTAGTCCTTCCAATTACCGTCCCATCAGTATAACATCACTATTTTCCCGTATATTCGAGAAAGTGTTGAGTAAAGAAATAGAGAAACATTGTGAGATAAACCAGATTTTGCCAGATGATCAATTCGGGTTTCGCCATAAGAGATCAATAGAACAGTTGATGTTACTGTTCCTTGAAGACTGTTCTGTAGCCGTAGACCAGAAAAAGTTCACAGATATCATTTATTTCGATTTTGAGAAAGCCTTCGATAAAGTTTCTCACTCTAAACTTATTTATAAACTAAAGTCCATTCAACTCCCTCCCAGAATTATTTCGTGGATCGAAGCTTATTTAGGTAATAGAACCTACCAAGTTCGAGTTAATCAATCACTTTCTAATAGTTTCATGGTTACCAGTGGTGTTCCCCAAGGCAGTGTCTTAGGCCCATTCTTATTCATCATTTATACATCTGATATAGTGAATATGATAACTTCTTCTAATTGTAAAATTAAAGTTTTTGCAGACGACATGAAAGTTTATAAGTCTTTTTCTAAAACAGACTCTCATACAACACTGCAACACTCGATTGATACCATAGTGGAGTGGTGCGACGCTTGGCAATTACCTTTATCTCTACCAAAATGTGCTGTGTTAAGAATTGGTACCCAGAGTTCCCCTCATTTTCCATATTCTATAAATAGTCACTCCCTACCCTACTTCAACGAGATTCGTGATTTAGGATTTATTGTAGACAACAAGTTGACTTTTTCTGCTCATTGCTCAACAATAGCTCAGAAAGCAAAGCATAAATGTCATCTTATTCTTAAAGTTCTCAAGAGTCGTAAACCGGATGTACTTGTTAACGCTTACAAGATATACATTAAATCTATTGTAGAACACTGTACAACTGTTTACTCCCCACATTTCGCTAAGGACATAGCTGTACTAGAGAAGGTTCAAAATTATTTTACGCGTCGCGTTTTTCGCCGGTGCTTTGGTTGTTCGTTTAATAATATGCCAAGTAGTCAGACGAGAAACAATCAACTAGGCCTAGTTCTCTCTGTTAGAGAATCTAACGACCTCAAACTACTCTTGAAACTGATATTTGGGAAAAAAGTACTCTCTGACAGGACGCACCACAACTTTGAAATAAGAGCGTCCAACACTAGAGGCGCATTTTTCAAAATAATCCACCCTGCTCCGAGAACTATTTGCAGAAGAAATGCCTTCTCTATACGATCAGCTCGTATATTCACCGAAATTAATAGTATTGATGAATGATATATGTTTGCCTGGATGTAATCTGCATTGTTTCACCTATTTATGTATTTCAAACAATTCAATTGTTTAATCTCGTACCACGTGATTAATTTATGCGTTGCTGCATGTAATGTTTTCACGTAATAAAATTGAAATTGAAAATTGAACCAGGTTAAAGATTTAGGGATTTTGTTAACTCATGATTTCCGTTTCAATTCTCATATTGAGAAGATTTGTAAAAAAGCCTCTTCTACTGCAAACCTTATTCGGAAGGCTTTCAAGACCAAATCATGCGAAATGCTCATGCTTGCTTTTAATGTATACGTTAGACCGATTCTCGAATACGGGACTGAAATTTGGTCCCCTACCACGAAATACCTCATCAACCATTTAGAATATGTACAACGAAATTTTACTAGAAGGCTGTTCTATAGATGTGGTAATGTGAGCCTGCCTTATTCTCAGAGATTGAAACTGCTCAAAACTGAGTCATTAGAATATCGTCGAGCATTCAGAGATGTATGTTTTTTGCACAAATGTTTACATAACAAATGCTCTCTCGATTTTTCCTTTCTATACATTTTATCTCCCCCCAAGTATAATACAAGACAAGCGCTTTCTTTCAGAATTCGTCTGCCTATCGTTTACCCGGCTAGGTTGTCTACGTTTGTCTCTAGATCAATAGCAATATGGAACTCCCTTCCGGAAAATATCGTTGTAATCGAAAGTTCTTCAAGTTTCGCGACAAGGCAAAAAAAATTCCATTTGAAGTTGTACCTTTTTGTCCGACTGTAACAGATTGACGATTATTTGTATTTACATACATATGTACAGGAAACAATATTCTGATTATAAATAACTATAGACAGCTATTTCATATCATTTTTTTTCTTAGATGGTATTTGGATTAGTTGAATGCCATTCAGCACTTTTGAATGAATGATGGTTTTTTGTCTCCCTATCCTACGCGTCCATGCTAATTGTAACTACCATTCATAGTTGTATTACAAGTTGTTGTTCTTGCATGGAATAAATGAATTGAATTGAATTGAATTGCCTATCTCCGGTCAACGACAGGCCAGACGTCTCTACTCCCACCCAAAACGATGCTAGGCCGGTTTGACCACCCACTCACAACGCCTATAGCATGAATAGGTTGCTACAACGATGTCCGCCTTCACAAGGTGCAGCATGACGGTGCAACATGACAGTCTCAGGACTTCAAAGGTCTCAGGACCTTCACAAGGTGCAGCATGAAGGTGCAGAATGACAGTCTCAGGACTGCAAAGGACATCAAAACCCTTCTCCGGACGCATATCGTCCGAAGAACACGAGAACCTCTCTCAATTAAGAGAGTGTTCATAACCAAAAGTCTTCGATGCGGGCTGCTTGCCGGCGACAACAACAACAACAACAAGAGCTCCCAGAATGAAATCATCATTTTTTTGATTAAAACTTTACAGCACAATTCCATGAAATATTGTCTGTGTGATGTGGAGGTTCCTGTGACTAGTTTTCATCCACTGATTTAAAGGGGCGTGTCACATCGAGAGACTTTTCTCTCTCTCTCTCTTTCTTTATCTCTCTCTCTTTCTCTCTCTCTTTCTTTCTCTCTCTCTCTTTTCTCCCCCTCTTTTATCTCTCTCTCTCTCTTTTTGTCTCTCTCTCTCTCTTCTCTCCTTTTCTTTCTATCTCTCTCTTTCTTTATTTCTCTCACAATCATACACTATTTCTCTCTCTTTTTCTCTTTTTTTCTCTCTCTTTCTCTTTCTCTTTCTCTCTCTCTCTATTTATTCTCTGTCAGATGTTTTTTTTCTGAATCTCTTTTTAAAAAAACATAACCATCTATGATGCTTTTATCTGCGTCTCTCAATATTACATCCTATTTTCTTTTACGCTCTCTAGCGTTTTTCTCTTACAGTGCAGTCTTTCTCAGAAAGACACACTTTTTATATACTCTCTCCGATGTGTATTTTTGAATCTTTTATTAGACAATTTTCATCATGTGTTTCCAATAATCACTGTTTTCATACACGCATAATCTATGGATACGATCTTGGAAGGAAGCCATCCCCTACTCTCGCAACTTGCACTCTTTGCGGTAAAGAATACGTCACGTATTCTTCCGCCTTTGTAGAACAAAGAACACAAAGATTAGCAACAACATTTTGTCATCTCAAAGACAAAACGAAACAAACAATAGACGAAAATGAACTAAATAACTTCTTAAAGTATTAAGTTAAAAAATTATTATAACACTGTATTCATTCACCACTTCAAAAATTAAATAACTAAAAGGTTTTATAACAATGTCTTTAATCAACACTTCATACACTAATTAGTTGAAAATTTTATCATAACAAGGTATTTAATTGAATGTATTCAATCGTATTCAAAAATCACAACAATGTATTCAAAATTCATAAATTAGTAAGTTAAAAATCTTATAACAATATATTCAATCCCCACTTCTCAAAGAAGCGGGGATTAAAATTAAAAAAAATGAATAAAATCAAGACATCATAAGAAAGTAAGTTTTAAAGAAATTCTTACAACATTGTATTTAATCACCGCTTCTTAAAGTATTAAGTTAAAAAAATTCAAAGTATTTATTCCTCACATCATAAACTAGTAAGTTACAAAATTCTTACAAAAATGTATTCAATCATTACTTCATAAATTAGTAACTAGATAAGATAGAGAAAATAATGCAAAGAAAAGATCACGAAGACCAACAACAACATTTTAATTTAGAGAAATTTATTTCAATTCTTTATCCGTACAGTGTTTATAAATACCAAGTGGTATAGTAGAAAACAACCGAACGATTCGAAGTATCAGTTGAGCGATACAGTCGAGCTTACATATAAATCAGCTGAACAGAAGTTTAGAGATAACAATGAAGGTTATCAATCATAATAGAGAACTTATAGCGGAATTGAAAAGAAGGTTTTATCAAATCTCAATAGATAAATAGTAACGTGAGCATAAAGAGAAAAGAGATACATAGAAAAGAGAAAAAGCATATAGTGAACATATGAAATTATAATTTATATGACAACGGGATATCGGTATGTTTCATTATGTTTTCGCGAATTCTAACGCTCCATTACTCTCCCCTTACCTCGCTTTTCTTCCATTACTCCAGACCCTATTCCTTCTTTCTCTGCCCACAACATGATCTTCCCCGTACTCTTGGGTATTTTCACTACTACGTGTTTCTCTTCTCCTGGTGCGATGCACACTCTCCTTGCAACAGTTATTGGCTCGGATTCTTTCTCTTTCTCTCTCCATTTTTCCCATATCTCCCGCGCGTTCTGACCCAACAAAATGTAATCTTTCTTGGAGTCCACCACAAAGACACCAATCATCGATTGTTCTGTTCCCTCCATTTTGACTCGCATCTCTGTCTTCCCAAGTATCTCTATCGGTCTGCCTATTGCATCGTTCATTAGCTCTCTCGTTTCCTGCCATTCGATTTCGTCTCTCCCTCTTCTCTCTATCTCCTCCATGATATTTCTCGGGATGACCGTCGATTCTACCCCTGTGTCTATCATCACTGTTCACTTGACTCCATTGAAGTCTGCCTGTGCTTTCCACAGTGCCCCAAAAAAAGGCTCTGCCCCTGCTCTTTCTTTTTGTGTTTTCGTCTCTACTTTTCTAGTGCCCACATTTCTCACTGGTTCAGTATTCTTTCTCGGACAAGCGTTCATGTAATGTCCTTCCTCTTGACAATTGAAGCATCTCGTTGTTCTTGTAACTTGCCCCTAAATCATCATTCTTTCTACCGGTCTCGGATTACTTTGCGTAGAGATAAATGGTCTCGCATTGGGGTTAAGTGATTGATTCACGGTATAAGTAGCGTTCCTTTGTTCCGAGGATCTAGTATTATGAGAACCATTTGTAAAGGGGTTTACCGACTTATCCGCGGCAACTCTGGTTAACTTTTCTTCTTCTTAAGAAAGTTGATAAAGGGCTCTTAACGATTACTAGTCGAGCGGGTGTTGGCTCTGGGCGACCTCTATAAATAGAGCACATGTATGACAATACTCATCATTCACCGTTGCTAAAATGGACTTCGTTAGCGAACTAGTCTAGTTCAAAAAGGATCTGGAAGTGTGCCTCCGAAGGGTTGAGGTTGTCCTGTTCAACCAAACCTACTCCCTTCCCCAACAGTACCCTTTCCGAAATTTCCCTGCCCCACAGTACCGTACCCAACAGTACCCTGCCCAACACTAACACCTTCCCCCTTACACTACACAGACCTACACCCATCCCCTGTACCCTCCCCAAACCTACCCCCTTCTCCCATACTCTCTGGAGCGCCCATTAACCCAGCCAATGGATCACGCATTAACCCTGCCAATGTATCACACATCAACCCAACCAATGGATCGCTCATCAGCCCTGCCAATGAATCGACCTCCGACTCCCGACGCGAGGAAATCTACAAACAAGCCGTCCTCAACGAAAACCCCGACGGCATCACTCCAATCAGAAGAAGAAGAAAGGGAAGTCTTCACGAGCCCGACGGACATATTGCGATATGGCCCAGAAAGAAATTACGCACGGCATGGTGATCCCGACGATTGGGAATGTCTGCCATGCATGAGTTCCCCGATGTATTCGGAACTCATGGTGTGCAAGACCCCAATCTCCAACAACACCCACTTCAGCTCGAAAAGGCTGATTCTTCAGGACCCCGGAAAAATCTGGGGCATCATTGACCTCTGCCTGGTCGAATTCTATCAGCCAGAGGATGTCACCAGTCACAACATTGTCTATGTGGCAGTCCCCATAGGGAAAGGATGTCCTGGAGGTAAGGACATGGAGACCATTTTCGAAATCTACAAGGATTACAGGGAGGACAAGAAGGCCGGCCAGTTGCTTGTGGTGCACTGCACCCGAAGCAACCGGTCGGCCTTCGTGGTCGTGAAACTCCTCATGGAGTTTCACGGACTTTCAAAAAGGGGAGCGATCCGTGTATATGAGAAAGCGAGCGGGATCAAGATGAAAGAATTCATCGCGGAGCTCTAATTGTCAGTTTTCAAACATTTATAAATTTTCTAATTTTTTAACTAAAGATAAAGTAAGTTGCAAAATATTAGTTAGAATGTATTGTTTAATGCAGCCATATGACCTGGTCTTTAACACTTTCGTAATGAAATGGTTTTTTATATAATTTATATATGTCTCTAATCTCAGGTAATGCAGTCATACAATCCGGCTTCATACCAAATCTGAAATACAATGGTTTTCAATTTTAGAGGAGCAGTCAACCGCGTCTCGAACCTCCGTGTGCACCTCTTTCGTCTTCACACTTCTAGCCTCCAAACTCGCCTTACATCTCTTTCGCAGTGAACTTTTTTTTACTGGAATACCTGCTTGGGCTCAATCAAGTTCACACTAAGAAGGCCGTACGGCTTGGTACGAGACCGTCCGGAACAACCAATAGTTTAGAAAAAAAACATCTGAGGAATCTTGATTTCTGAATGCAATAGCTTACGCATAAAAACTTACAAGTTATCTATGATTTCTTTATTTTTTTGCGTAAAGGCTTTTATCCCTGGTAGCCTCATTAAATCGTATAAACGTTCTCATAATTTTCGGACTTGAAAAGACCACAATTATTAATTTTTTTCAATGTCGATCGAAGTTCGATCAAGCGAGCTTTAGATATGAAATAAGAAGTCTTTTTGACCGATAGCTCTCTACCCTCCTGATCATTCTATCTTATTTTTGTTGCTCCAGAGCGACGGTTATGTGATGAATACTTCCACTCTTTGTTTTCGTCTTCAAAATTCACCCAAGAAATACTATTAAACTACGCCTTTGAACCTCAATATTCCTCATCTCCCATGAGGAGACGTATCTTTGACTATTTTATATTAATGTTATCTTTTATTTGTTATTTTAACTTCAGTATAAAATTCGATTGTTACTTTTCTCTTTTCTTTTATCGTTTGATATTCTTCACATCAAGTTTATAAAATTTTGTTGATAAATGTGTTTTAGTTTTTCAAAACATTTCAAACAACGAAAACACAGACCGAAATTGTAAACGTCTGATTAGGTTATACCTCTTTCTCACGGTAGTAAGACACCAGACAGTGCAGAGTTGCATTGTGTTGTGTTGAATTCTATATCTATTTTTTGAAGAGAGTGAGAAAAAAAAGAGAGAGAGATCGCAAGAGTGACACGTTAACTTGTTCAAACTAAAGCCACTCAGGTAGCTTTGAGATTTGCTCCTCTTTCTGGACTGCAGCTCAACGTTTATGCCTAGTATTACGAAAGCTGAAAAAATTTTGGTTAAGAAAGTTTCACCATCGATTTTATTGTTGATACTCGTGAAAGTAGACTTTTTGTCTTATTTCCAGCATCACTTTTTGTCTTATTTCCAGCATACTCTGCCTGGAAAACCTTGGGTAGCCGCTTTTGTGAAAGATTTTTAAGTTGAAGAATACTCTGATTCCAACGGGGATGAGTGTTTGAATGTCCTCAAAATGGCTGTCCAGTTTAAACAAGGTAGAAATATTTCCTTACTGCATTCAATGTGATTTTAGCAATGTGGTAACTTTTTCTTTTTTTTCACAACAGACGTAAAGGTAAAAGCGTTGAACATTTGCGAAAACGCTTTCATCGTAGGAGCTTGAGCAAAACTGTTTGTTAACGTATAAATGATACTTAAATTACCTCAAGTCGTGTATGAATATATGAAAGCGGTCAGAATGCCTAATCTACTTCATCACGTCTAGTTTCAATAATGGTTATATGTTACTGTTTCAACAATAATAATTTGAGGTTGAGTGTCATGCTAAAGTCCAAAAAAAGAAGGTTTGATTCCGTTGCCTTTGGTTGATGTACTTTCTCTCGAGTACTTTTCTCTCGACAGAACCGGATAGCTAATATTGAATCTTTTATAGTTCATTTGATGCTTCATGAAGTTTCTAAGTTCTGATGCACAATACGCTAAGTAGTTCGTTAATCGTCAATTTTTTTCGCTTACTCTGTCATTAATTTCTTTATTCATTACATTAATATAAATATAGTTTATTCATCTTTTGTGTGTTGATTCTCGATATGTCTTACCAGATTAAGAGACAAGAATTCTGCTTTTCCGGACGGTATCCCAAATGGTTTCCTCAAGATGAGCAGCTTTAGCTATTTCAGTATCATTTTCAATAATGTTTAATAGCTTTCTACTGCATGGATGCTCACCTGCCTTATGGTGAGCGTCCTACATTAAGCGTGTCTATCAAAAGAAAAGAAGCATAAATGACCCACTGAACTACCGACCTATTTCTCTTACATCAGGCAGCTGCAAAATATTTGAAAGGATACTATGCGCATCTCTCTCAAGTTACTTAACAGTATTCGATCTTCTCTCCTCTTTCCAGCACGGTTTCAGACCTAAACGGTCTTGCTCTTCTGCTTTATTACCATCCTTGTCTGACTTTCACTGAGCTTTCAGCAAAGGTTCCTCTTCTGTAATCGTGGATTTCACAAAAGCTTCCGAAATCATTGCCCATGACCTCTTACTAACCAACTTAGGTAGTTTTGCAATTGATTGGTGGGTGTGCCTTTGAATGGATAAAGTCATTTTAAACGAACCGGACCCGATCGGTTATGATCAACTAATCATTTTCTCAGTGTTAAAATCGGTGTACCCCAAGGTAGTGTATTGGGGGCTCTTCTGTTTATTTTAAACATAAATTGCTTGGCGCGTTCCATGAATGGTTCGGTGCTTGGAGTTTGATTATATATCATTTAAAATGGTCTCTCTGTCTATAGGAGTCTCGTTTTCACCTTGCTGTCTTACTCTCTCTATTATGATTGATAACCTTCATTGTTATCTCTAAACTTCTGTTCAGCTGATTTATATGTAAGCTTAAAGTGCTTCAATAAATCTGCTGAGAGCTTAAATTTTGTATTTTTTCTAGTATACTTTTGTATTTTAGTGATTTTCTTCTCTTCATTGAGGTGTCAGATAATGGTAGTCCGGGCTTGGCGTAATGGTAGTGTGTTTGACTATTGTGCGAAGAGTCCCGAGTTCGACTCCCACCCCGGACAGCCGTGACATTAATCTCTCAAAAAAAGTTAAGCGATCGTGCGATGTATCTGTAAAGATGACATCATTGCTCGATGAATGAGATCATCGAGTCAGTGTTATTATAACTGAAATTTTTCACGATGAGATCATGGCTCTCGCACCTTATTGGCCCAAAAATGTTGGATCAGTGAGGTACGAGATGATCTTGCGAGAGCACGCGAAATAATATCTTAAAGTACGAGAAGATGAGATTTCAAATGCCGTCTTTCTCTCGAAATGAATCTTAAAATATTAACTAATCGCAATCTATTTTGTTTCCGTGCTTAAAAAAAGCATTAAACGTTTTTGGTTGAACATGAAGTATCGAGTCCGTGTAATAAGAAAAGGGCAGAGCGCAGACATTGACTCTGTCACTGGGTATGCCCGTAAAAAAAATTAATGAAACTTGACTGGTTTGTAATTTTGCTCTACTAACTAGATTGAAATTGAATTACGCGCGTAAGTTCTAAGAATGTAATTTCGTGCAGGACCTTTTATTTGCAAAAAAAGTTAGTCAAGGTGACATCATCTTTCAAAATTTTCGCCTAAGTTGAATGGTATGAGGTCATCGCGCAGATGATCTCATCGTTTAGAGATTAATGTCGCGGCAGATCCATCCATACCAAGGGGGATAAGAATTGGTAGTGCTCATGCACGAATCTGACTCTCCCCACTGCTGCTAATCACACTAGCAGTGATCTAGCAGGCAGCCACTGGTTCTACCAGGACAGGTCTGTCCTGCATCTCCGGGGAGCGCGTACCCTGCCGCGAGGCGGGAACAAGCGCGAGGAATATTATTATTATTATTATTATTATTATTATTATTATTATTATTATTATTATTATTATTATTATTATTGAGGTGTCAGATCTTAATGGGTTTGAAGCAGAACAAATTCGGCATGTCAGTTGTATGCTTATTTTCATGGAATTATAGCTGCATTTGAAAAGACAGGCTTCATATTATTTCTGTGTATGCCGAAAACCCATTGATTGGAAAAATTTGAAAAATCTCATAAATTTTGTTTATTCAAATGAGCTGAATAGTCTGACACCATGAGACCGCGAGTTGAGCAAACCGGACCGAGATTACAATTAGTTATTAGTGCATGTAAACAGAACTGACTCAGTCATGACTGCAAGATAAAATAGGACTGAATCAGTTTACAATATCACTAAAAACAGGACTTAATCAGTTTACATAACATAAAAATCGATTGCTTGATAACAGGACTGCACAGTTGAGAAAGAATCCCGATTTCAAAAGAAGGCTTCCGTAAACCCGAACCAAGCGTCTATGGACTGACGGTAGGCAAAGGGTGCAACCAGAATAAACAACAACCGATTTCGTTGCAAAAACATATTTTTCGAAAGATCTGAAAAAATAAGAAAGAATATTTATGTGAACACCATCTGAAGAAGATTATTTGTGATAGACACCTTGCCTGCAACTGTATCATTACGAGACATATTCTGGTAAGATTCAGTGTTCTTGTCCATCAGTCAATTCAAAAAGATTTTTAAAACTAACAATAAGTAGAACGGTTTGAAAGGATTTTTCTCTCTTTCAAACATGGTTCATTCAGAAAACAAGTCTAACAATTTTTAACATGAGCAAAAAAGGCGATGTGAGCAGTTTCATCGATTATCACCGAATTCATGCTTAATTCCTCATAAAACTTATAGAATAAATGTATCAACGGTCAAAGCGTAGAAAATGCTGCTGCAGTGAACTACCAAACAATTTGTTTACAGTATCATGAATTTTTTTTTACAGTATCAATGATTATTTTATGCGTTTTTTTTATGACTACTTAACAGCAGCAAATTATCCGCTATATCCAGGTTGCACAATTCCGAAATGTCTACGAGATTTTCACGGCATTGAGATTTGTGGAACCGTGAAACATGCTCATCTCTTTCGATGTTTATTGGCAAAAGAAACGTTAGTGCTTTTTGTCCCGAGAGTTGAGGGGTGTCCTACTGGTGGTTTTGTGCCCTAATTTGCCAACCATGGGCTCTTCTCTGACTGAATCAACGATGCCTACGATATGCATAAACGCCAAACGCCGCGAGGGAAGTTACGGCGGATAGAATGAAGAGTTGCGTAGCGATCGGAGTACTCCAGAAGTCTCCGCCGGATGATGCCTTCGATGCCGAATCGAGAGACTGAATTTCGATAAGAACTTTTAAAGGCTTTGGATTAGGGGATATATTGACGCTTGAAGGCTAATGATTATAGGGACATGGTGACATTTGAATGCTTTTGAAAAGAAGGTTGTAATGAAAAACGAAGGTTTTGATGACAACAGCTGTTAAAATAATGCTCAAAATAGAAAAGGTTTTTGATGAACTTAAATTTCGAGATTCGGTAATTTTCATTTCATTTCTTTATTCCAAGCACATAAGATATCATGAAAACACAAACAAAAACAATGTTAAATGCATGGACTTTCTTCTAAGTGGCGGTGTTTAGGGGTTGCGGTTTTCTGGTTATTTTTCTGGTTTTCTGGTTTTTCTGGTTAATCTGGTTAGGTAAACTTTAATAGACTCTTCTCTTCTTTCTTCTTCCCTTCTTTGAAGGATTTTCTTGGAGTCAAAAGTGAAACTTTACTTTCAGCCTACGGTTAACTCAAGTTTTTAGGACTAGACTCTGAACCATGGTTTAGGCTCTTCTTCGATTCCTAGCGAGAGACCAGAACGAAATACATTTAGTTTGCTTAATGTATTTATTTAATAAAAAAACTTCCAACTTCTGACTGCCTACAAAAAATCAAATATGTACCTCAATGTTTTTTGATTTGGTTTTTTATTAAGATTTTCTAAGTCCATCTTACGGTTATACGCCTATTTTATTCGTTGATTTGTTCCATGCAAAAACAATAATAAAGAGGGAAAACACTTATAAACATCATGGTTCTTTCACAGAAGAGAATTCTCTCATGATACTCGAAATTTCTGCGCAATTATCGCTTTTTATGATTGAACCAATGAAAATTGTAGAGTTAAATTACCTTAACATGGCTGGTGATATTGTTGTTGTCGGAAGTGACTCCTCCATCCTCTGGCGGGAGGACGGGCGAAGGGGACGGAGTAAGCGCGCTCGGAGGCGAACATCTTGTATCCCACTTCAAATGCGCAGCAATCAGGTTTGAAATTTCTCGTAAATTTGTTTCCCTGCACTGTTTCCCTACTTCGTAAATGTAAACGTAAAATGTAAAATTGTCTAAACGTTTTTAAAATAACCAAGACGAAAACGAGAAGACGAAGGGTGAAAAAACAGAAAAAATTCTCTGCAATGTCTTTTCATATTCTAAACGTTTTTTCTAATACTCACGATTTATGTGAGCCTTGTTGGCAGTTCCCGAGATGCAAGAGTTCGAGTCCTCTCAGAACCATTTCCCGGGTGTTTCTTTTAATTAAACTCTTAGATAAACATCTTACATTACCATGTATTTATGACTGAGTTTCATTGCTTCCCTGCTTTACTCATTTCGCGTGGTTGATGAACTAAGCCGTTTGGTTGATAAACTAAGCCTGATAAACTCTTCACAACCATAATAAAAAATTATTTTCCTTTGTTTCTGCAGTGTGGTAAACTTGGATTACTATGACTGAAACTATCCAAAACTTTTTTCTAATTAAAAAAAAACTATTAGAACTATCCCGAAAACAAACACTATCAAAAATTGACTTTTCTGCTAAAAAAACAAGTGTGCCAAGTTTCATTCCTTATTTTGGAAAAAAAACTTGAGTCACAAGCACTTTTGTTCACAAAAACATCCTCTAAAAGTCTGAAATTGAGTCTGAAAAAAACAGAATTCCAGGGGTTCGAGAGAAAAGTTCTATAGCTTTTGAAATCAGCTCCTGTGAATTTTTCTGAAAATAATACTCACAAGTTGAAAGCTACACCCACTTTCTTTTGGAATTCCCCTTGTACAGAACTTTTAGTTCTCCATAGTAAACTCCCGATAAAAGTAAACAATACATTTCAACATTGATAAGAGAAGAAGAAAAAGCTTTCAGCTAACATGTTCAAGATTAGAAGAATCTGTCGTCTTCGACATTAAAGATCGAACTTCATTCGAAAGAATCTTGAAGAACAATTCCGATAAAAATTCGCGTCACTTAGCTATGATTAATTATTTTCAAATCCGATAATTTACAGTGTTCGAGTTCTCTTTTGTTTAACTTATAATATTCACAGTTGTTCTTTCTTCTTTGAATTTTCGTGGTGTTGTCACTTCAAAGAAAGATAAATGATAATACATATTTCGGATAAGTAATAAATGTTTTCAACTAACTAATAGTTACAACTGTAATACTTAGAGTAAAAGTTAATAAATGCTTGAGATTAACGATTTCTAGATGAAAAGTCTTATTTGTTGAATACACTGAAGTACGCTCTTTTTTCAAGTGCGAATATCCTAACTTTCACCGTGGACCCCTTCGACCTCATATGTTATCAACTCCTTGGATCTCATGTTTCCCCTCACATGGAAGACCCCCTTCCTCATGTTTCCCCTCACATGGAAGACCCCCTTCCTCATGTTTCCCCCTCACATGGAAGACCCCCTTCCTCATGTTTCCCCTCACATGGAAGACCCCCTTCCTTACACCTTAACACGCTTTTTTCATGCGTAATAAACTCAAACTCAAACTCAAACTGTACGCAACTGCGTAAAGATAAAAATAGTAACTCAGAAAATGAGGAATGAGTAACTGAGACCTCTTCGAAGGGACTGTCCAGGTCAGTTGCTTTCTCATATTCGGCATTGGAAGTGTCTTCAGAATCAGCTAAGTCGAGGACGGGCACGTTTATCAGCTTAAAACGTTCTCGTTAAAACTGTGCGTAAGAGACTGAGCAAGAACTAAAACGGTATAACAAATATGGTTCCTTTCTTTGTGTAGTGGCAAGAACTGATCGAATTGTATCGCTTTTCATTTGTATATCTTCGAACTGGAAATTCACTCAACTAATTAACCAATTATCGAAAACATTGATTAAGAAAATGAGGAATGTCATTAATTAGATTGTTGTTAATCGCTTCTCGCGCGATTCGGCTGGCCAGCCATATTGTTGTTAATGTTTTCCTTAATTTTCGGTTCTTCGGTGTTTTGTTGCTTTGGTTTCGATGGCGTTAGAGTTGTGTTTTGAATAAAGAGATATTCTCTCGCGTCCGTTGCTTGGAATCAACGAGGAGTAGGGAATACTCTAACTTACAGTAAACTTTGAGGCCGCATTGACCGAATCGCTATCGGATCACTTTACGTTCTCTTTCTTCAATTATTCAGAAACAGGAGAATCAAATGGAATAGTTTGAAACTATGGATTTTTCCGTCCCATGAAATCGTGTTTTTTCCCTTGAGCTTGAGAAAAAGTTAGAGAGAATAGAATATTCAGAGCAAGAGAAGAAAGAGGTAGCGGGAGAGAGAGAGAGAGAGAGAGAGAGAGAGAGAGAGAGAGAGAGAGAGAGAGAGAGAGAGAGAGAGAGAGAAAGAGAGAGAGAAAGAGAGAGAGAAACTGACCTCATGTCCTTTATCTTCATCAGCACCAACGATGAACTCAGCAGCCTTCCCATGATGTTCCATTCCAGCTAAAAAGATACCGACTCATTTCACCATTGCAATCGAATTGCAAATGAGAATGAGTCTATCGAACATCAGAGTTATGATTGGGCAAGCGTTAGAGTCAACCGCTTGCTAATCTTTTCCCATCGATATGGTCTTGTCAGTGACATGGCCAATTTTTCTAATAACAATCTCGAACATGCTATCAATAAACCTGGAATGTGTGGATAGTTATACTTGGAGTGTTTATGTGACGTTGTGATTACGTTGATATTGCATGAGAACAATTGTTAAAACAACTGATGATAAACGTTTCTGACCTCAATTTGAAACTCTCAAAATAATCTTTAAACTTGAGCGTTGATATCACTTTCTTGCAACTTTCTGATGAAAAGGAACAAAAAAGTTGTTCTAAATTTGTATAAACTTTTGTATTGCTCAAATTCCGCCGTTTTCGCCCCTTCTCGAATTTCTATTATCTATTAATGTACTATTTATTATGACTTGTCACATATTGAAATTACAATAAGTTTTTTTTGAGTGGAAGAACAAGTTAGTCAATAGATAAATTTCAATGAATGAACTCTAATTCATACTTCAGTCTATTCATTAATTAATTCATCACTCACGATCACTCTTAGTGTGAGCGGTTGTAGCTGTGGAGGCTCCGAAAGAGTCAATCGATGAGAACGAAGTATCGATCGGAATCACTTTTTCACTTGTCGACTTTGCAGTCTCCTTAAATATTTTCAGGTGTAAATAATCAATAAACTTTCATTCTCAAATAAATTCATTCATCAGTCACGACTAATTGCAAGTAAATATTGGATTATGAAGGAATTGAATAAATAAAAAAACAACTGGACCTATTCTTCATTTTTGAAATGGCGCTTAAAGTGTGTGGCCCTTGTCTTACGTAACAATGTAAAAAGTTAAAGAAATACATTCAAAGTCAAGTCGCGTGAAGATGAACACGTAAAACTGATATCACGACTGATAAAATTTTTTCTTCTTTAATTTTGAAAATAAAGTTTTTAAAAAAACGCTCATTCTACTATAATTTTTCATTTTATCACCTGCTCAAGAAGAGTTTTTGTTAAACTCTCTAAACGTCGCTGTCCGAGTCAGCTCTTTTAATGCTACTCACTTTAACTAACCCGATTTAACTACTTTTGTTGATCATAATAATAATAATAATAAATAATAATAATAATAAATAAATTAATAAAATAATGAGAAGCTTACTACCAACTGCAGTTTCCAGTTATTACTCAACCGATTTTTAAGGCAATAAAAATAAATTAAAAACTTTAATATTATTTGTAGTTCATAAAACAATTCTTCACTGTTTTCGTTTTCCATGAACGATTTGCCAAAAAGGTCACTGAACAAGCACAAGCCCAAGTAGAGCTTTAGAGAGTATGTCCATACTTATCTTCTAAAATCTACATGATCGAGTAATTGAGCGCAGTGCGTTACTTACCATCCGCACATTTTTAAGAGCGCATAGATTTTCACAATTTCCAACAGTTCGAAGTGTTTTTCGTGAAGATTTATCAAATTCCCTGAGGTATGAGAAAAAATTTCCGAGCGCATAGATTTGAGAGTTTACAGTGTTTTTTGGAATGCGCATAAGTTTTTCACCCGCAGTGCGGGTGAGAGAATTACCCTGATTAAGCGGTCTTCCCGAGATACACTGAACCTAAGCTAACATCACTTATACAGTCGCTTACCCTGACTGAGTATGATTAAGATGATCATACGGATAAAAATTGAGAGAGCCTTTGTCTGATTCGAAGTTGGAGACAATACTGCAATGAGTTATGTAGAGATCCATTCTAAACGGCCCCCCGTTTTTTTTCGGGAAATGAGCGCGACTTGGGTATAGGTCTCCTCGGGGTGGTATCCGAAATGATAACAAACAGTTAATAAGCGTTGCCGTCTTCTCTGTTTTTTTCGGGAAATGAGCGCGACTTGGGAAGAAAAAAAATATAAAAAAACTACTTTTGTTTCAGGATCGATTTCTATATTGGATTGTCTTCCTAGTGAAGTCAAGTCATTGCAAAGCTCTGCTATATATTTTTTTTAAATTGAACACATCGATACTTCACTTCTTACCTTAAACGCCTTGGTTCATAGCCTTCTAACAATAGAACATTTGTTTTTATCTTTTTTTTGTAACTAGATTTTCTCAAGCATCAGTGATTAGACGATGTTCCATTTCTGTTAGTTTATACATATGTATATCTGTGTGAGGTGGAGGACTCTGTAACCGATTTTTAATAGTGTGTTAAATCGAGAGACTTTTTCTCTGACCGCAAAGAATCACTCCAGCTGATCTTTATCTCTCTCTATTTCTCTATTTATCTTTCTTTCTCTTTCCCTCTCTCTCTCTCTCTCTCTCTCTCTCTCTCTCTCTCTCTCTCTCTCTCTCTCTCTCTCTCTCTCTCTCTCTATCTTTATACTCTGTTAGATATTTTTTCTCTGAATTTCTTTAAAAAATAATCATCCAAGATACATTTATCTGCGTCTCTCAATATTACATGCTATTTTCTTTTACGCTCTCTAGCGTTTTTCTCTTACAGTGCAGTCTTTCTCAGAAAGACATACTTTTTATACACTCTCTCCGATGTGTATTTTTGAATCTTTTATTTGAGAATTTTTATCACGTGTTTCCAATAATCACTGTTTTCATACACGCATAATCTATGGATACGATCTTGGAAGGAAGCCATCTCCTACTCTCGCAACTTGCACTCTTTGCGGTAAAGAATACGTCATGTATTCTTCCGCCTTTGTAGAATAAAGAACACAAAGATTAGCAACAACATTTTATCATCTCAAAGACAAAACGAAACATGCAATAGAGGAAAATTAACTACATAGCTTAGTATTTTATTACTTTGAGGAAAAAACAAATCGAGTAAAAACAAATCTAGTTTCAACAGTTCGCAATGTCAAAGACGAAACGAATCTAGAACCAAAAGAATCTAAATTATAACACGTTCTAGAGATATTCAACTTGCAATACTTCGACCGGATAGACTGCTCCATTTCTCCCTCGGAAACAGGGGCCATCCTGTCTAGTTATTCTCACGTCGTATTGTGCCAGAAAATAATCCTGCAATACAAACATTTTAAAAATTGGCTAAAAAAGGACTTGAAACACAAAAGAGAAATTTTAAAAAACTAACAACGAGCGGGACTCGAACTGGTCTCAGACCCAGACTCTTCTTCCTTCCCTCCACCTTCAGCCTTACGGTGATGGGATGATAAACGCGAGTCCTTATGTCCAGTTGCAGATGATCCAAAAAAGTATTTTTCTCCATATGTGTTGTTTTTATCCTCAGATTAACGAGGGAATCATTAATTTCATCCATCTGGCTCAATGTGAGTTTGTCATAAATATCTACATTCATTTTGATTCTCAGATAGGTAGCGAGAGCAATGTGAGGCATCTGAAACTTTTTTTAGTCACACAAGTAGGAGGAAAAGGAACACAACCTCTATTCAAAATTGAAAACAAAAGAAATGAAAATTATTACAGAGTGCTACCTGTACTCCCATCTAGAGATCACCCCGAATGATTAGTAATCACTAAAAACTTAAAATTTCATTTTTATAGGGTAAAAAACTTACCAGAAGCTACGAGTAATTGTCGATGAGTCCTTTCCATTTGAAAATGTCCTTCTATCCCTCAAGTTCTTGACAATGATGTTGTGGTAAATTGCAGACTGCATCCGTGAATTAGTGAGAATGCAGGATTTACACAATTTGAAAGTGACAGTACAATCAATATGGGATATGACGGTAGGTTTGGAGCAAGTGTTACAAACAGCCATAGTAATGAATCTTTGCGGTCTGAATACTGAGAAATCCCTTCCAAGTTGTTGAGGCTCTTCATGAAGGTTGACGTGCTCATGTGACGGAAACTCAACAGTTAACGGTTAATGTTGTGAACATATAATATAAAATTTTAATAAACCTCAGTGTTTTCCTCCAGTCGTTTTCTTTTGCGTTTGAAATGAACTTCCTCGTGAGTAGAAGTATCGCTTGACTCGGACATCTTAATCTTCAGATAACTAGTTAACAGGTAGAAACTGCACAAATACATTATCAGATTCATCCGCGAGTAAGTGAAATGAGCCAATATTACGAATGTATCTAACACCTGTATCTCCTTCAATACGCTTTCTCGCTCGGCGTAGAGTTATGCCAGTATCCATAACAGTTACCAAATCTTCGCAATTACTTGAGAGTTTTTTTTCTTTTTTGATGGAAGACTCAGAGTTAGTTGATGAGTCAGAAATTTTCACAGGGGTCTTCTCAGAAAGGAGGGAAATTTTGTCACTAGACATGGTGAAGTAAACGATGCACTATGATTTCTCTTCATCTATTTATACATAACTTGAGGTGATTTAAATACCATTTATATACTAAAGAGTCATTTTTGCTTAAATTGTGACGATGGAGTGATTTGAGCAAAAAGCTTAAGCTTTTACCTTTACATCTGTTATAGAGAAAATATAAACAAAAGTGTCCACATACATTGCTGAAAAGACTTTGAACACGAAAAGGAAACTTTTCTACTCTAGGAAAGTTAGACAACCACGTTTCAAGGGTATTCAAACACTCGTCTCCGTTTGAATCATAGTATTCAGCAATATTAAACTTATTCACAAATACAGCAATCCAGTGTTCTCCTGGCAAACTAGACTTGCTGATGTTGAAAATAAGGCAGAAAGGTCGACTCTCGGGAATATCAACAATTGCATCGGAGGGGAAACTTCCTAGATAATAGAACCTTGTAACAGGACAATTCCTCAGAATATTATTTAGCTCTATATTAGACAAAGCAACCGCGTTAAACAACATCAGTCATCCCTTTTACATGGAAATACAATTGTTATGAATATATCTACACCTGTTGGTCATTGAAAACATTACGATAATGATCGATTTGATACATTCCGTCATACTCGGCATATACTATGAGTTGTAGTCCGGATGGAGGAGTTTGTTCAGCAAATCTCAAAGCTATTTGAGTGGTTCCACTTTGCACAAGTTCAAAATCATTATTAGCATCAGTTGGTACAAGATTAAAAGCAAAGAGAGTGAAACCGTTCCTATAGTGCTTATAAGATATTGCAATGTCACGATTTTCACTTATAGCTCCAATGTTTTCATAAAACATTGCGAAAGCTTCTGCATAACATTTTTGCTTAAAGTTGATTTTGAGAGGCTGAGCGGGGAAAGTAACTCCTCTTGCGTCTATAGAAATCTCCGAAATATTAAAGTGCTTAAAATTGAATGGATTCTTGGACGAATGACCATCAAAAGCATCCTGCTCTACACATCCTACAACAATACGTCGCGGAACAATATCGGTGAAAAGCGTTGAATATGGAAAATCAGAACGTCCGCCGGGTATCGAAATTACACGTAGACGTGTTCTATGATAAGGATATCTTGCAGGGTATGAAAGTAATGTTTTTTCTAAGGCGATACCAGCTGAACTTATCACATCTACCGCACGCATCATGAGCTTCATGGAAACGACTTCAATGGATATTCCAGATTGTTTACTTGTTGTGAAATTTTCTGTTATAAAATCATCAGAATTACGATAGAAACGAAACTGTAGATTGAGGTGAGGAATGAGAAAACGGTCAGTGGAAAAGTGGTCAATATGAAGAGGCGCAACTAGATCCACAACATCATTAGATAAAAGCTCAACTCTGGAGTTGTATCCGCTATTCTCGGTACTTTCCAAACCTTCCTCGTCATCTTGATAATAACCACCGGCTTGAAGGAAACCTCGCTTTTGATCTGTACTATGGTTCAAAAGACACTCCAAGTAAGCTTTGTAAGCATAATTGCTGCAATCAAATACTTGCTGATTGTTTATCTCAAGAGTTACCTGGTTGAAGAAAGTAGCACCAATGTAATTAATCAAACCGTACTTCTCCTTAATCAATACGTTATCAGCACCTGTAGGTCGTTTGACTCGGAGACGGAGAGCAATGTAGGATTTACCAACTTGAAGGAAATGTCGTGAATCAACCAAATTGAACAAATATGGTCCAGAGTTGTTGATTGGAGTACTTGTAGGTATAGATAGCCATCTTGAGGATTCTAGGGCAACTTGCGTTGAAGGTATCTCAAACACACTCAATTCACTTCGAGTAGATGGAACAGATTTGGGGTCGATCAGTTTCCCCATTTTTTCACTTGGAGAAAATATCCTTGAGAGAGTTCAGAGACTTTTGAACCGTTCTGTGTCGCTGACGTTTCACTACTGACCTCTTTCGAGTCTTGACTCTACTTTTCTTTTTGACTATCCGAACTTTCCGCTTTCTTTTACCTTTGCCTTGCTGTAGTCTAGCGTTTGCTCGGTTTACTAAATTTTTATAGGCTTGACGACCGTGCATCTTTAGGGAATCTTTGACATTTTTACCGTCAATGATGTCATCAACGAATTTTTCACTTGCATTCACAGCTTCAGTAGCAATAGACCTCCCTGCTGATTTGGCTATTGGCAGAATGAAACTGAATAGCTTTGAAAGAACACCACCCAAACCAGAAGCACCACGCTGATAAGGATAACCACGAAATCCTGAACCACTCTGACGTGCTTGCTCAATAAACACATCGTACCAGTCAATACAAGAGTCGGGATTAAAAGGTACATGCATACCTACTCTGCCGAACGTTTAGGCTTGAAATGAAGTACCATGCAGATCTTTCCCGAATGAAAATTTATATGTTCATCAAGGTCGTTCTTGATATCAACAGTAATGTATTCAAAGTCTCTGTAGCGAACGGCGACATATTGAGGTCTTGTGAATGAAACGTTTATATTTTCACCCAATTCTCCGTTTGTGGCTATTACTTTCAAAAGTGGACACAAAACATTAGAAACCATTTGATTCTCGACAATATTGACATAAATGAACATCATTTCTTTAGCGACATGAACAGGATGAGAAGAAATGTAGGTTGACTGATGTTCTATTGTTTCTTTAATACCCAAAAGATAGGCGAAACGTTTAGAAAAAATTACTCTTCCAATCTGTTCAGGTAGAGTTATTTCGCATTTTCTCGTATATGGGTTGTAATATAGCATGTTCATGTTTTTCGTATTATACTTGAAACTGAAGAATTCATTCAAAGAGTAGTTTATCTGTCCAATCAAGTCGGATCCTGACTTGTAAGAGCATGGAGTCACAGCCACAGTTCCAACACTACCGTTGAAATCTTTCAGAAATATCGTGTTATCATTGAAATTATCATCTTCCCTTCTATCAGTCAAAAGGTCGAAAGTATTTGGGTAAATTATCTCTGTTAGCGCAACTTCGTAATCCTCATGCAAAGTAATTGAAGAAGGTAGTTTGACGCGAAATTTAGAAATCACATCCTCTTTACGAGTGTTACTTAAAAGAGTTAAGTAAAAGTCCTTCATAATTTGTTAAGAGTGATGGATGGAGATGGTAGTAGATACCCTATACAGGAAGAAAGAATGGCAATCCACAATTTGTTATCAGGACAATTCGAGAAAGTTAGGTTATATATAGAAACCGAAACTACAGCATAGATTAACATGACTTGAGCGACGTAGACAACTAAAGCTCTTGAGCAAGAAGTGGTACCCAAATGCCAAGAGTTACCGGATTCTTCTTGCATTGTCGGAAGGTATCCAAGAATTGAAACTGGATGGATAACCTAACCACTTTACCAGTAACTCAGTTTTTTTATTTTTCTGCCGTTTACGTAAAATTTTCTCAATTTTAAACTCTTGTTTAGGAACGTACTTGACGAGTTCAGGCTCATAAACAATACTGTCAATCTCCTCACCGTTCAAGTCTTCAATGATATAAACAGGAGGATCCTTGTATAATAATTTTTTTATTCTGAAAACTTCTAATGTGAAGGTGTTTTTATAACCTTTTTTGAACAATGTATTAAACTTGGAAAGTCTGACCGTGTCTCCGACACGAAACACATGTTGAGGAGTTTTATACCTTTCTTCTCCGTATAGTTTTCGCCACACTTTCTCCATGTTTCCATGATTAACATCAGCGGGTGGTATGCCTCCGATAGATTTGATCGGTGAGACATTCAAACCATGTACTACATCTTGTAGTATATCTATCCAACAATATGTATTATTCTCAGAGAACACACGATACAGACGGGTTTTAACCCGTTTCACAGCGTTCTCAGCAAGCGCACACTTCACATTATGGTTCTTTGGTTTCTTGTGTATTATCTCTTTTTCACTCAAAAGTTTTTGAAAATATGTATTTAAAAACTCTTTTCCCTCGTCAGTGTATAGTCTGAACGGAATTCTTCCGCTAGAGTAAAGTATACCATTATAAGCAGTCGCAGTTTCTTTTCCAGTTTTGTTTTTGAGAGGTGCACACATCACAAATCGAGAGAGGACGTCAACAACAACGAGAATGTATGAATATCCCTTGTTATACCTCTTCAGGTCAATAAGAACAGCAAGATCAGCTTGATGATCGCTGTCAAGCCCTGTCGACTGAATTTGGCCTGTTTTGAACTTTGTTCTAGACGGATAATGGGCCGTGTATGTATCACTTTGATGCAGAAATCTCTTCACTTGTTTACGAGTCACCTTAATTCCGGCATTATTGGCTGCTTTTAGCAAAGCATTCACTCCTCTAAAACCTCCGGGGTTTTGGGGGTCTGAATATATCTGCTCCAATTTATAGTCTACTGACTTGAGAACCATTTGCTCACAGCAAAATCTGACCGGTTCTTGTTCGCAATCTGCTCAACAGGGAATCCTGTGGATACAAGTGCTCGAACAAACTCTTCGCTACCCATAGGAGGTGTCGAACGACTCCGCCATCTATTAGAGAGATCCGAAATTATCGGCAAAACGTCAAATTCTTCATTTTCCAAGTCAATTTTCCCTTTGTCGTTTATTATAAAAATTTCGGGAAATTTTCTTAAATGTTCAACTATCAAATCAGCTTTTGACTTTACTGTAGCATTTGTGAATTTCAATTCATCCAAATAAATTTTCTCTTTTTTCTCTTCTTTTATTGTCTCAGGTTTAGTCGATAAGTTTTCAGAATTCAGGGTTAAAGCATGAGTTTTTATAGAGGAAGGTGTTGTTTCTACACTATCAGCATTAGTTGGAACGTGAGTCGACATCTCTCCCTGCCAATTTTGTTCTGCATCTTGATAATTTATATTTTTATGAATAGTTGACGTGAGTTGCTGGAGAAGGGCTTGATACAATCTCAGACGTTTATCATCACTCTCTGTCGAAGAGAGCAAACTGCGTAATTCTCTCTCTATTCTTTCAATTTGGGTTTCCGGTTTGATGGAAGAGAGCGCCGCTAACCTTTCTTCAGGCACTAACACCATTTTATTGAAGGAGGGCATTGGAGAGTAAAGTACTCGCCAGGCTCACAAGTATCGGTATGATAGGTCCAATGAATCCTCCCCCCATCTGGATGAGGGTCTTCTTTGCTTTCTGAATGTTTCTTATAGGAGCAAGTTTACGCATTACTGGCGCAAACTTTTTCATAGTTTTACATGTTTTCTTAGGAATCGGAACATTTCCATAGAGAATGTTACAAATAGCTTCAATAAGACAGATCACTTCATTATCTGTCAATCTTTGTAATCCTTGTTTGAATTCTTTGTCTTTTGATAGAGAAGCAATGCTCTTGATACACTGTTCAGACCAAACCGCTCGCTTCATTTGGGAATATAACAAATAACGCAATCAGTCAAAGGAAAAATACTTGTGCGTAGACGGAATTTGACATCTGTATTCTTGTGTAAATCAACGAAAAGATAAGCATGAGGTTCACGGGTTGCGTCCTCGTAACACTCTATGAAAAACGTTCTATTGGTAGGGTAGAGTTGAGTGGCAAGATTACGTATAGTGAGTTGATCCGAATTGTTTTTAAACAGACAAAGATAACTAGAGTTTATTCTTAAATTACGCATCACTCTAGAATAAAACAAGGAATGCACAACAGCAATAACCGACATATTGTAATGATGAGAGGCTACAGTGAATAGCTTCTCAGCATCAGGCCATTTATCGAGAGCAACCATCAAATCGTCAAGAATCAGCAAAGTTGGGGTTGACATTAATTTTTTAAGATTTTCTAGTTGTGGAAGGCCTAAACACATGGTTACTCTATCAAGGTTGGCAAATTCATCATAACCTTTTTGATATTCGTTATAACAAAAGTATATACATTTTGGTACTTGTTCATAAACTAGTTCAGGAGACTTAATTATACGATGTACAAGGGTACTTTTACCACAACCACTAGGCCCACACATCAACATTGTGGACGGCCACTCGAGAAGCATCACAATAAAGGGAATGAACAGTAACAATGAACAGTTTTTAATCATATGAGATCATTCCTTATATCCATATGGGGTTGTGTTGTACGTCCCCCGGACGATGACCCTTTTGTCGAACACGGCGTTCAACTTCTTCTTTTGAAGAAGAGATGTCACCGCGTGACTTCTCTCTGTGACTATTCGGTCATAGACGACTGTGACCGGGAAAGGTTTCTCACCTTTCTTCATTTCCCTTACAAACTGTCGCATCTGCTCGAAATGGATCTTCTGCGATGCTTCGGACGTGAGAGGGAAGCCCTTGCACTTTACCACGCTCTTTTCCTGCAAGAAATCAAGACGTGTTTCTCCAATTTGAAATCCTCAAGACCCATTGAATGTAAAACTCTCACCATGCCGTCATGCGTGACGTATTTGTATGCATAGGCTTTCGGTCCCTGCGACACGAACTCTGTTCCTTTTCCAGGAATTTCGTCCGTCAGGTCTCCGAGAAAGTTCCCCTTCAGCTCCTCCAGAGGATCCACTTCACTGTCTTTGTGAAGGTAGATGACCGAGTCCGTGTCTAAAAAAAAAAAATTAGGGGTTGAAACAAAAAGAATTGGAATATACAGCAAAGAATAACGAAATAATTTAAACGAACCACAATACAGCAGTCTGGAGCTTTGCACACGCGAGATGATATTGTAAAGTGTCACTCGCGCGTAAGCCGTCGTGAGCACTGCCGACGCCAGGGAAGTTGTGCTTATCGGCTCGGAGTGGCCAGTCTTCTTCTTGAAGGAGACCCAGAGCTTCTCATCGGTGAGGACAATAATGTCCCCAACCTCGGTCTCGGCCTCGATCAGAAGACTGTGCAGTCTTTCGGGGGAGATAACCATCTCCTGCTGTTTCCTTCCCGAGCGTTCTCCGAGTTTTCCCCACTAAAAATTCAGAATAATTTGTTTGTAATTATCTAATACACAGAAAGAATCTTACCAAGGAGTTGAGCATCAGCTTGGCGACTTGTCTTGCTGCGCTGTTTGGCACCATCTTTGCAGGGTCGAGCGTCACTCCTTCTCTCTGCTTGAAGGCCTCAATGTACTCGGCCTGCTTCATGACGTCATCGCCAACGTCTCTGGGCCATCCGCTTGCCTCCTTCAAACAGCTTCATTTTTGAAAAGATCATATGAGAATCAACAACCCACTACTAAACAATAATTAAAATCACTAACTGTTTTGAGCTTCACAAAGGTGTTCATGTACTCGGAGAGGATGCCGTGACGTACATGCCCGCTTTCAGCATTCATCTCGTATTGGCTCCAGTTCTCATAATGTCTTCCCTGAATTGTAGTAATGAATGACAGTGATATATGTATTTATAAATGAAAAGTGACTACCTCATAGGCGTTCAGAACTGTATAGCCAGTTCTCAAGGCGAGCTTGATCTCCTCCGTTGCCCATGTTCCTTCGAAAGCTCTCTCCTCATCCGTATGCGAGCATGAAGTTCTCTCTGGGGACTTTTCCAGAGCACATTGTTGACATAGTGCGTAGATGCACTTTCCTCCCACTCTCATACATAGAACCGGTAGATGCAGTTTCGGTGGTGCCAATACCTGAACAATAGGATTGTAAATAAAAAACAGGAAAGCGTTACAAGTTCATCAAGAAAACATACTCTGCACTTGAGGAATCCATTTACGCCCAAATCTTGTGCATCGTTGATTGGGCATGGGATATCCTCTCCAGAAACGTAGACTCCAACGCCGATAGGATAGGGCTTGTACTTGTTGGTGAACGGGTACAGGCTGAAAGTAGATTGTTGAACATAAAAAAAAAAAGACCATGACAAAGAGATAATCAGTAACCTGCAAACATCTTGATAGCGGATGCTCCATCCTTCTTGACATTTTGCGTGTAGTTTGAACGTCTCGGTTCTTCCGCCAAAGAATGCATCGTTGATATCAAGAGGTTCCTCAATTATAAATTTATAGGCAAGTCATTTAAGGATAAAACAAAAATAAAACTTACTAGAATTCGATGCTTCATGAAGATTGTCCTCATTTCCTCGTCCCGACGCAACATCTTGTTGATTTCGCACTCTCGGTAGACCTTCACCTTGTAGTTTGGCTCGAGTACGCTAAGCCTCAACTTGTTGTCGCGTCTTATTTCGGCAGCAGTGCGGCCTAGTATGACGGCGTCATCCTGGTACGAGCAGATGCATGCGTGGTAGTAGCATCCATGTACCTACAAAATATTGTTTTAAAAACCCAAATGTTTCAACATTATCAGCTAACCTCGATAGCTACCGGCTTCTTGCCCTCTCTAGGAATGTAGCCGTCCACATGGTATCTTGTTCCGGGGACTCTGTGTTCCCCTCCGTGCGTCGCGTCCTGAATCCTTTGTCCCTTCGTCTCACGAAGGTATCTGCAATAGTTTAAAATTGAACAAAGCATAAAGAGATTGAAATTTATTTGAGTAACTTACGCCAGAAACTTGAGGGCCAGGATGCTCTGCCTCTTGCATGGAAGCATCGGTGCTTCAATCGCCAGATTTTCCTTTTTCAGGAAATTTCTCCGGAAGATGAGCATCGCTGCACTTGCAGCTGTGACACTCTCATGGAATACGTGAGTGCCCGATATACGGAAGCACTCCGTGTCGAAGGCCGTTGCTCCTCTGCTGAGCAATGCCACATCAGAGTAGCAGTAGGCCAAAATTTCCTTCCTAAAGTTGAATTCTACTCCACTTTGAGCCGCGTGCCACTCCAAAAACTGTTGTTTCCCTTCCTCCTTCATTTGAGTGGGATTGTAGAAGGTGGAGTCCGGAATGGCTCCAATGTAGCTGTAGTTTTGCGGGCTGTTGAAGAGATGGGGGAAGTAGCCTGAATTGAAAATATTTTACAAGAGATGAGGGAAATAATTTAAATTGAAAATTTCTTACATCAACTGTACTTGAAAGAGAATACAACAAACCTTTCTTTAGCTCCGGTATTCCAAATGCCTTAGGGAACGATGCGAGCGGCATCTGCAGGAAGTTTAGCGTGTCCACAAACCGCACGCTCCGGTTGACCATATGCATGAGCTTTAGTCCCGAGAGTATCATCTTACTCGGGACATCGTCGCTCGACATCATGGTTCTCAGCAGAAATTGGCCATCATACCTCAAGCAATACATGATTGAAGAGGGATAGAAAACGAAAGAAATCAACGAGTGTCAAGAGAGTAAGAAAGTTGGCTTACCCCTTTAGGTTATGCGCGAGAACCGTTGCGTTACGGTTTTCCTTCAGATTCAGCCACTTTACGAACTCGCTGACAAGGTCTCTGTTGCATCCATCCAAACCATGCCATACATGGACACGACGCCCTCCGCATTGATTGCACGAGTCTTGAGACTCGTGAGACTCTGGCGTGGTGTGCTGGCAGGCACTACACGAGCGGATGGCGATGATGACGTTCGGCTTGTGAACGTTTTTGCCATTCTCGCTCACGACTGTCGACTGAACAAATGAATCGTTGAGGGCTAGTTTTGAGAGAGTTATTGAGAGAGAGCTAGTTTGAAAAAAAATAATATAGTACCTCAATATCGAATGCGATAGTCTTGAGTCGAAATCTGGAGGAGATGGGGCTCGCTGGTGCAATGAAGCACGTTGGGTGGTCTTTAGGCATATCCGTTTTGCATCGAGGGCAAAATGACATGCCGCATACGTGAGCTCGCCCTGTCCGTCCTTCGTTGATCAACTACAAAAAAACATGTAGTAACACTTTTTTCCAAGGTGAACAAATCAAGTAAATTGAATAACCTGATTGCACATCTCACAGATTTGGACGCGCTCACATCGTGATGCACCTCCTTGCACTCCTTCCTCCAAATGACGTTTGAAGCAGTCCTCATTGTTGAAGACGAATCGACACTGAAGTCCAATGACTTTTCCATCTCCAGCAAAGGGGCCTCGGAATAATGGATGCTTGGCTCCATCAAATACTATGAGCTGGTAGTCGGTGAGTCTCTCTTGCATCTCCTTGACATCGGCAAGGTCATACGACTTCTTTTCAGGAAGACCCAGACGGTTGAGTAGCTCCAGAGCAGCCTTCTGCTGAGGCTTCATGAATCGAGAAAGAGCTCTCCATTTAGGGAAGTCTTCTTGCTGATTCAAGTAGGCAATTCCTACGGCGATGGCTTTCGGGAGGCAGTTGTTCCCTTAATCAACACAATTGTTCAACATATCGTTCTCGTACATCTTTTCTGAAATGTATAGACGGTATGTAAACCCAATAGTTCAAAATTGTAATTTCACCAACACCAACCTATGACTTTTGTGATGTTATCGTCTCGACGGGACGCGTTGTTGGCCGGTCTACCCGATCCTGATGGCATATCCACCCAGGAAACACGCATTTCAAGCTGAAATTATACATTTGAGGGATGAGAAAAGTGAAACAAGGATTCGAATGTTTACTAACGTTTCCGAGAACCAATGGGGCAATGATGCCGGTACTCGTCTCGGCGATTGTCATCTCACGCCGAAGCGTAGAGGCACTGAACCTCGGATAAGGGATGGCCCTCATCCCAAAGTTCTTTGTGCTTCCGTCCTGTGTGACGCCCACGGACACGTACAAATTGCCCCCTGCCGGTTTCGATGTTTCTACAAGGTCGTGGACTACCTGTAAAAGAAGCATTTTCTAATATTGATATTGAGTATGCATGGATATAATAATAACTCAATAAATCATGTTATTAACCTTGTCGAAGAGGTCCTCAATGGAGGACGTGCCATTGGCCAACTCATTCAGCCTGAAGGTCAAGTTCTTTTGAACTACTCCAAATTTTTTGGAGTGGCTGTTGTCTTCTGCGGTGAGGTTGTAAAAGTCCCTCACATCATGCTGGACGCCGTTCACGACAAGACAGTCCTTTAAAACGCATTCTTTAGTACAATTAATAATAATAATAATAATAATAATAATAATAATAATAATAAATAATAATAATAATAATAATAATAATAAAGAAATAATTGATATTTAACTAATAATAATAATAATCGCATTCTTTAGTACATTATCAATTGATATTTTCTCAAGATTTACCTTTTCATTCTGATCCTCGTCTGAGTCATCTTCGTCGGAGGATGAGGGCTCTGAACTCTGCATTTGATCATGCAACGATGTAGAGGGTCCCCCTCCATAATGTATTCTGTCCTGCTCCATCATCTCGACGTCCTCATAAGGGCAAGGCATCTGCTCCTGGAAACTTTTTTATTTTTTAAGAATGATAAAATGTAAAATTCCTCACATTGCTCAAGACACATCGAGACAATTCTTTAATATACATTCTTTTGTACAATTATTTACTGTTTTTGGTGTTATATGAAGATATACCTTTTCAGTCTGCTCTTTGTCAGAGTCATCTTCGTCGGAGGTAGAGGACTCCAAACTCTGCATCTCAACATCCGAGGATGTTGAGGGTCCGCCTCCATATTGTATTCTATCCTGTTCCAGCATTTCGAGGTACTCCTCATAAGTGCACGGCATCTGCTAAAATAAACGTTGTATTTAAAATGATTGTTTATTATCAAAATAATAAAGTATAACCATTTCAGGATTCTGATAAGCGTCCATGGCCGAGGCTCGATCTGACGTAAGTTATCTGGAATTTTTAGACAAATTGATAACACAATAAATCAGTTGACAGATTGGTTCTTATCCGGAGAAAATACAAGAAGACCCGTAGCCGAAAAGAAGATTCGTGCTGACGGACAAGGATACGAGAAGGTTGGTAATATTGAACCTAGGGCTAAAGAACAAATACTAATAACTTTTTGTTGCAAGGTTAACGAATCTAAAGAAAGTATCGAGAAGGTGAAGCCGATTCAATACGTCTTCAACATTGAGAAAGGAAGCAAAGTCGTCTTCAATTTTCACACCTTCAAGTGTAAGTTATAAATCTTTATTGCACAGTGACGTCATCTTATACTTATCAAAACAATCACTCTCCCCCTCCTCCCGCATCTTCCGGTTTCTCTCTCTCTTTCTTTCTCTCTCTGTTTTACACACTATTTCTTTCTCTTACTCTCTCTTTTTTCCGTGATCTCAAGCTTCGCTAATGGAATGTCTGGAGATTGCATAAGCTGATAACAATAATCATCGACCAGAAACTTGATATTTAGCTCTTTTAGCTTCATTAACCGGAAACATGACATTTACATATTTTAGCTTCATTCATGATCAGATGTAAGGTCAAGCTGTTGTGCTCTTTTTTTTTTTTTTGTCCTTTATCTATCTCTGACATTTGATTACTTCTCTTGCTTTGGAAATTTTGATTATTTCAGAAATTTACCCCTTCCGGACCCCAACCAAAACGCTTACAGAATATGTTAGTTTTCTACTTTTGTCTTATTTAAAGATTTTTTGGTTTTATCATCTTTTTTCACAAACCTTTTTTTTCTCCAGTTAATCAGGATGGACACCTCAAAAGTCGAGAATGAGATGGGCAAAAACATGGACAAGAAGAAAAGCGACAAAAGGAAGATGAAGGTTTAAATTGATTCATAACATATTTAAGGATGAAGTAGGTTTTCAATTGATTCACAAGGTATTGAGAATAAATAACCTCTTTTTTCCAGGTTGTAGAAGAGCCCAAGACGAAAGAGAGACGTCTTGATGAGGTTAATTTTACAGTTGGCAGATATGATATTAAATGTTTTTCGTTGTGATCAAATTCTGACATTATTGAAGGTGTCATATCGTCCCATAAGAGGAGACGAGAAGCTGGCTGCTTTTTCTCAGCAATATCTAGGCCAGACACGTTCACATATGCTGTTGCTACAGCTTTGCCGAGCCTGTGGTGAGCGCCTTCCACTTGTGAACAAGGAGGTCGTTCATGAGGGCTTGCCTTGTCTGGTGGTACCTTTGTGTTCCACCTGTGTCTACATCAACCGTAAGAGCGGTTGTGACACATTTTTCAATATCATCTTGAAAAATATACATAACCCTTGACTGAATATAGATTTTTCCAAATGAACTGTTGAAACTAGATTTGTTTTTACTCGATTTGTTTTTTTCCTCAAAGTAATAAAATACTAAGCTATTCAGTTCATTTTATGTTTTGTTTCGTTTTGTCTTTGAGATGATAAAATGTTGTTGCTAATCTTTGTGTTGTTTGCTCTACAAAGGCGGAAGAAAACGTGACGTATTCTTGATTATTGGAAACAGTGATTATTGGAAACACGTGATAAAAAATTGTCTAATAAAAGATTCAAAAATACACATCGGAGAGAGTGTATAAAAAGTATGTCTTTCTGAGAAAGACTGCACTGTAAGAGAAAAACGCTAGAGAGCGTAAAAGAAAATAGCATGTAATATTGAGAGATGCAGATAAAAGCATCATGGATGATTATGTTTAAACGCTAGAGAACGTAAAAGAAAATAGCATGTAATATTGAGAGATGCAGATAAAAGCATCATGGATGATTATGTTTTCAAGAGATTCAGAGAAAAATATCTGACAGAGTATAAAGATAGAGAGAGAGAGAGAGAGAGAGAAAGAGAGAGAAGAGAGAGAAGAGAGAGAGAAAGAGAGAGAGAAAGAAAGAGAGAGAAAAATAAAGAGAAAGAAAGATAAATAGAGAAATAGAGATAAAGATCAGCTGGAGTGATTCTTTGCGGTCAGAGAAAAAGTCTCTCGATTTAACACACTATTAAAAATCGGTTACAGAGTCCTCCACCTCACACATATATCATAGTCCATGCTCTGATTTGTCTCATGTACGTGATATTGTTTATAATGTTGAGTGTAACAATAAATGGAATGAAATAAATGAAAATACCCTATTGGGAAAAAGTCTCTGTGCCGAAATTTATATCCCAGTGTCACTGATTTTGGAGCTTAGTCAGAAGACACTGAGAACCGACAAAACATAGTTTTTGAGAACTGAAAACGACCAAATCGTAAAATACAAGATTATTAAGAAACTTACTGAAGAAATCTCGGCTTTGACGGAGTAGCGGGGACCTCTCTTGATATAAATTCGACGAGGAGCATCCATCAGATAAAAAATATCAAAATCGGGTCTCACAATGAGCACTAGATCTTGTACAAAAGTTCTTGGTGTCAGACGGTAACTGTTTGAGAACCGTTCAGATACTCATCCAAAAGGTTTAGGCTTTCTTGGCAAGTATCCAAGAGTGAGTTAGACGCATAAGTCTTCAACGGGTCTCGTGTTGAAGAGGTACGGGAAATATTGAAGCACCTGCCAGAACAATCAACCGACAACGAAGAGTGGAAGAGAGCGGAGAGAACAAGAGAAACCGCCTGAGGCATAACTGAGTTCTCCAAGAAGCGAACACAGAAATGAGGCCAATCTTTACAACACATCCACATCATTTCCTTCGATGCAGCTGTGTCAGTTTAAGAGTCTTAAAATTTTGATATTTTGTTCTTGAAAGTGTCTACTGACCTTTTTGCCTGCCCTAACATCATCAACTACCGAGTTTTATGACATGTGATGACTGATGTAATATTTAATGTTTAATATTTAATGTATCTTATTTAATGTATTTAATATTCAATATTTAATGTCACATATGTAGCTTCAATTGATTCGTTTCGTAATAATTTCAGTCATATTTGCTGACCAAAATACTTCCTTTCTCTCTCTCTCTTTATATAACTTATACTTTTTATTCTCCAGCGGATTCGATGCTGTTGTTGTTGCCGGTTGTAGCCGTCATCGAAGAGCGAGGCCCACGTGATATGTTTCTTTCCGCTTCTTCTTTCGTTGTGTATAAATCGTCAATTTTGAATAGACATCTTCAAGAAGTTTGCCACTTCTCGTGGTTTCTCCCATAAGTCGGTGAGTGAGAGTGTCGTAGGGTCGCCAATGCAGTCGAACAGGTGTGCGACGTCATGAGGTGTGGATGAGCAGGTTGGGCAGATGTCTGGGATGGACTCGTAGATACGGTGTAGATACGAGTTTGTGAATCTGCAGAATCAGGATCAAAGCTGGGAGAGCGTACATCTTGTGCTTCGGGGAAGGTCATTTTCTTCCACGTTGATGTCGGGCGGGGGTCTACCTCCAAGAATGACGGCGCCTTTCATTGATTGAATTTCGCTGGAGACCATCAGTGTGTGTATGGCGCTTGCGACGAGTTTCCCGTTGAGAGAGTCTGTTGCTACGGAGGCTGCGAACTGGACCATGTGCTTGCAGCTCATGACGAGGTCGTTTTTCATGGTGCGTGGTGGAGCATGATTTTCCAAGAGGCCGTGATGGTTGTGAACTGGATCCATCGTTCTGGCGAGGTATGGAGCGGAGAGCATGTGAAGATGTGACTTTGTGCGCATGACCTTGAACTCTGTGTAAGTGATCGGTGTCTGCCATCTGATGGTTGCCCGTGACTACGCGGAGACCGGCATTCTGGGCGCGTTGGATCCTTTCGAGGGCCGAAGCGAATAAGAAAGTGGACCATGCGGGGGTGGCGTAACTGGAGATTGCTTGCGAGATAGCTTTGAAGGTTGTCCGAAAGGATTCCTTCTGGTTGCCCCAGGTGCTACCGGCGAGGGCCTTCAGGACGTTGTTTCTCTGTGTCATGCAGGCTGCGATGTCTCTGGCGTGGTGGCTGAACGTGAATTCAATTCACGTTCACCGGATTCGATAGAAGTCATCCATCATATTGGCCAGATCATCTGTTCAATACGATGGAAAACTTTATTCAATATGATGAAAGCCTTTTTTCATGTTCATATCTAGCCGAAAAAAAGATAGCTCAGTTATGGTATACAAGATGAATGAATATTTTTTTGTGATTCGTGATACAAGAAAATTCCTATTTTGTAGAGCGGTGAAGCAATTGAATTGGATATGATATTCAATATAACTTAACACTTTCCATCAACAAACACTTTTAAAAAGTAAGTAAACAATAACAATCTTTGCACTGTGGTGTTAAAAAGTAAGTAAACAATAACAATCTTTGCACTGTGGTGTTAAAAAGTAAGTAAACAATAACAATCTTTGCACTGTGGTGTATTCCATTTTCACACCAAAAATTTGCTGAGAACAGAATCAAAAAAAATAGAAAGTTGTTCCATTACATGGCTAACTTAACACTTTTGTTTACATGGAACGAGCGATTACATGGAACATATAATCTGAGCGATTACATGGAACATATAATCTGAGCGATTACATGGAACATATAATCTGAGCGATTACATGGAACATATAATCTGAGCGATTACATGGAACATATAATCTGAGCGATTACATGGAACATATAATCTGAGCGATTACATGGAACATATAATCTGAGCGATTACATGGAACATATAATCTGAGCGATTACATGGAACATATAATCTGAGCGATTACATGGAACATATAATCTGAGCGATTACATGGAACATATAATCTGAGCGATTACATGGAACATATAATCTGAGCGATTACATGGAACATATAATCTGAGCTCAAAACAACTTATTGAATAGTAATTTTAAGAAGAAATAAAAACCACTTTACGAAAAATGGAAAAGGAGTGAAAAGTTCTTACAAATTTCTTGTCCTTCTTTCGAATTCTGTAACGAATCAACTCTGATAGGGAAGGTAAGTGGAATGCTCTTAGATGTTTTCAAAGCTCTAAAAATGCGTAAGGAGGAACGACAAACAGAAAAAAGGGGCGCCAGATCGAGGGACGGGGTCAGAGAGTTTGAATGGGTCAGAGAGTTTGAATGCCGGATGAGAGTCCTAGAGAATGAGAAAAAATGATACAAAAAAGTAAGAATAATAAGAAAAAGAAATAGAGAAAGAAAGCGAACAAGAAAAAACCCAAACCTGGTTTGAGAGAGAGAGAAAATATAGAGAAAGAGAGAGAGAGAGCGAAAAGGTTAGAGAGAGAGAGAGAGCGAAAAAGTTAGAGAGAGAGAGATAGAGCGAAAAAGTTAGAGAGAGAGAGAGATTCAGAAAGAAAGAGAGAGAGAGAGAGTCAAGAAGAGAGAGAGAAAAATGGAGCCAGTGAATAGGAAAACGCAATCGAGTAAGCAAAAGAACATATGTCCCTTCTCAAATTGACTTCCGCAATCATAATTCGTGAAAACAAACGAGGAGTGAAGAGAAGCTTAAAAGGATGCTGAGAAGGATATAAGAAGATAACGTTCTTCGAAACGAATATTCCGGACTTTAGATAGTTTCTTTTAAAAATATTCAAGTTATTCTTCAATAAAAACTTCTATTGAGCTACACGCAATGACAATCAGTAATTTATAACATATAGAAACTAGTAAACATGATCACTTTACGTGCATCACTATATTCGACCTCAAATAAAGCATTTGAATAATGCATACGAATGAAAGAATTCCATCGCACGGGCCAAAATGGCACTTAACTGGGGCTTGTAGAGCGTTACCAATACACCAACCAATCACACATTGTCCCATGCGATTTCTTGCTTTGTCTTATGCACAATGACCATTCTTTCAAATAGAAAAAGTTGTGTCTAGTAAAAAAAAAAACGCATTTTGGCGATCTCGCTCTGATTTGAATAGCAATATATATTTGAATTAAACTCTTCTGTAACTTTGTCATGTTATTCTGTCCATTGATCACTTGTGAGAAAAAATACATTCAGTATATGGAACCATTATGACACGCACGAACCATCTCCTACGGAATGTTTTTATTATAATATAATTAGACTGATTGTTTTAGTAAATTGGTTTATAGAAATAGCTAAAAACCGGCTTGTCATGTTTACTTTTCACCTATGGCAGAGACTTCTTTTGGTTTGAGTTTACCAAAAAATTTGAGCACTCGTACTTTTCTTCTTAGTTTTTGACCATTCGAAACTTTCTAGGCTAAAATTTCGAATCTCAACCGGTTAAACATACGGCCAGAACACTGTGCCGAGGGGCGTAGTGGGTTCATTAAAACTAAAAGACGGTTCGAGTAAACTATAATTAAGACTGACGAGTGTCATGACTAGATCATATATAGCTAGGTGAAGCTAAACCTATGTGCAGAGCGTAACTATGAGCTATTTTAGTACGTCTCTAGCATACATCAGTGTGTAAGACAGGAGTTATAGTTCTTGACTAGAATGAATGAAGTCATCAATCACGTGAAAATTGTCGAAAGCAGCTCTTTAAACTTAAAGAGGGTGGTCAGCGCTTACAGAGAAGACTTAGCATCGACACTTCTGACGTAATCGAAGGTGGCTCGACTCAAGTTGACGAGTTGACTTCTGACGTAATCGAAGGTGGCTCGACTCAAGTTGACGAGTTGACTTATGACGTAATCGAAGGTGGCTCGACTCAAGTTGACGAGTTGACTTCTGACGTAATCGAAGGTGGCTCGACTCAAGTTGACGAGTTGACTTCTGACGTAATCGAAGGTGGCTCGACTCAAGTTGACGAAATATATGGAGGGATAAGGAGAAAGTATCCACAATTTCTTCGGGACCTAGGACACTGTTCTATAAAGGTAAACCGAAACAAACATAGGTAACGATAGAGATGTAAAATAAAAGAGATGCAGAAAGATGAAAAATATAAAAATAAAGCCATATACATAGAAGTAGTGAGAGAAATTGCCTCAAAAGTTGAGAGATTGAGAAAAAAATGAGGTAGAGCGAGCAAAAAAATGAGTATAGCGATCAAAGAAGATAACAGTGAAAAAGAATAGAATTACGTGAATGTATCAGTTTCGCTTTGTATGAGTTGGGATATTACAAAGTGCAAAAAATCGCAGATACTGAGGAAGATGATAAATATAAGATGCGATCAGACAACAAGAAAGAGAGAGAGAGAGAGCTACAGAAAAAAAGAAAGAGATAAAGATAACGAAAAACAGAAAAAAGAGAAAGAAATAGAGAAAAAGAGAGAGATGAAGAGAGAGGACGAGAGCGAGAGAAAGAGAAAGGAGAAAAAGATAGATAGAGGTACAAAAAACAGGTAAAATGACAGATATCAGAATTGAGCAGAACGAAACAGATTCTGCAAAAGCTTCAAGCTCAAAAATCAACAACACAAAAAAACTGAAAAGAAAAAATGATCTTGCGAAATTCAGTATTACTGTTAAGGCAAAAAAAATTTTTCTTCACTATCATGCTGTTGTGACCTTCGAAGGTTTATTTCAAAAATTTTTTAAGGGAGGGAGGGTTGTGAGATGACCGAGCGAGAGTTGTCAGATAGGGGCGATGATTTTGGTTGGAATAACAGCTCGAGATGATGAAGTGAGGCCAGTGAGCGAGAGTTTTCAGATAGGGGCGATGAGATAGGGGCCTGTGGACGACTTTTGACAAACTTTTCAGAGACTGCTCAAGAACAAATTTCCAATAGAAAATCGAACCGAGTACGATATAAAAAACTTATGGTCGTTTTACGAAACCTTAAACTGTAAGGGTCTCCGAATCTCTTGCCAATTATAGGGAAAGCGTGGACTTAATAGCAAGCTTTATCTTTAACTGCGAGAAGGTAAGTGAATCTATCGTTAATCGCCCCAAAATATTGTATTTATTGTTTTATTATATTTTACTCTGTGGGTGCAAGGAAGAATTGATTAAGGAGTCGATGAACAAATCAAAATTTCTATATTTCATTCCATTTTCAAATAAATGAAATGGATTTGAACTTGATTGAACTATGTTGTCGAAAGTTATAAAAAAATGTCTGATCTATGTATGTAAATCGTTTAAGCAACGATGGGCTGAGGTTATGCACGATGAATTTCTCTCAATGACAGAAATCATTCCAAAGTCTTTTTTTTAATACAATTAAAAAAATTAATACAATCTTAATGACTTCTAATTCAGACTATTCATAAGGAGAATTTCCTGAGAACACTAAACATTGTTTATTTGTTCCTTCATTTATTCCTCCCTTTTTTCAATTCGTTCTTTCATTCATTCATTATTTCTAAACTAGGGCTCAGAGAGCACTAGTTTTTGGCTGACCTCTCTATAGTCCCAATCTGCATATGTGACGTCCACCCTCTGGCTGCTCTCGAACGCCGCAATTGCTGCGTCATCTTCCACTGCTTCCTTGAAATAAAAAGTTATATATTCAATAATAGAAGTTATTTATTCAATAATGAAATATTTCATCAGACGATAGCAATGAAGAAATCTTTTTAATTTTCTTGCTTTGAAGTAAATAATTACGTCGATTTGACGATCTACCCTTTATAAAATAAATATTGGTGTCATGTGCAATAGCTTCCCTGGCTGGCCCACTAGGCGGATCTCAGTGAACAACTTCTCGGTGTCGATTTAGTTTTGAAATAGTCTGTTGCATTTTCGTGGTTAGTGAAATTAAAATATGCTCCATATAGAGCTTCTCGTCCACTTTAACTATAACAGTCTATAAGCCGCTCCGTTTTCTCTTGTAACCCTGATAACTTGGTGAGAGACTGATCAAAAATCAACCCTACATTTCGATTAGAAATCTCGCATTCACTTTGATCTTCAAGTTTTTTCTTCAAAAAAAAAACACATTCCTGCGCGCAAACTTGGTCAGTATTCTGATAAATGTGTTGATCTGAGTTACTAGCATCTTGAAGTTCTTGAATAATGTGTTTTATGTGTTCAGTCGTTGAAAAGATGCAGTTTGGTTAGTCGTTTATTGGACGTTTCGGCTATAAAGCCATCATCAGCAATTACCTCAAAAATACGGAATAAAGACATGCAATAAAATAAATACGGGCTATGGCAAGGAAGAAACAATTGATTGTGATGTTGGAAAATGAAAGAGGATGATTAAATACAGGAGCTAATCATCCAATTACATTTTACAACATCACAATCAATTGTTTCTTTCTTGCCATAGCCCGTATTTATTTTATTTCATGTCTTTATTCCGTATTTTTGAGGTAATTGCTGATGATGGCTTTATAGCCGAAACGTTCATTAAACGACTAACCAAACTGCATCTTTTCAACGACTCAACACAGAAAACACATTTTTCTGATAAATGTTCATTTTTCTGTAACATTCATTTCAAGTAGTTACAAATAATTTTATCAGTGCAAAAGCTCAGCTTATTTAACCTGATGAAGGAATAGCGCCATCACTAGAAAGTAGACGTATGAGTGACACAATGAGTGACAACACAATGACAGAGGACAGATGGGGTTAGAGAAGTTGACAGTGAACGAGAACAGAAGATATAGATAGAAAGAGTAGTAGAGAAAGAGAAAAAGAAAAGAACTTTAAAAAACGGAGGTAATAGTAGTAATAGAAAAGCGATGGGAAGGGAAGTGAAGAAATAGTGTTCTAGAATTTAAAAAGGAGTACTTTTTAAAATTTCATCCCAAATCCAATGGGAAAAATTTTATGAAAATTTATGAAAATTTGAAAAAAATCAAATTAAATTTTTTTAAAGTTGAAACTCTCACTTGTTTGCAATACCTCGACTCTCCCTTTTGTCTTCACTCCCTAAATTTTGCCTTGTGAGAGTATTTTCAGAACAGGACTCTATGCAGAAATTGGATATTATCGAGCCGTTTTTTCAGGAAGCTGTCGTCTTTTGCATTGATGTGGAAACTTTTGAAGCTGTAAACTCATTAACACCTCAATTTCTTCGATATTGATCTAAAAATTTCACTTGGAACATTATCAGCGCAACATTAGTAATCTGCTTGGAAAAGGTGTAACTGTTTCCTAATTCTATCTCCCCTGAGTTTGAGCAGATTTCTTCGTATTGAGGGACTTCAAAAATTTAATAGGTAGTGCATGCATGTCTATTTCCTCCACCCCTGCTAGAACTATTAGAAGAGACTTAGAGAACAGCCACTGGTGATGCCAGGCCTACTCTGTTTCTTAAATTGAGGAAGCATAAAGTCTGCCTCGGGGCAGCAGAATTAGGCACGAATGAGATGTAAAAACTATCTCGGAACATCTTACATTGATCACACGACTGATAAAAAAGAGGGGGTCGAACCGCTTCGCAGGAGCGGTTCAACCCCTCCTCTTTTTACCGGGCAGGTTTCATATGTATGCCAGGAACGGTCTGTGGTGAATCGAACTTGTTGAGGAAGTTTGAAGACCGCCTTGATTGGCCTACGAAGCGCCTTCGCTATCGTGGATTTCAGCTGATCAATTCCTGATCCTCCAGGGAGGGTGACTCTCGTGAAGGTCTCTTTGCCTCCGCCAAAGCTGGAAAAAAGGCCTCATTTCATCTATAAAAAATCTCACTGTCTTTTTAAAACAAATTTTTGCTATTGATCATAAACTTCTGTGGTTATAAGGTCAAAAATTACATCAAAAAACGCCTACTACTATGCTTCGATCGAAATCCTTTGCATCCCCCTTACCCCGATGACTAAATGAAACAAGACAGTTTTTCAACTTTGTTCACGCATGGCTGCTATAACCGTGTAAGACATAGCGATGACCTCAGTGATTTGGCCCATGAAAAACTCAAGACCTGAGAAATGCGCAACACCTCCCGAAAGAGTGAGGTTTTTTCCTCCCCGAACTTCAGTAGTGATGAACTTTACCAAAGTTGGTGATGAGGAATTCCTGTTTTACTGTTGCAAAAATATCAACAAAAAATAAAAAGGAAACGAAGGTTTATTAGAGAAAATAAATTGAATTTTAACCGAAAATTAGGCGCTAACTTTCGTCTTTCTCTTTCTTCGTAGGTCGCTCTCCTACTAAACTTGGCTCCTACTAAACATGTTCTATCAAATAAACTTCCCGCTTCGCAGCAGGGTCCGCGCTCCGCTGGGATGCAGAAAATAACCATTCTGGTATAACCAGTGGCTGCCCGTTATATCACCGCTAGTGTTTGTAGCAGCAGCTGGGAGAGTCAGATTCGTGCATGAGCTCTACCAAAATTTATTAACCACTTGGTTTGCGTGGATCTGTCCGGGGTGGGAGTCGAACTTGGGACTTTTCGCACGATAGTCGAAAATACTACCATTATGTCACGCCCGGACTACTAAACATGCTCTATTCATTTCAATTCAAACGCTTTATTCTCGATGTCATGGGACATGAAGCGCCATAAAATCGAACGGCTCCACCTGGTTCTCCGTACAGTACAATAAGAATGAGAACAATGAATGTAGACTGAAGTGTCGATCCTGGTTTGGACATTACGGCCTAAAGGTGTCCAAATCCTGATATAGACCGGACTCCTCCATTCTTGGCGATAGAAGTGAAGAGCGATAAGTGAGTCGATCGCTCATAGCCATGGCGAATGGAAGGAATCATGGAAGAATGGAACGTTCTCTATTGTACTTTAAATTTCGAGTTTCAGGCAGAGCAAGTCTGAATTTATATAACATTTTTCTTTCTGTGTCATAACAGAGAACTATTTACCTCGTTCGTACAAGAAGAAATCGCGTCCTCTTCAATGAATCTCGTCTGCCGTACGAGAAAGGAGCGCTTGTAGGCACTAAAACGGGTTTGTCCGAAAAGTGTTTTATTGAAAGAAAAAACAGTCAAATCATATAGAAAACATTGAATTAGAAAGTTGTTGAGTAAAAACTGCTGAACAAATATGGTCTCGTAAAATGTTACTCGATCTATATCAGACCAATAATTGAATTTGCCGGCTTGGAATCCTTTTATCAAGAAAGATATTCGAACCTTGGAAAAGGTTCAAGAAACATTCACTAGGATAGTTTTCTACAGGTGTTTTCCTTCAAAAGAACATCCCGTTTCTTCGCCTTTTTATCAACATCGACTCGAGACACTAGGACTAGAAAGGTTGTCTAACCGTAGAACTCGCTATGACATAGTGTTAGCCTACAAAATTCTCCATAGCGAAGTACGTCTTTCGAAATCGAAGTTTTTCAGCTTCAGACCAAACCTAGGCAGAAATCGAGCCTTTGGTTTACAGATCGAGAGCACGAAGAACAACGTTAGATATAATGTGTTTGCTTTGAGAGCCTCCAGGTGGTTGAAGAAATTACCACTTGAATAAACTTGAATACCTGAGAAGCTCGAGCTCTCAGCAATTCAAAAAGAAACTGAAGACTCTTGAAATTTCATCTTTATAACAGCCTACTCTTTGAGCCGTAGATGAATTAAGTAGGAGGTTGGTGCGCAAATGTTGCAAACTTTCTTCAGAACATGTGCGCATTAACCATTGAATCTTGTCTCGTCGATTATATTACCTCGTTAATGTTATTCCAAATGTCTTTTTTGATTTTTCTGTTTTGACCTTTATAAATTATATTGAATTTGTTTTACTTGATGCGTTTTTGTGAAATTTGTTCATTTAAGTGTAAGAATTCAAATAAAAATTCGAATGAGTATTTCTTTGAATACTGATTATTGGAAGATTGATGCCCTTTTGTCCTAAATCCTTATCAATGTAAATGGGACTAACCACCCCATAAATGCCGAACTCATTTACCAAATAACTTTAACTTCTCATTACTATGATTTATCGATGAAGGGACTTGCCACCCCTTGAGAGAATGAAGAATACTGAAAACATCGAGGGACTCGCCACCCCTAATCGTACCAATACAATGAATATTAAATGTTGGGTTTCTTCGAATGAATTGAATCGAATGTTTATCCTCGTGTGATCTTATGATCTTCTGTTTTTATGGTTCTGTATTTTTCTGTTTTTATTGTTCTGCGTTTTCAATAACGTATAAAGCATATATATAATAAATAAATAAATGTACCCAGTGTAATCATGTGGATCGTTGGGTAACCATCCCAATGAAGAAAGTTGCATTTTAAATTTTTAAATCACTAACTTTCCCATCAAACATACATACAAAAGTACACAAGCAAATTCTTTCTCCTTCATTAGCGAAACTTTGCTTTACGAACTTGATGGAGCATTCGCAAACTGCGAGGAAAGAGAATAATCGCCCGAATATGTGACAGCCCTCTGAAGTTGGGGTTTTGGCGTAGCACAAAAGACTGCAACTAACTCATTTTCTGTTTTTACGAGCAATACGGCATGGACAGGGTAATTAAAATGGAGGGGTCGACGAGCAATATAATTGGAATTATCAAGGTTCATTTTAATTTTTTAATTTGAAAAATCGTCAACACAATTATTGGAACTTACTTCAAGAAGTCCTAATTGGAGTTAAATGAACGCAATTTACTTAAAGCCTTACATACATCAACGAGCAAGCTCATATCTAGAAGTGCTCAGAACTTTAGTGTAAGGAATCTTGGTAAAGAGCTCACCTGAGCGATCTGCGGTCATAGATTGACTGCGGCCGTATTGGTCCCAGAACCGTAATGTGGTCGCAGAATTTTAATCCGGCTGTCGAAATATCACTACTAGAAGTTCTCTCTTTCCAAAGACAATACATGAAAATGTTACTAAATGAGAAAATACATATCAAATTTTGACGATTTGTTGTTCTGTGCTTTATTCCCCTATTATCACAGCTGCCATGTTCATAAATTTGATAGGTAAGACTCAATAAGAAACGAGTGAAGAAAACAAGTGAAGAGCTAACAATAAAGAAATCTTAAATAGCTACTGATCTACTTAAAAAACAAACAACTAACAGAAGAAAAAATATAATTCATTCAATAATAGACTAGTGTTCGAATAGCGCTCAATATCATGTGCATGTAATTTCGAAATTAAGAACGAAACGCTTGAAAACATCATGAAATATAGGGAAAAACTAAGCCACAATAGACGAACCGTCAGCGAACCGCTGATGAACGCGCTATCGAGTGTCGCTAATCTATGTATCTATTAGTGAAGAAGGGCTCTGGGCGGTTGAAGGGTGACCGATGTCTCATATCTAGCTTCAAGGAGAGGCCATCCTTGTCGGACAGCTCCGAAGACACTCTTATGAAGAGATAAAGAGAAAGAGAGAGAGAGAGAGCAAAAGAGAGAGAGAAAGTTAGATAGATAGATATAGGAGACAGAGAGGTAGAAACAGAGAGAGGAGGATTGAAAACATGAGTAAAATAGAGCAAGAGCGATGAGTGAATGAAAGATAGAGTTAAAGAGAGAGAGATAGAGATAGATAGAGATAGAGAGACGGATATTGTGATAGAGTAAGAGGTAGACACAGAGATAAAGGCGAGAGAGAGAGAGAGAGCGCAAGAGAGACAAATGGAGTAAGCGAAATAGTGAGAATTCGGGTGCGATAGAGCGAATACAGAATAATAGAGAGAAAAGAGAAAAGGTGGTCACTAGAAAAATCAGAGAAACAAATCAGCAGAATTCAGGAGAAAGATATTCCTGCAACGTTGCTTATGCTCTACCCACTTCCTTGTATCATTCAACTTGCACACACTTCACCAGAATCTTTTTCTAAGTAAGATCACTTTCTTGTGTGATCTCTCTCTCTCTCTCTCTCTCTATCTCTTTCTCTCTTTCTCTCACTAAGCTTACTAACTCACTAATTTACTCTACACTCCTTCTTATCTACTTTACTACTAGACAGCTGTCTCCACGTATTCAATCACCGCATCAGTGCATCGCTTCTCAAGCATTCATTTGTGACTCAAGCGAACTTCTATTCAGTTGTATTCACCAAGAATCCTCGAACCCAAGATAGGAAATTTTAAGAAATGAGCTTGACAATCAAGGCATCTGGCACATCTCAAATAGTTGAATTCAGTTATTATCTAAAAATTATAATATAGTGTTTCACTTATTACTTGTTCAATTTCGATACGAACAAGTCTGTTTCTCAAAACGCTCAATCATCTAAATTAGGGAACAAGAAGCGAGAATGGTTCCGAACCATGTTTTGTGATTGGTTCAGTAGAAATGCTTTCTTTGGTTCACCAGAAATGTGGTTCACTCGAAGCTGTCTTGAGGTGCGCCACCCGTTCAAGCAACAGCTTCTGCCAAGCTTGTAACCATTTAAGACGAAGCTACAGTAAGATACCAACACCATCAATGCAATTGATCAAAGAACTTGAAAGTGAATGTAAATTGCACAACACACTTAACACAGATATTACACACTAATACGAGAGAAAACAATTTTCCTGTGTTTCTCGGTTCTTTATAGTTTTCTTAACTTTCTTCAACTTTTTGTTTCATTTCGACAAAGTCTCACTCGAACAGGCAAAAAAGCATATTGTGAAAACTTTTTTGCTATGCGCCTAAGGCAGCGCACTGTTTTGCTCCCCAACCGTTTTTACCGTAAAAAACGGTTGGTGAGCAAAAGAGTGCGCAGCCTAAGCCGTATGGCCTCGTCAGCATAACCTTTATCTAAGTCCTGGTATTAAAAACAGTAAAATACCTTGAATCCAAAGTCTGAACGAAAAAATCAAACAATGGAAAGTAATTACCAGGCCTGCTCGAAAAAAAAAAAGAAAACGAAAAAAACAAGCAAAAAAAGACTAAAAATTGAAGGAAAAAAGTCGAAAAAACAAAAACAAAAAGCAAAAAAAGTCGGAAAAAATCGAGAAAGTTTTTTTCGAAAGGTTCGAAAAAAAATTTCGAAATCAAAAAACCAGAAAACGAGAAACGAAATTTTTTAACCCTGTTACCGATTGTGTCAACTGTGTCTAAGTGTGGTGTGAAATTTACATCCCTCTATACCTTCTTCTGTTCTTCTGTCGATTGTCCGCCATCAGACGTTCGCTCTATTTCTTTTTTCACAAAAGTTTGCCTCTTCGACCTAAAGTATAACATTTTTGGAGGGGTCGATCACAGGCTTCTGTTACACAGGATATGTGTTTGAAACTCATGAGAAACTCAAGGGTAATCGGGGTTTTGGAAAGCATCTGTAAAATACGATTCTGGTGAATGATCTTAGAACCTTTTCCAATGAATCTGAGTCTTTCTTATAAATTGAATTCAAAAAGCATGATGCGAATTCTAAATGTGGAAGAACAAATGTCTGAAAACACTGCGCAAGTACCTTTGAGTCATTTATGGAAATAGCACGGAGCATGGCATGTATAGCTCTAGTAGCTTTCGTGACTCGGTCTAGGATTGCACGGTTCCCTTTCAAAGAACCAATACAACTCCTAAATCTCTCACCTGGTTTGTTCTCTGCAGATCAACATTGTTGATGTGATAGATATTGAACAGAGAAGAACTTCCAAGACGTAAAAGGTATGACTTGCGAGAAGAAAGCGAGAGATCATTGTCGGCATACCAGGCCGATACGGCGTTCACACAATTCTGCCTCTCGATTGCCCTTTCAGATCGATTGAAAGGGCTGAAAGATATACATATAAAGCTTTATATCATCAGCGTAAGCTTGGTAACGCAAGTTTGAGAAAGAGGTGAAAACTTTGCTTAGTTTACTAATGTACAGGGAGAACAGAAGAGGAGCCTTGTGGCACGCCAGAGGTAACTGGTTCAGGGACAGATAAATACTTTAACCTTATCTACAGAAAAAATCCGATCTGTGAGAAATGATTCTAACCAAATAAACATCTCTTCAGAAAAACCGTAATGGGCTAGTTTAATTAAGAGCTTAGAGATACTGATCATGTCAAAGGCTCGACTGAAGTCAAGATAGACAACGTCAACCGACATTCCTCTACTTAGATCATTATAGAAAAGATAGACATCATTATAGAAAAGTTTCCGAGTCCAGTCATTCTCGTTCCGAGTCCAGTCATTCTCGCATACAAGGAGATTAGTAAATACAGAAGCTTTCGATCGAAATCCATGCTGGTTGATAGTAAGTATCTCAAACTCGCCCAGGTGGTCCTGTAAAAATTTTTTAACCAAACGCTCCATGACTTTAGACGCCGGAGACAGAATGGAAATAGGTATGTAAGAAGATGGTGAGGTTGGCTCTTTACCTGGCTTAAGAATGGCCGTGATCAAGGATTGTTTCCATAACATGGGAACTTCACCTTACCAGAAAGATAAATTGAAGATGTGTGCAAAAGGGGTGGCAAGAGACTTCTCACATTTGAAATTGTAATTCTTTATTACCATAGGATAGCTTGTAAGGCCATCGCTTATATGGAATCAAGGAAGATAATTTGAGGAATCCTTTTGAAATTTTTTGAAAGATAATTTGAGGAATCCCGTCAACGCCGATACTTCCTGTGGGTTTCAAACTAGAGAGAATGCGTTGAACTGTGCAAGGAAGAAACAAAGATTTTTGGTTTTGAGTTGGAACAGAATGCCCGAAAAGTGGAGGAGGTAGACCGCTATCAAAAGTGAAATTAGATGCAAACTCCCCAGCTAATAACTCACACTTAGCCGAGAAGTCAATGATCGTATAACCTGTAGAAAAAAAATCAAGCAGCGAGGAGGAGCTGACTTTGGTTGGGTGAGCGAAGTCACATGACGAAATAAATCACGTGTTCGTCTCAGCTTCTTCTTTTCACAATATCTATTCCATTTTATGATTTGTTTGATGAGGTCTGCACTGACTTTGTCGTAAAGACTACGGAAAGAACGGAGATGAATAACGTGGAAGAGATAGTCCTGAATGTGAGGTGAAAATGCAGGAAAACGGGGACAAGAACTCTTTTAGGAACATGCGAATCTATTGCCTCACTAACCAGTGACTGGAAACAATTGTACAAATCGTCTACCGAATAGAAAGATTCAAAGTAGGACTCCCAGTTTACATTCAGAAAGTACTCATTAAATTTATCATAATTTGCTCTTGCGAAGTCAAGTACAGCCATGGAAGCAATAGTACGGAAGGAAGACTGTAAACAATATTGAATGTCTGAATGGTCACAAGTTTGGAAAGACGGGATAACACCAGGGTTTGATATTAGGCCTTTCTTGGAGGACAGAAGCCAGTCTAAGCATTTGCTATTCCGAGTTGGCTGAGCAAGCAAACTGGTGAGACTACAGTTATCAACCATTGACCCAAGAAGCTTATCTGAAAAATTAGAAGGCTGATAAAGGGAGTCACTATTAAAATCACCTACTAGAATTCGGAAAATCGCAAAAGGAAGATAAATCCATTAACAAGTCGCTTAAATCTGAAGTCTGCTCTTGGTGATGCTAGGAGGTCTGTAGCAAACATTCTATCTTGTTCGCGATGGCTGGAGTGGTTGACTTTCCATCCGCTCGCTGCTATATTCCTTTCGTCTAGTCGACAAGATGCGACCCGGCTTCTACCAGGGATTGGACACCTTGAAGTTGTAACGTCCTAGCCCTACCCCCTTTCGATGCTACTATCAACCCTTCGACCTCAGATGTTTCCCCTCAATTTCAAGATCCCCGTATACCTTACCACGCATTATTTTTCATGCGTAATAAATGCATTCATTCAAAAGGAGTTCGCCAAAAGTAAATCGACTGTGACTACCTCACAATGATAATGTGAATGACTTTGTTTCACGAAAGTAAAATGGTCACGCACAATCAGAGCTACTCCAGCCACCTGGAATCTCGGTCAATACGAATGATATGTATGATACAGAAGCAAACCCGTGATTTCCGAATAAGATATTCGAGAATTCAACCAGGTTTCGGTCAATGCGACAAGGTCTGGCTTTTCTATCCCTAGGAAACTACGAAAGAGGGACAACTTATTTCTAAGGGAACGCATGTTGTAATAGAAAGATTTGAAACCGGCATATAACTTCAGTTTGACGACTTGGTTTTTGTTCTTTGCACTGCTTTCTGCGGAGCAGGGTTAATTCCACATTTGCCAGGCGGGTTTTCGACTGTAGGATTCAAAGACTTCAAAGTCCGAATTGTGACATTCTATTTTGGCTCTGTTGTGATGAGAAGTCCGCGACTGAAAGTTTGCATGGCGTAGTTTGTCAGCTTCGGACCTTGGCAGCAGGGCTCCGGCGTAGATTGCGTAGTCGTTTCCTGCAACCAAAAACTCACGCTTCTCTTGTCTCAGCAAATATTATTTTTCTCAATGTTCTTTAGCCAAGCTTTCTCTGAAAAAAATCCCCTTAAATTGAGGGCTTCTGCGGAGAGAGGCGCATCTTGACAGGAACAGGCGCTGCTAACTTTTGGTTAGAAAAATGACCTTGAGTAGTCTAGGATTTTTTTTTTTTTATTACGCGAAACATACATATGTATCACAGGAAAAAATTGATGGTGCATGATGGGATGTATGTATGTATATATAAGAAGGTGAAGGGAAAAAACATGGTTCAAAAATGGTAAGGAGCTTCTGATGGTAAGTAGGAGCAGAAAAATGGTGAGAAGATCATTGATAGCCGTCCGAAACCAGCCATTGGAGAGGAGAGGGAGAAGGATGAATGATACGACGAAGGGGTCATAGTGGCTTCATACATAGAAGAGGGTAGAGGCAAGAAGGAGAGCCGTTTCGTAGCAGCCGTTTCTTGAGGAAAGGGAAGGGAAGAATGAATTGATGGAATCTCTTTCATTTTGCTGGCTACTCATTCGAAAATGAGCGATCCCGCCTACAGCTATCCCCGTTGCATCAAGAAGAGTGTTGATGCACTGAAAGTCATGGTCATTCTGTGCAGACGGAGGAGCATTATTAAGTTCCGGTACTCTTTCCAAGACTACTAAGCGAAGTCTTTTCTCTTCTTCGATCTCTTTGCGAGTGACCTGCTCATTTGTTTCTTTGGTGCATAATTTTGCTATGAGTGTGTTACAAGTTTTAATCAGAAGTTCGGCAGCCATAATGTGCTGATGCGGTTTGCTAGCTTCAACCGAAATGTCTTTGTTTGCTGACTTGGTTTACTGATAGCTCGGAAATTCTGTATTAGCTCAGAACTTAATTTTCCGTTCTCTACAGTGTTTCGTTACTCTTCTGATTCCTTGTTTTTCTCTGCCGTGTCCTTTGCAGTGAAAATTCACTCACAGTAGAAAGGTGATTTGAGAATAAGGAAACTTTAATGAGCAACGAGACGCGAAGAGCAAGAAAAAACATCAGGAGCAGAACTCCTCAGACGACAAAATAGTCGTAGAACAGACTTGAAAGGGCTCCTTTGTCGCTACTCTTAACTTCAACCCTTACTTCTCTTGACCGAGTCCAATGACCTCAACTCTCCTTTATTTTCTCTCAACCGTGTCCCTTTGATTCACTCGTGGGAGAGAGGTTTTGATATGGGATGAGCTTTATTGAGACAAGGATCAACGATTTCGAGAAAGGAAGAAAGCTCAGAATAACAAGGAAAACAACTGTTCAAGTGCTAACCAGAAGTGCTGTGAAGCGGTGTTGTACGAGTGGTTCGCTTGAGCCTGCCACGCGGATTTGTGTCGGGTTTATTGCCGAGGTACCATAATAACAATATTGAGGGATACCTTCAAGTAGTTTTTTTCTTACTTTCAAGAATCATTCTTACTTTTACGCGATATTCTCAAGCAAGAATAGAGGAAATCCTCTAACTCAATAAAGTGTGTTGGCTCAGATGAAAGGTTCACAAGAATAAATTTTATCCTTAGACTTTCAAAACAACATAAAAATACCAAACAAACCAACAAACACGTGAATGCTTCACAACAAGAACGAGAGCCGCTCGAGGATCCTATCGATCCTCAAACTTGGGTAGTTAAACCTATTTTTTTAAGATTCAATAAATTAGGACAAAAAAAATCAATAATTTGAGAAGGCTCTAGGCGCAAAAAGGTCAACAAAAAACAACAAACTGAGAAAAATCAAACACAATTACGTTGGCCCGACGACATTTAATATTTGCTAAAAGACGGTCTCAGGAAAAGACGTTTAAACACACACTAACAACATAGCTACAGCGATTTCGTCGACAGTGGCAGGACACGTTGAACGCTGAAATTAATTTCAGCAACCTGCGCCCGCGAGATGTCCTAAACCGGAATAAATGGATAGCAATAATTCTAAAAGCGGACCCCGCCATCGCGGGACAGCGCTAAGAAAAACTTGAACACGACAGTATACACTAAACGAAAACAAACTGCTCTTCTGTTCAGCGGAGGAAACAAACTGAAGTTCATCTTTTGTATATTACGTGACCTAAGTAAGCGATTTAGGCTTCTAGTTTTTCAACAAATTTTTTTTTAATTTCAAAAAATTTTTTCACAAACTTTTTTGTTTTTTTTGTTGTTGTTTTTTGGACCCTATACTACTTGAAGGAATTTCAATGAAACGGTTTTTACCAACTAAGCCATAATGGTCTCGTCAGCGTAATGGTCAAAACTTGCCTCCGCCAACCACCTTCAATTTAGAAAATTCTTTTAAAGAAAAACTTGCAATAATAATACTTTGAAGTTAGAAATATATTACAATACTTATATGAATATACAATTGCCAAAGTTATTACGTTTTCAATTTTGTATAATATTAAAGGACAAAGGAAAAACGAAATCAAATAACTGAAGAAAAAAATTGGTGAAAAAAGAAAAAAAATGAAGATGGCAAAAAATGAAGAAAAAAACAACAAAAACAAAAACAAAAACATAAAGAAAAAACATCGTAAATGCGTGCTGTATCGATCTTTACAGCAGCATTAGGAACTGTAAATTTGTATCCGTTTCTTGTAAAGATTCGATTTTTTTGCTGTAAACTGTAAAAGATTAGAGAGAGAACCTTTACAGGGATACAGGTACCCTTCACAAAATATCGCTGTATCCATTTGTATAACTGTATCGCTGTATCGAAAGATTAGAAAGACAATATTGTACCGCAGTTTTCCAGTATGCAAGAACACAAACTTTTGTTGGTAAAACGTTTGTACGAACAAACTTTTTCCATTACTTTTTTTTTAAATGTGGGAACATCGATTTTCATCATTTATTGCAATACTTTATTGTTTTCAGAGTTTTTCAATGCTTGCTATCACTAACAAAAAATAATTACAGAGAAATATGAATGATTTTTAGTAAAAAATAAACTTCATGAGTACTTTGTAAAATTTTTTTAAATTGAAAATTATAAATTTTCAACAATTTTTAATATTATTTTTTAAAGTTTAAAATTTAAAAGAGTTTTTTGTTCTGAAAAGTTTTATAACTTATATATAAAAAAGTTAAAAATTTAATTTTGAAAAAAATTTTTGTGAAAAAGATGTTATAAATTTTCATTAAAAAGTTTATTAAATTTTTTTTACATTTTTTACTCATCTATTTCTGAGTAACAATACATTCGCCACAAAAGTTTTTTAAGTTTTTTAAATTTTAATAAATTTAAACTTTACGAAGACTTTTCAATTCAATTCAATTCACTTTATTCGCCAAAGGTATGCTTGTTGTCGCATACACTTATAAGGTAGACATTAAACAACAAAAAACAAGAAGAAAAAAAGTTTTTTGAAAAAATTTTCCAAAAATCATTTTGTAATCTTTTCAAATTTATAAACTAGATAATTTCTATTGAATGTTGGATAATTTTGAATATCTCAGAAGATTCTTTTGAAATAAATTATACAAATATTTAGTAAATCTTTTGTACTTTTTTAATATGAAGTATATAATTGTACCTAACAGAGAGATGAAATGATCGATCTTGGTGTCTTACGTCATATTGCTTTTTTTGACAATGATAAAGTTTCAATTTAATTTTTACAATGCTGTTGAAATCATTTCACGAAGAGTATGATGGAGGTTTTTCAAGGTTTCGGTTTACTGTAGAAAAATGTAATACTTGGAACCCTGGAAAAATAATGTTATTTTGTAGTTGTATAGATGTATTCAAACTGTAGTAAGCATTAAATTTGTGCTTCCGAACCAGTTATTGATGTGAGAGTTTGAGCTCGTTTGAGCTCTCATCAACCATGACGATCCTCTCATCAACCATGACGATCCTCTCATCAATCATGACGATCCTCTCATCAACCATAACGATCCTCTCATCAACCATGACAAGCCAAAGATATTAGAATGTTTTTAATCTATTTGACTATGTAAAAACATGCAAAACAGCTTTATTGAGACAAGAAAACGACAAAGCATATGAATTAACATAAAAATTGAGATACAGAAAAAAGGCATGTTTAATCGGGTGATGATGCTTAAGAAGTTCTGGCTATTTCCTTTAACAGAATAGGTATACATTGATAACTGTGAAAGAAACAGCTCACGATCTCATGACAACATGTCATTGAAGACCTTGAGAAAACTTTCGGAACAACGGATCAAAATTAACCGCTTATATTATAACTGGTATGTTAGGGTCTTTTTTTGTTTCAAGGCTCAAGTGCTCGTTTTTCTGAAACTCAGATTATCGAGCGATCTCACGTGACAACTTGCAACAAACAAAGGCAATTTTTATTATTGACACGAAGATGAGTCGATGTTCCGGACAAAGATGCATTGATGCTGTGTAGAAAAGGAAGAGTGAGAAACTAATTGATCACCAGACGAGCAGTTATTTTCGACCAGGTCCAGCAAAGCTGGACAGCTTCGTTGCCTGAAATTATATTTTTTTAGCAAATTAGTGACAAAAACTTTTCTGGAGGCTCTGGAATTATTATTATTTTCTATTGATCAATTATTTACGAACGAGCATGAATTATTGGTCCACCATTTAAATAGAAGTGTCAAAACCAAATAAAATAGTAACGTCCAGCAAATAAATTAGTAACGTCCACCAAATAAAGTAGTAACGTCCACCAAATAAAAATTAACGTCCACCAAATAAAATACTAACGTCCACCAAATTTTGTGGGCACGTCCACCAAATTTTTTTCTTGTGAACTTTACCACGGCATTTTTTTCACCTGACACCAACCTGTATGGTTTTTTCCACCAAATTAAAAGTCCACCAATTTTTTTTTCGTGAAATTCACCACGGCATTTTTTTCTCACCTTACACCAAAGGTTACTTTTTTTGCGTTCTCAGTGAGTTGTTTTTGATGGTTTTTTTTGTAGTGTACGTAATTTTCGCGGGAGTAAAGTTTTTTTTTTGGAGTGTTTTTTGTTGTTCAATGTTTTCTTTAAGTCATTCTGTTGAATGTTTTGTTTCAGATATAATTTAAAAATAGAAACTTCTGCAGTTTAAGTGGCAGCGCTCGTGGGCTTTAAACGCTTTGGTTTCAATTTTTTTTTTTCCGTAGATGTTCATTTTGAGCATCAAGGACTCTGGTTCTTGCAACAAAAAAATTTTTTCCACAAAAAAATTTTTTTTTTTACTTCGATTTTGAAAAGGCTTTTGATAAAGTTTCTCATATTAAACTTATCCATAAACTCAAAGAATATCAATTTCCAATTAAGATAGATTCTTGGGTAGAAGAATACTTAATTAACAGAACCTATCAAGTTAGGGTTAGAGACGTACTTTCCGATAGCTTCACTGTGAGCAGTGGAGTCCCCCAGGGCAGTGTTCTCGGCCCATTACTTTTCATCATTTTCACTTCAGATATTGTTTCTAAAATTTCCTCTTCTTCTTGTAAAATAAAGGTCTTCGCCGACGATATGAAAGTATATAAGCACTTGTCTTCTAATGACTCTCATACTCCTTTGCAAAACGCTATAGATTCTGTTCTTGATTGGTCAAAAGCTTGGCAATTACCGTTATCTCTTCCCAAATGTAAAGTTTTAAGAATAGGTCCACAACAACCCCCTCGTTATCCTTACTCATTGAACGGCTCCAACCTTGAATATTGTCATGAGATCCGTGATTTAGGTTTCATTGTAGATATTAGATTAACCTTCTCTTCTCATTGCTCTATAATCGCATCGAAAGCCAAACGTAAATGCTATCTCATTCTAAAAGTTCTCAAAAGTAAGAGCACGAAAGTGCTCATTGATGCCTATAACATTTATGTTAAATCTATTCTTCAACATTGTACCACTGTCTATTCCCCCCATTTCGTTAAAGATATTAGAAAATTGGAAAACGTCCAAAACTTTTTCACTCGCCGAGTTTTCTATCGCTGCTTTGGTACTGATTACATAAACATGCCAAACAGTCAAATTAGAAACAAAAAATTAGGCCTTCTTTCATTGGAAAGCATAAGAGAATCGAACGATTTGAGTTTACTTTAAAAACTAATAGGGGGAAAAACAACTCTTTCAGACAGAAAACCCCATTTCTATAATTTAAGACAATCCGCGACACGTGGATCTAACTTCAAATTACATTTTCGTGCCCCGAAAACAATTTGTCGTATAAATTAATTCGCAATAAGATCTGCTCGTCTGTTTACTGAATTAAATTCAAGTGTTTAGTATTTATAATATTGTTCCGCTCAATGTGTTCATGTGTTCAGTTGTAATGTTTATGATCTAATGTTTGGTTTGTTCCTTTAATGCTTATTATCTTCCAACTTGTTGGAATCACTATAACCCACATGATGTTTGTGTACTATCATTGTATATTATATGAAAAACATGTAATAAATAAATAAATAAATAAAAAATTTTCTTCATTTTTTTCACAAAAAAAATTTTTGGGCTCAACTGCAGTTTCAGTCACCCCCAAAGCCCTAAAAGGAGGAAGGTGGGACCTAAGGAGAGAGGGGGGAAGGGAGTTTTCATGAATAAAATCTCTTTCTGAGAAAAAAATCTTTGGACGGCTAAAGTAGATTAGAGCCAAATTTTTCCTAAGCCTAAGCGTTTTTAATGTAAAAATAATTTTTTGCAGTTGCAACATCAGGTTCTTTTTTCATTTTTAAAACCTTTTTTTTAGCTATTATAGATGAATTTATAAATTTGTATACAGATATAAACCACACTAAAGGAAAAAAGAAGAAGTTTTTCTGGAAATTTTGTTGTTTTTATCCGGAAAATTTTTTTGTACAAAGAACAAAAGTCCCTGACGCTCAAAATGATATCCTATGAAGAAATTTTCGAAACCAAAGCGTTTAAAGCCCACGAGCGCTGCCACTTAAACTGCAGAAGTGCCTATTTTCAAATTATATCTGAAACAAAACATTCAACAGAATGACATAAAGAAAACATTGAACAACAAAAAAACACTCATAAAAAACTTTACTCCCGCGAAAATTACCTCCACTACAAAAAAACATCAAAAACAACTCACTTAGAGAGCAGAAAAAGTAACCTTTAATGTCAGGTGAGAAAAAGTGCCGTGGTGAATTTCACGAAAAAAATTGGTGGACTTGTAATTTGGTGGAAAAAACCATACAGGTTGGTGTCAGGTGAGAAAAAAATGCTGTGGTGAAGTTCAAAAGAAAAAAAAATTTGGTGGACGTTAGTATTTTATTTGGTGTACGTTACTATTTTATTTGGTGGACGTAACTATTTTATTTGGTGGACGTTACTATTTTATTTGGTGACACTTCTATTTAAATGGTGGACCAATAATTTTTCCCCTTTACGAACTGTCCTTCAGTTGGAGTGAAACCTCTGACTATAACAAATATCTATTTCTCTCCCTGACACACACTCATTCTCTCTCTCTCTCTCTCTCTCTCTCTCTCTCTCTCTCTCTCTCTCTCTCTCTCTCTCTCTCTCTCTTTATCTCTCCTTTTTTCTCGCTCTCTATATTTATTTTTCAGTTTTCATTTAAAACTCAAGGTTCTAGATGACGAAATCATCCTCTGGCGATAACATTCTGGGAATTTTGAAGGTTTTCGGTATACTGGGCTTCTATCTAGATTCTAGTTCTCTCCAAACCACGATTTGCAGTTCTAATTCATCTCTTTAAAACCATAAGTGACCTGTTGCTTGCTGAAGAGAATGTCGTTCAGGTCACATCCTTGTGACAAACCCGCGTTGATCAGACACATTCGGCTGCGCTTCTGAGGGCGGCTTTGGGGAAGTTCCCTACAAAATCAATCGTTAAATAAAGCATCGTCAGTGGTTAAAGTACCTACTACCAGAATTGTTGCATTATTTACCCACCTTCCTCTTTATTTCTAAAACCCGCTCACACAAAGCTATAAAATGAGAGGTTTTCCGAGAATGAGATGAACAAAGACCTGTTTTTTCCGAACCTGAAGGTTTTTACGCACCTTTTTTTAAAACTCTCAATTCTCCCAGAACTCGAATCACAAGGAGCGCTGAGATATTCCCGGAGGGGTAGTATGCTTGACCGAGTTATGTCCATATATAAGCAGCTCGAACAGGCTCATTATATACGGAAGCGTTGAGGATAGAACGTTTTATCCTTTGCATCAGAAATTCATAGTCTATAAGATCGTATTTCTTGTTGAACCATACGTCGATTATCATGGTGCTCATATACATACAAATATGTATATACAGTACCGCCCAAAATGTTATAATATATATGTACATAGAATGGCTTCAATGAGCTACAGCATTATTCCTCTCCTTTTCTCCGAAATGGTTGCCTATGAACAGCTTCTTTGAATATCATCATCATTTTCTGCTTCTTCATCATACACATACCAGACAATTGAATAGATTCTTTGCTACACATTTACTTTTCGTGACTATATCGGTTCAAACGTTCCCAGCGGAAATTCCAATGGAGCTCAGTGTCTCCCCGTGTTTTGCAAATACCCTGTATCTATACTGTTGTAGTGAACGAAGAGATACGCTTGTACGGTGAAAGTTGCTGGCATTGCGATTCTGATGGATCCGAATTCTCTCGAAAGCAAAATCAATGTTTTAAGCGAATTTCTTTCTTCAAACGTGAGCTTAAACTTTTATATATGTATATATACATACTTTGCCTGACTAAAGCTATCTGAGAGAAGAAAAAGAAGAGAATAATTAAGAGGACAAGATCTGTGAGCTTAACGCTCCCAAACTGAATAGCAACGTGTACTCCGCCTTGTAACGCGCTTGCACTCTCGGTAAGAGATATGAGAGATAGCCAAGTTCAATCCCGATCGGTGGAATAGTTTTTTTCCGTCTGATAGTTTATTCAACTGATGCCGTACTTTTGACTAACATTTCATAGTACGGAAGGCTTTCGACGACTTGGCCTCGCAGAGACCCGAGCTCGGAGCGATCCCTTGGCTGTTGAAGTTGGTCTCGCAAAGCCAGCAGCTCTTCTTGGTCCAGCGGCAGCAACTGCGACCATACCCGAGCGATGACCGCGTATTGGCAGAGGGAAGCGAAAAGAACTCCCGCCAGCAGGCAAATATTTGAGACAGCGGGCATTTTACCTGCAGTTTGGAAATCGAATAAGTTTGTAAAGTTTTAATCAGAGAGGGAAAAGGTGATCTCACTGTTTTTACGAGTTATGACAGCAAACCGTTTCTCAGTTCGTGTTCGGAAAGCATATGTTGCAGCTACTAATCTTCCGAGTCGAAGAAAACGGTTTTTAGACTCAACATCTACTTGGATGCTCATCTACTTGGATGCTCGCTCAAGCCGATTTGTGATAAAACAGAGTCGCATCACTTGGAAAGTAAGAGAAAGATAATCTAAGAGCATCGAATGTGATGTCTAAACAGCGTTTCATACAGTCTCGTGGTGAAACATTCGGGTTAAACATTTGTGAAAAGAAGGAATGGACGAAATAGACTGAATGGACTAAACTGAAGTTTATACATTTTGATCACGAACAGTACTTTGAAAAACTCTGATCAAAATATTTATTAATTTCTAGACTGTTTTTACGCCTCATTTTCTTTGCAGGATACTACTAGAAGGGCATTTTTCAAACTCGTTCGAAGTTTGGGTCAAAAGTTGTAAAAAAATCGGGTCGAATTTGTTGTAGTTGTTGTAAGAAAAAGAGAAAAAGAAGATAAAAAGAAGAGAGCTGTAAATTCTATCTTGAAAATATGGTGGTGAAATAAATTTGGTTCGATTTCGAGACGACAGAAAGTGCCAAATTAAGGATCTTTTTTGAAAATACTGTCAATTTTTTGAGCAAGGTGGGACGAAATTGAGCTAGTGATGCAATCTCACATAATTAAGACCTTTTTTTTCGACTTTTAAAAAATTTCGAAAGAAGAGAAAAGAACAGGAAAACATGCATTTTGAAAGGCTTTGTGACCAAAAAAGTGATTCATTCCAAAATGCTGAGTCTCAGATTAAGTTGAAAGAAAGGCGTGATAAATGGATTTTGTTTATTCATATCTCCTATTTTAGATTTAAAATAATTTTAGATTTAAAAGAATAACTCCTTTTTTCGGGGATTGAGCCTCATGAATTCATCTCAAAGTTTTGCAAAACACGGTTAGCCAGAAATTCGAGAGTTACTTTAGTTACTTACTCGCTCAAATGAATGAGTATGAGAGTAGAAGTCGTACCTCAGTCTGACTAGAGTCATATAAAGCACGAATTCTATTATATTTCTCATTTTTGAGTCATGTTTACGATATGACTAGAATAATGCTGAGTGTTCAGCGAAATGAAAAATGCTGTCGATAGTTTTTCAGCTATGATTACAGACTGAAAATGCCTTCATAGTATAATAATGGGCCACTTGGAATCATATCGGGTGCAAAAAACTTTTTTTCGAGCAATATAAGTTTTTTTCTTTAATTCACAATGTATGATGTAGAAAACTAAGCTATGGCGCCGGAAAGGAGAACTTGAGCTGTAAAGAATGGAGAGAAAGAAAGTTACATAAATATCTACAGAAAAACAGAGAGATATAGACGAAAAGATGACTAGAGAGTAAAAGACAGATAGAGAGAGAAAAAGAGAGAGAGGAAAAAAAGAGAGAACTAGTTATAATGAGAAAGTTGGAGGGAGATAGAGTAAGAGGAACTATAAAACATGGTCTGAGAGTTCTCGACTTCATCGAATATTTGATGCGAACAACATGCGAACAGAGTCGCCTTCGTATTATTGTTCACTGAAGCTTGATATCATGAAACTTCTCACTTGTAGTTCCCACGTCTTCCTTCGCAACATCTCAGGATGGAAAAAACCGTCACCCCTATTTGTCCTACCTCCTGTATTTCTTCGAAAGGTGGGGAAAATGACAACATAGATACCGGAAACGGCTCGAATGACCTTTTTTAAAAATTTACATTACTATGAAGAAATTTACATTACTTTTTTAGAAATTTATTTAAAATTACCCTTTAAATTTACTTTTTAAATTACCCTTTAAATTTACATTATATTACCCTTTAAATTTACATTATTGTGAAGACTAAGATAGCCTCTTATTCTTCCAGCTAATGGTTTTTTTTGTCTTCTCTTCTAACAGCTACTGATATTAGGTCGTCTCTTACCCCTCTTGACCTTCTAACCTAAAAACTCGAAATATAAATTCACTATGTCTTTATTGTGTTTAATCCGCTGTATAGCTTGGTTTATTCCCCTCCCTGAGTATCAATTCTGAAAATGTACCTTATTTATTTATTTATTTATTTTATCTACATCATACGATGCAAAATCACCTTGTTTTGATGCTGAAAAAAACCTTGCGAAAACCCTCGCGACGCTTGATTTATTACCTCTCTCTGAGCTCCAACCTCCCTCAAAAAATAAATCGCCCTAAAACTAGTGAACAATTGTCATCTCTACTAAACAATTATCGCTAAACTCCTTTTGTACCAATATCGAGGACATTTGCTTTACTTCAAGTATTAGGCTCTTAAAAAAAAAAAAAAAACTTAAAAACATAAACTGAATAAATCGTACTAATTTTTTCTAACCGGCCACACTTGAGTATCATTTGTCTCACCATAACTTTACATTGTAAAAAGTCGATAAAAGAAATTAATGAACTAAAAATAAACTGGAAATTAAGTTGAAAGCAAGTGAGAAATTTTGAGAAACTTTTAAAAAAATTAGTTTTTTTTACAAAAAAAATAATTTTTTTTACAAAAAAATACAAAACTCTTTCCAAATTCTCCTTATTGCTATGTTTACATGGAAATTCAAACAATTTCTTTCTTTAAAAAAAGATCCTCTGACTTTAAAAAACCGAACTGCGTATATTCGAGCTACCTGACGTTGAGTAAACTTTCACTGGGCGGGATCGAACCCAGCCATGTGTATATCGGTTACCGAAAGTCAGCGCGTTACCACTTTAACACGGTTTACACGCTGCTGATCTGTGCGATAGTGCTGTACGCGGAAACGCGATAATGAAACAGACTAAAATAAAACAGCAACATATTATAAAGCAAGCAGAACTTAAAGGTTTTGGAAAAGGCTGGAAAGGGGTAGTAAAAAGCGAAGTTCTTCTTGAGCCACCCCCTTCTTCTCTTGAGCCACCCCCTTCTTCTTCTTGAGCCACCCCCTTCTTCTCTTTCTCTACTCTTTCTCTTTCTCTATTAAATCCCTCCAGATCCTGACAATTCTTTTCTGTTTTTTTCACATCCATTAGGCTCATCTTCCGGTGTGAATGGGCTAGTAGCTTGGCAAGCAAAACCATTAAGTCGATTTCGTCAGTTTTCCGCTTTTTGGTTTATTCATCTGATGACTGAAAAATCGTGAATGTTGAATGAAATTTGAAATTAGCTCGTCGTAAGCAAGGATAAAAATTATCATTTTAATCATGCAGAACAGTTCGTCTGAGGAAACAAGGTTTTTAAAAATAGGGACCTGACAAATGACATAGGTTGACATAGACCTGACAATGACATAGACATAGACATAGAAAAATGACATAGACAAATGACATAGACAAATGACATAGACAAATGACATAGACAAATGACATAGACAAATGACATAGACAAATGACATAGACAAATTACATAGACAAATGACATAGACAAATGACATAGACAATGGACATATTATTTATACCCTTACCTTTTAATTCTACCTGTTATAATTTAACATATACTTTCTTCCCTTCCACTCAGCTATAATTTAAATCTATCCTCATTCACTAGAAGGAATTTCCTACACTATACCACTAACGTAATTCATTAGCTCGGATGAAGTATTATAATATTCAAGTTATCAATTCACAGGTGAGATATACCACATCCTTGGGAATCCAGTGCTTAACCCTTGGATGAGAATTGGATCTCACTACAAGACGGTACCGTACTGTTCATACGGAGTAGCACTCGATGACAGACTGGTCGAGCAGCCAGCCTCATCGTATTAACTGCTTAACAAACCAACAAACAAAATGAACATCCTTTCAAATAAACCCACATACCATTGTAAGGTTGAAGGTAGACATATTTTCCAAACTAATGAATATTCTTTGGTTAAAGGCAATCAATGTAATAATGCTAGGTGTGTAATTTGTAAGATTACCAACTTTGATAATATCGTTACGAGTTGTACTACTAATAAAAAATTCACCACTAATAAACCTATAGATTCTACATGCAATACTAAGAATGTAATATATTTAATAACTTGTACTAAATGTAATACACAGTATGTAGGAGAGACCACGTAAACTCTCAAAAAACGCATATCACAACATAGATACCATAAAGACACGTTTCACTCAGATGATGATATTAAAATTGATATTTTGGATCATGCAACATGTAAATCTGATTTAAGAAATAAGGAGAATTATTGGATAAGATTACTAATGACAGCCTACCCATACGGACTAAACGATCAAATACAAGGTTATGGTCTCATATCTGACAATATTAACCCATTGGAAAAGATAAAAACAACCTTATCATAATCTACCTATAAATATCCCTAAGAAAGCTCCAAGTAGACATAAAAATAGACGTAGAACAATACCCAGTTACAAGGCCAGAGAATTAAACATAATTCTGGAAAATATACTAAAAATTAAGAATGGTAGGCAACTATATCTAGAATATAAGAAACTAAGAGTTAAAGAGAAAGATAAACTCATTAAGTTTACTCTCACTAATGAGTTTTACCGTTTAGAAAACAAACAAAAAGTTTTAATAACAAGTTTAATTTGCGACTATTTTTGGAAAGGACAGAAAGAACATTAAACAATCCTAGAAAGATATTCCTCCTGAACAACAGTGTTCTTCCTAGCGAACATGAAGCTCGCGATCTGGGTATTCATTTTACATCCTCACTCACTTTTTCTAATCATATTAACATTACCGTTTCCAAAGCGTACAAATGTATGAACATCATCTTCCGCTCTCTCAGAACCTCCTCCATTCCTGTTCTACTCCGTGCATATAAAACGTATATTCTTCCACTTCTCGAATACGGTTCCGAAATCTGGTGCCCTACCTCGGTCGGACAAATCAATGACATAGAGCGGATACAAAGAAATTTCACTAGAAGATTACTTGTTAGAGCTGGTCTCTGCAAGCTTGAACATTCCGCTAGGTTAAAGCTTCTATCTCTAGATTCTCTTGAGTATAGACGTGCTATAATTGACCTATGTTTTCTCCACAAAGCGATTTATAGCCATTTCCATTTTGATCACTCATCTCTGTTCCAGTTTCTTCCCTTACCATATAGCAACCGAAAGTGTCATTCGTTAAGAATTATTCTCCCATTCAGACTTACCGCTTCCTATAGCACATGTGCTTCCCGCTGTATTGATTCTTGGAGCTCTTTAGCTTCTCACATTGTTTCAATATCATCCACTAAACTATTCAAAGAAGCTCTCTTTAAACTTCCCCCTACTGCAATTATTGCCTGCTCGAAACTTCGCCTGTGATTATGATTAACTTTGTTTACCCTAATCTCTATATTTTAACTTTTCGTATGCCTCATTTTCATTGTGAATTTTTACTTACTTACACTGAACTCGCGCCCGCGACAGGTCTCCTATGTATGTGATTTCATCTTAATTTTATACGCAAGGAATAAAGAATGAATGAATGAATATTGCATAGATAAAATAACTGTTTATTTAGATAAATTTCACTATAATGACAACATAGAATACAGAAAGATACAATATGCTGTTAATCAAATACAACAAGAATTCATAATCACTCCTATAGATAAAGCTACCAACAATTACGCATTCATATGTAAGAAAATCTATCTCAAATTTATGAATGAAGAAATGAATACTAGTCATAATAACGTCAAAACATATCAACCTATTACATCTCCCAGCATCATTGAAATTATCAACAGTCATATGAAACAAACCAGATACTTCAAAATAGATACTATGAACTTAAAACCATTTCAAATTCCACAAGTTTATGGCATACCTAAAATGCATAAAAACCCTATCAAATTCAGATTCATTACTGGCGCATCCAATAGTAGTCTTAAACCCATTTCTATTGAATTACAACTCATTCTCAAACATTTATCAAAACATTTCAAAAATTACTGTAAACAAACTAGCGAGAGAAAGGGTATTAACCACTTATTCTCTATACTAAATACAAAACCATTATTAGAAGCATTGAAACCAACAAATAATAAGAATAGAGAAATATTTTGTGCAGACTTCACATCTTTATTCACCAATTTACCTCACGATGTAGTTAAACGCAATATGGATAGTCTAATTAAAACATGCTTCAAAAACAGTTGTTATGAAGCTATAACAATCAAAGGTTATTCTACTTATTATACTAACGACACTTCACAAAAAAGAACTTATTTGCCTTATGAAATTTATAAAATGATAACTTACATTCTAGAAAACAGTTATGTTACATATAACTGTACTCTATACAAACAAAATAAAGGAATACCTCAAGGAAATAATGCTTCACCACAATTAGCAGATCTAACATTAGCCATGATGGAGTTCCAATACATTAATAAAAATATAGATAGATATCATATATTAAATAGATCTTTACACTGTACATTCAGATATATTGACGATCTACTACACATTTCAGATAAAACCCAAGAATTCGTAACAATAACCAAAGAAATGTACCATAGTTCACTAACCCTGGAACAGACAAATATCAATAAGAATACAGCCGATTTCCTAGATCTCAATATAAAACTCGAGGAAGATGGAAATAATAAACTTAAACTGTTTAATAAAACAGACGAGTATAACTTTAAAATACTTAAATATCCTCATTATACTTCTAATATACCTATATATATTGGACTTAATACTATATATACAGAAACACTTAGGTTTACCGACAATTGCACATACTGTGAAGACTTCCTCAAGAGAATGCGCGGTATGATTAATACATATCAGGAAAATCGATTTCCAGATGATATTATACTTAATAGGATAATTAAAACTCTAAACAGAAATCCTAAAATACAACTTAAATATAATACCGTAAACTATAGAATTACGGAACATATTATAGAACTAATAAGAAATAAAGAAAAATAGACCACTACTACAAACTACAATTAGTTGTTGCTCTAGATTGCTTCAATACATTCCCGCTCATTACTTTTCAGAAATGCTTGCATAGCATTCTCTATCTTATCTTCCAGTTTTTCATTATTTTGTTTTTCATCATTTTATTTTATTTATTTATTTTTGTTTATATGTGTTTATTTGTTTTTGTTTTTATTTTGGATAGTTTAATTCTAAGCTATTCGTTATAATTATACTCGTTTCTCTCTGGGCACTCACTGATGAGCCCCACCCAGAAAGAGCAGAAGTCTGTCTGAGTTGGGGCGAAACAGACTTCTGCTACATTATATTTTCAGCAGTGATAACTTAAATGTAAATAAATTAAATTTTATCAACTCTTTTACCTTTTTCTATAATAATAGACAAATGACATAGACAAATGACATAGACAAATGACATGGACAAATGACATAGACAAATGACATAGACAAATGACATAGACAAATGACATAGACAAATTAAATAGACAAATGACATAGACAAATGACATAGACAAATTAAATAGACAAATGACATAGACAAATGACATAGACAAATGACATAGACAAATGACATAGACAAATGACATAGACCTGACACAAGAGGTTAAATATAATTCAACACTTGGATTACAAAATCTTGAAAGAAATTAAACTTATTCCGAAAGCATTTGAGAGTTGAGAAAAACGACAATGAGAGTAAAAGAAAGAGAGCAAATGAAAGAAAGTTAACGAGAAGTTTAAGATTATGTTACATAACTCTTGGAAGATTAAAGATACTATGTATAAGTAATTCGAAAAAAAACTAACAGAAAAAGTGCAGAGCCTGAGCGTGCTAGAAGATGAGGATGAAAGTCTTGCTAGTATTCCTATTATTTACATAAAACACTGGGTCTTTTTCTGGATTCAGTGTTTGAACAGTTCTGAAAATAGAATGCTAGAATACTTTAACAAACTTTCGGATTGATACATTTTAGAGCTTCAATATATATATTTCTTTTATTTATTTATAGATAATTAATAATTATTTAATTCTGTTTACGTTCAAGTTATTGTAAAAGTAAGTGGAAGTTCACAATTCAAAAAGCTTCTTTTTTTCCTAAAACATCTGTGTATCTCTTCACACTCAAGTACATAGTCGTCCAAAATATGCTCAAGACAGGCTGTTTTAACATCTTAACCCAAATGTTTTGCCAGACTTAGAGAACAACAGAATCGTCGTTCATCAAAATTGGGCTTTGAAGCTTCGTCTGTAGATTCTCAAAGTCTGAGATGAGCTCTGTAGATAGCGGAGAAGCAGGGCATTCGTTTCTCAGTCCTCTGATGGGGCCTATAGATAGCTCGATAGTCCTCTTCGAAGGCTGTGAGCCTGTTTCCTAGGCCTAATAGATGTATCCTGTCTCATATTGCCACCTAAGAAAGATTTACGACTCAATTAAAACGTGTCTCAGTCCCTTTACTCAGTTCATATCCACCAGAAAACCGACGAATCACAAATGTAGACCTATGAAATTGGTGAGAGAGTGAAAGCTATGTGGAAGCCTGGAACAAGTCCCCTTTTATAGTTCAACATGAAAATGTATATAAATTTTGAGAAAAAAATTGAAGCTGTCTGAAAACCCTAGTCAGACCCTGATACAAATTTCAACAAGAAGAATTTAAGAAAAAATAAACAAAAAATAATGACAATATAGGGACACTGCCGAATACTGAGGCACTGACGATTCCCGATTTCAGCATCTCAATTCTCGGTTCTTATTTAACGTTTCTTAAAAGATCAATTTTTCTGAACTAGTAGAAGATAATGAATGAAAAATTTCGAAGCAGACTCGGTTTTATCGACCAAATGAAAGAATGATTTCTCTTCTCTTTCTCTCTTTCCTCTCTCTCTCTCTCTCTCTCTCTCTCTCTCTCTCTCTCTCCTGAGGCTCTAACCTTTCACAAACCACAGATTTATATACAAACTGGCCGTTGTGTTTCGTGGTAGCTATGGTCTCTTTCAACTTCTATGTTTCCATTTAACACATAGACGAATCGTTATTCAAATATCATTTGCATTTCTAATTTTCTAACGCTTGAAAATTGAGAGAATGATTTTTTTAAAAACACATCAAAATTTACTATCCCGTTCATATTCTGGCGGTAATACGTATAATTATTCCTCGGGTGTGATATGAATGTAATCGTAATAGGTTTCGAGTTTGACCCCCGCGCCGGACAGATACACCCGAAAAGCGAAGGGGGATGGGTTGACAAATGCCTAATTCGCTTGCACCTTGCTCACTCTCAGTCCTGCTATGCATCAGCAGTGACTCAGGTACCAGACAACATTTCAATTTACCAAACCCAGGAAGTGTTTACATACAAGCAGCAGCATTATGCGCTAAGACTAACACGGACTCTTATTGTGCGTATCATTTTTGCATGCAAAATCCTTGGAACTGATTGCAGGAGCCGCCAGGATGCCGTTCCTCCACTCCCGCATAAACAAGACAGTAGTTTGATGGGGAATTTTCTACCAGAACAGTACTGAGTAAAAACTCCATTCAAAGTTTGAAAAAAACAAAAATCGCGCTATGACTCCATTCAAAGTTTGAAAAAAAAACAAAAATCGCGCTATAGAATAATGCTGAGTGTTCAGCGAAATGAAAAATGCTGCCGATAGTTCTTCAGCTATGATTACAGACTGAAAATGCCTTCATAGTATATATATACTTTATCGCAATGGGTTGAGTTTGGGTGTAAGGGGATATTGGATCCAGGTTGAAGGTGTTGACCCGAGCGTGTCACTTTGATAACTAAAGTGAGAAAAATAAAACGAAGCACAGTCGAAGGCTGATTGCGACCATGATGATCACGAGCCTTTTTGTCTGCGCTGAACAGTACACTTGAGCAATAAACTTGTCAGATATCATTTATGTTTAATAATAATTTAATAATTTAAATATGTTTAATAGTATGTTTAATAATGGGCCACTTGGAATCATATCGGGCGCAAAAAACTTTTTTTCGAGCAATAAAAGTTTTTTTTCTTTAATTCACAATGTATCATGTAGAAAAGTAAACTATGGCGCCGGAAAGGAGAACTTGAGCTGTAAAGAATGGAGAGAAAGAAAGTTACATATATATCTGCAGAAAAAGCGCGATGTTCAAAGTTTGATAAAAGCAAAAAAAAGCATTAAAAGAGATGAAGAGGTGAATGAAATTGAAGATATCAGGAGCTTTAATTTTGTAGAGATTGAAGAGATCAGGAATATTCACTGGGTTTCAACGAAACATCAGTGAAAAAATCGCAAGGAACCGGATTCAATCGAGAAAATAACTCGACCATGAAAACCAACAGAAATTTTTTTAACGATAACAGCTAACAGAGGAAAACAGATCGAAATTGGAGTACATAAACACGCATTTGATTTGTCAAGTAAATGGGCTTTATTGGAATGACTGCCAAGAAGCCTTGAGATTAAGAGGGACAAAAATTGATAGGCAGTAACATACATGGCGAGAGAAACAGAAAAAAAATTAAAGAAAGAGAGAGAGAGAGAGAGAGAGAGAGAGGGTTAGAAGATGTACAAAAAGATAAGCAGGAAGAGATAAAGATAAAGATAGAAAGAGTGTGGCAGAAACAGAGAGATACAAAAAAAGGAAGAAAAAACGCGGAAGAGTAAGAAACGTTTCTAAAAAAATTAAAAATGATAATAAAGATAAAAAGTAGGAAAAAGTTACAAAATTGGGCCGATATTCTTTTCAGAGCCTTTGGGCAGAGACAATTTCTCTGAGTCAAGGTAAAGAGACCGCTATTCTTTTCCCAAAGATAGAAAGGAGTTCATAAATAAGACAAATGCACTCAAGAAGTTAGTCATGGAACAACGTGCTTCGAATTTCTAGCTAACGCGCAATGCAAATGTGATGTAGCATTCGCAAGCTACATTACAACTTTAAGGTGCCTCAAAAACGGTTCTCAAAAAGCTGAAGTTAAGTTAGGGGGGGGGCTTAAAATGGAAGTATGTAGTTACAAGTTAAGTTAGGGGGGGGCTTAAAATGGAAGTATGTAGTTACAAGTTAAGTTAGGGTGGGGCTTAAAATGGAAGTATGTAGTTACAAAATAAGCCGGGCAGTTATATACATATAATGGGAGTAGTTATATATTTGTTGTTTAATAGTGTAATATTTACAAAAAGTCGATGTATTGGCCAAAAGTGACTGTTTCCTTCATTCAGGAATAACAGATGAGTAATTACATAATAATTCATATAATATCAGTATATTTTATGTGAGATAAAAAAGAGAGAAAGAAATAGAGAGAAAAGGAGCAAGATTAATATAGAGAGATTTAGAGAGAGGCGTAGAGTTACAATAAAAGAAAATAAGAGAGAGAGAGAGTAAGGAAGCGAAGGAAAAAGAGAGAAAAAAGAAAGAGTAAGTTTTTGAGAACAGATCTTTGCCCAAACAATCAAATCAAGCTTTGAACAGTTAAAAATATTTTAAAAAGTGGCGAGGTAATAAAAATTATTTAAACAATTTCTTATTTTTCAATTATAAAAAATACAAAAAAAGCCTTTCCTTTACTGAGTCAGATTAAATAATAACTTAAGAATAACTATTCTCATAGCGCTTTAAAAACCGTAACACTTTTTGTTGGTATTTCTTGCAATTTACAATTTCTCAATTTTTTCTCTCTCTCTTCTCTCTTTCTCTCTTCCTCCATCTATATCTCCCTCTCTTTATTCCTTTCTCTCTCTCTCTCTCATTCTCTCTCCTCTTCCTACCGTCTCTCTCTTTCTTCCTCACTCTATCTGTATATTTGTACCTTTTTGTCTTTCTCACTCAACCGTTCTTCAATTCACTTCCGCTTTCTTTCTCTTTGTTCCACTCTTTATTCGGTTAAGCCGATCATCCATTTATGAATCGGAAGGAAGTCTGAAGTGTAATCACGCTGATACCAATTGCTCAGAACGAGCTTTCCTTCTTTGTGTCGAGCATCATGTTGGTTGGTATGCAGAGGTTTGCCTTTCAAATCTCCATCTCCTCTTCTCAGCAACAGAAAAGGATTGGCTCTGAATCTCAAAACGTCATCAGTACTTATCCTCCAAGAAATGAAAGAGAGAGAGAGAAGGAGAGAGAGATAATGATGATAGGAAAAAGCGTGAGAGAAAAAGAAAAAAATAGAAAGAGTGAGTGAGATAGAGAAAAAAAGTCAGATAGAGATAAAGAGAGAGTGTTAGAGAGAGGAAGAGATAGAGAAAGAGAGATAGAGGAAAATAGACAGAGCAAGAACAAAAGAGCTAATAGTAATATGGAGTGGACCATGAAAAAGCTCGTTCGTGTGAATATTAAACAGTAAACATTCTTTATTAGCGGGGTATCTTGGCAGCATTCATCCTTGAGATTAGACAGCTAGCAGGGAATGGGCAGTTGTATATCCTGTCTCTTTCTCTCTCTTCCTCTCTTTTTTTCTTCCTGTCTTTTTTCTCCCTCTTCTTCTTTCTTTTCTCTCACCCTCTTATCTCTTTCTCTTTCCAACTCTCTTCCTTATACCTTCTCCCTCACGCTCTACGTCTCCCTTTTTTTATTCTCTATCTTTTTCTTCTTCACTTTGTCCGCTCATCTGCTTTTCTCCTTGCCCTCTCCTTCCGGTTTCTTTCTTCTCTCTCACTCTCTTTTTGAATGAACAGCTACATGTATGTATTATAGAGCCATAGGTTGATTTCTTTGTGTCTTGACGAACTTTCGCTTCATGAATCGCCAATTGTTCCTTTGTTGATTTGCATGAAAATCAGATGAGAAACTTTTTTCAACTTCAGAGAAGTATCGAATTTCGTAACCATTGTCTCATGGTTTCTTCTATCTTCACACGTAAATTTATGACATACGGAACTGGAAAATGTCCGGGCGTGTCATAATGGTAGTGTATTCGTTTATTGTGTGAAAAGTTCCGAGTTCGACACTCACCCCGGACAGATTCACCAAAAACAAGGTGGTTAAGAAATGTTGGTAGTGCTCATGCACGAATCTGACTCTCGCCACTGCTGCTACTCACACTAGCAGTGATCTAGCAGGCAGCCACTCGTTATACCAGGATAGGTCTGTCCTGCATGTTAGCGGAGGCGGGAACAACCGCGAGGAAGATTATTATAGAAACTTGAAAATGATCCCATCTGAGTACAAGTGTGTAACTGGTAACGCGCTCCTATTCCCGGTTAGAAATAGAGAGATGGCAGGGTTCGATGCCGTTGCGTAGATTGCATTTGGTCCGTTTGGGTGTTAAATCAAGTTTCAAAGTTTAATTTTAAGTACAAGTTAAACAAATATAATTGACGCCATGGAGCATGAAACGCATTTGAGACGAAAGTTTCCGCTTAAGAACCAGAAGAAACTTAAGAGCGCCCAATATAGGCAGAAACGTCTTTATAGGATTAAACGATATCGGCCTCGGGATTTTCGGATCTTGCTAGATACCTCAGTTTTTCGTTTTAGGTAATTTGAATAAAGAGCGAGGGAAAACTTTTTTTTGGAAAATTAGAAAAACTTTAAGTTAAAACTTATAAATACAAACACCTACGCTGATTTCCTCAGGTTACGGCACCCGACCTTGTAAGCCTTGCGCAGTCTGTTCCTAAACGCTCAGGTGTTCCCATTCGAGAACACGAGTCACCTTTCCGAATAGAGTCTGCGCTTGAAATGAATGTTATGAGCTGGTGTCTAGAAATCTAGAAATGAGTCTAGAAATTCAACGGGAGAACCGAGTAAACATACTCCTGCAGGATGAAATTTCCCGAGTTATTTTTCCGACCCACGCTAGACATCAACATTTTACAACCTTGGTTTTCAAACAGAAATTAGTAAAAACTCTCCATTTCGTTGCGTTGGTTTCCTAATGGATTTGCTTAAGTCATTTCGCCATAGATTCAATTCAAATTGCCTTGTTTACGTTGTTCCTCTCTTAAAATCTTCAGATGGAATCATTTTGTTTCTCGCAATTCAAATGGAACTATGATGGTATATGGACGTAAGGAAAGTTTACTCGGACATTGAAGCACCAGACAGCTTATAAAGTCTTTTCGGTATTGTTTGGTAGATCTGGATGTCAAGGGATACTCCCTCAAGGACACCAGATTTCTTGAAGATACAATTCGGGCTTGGAAGCCGTTTCTTGTCTTGCCTGCCACGCGGGACTTCCAAAGATAGCCTTTACAGGTTTATTCACAGAACCAACGAACGATTAAATTGTAAATTAGAGTATTCCCTACTCCTCGTTGATCTCAAGCAACGGATTTTTATACTGAGCAGAGGAGCGGATTGTTCGCAGAAACTTGTGCAAAAATCATGTGGTGTGACGGGAACCGAACCCGTGACCTTTCGCGTTCCGGGCGATTGCTCTCCCCACTGAGCTACACACGCACACATGATAATGCACATTTAAGGCCCATACAACAAAATAACGAACTAACGAACCAACTAACAAGAATAAATGTTAGAGAAGGACGAGGACTGATTAAGAGAGAGAGAGAAGAACTAAGTTAAGAGAACCCGAAAACTAGAAGTGAGAATAAAGAAATGAGTAACTCCCGTTAAGTTACCCGGTTCACTATCTAAATAGTCCTAGTAAGGCTAACTTCGCTCTTCCGACGGCTGGACTGCCTTCTTTCGGAATTGAGACGAGCGGTTGAGATCGACGAGCGATTGAGATCTGCTAAGTGCAACAGGACGTACCTGTCTCAAACTTGGGTAATTAAACCTATGTTCTTGAAACATAGGTGACAAAAAACGCGCGCGCGGAAGAAGACGAAGAAGACAGACTTCTAATATATTTGAGCGTTAATGCTATGGAGAAGAAGAAATAAAATTCCTACCGAAAGAAAGACCGAATAAGAATTTTGAGGTAAAAAGAGAGAAAGAAGAACTTAAACATATTAAGTTATTAACCTCAAAAATTAACTAATAAGGTAAATGAACACTACAAAAAACAACGAAAAACAACACAAAACTGCAGCAAACGTGTCGAATGTGGCCTAAAGTATGTAGGTGAAAACTAAATTCAATTATAGAAAGTTCGAGAAACGTCGCCCTTACACTAAAAATACCTACACCAAAAAGGGGTAATCATAATATGATTACACAGCTTATGATTAAACAATATTACGACAAAAAAATTGGAGCGCGATTGAACCTGACCGTCTCTTCCTTACCAGATGTGAACGCGTTACCAGCGACCCATAGTGTACTGGGGACACATAATAAATCCTTTCAAAACTGAATACACACTATACAGCCCTTCACAACAGTAGTCTGACGTTTAGATAGTCTCCAACCGACAATATTTAACCTTAGGAAAGTTGAGATCAAAAACTTTAGGTTACATCGACAAAACAGTCAACAGTTTTTCCATCAAGATGAGAATGAGGAATAAAATAATAGAATCTAAAATTTTGAGTTTCATTGTAAGATGCCAAGAAAAAACACGTTTGAGAATTTCAAAAAAAATCTAAGTGTTTTTTTTGCTGACCTTGATTTTCCATCTGTGAATGAACTTCCAAACGAAACGTCAGAACGTTCCAATCAGGGCCGTACATTTTTTGTTTTTTCGTTTTTTTGTTTGTTTCTTCGACACGATTCAACAAAAAACTTTTTTCGAAAATTCGAAAAATGAATTAGTCGAAAAAAAAACTTTTTTTCAAAAATTCGAAAAATTTTTTTTTTCGAAATTTTGAAAGAAAGGTCCAACAAAAGTTTTTTTTCGAAGTGTCGAAAAATTTTTTGAGAACAAACCAAAAAAAAAAACAAAAAAGGGCCAAAAATTTAGTTTTTGCGGTGGTTTTGGTGTTGCCTGCCTGGCACATGTTTCAGTGATCGTGCGACAAGCCGGTCTATGAAGAAAGCGTTGCATCCCCCCAAGATGCACCATCAGAGTAACCCGAATGCTAGGGCGTCCCCTTCAAGCGACGCGCTTCGAATCCCGATCGACGTGAGAAATATGCGAGGGTCTTCGAGGCCACGTCCTCGATTTATTCAAATAGCAGTGCCTGCACGTCTCCGACTAGCTACCTTGAACGTCGGAAGTCTCTCTGGGAAGTCCATGGAAGTCTGTGACATGCTGGCAAAAAGAGGAGTACATCTAGCATGCCTCCAGCAAACTAGATGGAAAGGAGGGAAAGCAAAGCAGCTCGACGGAAGGTATAAGCTGTGGTACTCGGGCAATACTTCATCCACGGCCCTCAATGCCGTCGGAATTATTGCTGCCTCCTACTTTACCACATCCGTCACGGAAGTTTGTCGCATCTCAGATCATTTGATGTCCATCTCCTTGGAATGCAATGGCGAACTCTTCAAAATAGTCAGTGCATACGCACCGCAGGCAGGATGCAGCGACTCCGAGAAAGACGGTTTTTGGGAAGACTTCGATGAAGTCATCAGAAAATGCCCTCCGGAAGAAACTCTCATGATCGGAGGAGACTTGAACGGGCACGTAGGAAGAAGATGCGAAGCTCATAAGAGAGCTCATAGAGGCAACGTTTATGGTTTGCCGAATGCAGAAGGAGAGTGAATCTTGAGTTTTGCCGAAGAGCACGATCTTTCCATCTACTGCCTCCTACTTTACCACATCCGTCAGGGAAGTTTGTCGCATCTCAGATCGTTTGATGTCCATCTCCTTGAGATGCAATGGCAAACTCTTCAAAATAGAGTGCATACGCACCGCACACTCTCGCTCTGTTCTCACTCTCGCTCTGTTCTCATCGAGTGGTGACCTTTCTACGTGCTCCAGTTTATTTCCATTTTCACTGCCTTTTCGCAGAAATGGCTGCTTCGACAATAATTGAAGATGCAGCTATTCTCCAAAAATCTCTAAAAGACTTCCTTGACGCCGAAGATAAGACGCCTTCTCTTCCACTCCACGTTGTACTTCTCTTGAAAACATGCAACGCTCTCTTCGACAAGTTCTACACATGCTCAATCAGCCAAGAGATCATCTGAAAGGAGATCGATGAGGAGAAATGGCTTCGCTCCGTCGTCTTCGATAGGGCTCCTGAAAACACCGATTCTCGTCCATCCGCGCAAAATCAACACGATTCTCAACTCATCACCAGTCTTCTAGACGCATCTGGTATCGCTGTCGGTGGAATCTCACACTTCGGAATGGGAAAACCGCCGATTACGCCAGGAACGAGTTCGTCTAGACTTCTCAAAGTCATCTTCCCCACCAAAGAACATCAGACTGTTTCTTTCAAAAAGTGCCTTACTACACAAGAACAATCAATTGAAAGGAATTAATGTCCAACCCAGTCTTACTAGAGAGCAAAGAGAAAGAGAGTGCTTACTGAGAAAAGAAAAGCGTAAGTTATTGTCGGAAGGGAAAGACTACGTGAACTGATGCCCCGGACTGAAGCCGATAAAAAACGACGATCTCCAACACAGCCCCGCCACTCTGCCCCTCCAAATGTTCAAAGCAGTCAGAACATAACAGTAAGACCCTCGAAGTCGACACCTACTGGTAGCGTCGGTGCGGATCGAATTCCCCAGATAGTCTTTAAAAAAGTGCCAAATCACTCGCTCTTCCGCTCACTCACATTTACAACCTTAACTTTGGATTCTTACTTTTTTTCTGCAACTTTTTGCTCTCTTTCTCTGTTTCTCTATAACACACACATCCTCTTTCTCACTACATTCCTCAGGAATGTGTTCCGTAGTTGGTTTCGTTCGGCTATGTTTACCCTGTATAACTAACTACCTTTTCATCCTGCGGTTATTATAATAAGTGAACGGAGAGGTTCATAACAAGTTTTGACTGACGTTAGCACAGGATTACAGCAAAGCTCAACCGCCATTAGATTTAGCTAGGCTTGTGCGGTTCAAAAAACGTGAACCTATACAGTTTAGTTGACCCAAGAGAGCAACTTGAACAAGCTCTCAATTTCTCTCTTGCATTCTCTCTAACTCCCCTGAAGTAGGGGAGTTAGAGAGAATGCAAGAGAGAAATTGAAATATCAAGTGAAGAGAGAGAGAGAGAGAGAGAGAGAGAGAGAGAGAGAGAGAGAGAGAGAGAGAGATAGAGAGAGAGAGAAGAGAGAAACTAAGGTGGAAAAAGGTACATAGAGGAGGAGGAAGAGAAGAAGATTGGGAGAGAGGAACATGTAGCGCGAGATACAAAAAAGAGCTCAAAATTCATTATAAAGCGTGTACCACCCATTTTCTCTGCTTAGATTCGCCTCTTTTATATTACATAGGAAACATTGAGGCAGTAACTACAACTACAATACCGGTTGATGGACCGGTTCATAGAAGCATAGAACGCAATAATGTTCCTTACTTTCCGAGTAAGTTGCGAGAATATACTGAATTGTCAGTTTACTTAGGCGAATTTTATGTATAACATGTGAGATGGATAAGTAAACTTCTTGGAAATACCGTGCGCGTGAGGGCTGTATAATCGTCTTCATCATCATCATCATGAAATATTGCTGCGCGGAAAATTTGCTTTTAAAGAAAAATTCTCATGACTCTATTCACCAGTTTTCTTCGCTAAGTGATGATCCCTTCTCGCGTCCGGGTTTCCGCCTGGTAGTTGCTCCCGACTCCGAAGCTGCAGGCGCAAGGCCAACTTTAAAAACGAATTTGCTTTGTCGTCATGCAAGATGGCCAAGGTGTTCCTGATTTCAGGAATATCATTCTTCTAAAGTAGTAGAAAATTCAAAGCGTATAACTTTGAAGAAATCGACTAGGAGGGAAGGTGCCCAGCTCTGCTATGAAAGAAAAGCGATTACAAGTGCTTCAGGATGCTCATGTGAGAAGTTCTTATTTTTTAAAAACTGTAGGAAACAGTACTTTTTTGTTCCTTGGCTCAATTAGGTCTGTTCTTACATCAAAGGGTCGACAAAGACAAGGACTACATGTTTCCCTGTCATATCTGGTTGAGTCATATCCCGAGCTTCTGAAGGCCTCTATCAAGGAGACAAAAATTATACTTCCATTACTTGTTTTAATTTTGTTGATAAAATGTTGAATGTTCAGAATCATTTGATTTCTTTATTTTCGGTAGAAATGAACTGCAAATGTCCAAATGTTTCGAATCTCAACGTTTTGATAATTAATGTTTAAGCAAAACTAATTTTCAATATTCTTCAAAATTATAATCAAATTGAATTTTTCTTTTAAAAAATTTTCTTGAAAAATTAAAAAGTGTAAATGAAATGACTAGCTTTTTTCCGTGCGGTGGTTTGATCAATTTGTCTTCTCTACCAGGCGTCACTGCCTTTAAACTGTGTAACTGAGCATTTGAAGATTTATCATCCATCTTCGACCTCTCTTCTGTCTTAATTGTGAAATCTGGAGTTATGCTCTCCATTCACGACGCTTTCGCTTCATGAGCATGCGTGACTAAGAGAACGAGGCAATTGAGCCTTTATTAAGCACTATCGCACGGAATAGCAATGTGTCACCGTGGTGTAATGGTTAACACGCTCGCTCCCGGATAGAGGAGAGATGGTTGCATGGGTTCGAGTCCCCCCGGTGACTAGCTTTTTTCCGTGCGGTGGTTTGATCAATTTGTCTTCTCTACCAGGCGTCACTGCCTTTAAACTGTGTAACTGAGCATTTGAAGATTTATCATCCATCTTCGACCTCTCTTCTGTCTTAATTGTGAAATCTGGAGTTATGCTCTCCATTCACGACGCTTTCGCTTCATGAGCATGCGTGACTAAGAGAACGAGGCAATTGAGCCTTTATTAAGCACTATCGCACGGAATAGCAATGTGTCACCGTGGTGTAATGGTTAACACGCTCGCTCCCGGATAGAGGAGAGATGGTTGCATGGGTTCGAGTCCCCCCGGTTCGAGTTCGAGCTTTTTTCCGTGCGGTGGTTTGATCAATTTGTCTTCTCTACCAGGCGTCACTGCCTTTAAACTGTGTAACTGAGCATTTGAAGATTTATCATCCATCTTCGACCTCTCTTCTGTCTTAATTGTGAAATCTGGAGTTATGCTCTCCATTCACGACGCTTTCGCTTCATGAGCATGCGTGACTAAGAGAACGAGGCAATTGAGCCTTTATTAAGCACTATCGCACGGAATAGCAATGTGTCACCGTGGTGTAATGGTTAACACGCTCGCTCCCGGATAGAGGAGAGATGGTTGCATGGGTTCGAGTCCCTTCGGTGACTAGCTTTTTTCCGTGCGGTGGTTTGATCAATTTGTCTTCTCTACCAGGCGTCACTGCCTTTAAACTGTGTAACTGAGCATTTGAAGATGTAAATGAAATATTTATCCGTCATTTGCAAGAAATCACCGAAAAACAATTTAGTTACCGATGTGCATCCTAGCTTTTTTTGGCAACTATGATTTAGCATTCGATTGATATTCTTAAAAAAAGCTAGGAAGGTGAATTTGATAACTAGATATTGTAATACATGACAACTAGCAGTATTTTATGATATGGCACAATCATTGTCCACTCACAAACGTTCAACAACAGTTCTAAACAATAAAAAGAAGACATGAATTGCGCCATTTTTTTCATTCCTATTCTTCCTCTATCCGTTGAGTTGATGCTGAAGAAGTTCTTTGATATTCTCTACATAGTTCAATTGCGACAAACTTTTGTCGCTTTTGGAACACCCTATATATATGTTATATGTAGATCTCTGCACAGAACAGAACACATAAACGCTCCACTTCTGTAGTCGTAGGGTGAAGTCTACTGTGAAATAACAATATACCTTTAACGTATAAATTGTTATACTTTATAGTGTAGAGATGCTGTTTCTTGAATTTCGAAAGCATGAATATTCATACTTTCTTCTTTGTCACCGGATCCTCCGAGCAGTGTTCTCTCTATCTCGTTTACTACAGACTATTCCCCAAACTTTCATCTTTCACAAGACATTTCTTATCACCCCTATCAATCACTAAGCCCTATTTTGTACTAACTGCCTTCAAAAACGAACAAAATTCATTTTCGAATTCTGATTCACTTGTGTGCCCATTCGTAAGTATAGCAACTTGTGTGCGGAAATGAAAGGACACACATGAAAAAATTACTTTATCTTTCCCACAACCGAATATTTTGAAACTGGTATACAGAAATACAACACAATAAATACATGAATTCACGGGATTCCGTAATCCGATGATTGTATAAATTCCGACCCTCCGAATACCTCTTCATTCCTTCAAATCGCAATAAGCTCACGCACTTCCTGTAGCCCCAGGGTGTCTTCATCCACCGCGGAGCATTTCACAAAGTGTACCTTCCTGGAAAAAAAATTTAATCGTTAATTGAACTAGAGAATTTCAATTTAGCTGTGCTAAGCAACCGAATAAAATGAGCCTGAGAAACTCGAAATCGTGGTGTCTTTGAAAATTCGATAAGGAATAGACTGAATGATGTGTCAAAGAATTGGAATTTGATTAAAAAGTGAAAAAAAAATCAGGCTTCTTGCCTAGACTCGTATTTCGAACTCCAAGACCTTTTTGCTACATGGCCTTGGAAATTATTTTCCGGACGAAAGAACAGTAGACAGGAATTTTGGCTTCAGAGCAAAGCACTCAACGACGACAGCTATTGACACATTGCAAACGGCTTCAACCAAAAGAAGCCACCGCACAGAACGGTACTCGGGGCACTCGATCTATCCAAAGCTTTTCACACAGTCGACATAAATATACTACTTGAATCTTTATACGAGTCAACTGTACTATCCGGCACCACCAGATGGCTCGCATCCTACCTTCGAGGTAGACAGTCACACAACCTATTCAGAGATAACCTGCCGAGAAGCCGAATCATACGTAACGGAGTACCCCATGAAAGCGTGATGTCGCTGACTCTCTTCAATATATACATGAGAGATCTTCCAAAGCCCCTTGAAGACATTCAAGTAGTCACATATGCGGACGATATAACTGTCTACGCTACTGGCCGATGCCCCGGGGGTAACTGCGACAGTCACAAGATTGCGAACTACCTCCCCTCAGTCGAGAACTTCTTCGAGAAAAGAAAATTAACAATATCAGCAGCAAAAACCACAGTCACACTGTTCACCCCATGAAATAAGCAGGCTAACGATCACCCAATCATTAAAATAAACAACACACCCCTTCCGCTCGAAAAGAAGCTCAAAATCCTCGGAGTAAGCTTCGACTCGATTGCCGACTTAATGCCATCCTCCAGAACTCTGGACCAACACAGGAAAAATAGCCAAACTATGTAAACTATGTTCGCCTACAAGATGACAATTTCGCCCAAGGGCAACAGCAACAACAACAACTTTTTTTTTCTTTTTCATTACTCAGCAATCAAGCCCTTGTGTTTTTCGCGGTTCATGTTGAACTTTTGAATCTATTTTTCACGGCAGAATCAAAATCATTACATGTTTTTGTGCTGTGTCAACTTTATCGAATAAAAAATAGTGCAGAAAATAATGTCATAATTTTAAAACAATATTCTTACAAATACAAAAAAGCTAACATCGGAAGCAGGTCCCAGCTAAATGGCTCTTCTGATGAGGACAGAGTTACCGCCTCAACAGATACAATTTTAATAGAAATATGATCGAACTATTTCATGCCAAAAACTATTTCACGATATGGGATCGAACCAGGGGTTAAATAGAGCCGCCCAATTTGGGTTTACATGTATCCGCCGCTCAAAGTTTGGAGGAAAAAAGAAGAGGGTTTGAAGGAAAAGGATGAAAAAAGAGAGGGAGTTTTTTTTGTCAATAGTGTGTGTACATGTATCCGCCGACGGGACCGATCCGGTCACTATTAAACCCCTGGATCGAACCCAGCCGTCTCTCTCACTCAGTGAATTACCTCTGCACTATCGAACCCATTCTGCCAAGATGTGTGAAAGGCATTTCCAGTTATAGATGATTTTTTCCAAAATAAATATAACACTGTGGTTTTTACCAACCAATTCAATTAATTTATTCCATGCAAGAACAACAACTTGTAATACAACTATGAATGGTAGTTCCAATTAGCATGGACGCGTAGGATAGGGAGACAAAAAACAATCAATAGTGGAGCATAATCGAATATCTATCTCTTTTCGCCTTAAACGGGATATTCAACTCGGTGAAAGCCTTTTCTTATTCATTTTCACGACTCTGTGAAGAAGAAAATCCTCTTTTGAATGAACCGTAAAATAGTCAAGGTTTCCCTGTCATTTTTAGATGAAGGCAACTGTAACAGTCTTATGCATTCTTCCTATTCACTTCATCGGTGTATTTCGTGCTTTCTTTCTTTTCTGACTATCTTTTTTCAGTCTCCCTATACCTCTTCCCTTACTCTCTCTCTCTCTCTCTCTCTCTCTCTCTCTCTCTCTCTCTCGTTCCTTTTCTTCCTCACCACTCTTTCTCTCTCTCTCTCTCTATCTATCTATCTATCTATCTATCTATCTATCTATCTATCTATCTATCTATCTATCTATCTATCTATCTATCTATCTATCTATCTATCTATCTATCTATCTATCTATCTATCTATCTATCTATCTATCTATCTATCTATCTATCTATCTCTCTCTCTCTCTATCTCTCTATCTATCTATCTACAGTACCGTGCAGAAGTATACCAAAAAGTATATTTTGTCGTATATCTTTTCTGTTTTTGCGCCCACTGGCGCAAAAAGTTAACGATTTTTATTATATGTTGTGTGGCTCGTAATGTACGTCATAATGTAACGAATTATAGCCGTTTTTGAAAAAGCAGAACAGCTCAGCAAAATAGTATTTTTCGATATTTTTGACATATGTTTTTTTTTGTTGACATATTTTGAGTAAGGAAGATTACACAGATATAATATCGAACGTCATGCTGCCCTATGCGTGATCGAACATTCCCCGGGGCTGGATATACCAACAGGACAAAGATCCAAAGCACGCTTCGCGTGTGCTCGAGGAATGGATTGGTCAGCGTCGAGTGACCCTCATGGACTGGCCGAGCCAGTCACCGGACCTAAATACGATAGAGCACGTGTAGATGGAGCTGGGTGAGGCCATCCAGGGCAAGACTGCTCGGAATGCGGCGGAGAAATTCGCCCAACTTGAACAGGCCTGGCACGTCCTACCGGTTTTAACCCTAGGGAACTTAGTGGCCTCTATGCCACAAAGATGCAAGTCAGTCATTGACGCTAGGGGTATGGCGACAAAGTATTAGACTGGGGTAATCAAATTTCGGGTAGCATTGGACGGTTAAGTTGTTATTGAAGATTTAATAGGTTACTTAAGAATATGTGCTCAATTTGTGTTTTTCTTGCTTTTCATATTTTATGCTTTTTTTGTTCACAGTTAATCTGCATCTCAAAAGTTATGTTGAAATTATGTTTCGAAGTACTTGAAGATAATCTAATAAAAAGTTGAGCCTTTATTCCGCGTTCACTGAAGAGAAACACTGTAAAATAGACTTTTTGGTATACTTCTGCACGGTACTGTATCTATCCATCTATCTATCTATCTCTCTCTCTCTCTATCTCTTCTTTGCCTTACTTCATCTTCTTCGTGTAAAGATGAAGCAACCTTTTTCTTCGACCCATCAGTAGACTCTAGCGCAGCAGAGCGGGACTGATTGATAAGATGGAATTCTTTTTCCAGCAGCTTACTTATAACCTGCAACAAATCATGAATGCAGAAAAGAGAACACATTAATGCCTTTTCCAAACCCTAAGTAACATGATAAATAGTCAAAAGTTCTGAGAGAAAGTCTTCACCTAATGCAAAAGTTTATCTGTGACTTAAATAGTTATACAAATATAGTTACAACTAGTCATGACTATTTTCAGTGACTATATACTGAAAAAAGTTAGGAATAGTCATGACTATGCCCTCGTGACTATTTACTGACATGCGGCTCCTTTGCAAGTGATATGTCCTGTTTATTGCAGGCAACCACGACGGGGACCTGCTTGGCTGATTCCAGGATGGCGTCGTATAGTAATTCGGCCACATCACGCGCTCGCTAAAATCCACAATGTTTTGAATCATTGAAATGAAATCAAAAACGATACAAAGGCCAGTTTTACGCTTGAACGCTTTACGCTTGAACGCATACGCACAGAAAATCTGATATTCGATTGATGAACTAAACTTTTGTCCTAGAACAGTTTTCCCCGTCTATCTGCCTTCAAAGGCAAACTCCACTATTTAAAAAAAACGAGAACAAAAAAACTGACATTGCTCAATCTCTCTCCCCTGCGGCATCAAAAAGTGTGCGCGACTATTGCGCGCAGGGTCTCTAGTTCGACCCCTACTCCGGACAGGGTTTCTAGTTCGACCCTTACTCCGGACAGGGTTTCTAGTTCGACCCCTACTCCGGACAGGGTTTCTAGTTCGACCCTTACTCCGGACAGGGTCTCTAGTTCGACCCCTACCCCGGACAGGGTCTCTAGTTCGACCCCTACTCCGGACAGGGTCTCTAGTTCGACCCCTACTCCGGACAGATACCATCGAACCAAAAAAGCTATGAAATGTTGATAGTGCTCTTGCACGAATAAGACTCCCCCCACTGCTGCTACTCACACTAGCAGTGACTTAGCCGGCAGCCACTGTTTCTACCAGGATAGGTCTGTCTTGCATCTAAGGGGAGCGCGTACCCTGCCGCGAGGCGGGAACAACCGCGAGAAAGTTTATCATTATGTATATTTCTCTGTTCCACTTTATTCACCTCTAACTTGCCTCTCATTCCTCCATCCCCCTTCTTATACAGATCTCAACTTCAATAAAAGCCAAGGCATCTTTGGCCACGACCGCTGGGGCCTCGACATCTGGGGTCAGAATAAATGTACATTACAGCATGTACACGTGAGCTATGATCAAGATGTTTCCTGTTGTAAGAAGTGTTTCACCAACCCACACTAAGGTTTTTTTTTAGTTTGCAAGAAAAAGGTACAGATGCCCGCCAAAGGCGCAAATTTTACATAAGGGTCCCTCATTTTTTACATAAGGGTGTCCCTTATGCTTTGGGAGAAAAACGCTCGCCGACGGAAGGTCTGAAATGACTATTTAACCCCTGCCCACAATGAGTGTGAATGCTATACGCCAATCTAGGCGCTATTCAAAAACTAAGCAAATGATACGAATTCTATGTTCGTATGAAATTCTTATTCTTTTAAAGCAAGTTCTCGGTCGTTCTCACTCGATAAGCATTCTTGATTTATACCACTGATAAACTGATCCCTGCACTGATACAAAAAGAGCCAGCCTTTAGAGTCTGAACCTCCTTTCTTGCCCAATCTCTTTCTCATCTACTGTACCACTCAAAATTACATGCTATTTTGGTTCTTTCTGCACAACTCATTTCAACTTCAAATAAGATTGATGAAACTTTCGGGTTTGAAGGAAAATGTTGTGAGAAATATACAAGCAGGAAAATCAGCTTTGCCTACCGCTCGCTTCGGTTGTTTTTACCTTTTAATTTACAAAATGTACGAGTAATCTTAGGTGAGAAATGACCTACTCGCTAAAAAGAGTATTGAAAAGCGTCCGAAAAGTATACAGAGAAATGCTCAAAAAGAACTTTCGACAAAATGGACAATTTTTTAAGAATCAAACTTATTTCCTTGAACATTTCTTGTCTATGATTTCTGCATGCTGAAGAGAACTTAATCATTTTCTGAGATTTACGAAAAAGTAACACAATATATGTATTAAAAATTATACTTTGAAAAAAGTAACACAATATATGTATTAAAAATTATACTTTGGTCTATTCATTCTTATTTGTTTAATTACAAAACTCTGTGAACCTCCCCTTCGATTTGGATTATAAAATTTTTGAATGAAAAAACCTGTTCAATGTTCCATTTGCATGAGAAAAAACTTTAACTTGTTTTTCGATATGTTTTTCGTTTTTCGATAACACACCGAATTCGAACTAAATCCCTAATTTGACAATTATCGGTTGTACCTTAACCATGTGCTAATGAATAAATCTATGAATAACTGTACACTTTTCAAATTTACTATTCGAATCTCTCAGGTTCAAAACTCCCTGACTTTGTTTATTGATGCTGAATCAATCACAGCAACGATGGACTTCAAAGAAGATCTCTCCTAAAATTTTTAAAACTATATAACCTGTATTTAATTACAAATTCGAGAAATTAATTATAACTACAAATTCGAGAAACGCAAGAGTCCAAATATTTTAATTTCTCATTCGAACTTTAGAGTCCTCATTTCATTGATTTAAAAAAAACAGATTTTTTGGTAAGAAGACTCCTATTTGTTAGAGTGTATTATGAATTAAACTAGTACTTTAGTCCTTCTCTATTTTCCTTGGATTCGGTATTTTCCTAGCATTCAGAAAAAAAAATGCCTGATTGGTAAACTGTAAATAAGAGTACTGTAAAGAAGAGTACTGTAAATAAGAGTACTGTAAATAAGAGTACTGTAAATAAGAGTACTGTAAAGAAGAGTACTGTAAAGAAGAGTACTGTAAAGAAGAGTACTGTAAAGAAGAGCACTGTAAAGAAGAGTATACCCAACTCCTCGCTGTTCATAACCAACGGATTTTTTATACCGACCAGAGGAGAGGATTGTTCGCAGAAACTTGTGCAAAAATCGTGTGGTGTGACGGGAACCGAGCCCGCGACCTTCGCTATCCGGGCGATGCTCTTACCCACTGAGCTACACACGCACAGAATATAATGCACATTTTAAGGCCCATACAACAAAACTTTTTTCGAGTACTAAAAAATGAACCTTGACCAGCCACTTCTTTACCAGAACATCTCGTAGTCTCTCTGCGCCTAAATTTCAGACAATGAATAGGTTTTCAGAGTAACTTAGAATTTGAAGATTTATCATCCATATTCCATCTCTCTTCTGTCTTAATCCTGAACGCTCCCTCCATTCATGACGCAATCGCTTGATAAGCATGCGTGACTAAGAGAACAAAGTCTCGAAACACACTGGCAACAGTGGCCATTCGTGACTCTACAGCCTTAAGAGCCTGTCACGGATGGAGCCGGATCATCCAGTCCAGAATCGAGCGCGACCTAAGGTGGCGCATAGAGGGACGCCTCCCTACGAAGAATTCGTGCTGGGAGGTAGCGATAGAAATCCCGCCGCGGACCAAAACTGGGTAGTATAGCTCGTCAAAGGAGGGCGATGCCGGACCGGCCTGGGCATGCCACCGGACAAAACATCAGCCGATACTCCGCTATACTTTTCAATGGCGAGTCGAGGCGCCAGTAAAATAACCTCTTGCCCTTCTCCGGTCAACGACAGGCGAGACGTCTCTACTCCCACCAAAAACGATGCTAGGCCGGCTTGACCACCCACTCACAAGGCCTATAGCATGATCAGGTTGCTACAACGATGTCCGCCTTCACAAGGTGCAGCATGACAGTCTCAGGACTGCAAAGGACATCAAAACCCTTCTCCGGACGCATCTTGTCCGAAGAACACGAGAACTTCTCTCATTAAAGAGAGTGTTCATAACCAAGTCTTCGATGCGGGATGCTTGCCGGCAACAACAACAACAACAAGAGAACAAGGCATATGAGCCTTTCATATAACACTATCGCACGGAATAGCAATGTGTCCCCGTGGTTTAATGGTAACACGCGCTCCCGGTTTGAGTCGAGATGGTCTGGGTTCGATCCCACCCGGAGGACTAGCTTTTTCTGTGTTCAATCATTTGTCATATTAGTTCAAGTTCAATCATTTGTCATCTTAGTTCATTTGGTTCAATCGGCCAATCATTTGTCATCTTAACCAGGCGTCACTGCCTTTAAACTGTGTAACTTAGAATTTGAAGAATGAATAGGTAGTTTCAACAAATATATTTCACATAAATTGAGTTTCCACTCTCTTCTTTCTCCAGAAAATTAAAAAAAACATTACAAAAATTAACTCAAATTACCCAAAAAACTTCAGGTGCATTTTTTCAAAGCCTCCAGAAAAAAGCGGACCTGGATAGTCGACGATTCTCACGGACTCCGCAGATGAAATAAGAGGACCATCGAACACATTTTCAGCAAGAGAAGTGTATGTGACTACATTGCTGCTCTCTGCGAACAAATCAAAAGGTCAGTGAAACAATAACCGAGTGTACCCGAATCACAACACCAATGAACAGGGGGTTTTTTAGTGTGCAAGAAAAAGGTACAGACGCCCGCCAAAGGTGGAAAATTTTTTCACATAAGGGCCCCCTTTAAGATTTTTCAAACAAAGGCCGCGAAAATTTTTTTTTGTTCCACATAAGGGTCCCCCTCAAGCTTCGTAAAAACAGAGGCCTGCCGACAGAAGGTCTGACATGACTATTTAACCTCTGCCAATGAATGTGAACCTACCTCATCGGAAAGTGCTTAAAAAAAATTTCCGGGCGACGACACAACAATTATTATTTTTCGGTTTTACCCAATTGTATCCGGCCGTTAATACAATTCATTGAGCATGTCAAAAACGCGGTCATTATGCACGCGAAGTTCAAACCTAGCCTTATGGGGCATTTTCTAACACGAACCCGAAGAGAGTAAGCCGGTTTTTAGTAGCTTAAGCTGAAGTTATTTTTTTGGAGATTAGGCGGGCAACCGGGAGAACTTTTGCGAGTTTGGCGTGCTATGAATGTGAAACCCTGTTCGTTTTGCCAGTTTGGCGAGCTATGAATGTGAAACCCTGTTCGTTTTGCCAGTTTGGCGAGCTATGAATGTGAAACCCTGTTCGTTTTGCCAGTTTGGCGAGCTATGAATGTGAAACCCTGTTCGTTTTGCCAGTTTGGCGAGCTATGAATGTGAAACCCTGTTCGTTTTGCCAGTTTGGCGAGCTATGAATGTGAAACCCTGTTCGTTTTGCCAGTTTGGCGAGCTATGAATGTGAAACCCTGTTCGTTTTGCCAGTTTGGCGAGCTATGAATGTGAAACCCTGTTCGTTTTGCCAGTTTGGCGAGCTATGAATGTGAAACCCTGTTCGTTTTGCGAGCTATGAATTTGAAACCCTGTTCGTTTTGCCAGTTTGGCGAGCTATGAATGTGAAACCCTGTTCGTTTTGAGAGTTTGGCGAGCTATAAATGTGAAACCCTGTTCGTTTTGCCAGTTTGGCGAGCTATGAATGTGAAACCCTGTTCGTTTTGCCAGTTTGGCGAGCTATGAATGTGAAACCCTGTTCGTTTTGCCAGTTTGGCGAGCTATGAATGTGAAACCCTGTTCGTTTTGCCAGTTTGGCGAGCTATGAATGTGAAACCCTGTTCGTTTTGCGAGTTTGGCGAGCTATGAATTTGAAACCCTGTTCGTTTTGCGAGTTTGGCGAGCTATGAATGTGAAACCCTGTTCGTTTTGCCAGTTTGGCGAGCTATGAATGTGAAACCCTGTTCGTTTTGCCAGTTTGGCGAGCTATGAATGTGAAACCCTGTTCGTTTTGCCAGTTTGGCGAGCTATGAATGTGAAAACCCTGTTCGTTTTGCCAGTTTGGCGAGCTATGAATGTGAAACCCTGTTCGTTTTGCCAGTTTGGCGAGCTATGAATGTGAAACCCTGTTCGTTTTTCCTCACATTTTCATTGTGTTTTATTCTTCGAAAACTTCAATCGCTCAGAGTTCTGCTCTCGTTTCACTCACTACTGCAAAAAATACTGTTTGATCTCACTACTATAAGCAGGAGTTTTTCAGTGTGCAAGCAGAAGGTACAGACGCCCGCCAAAAGCGGAAATAAAATTTCAACATAAGGGTCCCTCCTTATAATAAAAAAACAACAGAGACCCGCGAAATTTTTTTGTTGTTTTACATAAGGGTCCCCCCTTTTGATTTGGAAAAACAGAGGCCCGCCGACAGAAGGTCAGACATGAATATTTAACCCATGACTGTAAGATTTAACGAAGAATGATCGTATAATGATTTTCGTTCGACCTTACATACTGTTGTTGGAAAATAGATCTACAGACGGTAAACTTCTGAAGGAAACCCGGCAAATGAGGACTGAAACTGGTTCTTTTGAGAAAAAAATCTCTCCTATGCGCTGTTTTGTAACTGAAAATAGCGCACCAAGATGTGCTGGGAAAAAAAACTTCTCTGGGCGGGCGATTCTTGTAGAAGGAGAGGAGATGGGAGAGGGGTCAACGATAACTTTTTGTTTCTCCGTTTCACCCAGGGGTTAAATGGAGCCGCCCAATTTAAGTTTACATGTATCCGCCGCTCAAAGTTTGGAGGAAAAAAGAAGAGGCTATGAAGGAAAAGGGTAAGAAAAGAGAGTGAGTTTTTTGTCAATAGTGTGTGTACATGTATCCGCCTATCCGTGTACATGTATATGTGTACATGTGTGTGTACATGTATCCAACCTATCCCAAAAGGACTCCCCTCGACAGGACCTATGGGCAAGACAACAACAACAACAACAACATGTATCCGCTGACGGGACCGATCCGGTCACTATTTAACCCCTGGTTTCACCTAATCGTACCCGTCCCACCCATAGGTAAAAAAATTTCTAGACTTTTCAATAGGTCGATCGCTAAAGTAGCTAGAACTTTTCACTTTCAACTTTACGAGACCTGTTGAGGCAGCTATGGCTGATAAAACGTTCTTTTTACCTAGAGGAATGAAATCAATTTTTTTAATTTTTAGCTGTGAGAGTTCTGATAGATTCATTTCGAGTGAGGGAGAAGGTCGGCAGGTCGGTCGCCCTAGAAAATTTTTTGCCAGTTGGCCGTTTACCTATGGTCCCAACAACAAATTTTCCAGTAATGAACTTTTAGGCCGGTGATTTTTTCTCCTATTTCATAAATCTTCTGCTACGTAAACCAGTTATTTATTTTATTTTTCATATGTGAAAAGTTTTTGGGATACAGCGCGGGCGAACCGGGAGAAATTTCAGAATTTCGGTGAGCTATGTACCCTACCCCCCCCCCTCCAGCGCTCTTTCTCCTCCTACCTCTTTGAGAAATTGTTTTCTTTGAGACGCACACCGAGGGATGACTAGCAGATTACAGAAGCGGAACCCACTTCACCAATTCTCCGATTTTGATGAAGGTAATGGAATATAAGACTAGGATACCTGCTCTACCGTATGTACAGCAAAACTTGAATTTGAATAGGGAATAAAAGAAGGCATCGGAACCAATGGACTTCCAAACAACTCTTCCCAATGTATACAAAAAACCCGAGAGAGAAGGAGAAATAAATGTAATTAAATAAATGATGTAAGTAAGGATATTGTTTTCTGAGCCATAACCAAGAAGACCTCGTCTACCCAGCCGGAGACCTTCGGCGGGCAATCTACAACAACAACAACAACAACAACAACAACAGCTGAGAGAATGACCACATTTGAACTGACTGTTGTTGATAAGCTTTGAGAACATGTGCGTTTTGCCCGAATCTGATAGGCCAATCAGGAGGATTGTGTCTGCTTTCGCACCAAAGTACTGAAAGACGTTTTGTTTTCTACTACGAAAATTTTACAGAAAATCAAAGTTTTTTCAAATAGTATTTCCTTGAAATTGATCTATTTGGTTAAATTACTACTGGCGGGAAAGACGAGTTAGAGTTGAAGGCAGTGAAAGAGTTACAGGCAGGGGTTAAATGGAGCCGCCCAATTTGGGATTACATGTATCCGCCGCTCAAAGTTTGGAGGAAAAAAAGAAGAGGGGTTGAATGAAAAGGGTAAGAAAAGAGAGTGAGTTTTTTGTCAATAGTGTGTATACATGTATCCGCCGACGGGACCGATCCGGTCACTATTTAACCCCTGGTTACAGGGCGGATGATAGCAATTGGTGACTTGTTTTGAGGAATCGGGGGGGGGGGGCACTTATATAGGCGGTATATAAGTGCCCCCCTCCCCGATTCCTCAAAAATTGTTCAGAAACGCAAGTGACCCGTGTCGAACAATGCCAGAGCTACAACTCATCGTTTGCGCATAATCAGCTTTTCAGTTTCAAGAGGAAAAAACAGATCAGAGTTACAGTAACCTATAGAAACAGTATTTTGACTAGTAGAATAGAGTGTTTGAACCCACCAAGGAACGAAAGCTACAGTAATTTGCAGGTCAAAGGTCAAAGTAAAGATTAAATAGTGTTGATTCCCACTAAACTAAAATTAGTTTTTTTTAATAAAATAAAATTATAAAAATAAAACATCATCAAATCACATGACCGTAGCCCTGTCCTTACATAATTAGCCGATTATTTTCTGATAGAATAGAACTGTACTTCCAACCTTACCTGAGGCGTTTAGAAAACCCATGTCAAGGAACATATGACAGCTCCCTGCCCAGGCAGTTGGAAACAGCCTTTTTCTCAATTTTTAGTGATTCCAGGCAAACTATGGTGAAGCACTATCAAACAATTAGACAGTTAAAGTCTTTGTCGTGCCAGTGAAGAGATGCGGTGTGGTTTCGTGCAAAGAGTTCGGACGTTTCGCTTTATTTAAAGCATCATCAGCGATTTAAATAAAGCGAAACGTCTGAACTCTTTGCACGAAACCACACCGCATATCTTCACTGGCACGACAAAGACTTTAACTGTCTAATTAACCTCCACGATGCGCGTCACTCAGTACTCAAAACTATCAAACAATGCTTCGTTTCACGCCTTGGGCAATATCTTCTCTCACAACTATTTTGTGAAATACGGTCGATTTCTACTTACCTGTCTGAAGAGAAGTGCCGCCGTAGCAACTACAAGGACGAACGTGAAAAAGAGTGCGATGAGAAACGGCTCGACCATTATGTATCTTAAAACTTCATAGAGTGGTTAACCACAAAAATATGTATGGAAAACGACACATATACATTTGCAAGTATGACTATTAACACTTATATGCACGCCTAATCATAATTTTATACTTTATAAGCATGAATAGTCACTTTTAAATGTATATGTGTCATTTTCAATACTCATTTTTTGTGCGTACTTGATTCAAGGATTAACATATTGATTTTTTTCGTATTTATCAATTCTTATAATAAATGTTTTACACAATTCTCAAAATCAAGCGCTTATATGATGGTGAGGCACTTTTTTTTACTTTAGTTAATCCCCCTACCAGAGGTTCAATTGGATCATTTTTTTGACACGGCCTAGTTAGCTAAGCCGTACGGCCTCGTTACCGTAAACTTGTTGGTAGTGCTCATGCACGAATCTGACTCTCCCCACTGCTGCTAATCACACTAGCAGTGATCTAGCAGGCAGCCACTGGTTCTACCAGGATAGGTCTGTCCTGCATCTCAGGGCAGCGCGTACCCTGCCGCGAGGCGGTAACAAGCGCGAGGAAGAAAAAGAAGAAGAAGCGAGATATGATTGCTCCTAGCTGGTCTAATCATTTTCTCTCAGAACTTATTGGACCAAAATTGTAAGAAAAACCAATAGTAAAATCCTGTTTGAACTTTATTACGATATACCGGAAAGCGAATGGATCATGAACCAAAAAATCGGAACAAAACAAGAAAGCCATTGAGAGGACGACATTTATACTCGTAACAAAAAGAGGAGCAACTACAGTATCTACTAATTCAATGTATAACAATCAAACATGGCACTCGGCCGGGACCGAACCTCCATTGCGTATCCGGGGCTTGAAGACCATTACCAATCAAACATGACTTTTATTAGAAATATTCTAAGAAAAACACCTGGTTATTAGAGAGATCAAGAAAAATAATATAAAACTAGGACTGAGAAAATTTTCAACAAAAGATGAAGTCAATACACTAGTTTATTTGTAAGTCTGTCACAAACGGCAGTAAATTTTCAAGGTAGTGCGACAAAAAATTTTGTTATCATCATATTCATTCATCTAGCATTTTAAAACTAGTTTATTTACACAAAGCTGTGTCATAGTCAATTTCTCAATTCCTAATGCCATATTTCTCTTTTATCTCCTTCCTCAAGTCATTCTTTCCTTTGACGCGTTGCGTTTCTTCGAAGAGACAATCTCGTCCCACTGAAAGTGTTTGAATGAACGGATAAATGATAATATTGAACAACATTTGCAATTAATAAATTGAATTAGGTCTTTTTTCAAACTAAAACTTTATTATGTCGCTTTTTGTCTATGGTCAGTGAAAAGTTTATGCTGAGTTAAACGCATTGGATGAAATATCCAGTAGACAGTACACTTTTGTTCTGTGTTGTGCCCTTTTGTTGCGTTGAAATGCGTCCAACGCATCAAAAGGGCACAACACAGAACAAAAGTGTTTTATGGTCAGTGATGATATACTGAAAGTGCAGGGCGGCTTCTTGTGCTTTTTCCAGAAAAATTTTTTGCAAAATTTTGTTTATACCGTATGCTTCTTCATAATTTATACCGTATGCTTCTTTATAATTTATACCGTATGGTTCAATTCAATTCTTTATTCCAATTGTTCATGGTTAAAACGTACAACGGATAACTGTCACGATGTGAGATCAGTGTGGAGGCCAAATACAGTATATTTACAGAGATAAAAATAAGCATCACAAACGTAAGCGGGACAATTGTACAATATCATCAATAGGCAAATTGATAAGCATTTTCTTGAAAGCTGAGCTAGAAGAAATAGTAACTATTTGGATAGGTAAAGCATTCCACACATTTATAGCACGGGAGGCACAAGTAGTGTGTGACTGCGACAATCTAAACGGTAGACTAATACGAAGAGGATGTGAATTTCTATTATTGTAAGGACACGGTTTGACGAGAAACAAAGTTGAGTAATCAAGCTCAAAATGGCCATGGATACATTTATGTATGAAACAGAGATCTGCTATAGCTCTACGGTGCTCAAGTGTATGGAGACTCAGTAGCTTCAGTCGCGAAGGGTAATCTAGGTTGGTTCTACCGGCTCTATACATCACACGGCGTGTGAAACTGCGTTGAACTCTTTCCAAATCATTGACAAGGCCTATCGAAGTTGGTGACCAAACTTCACTACCATATTCAAGCAAGGGCAGTATATATGACTTGAACGCTCGCATTAAAACTGTGATGGACGATGTTCTGAGGGCTCGAAGGATAAGATTCGCACATTTCGATGATTTTTTAATGACCTGATCTATGTGGTTAGAGAAAGTTAAGGAATTATTGAAATTGATACCTAGATCTTTGACATTGATTGATGAAGGCAAGGTGATGTTATTCATGGAGTAAGTCCTCTTACTGTTGCAAGAGCCACAATGAACGACAGAACACTTCGGAATTGAAATTGTTAGAGACCAGTTATGTGCATAATCTGCTATCGAGTCAATAGCGATTTGCATCAGAGATGAATCATGGGAAATTAATTTAATGTCGTCGGCGTACAAAAAAAGCTGGACATCGGAAGGAATGATGCTAATAATGTCATTAATGAACATTGTGAAGAAAAGAGGGCCGAGTGAGCTGCCCTGTGGTACTCCGTTAGTATACAATTTACTATCGGATAAGCTTGAGTCAATTAGGACTTGCGAACTTCTATTCTTGAGAAATGATTGAATTAGTGATAAAAGAGAGGAGTTAATTCCTAGTGAGGCAAGTTTATGAATAAGAAACCGGTGATCAATCACGTCAAAGGCTTTCGAGAAATCGATCATGCAAATGTCAAAAGGCTTCTTGCGGTTAGTGAGAGAAAGGCACAGTGAGTGAGATTCAACTAAAGAGGTTATTGTTGAACGTTTCTTTCTAAAACCAGATTGTCTAGAGCATAAAAGGTTATTGGTTTCGAGGTGAGTATAAATAAGATTATACAAATGTTTTTCAAAAAGCTTAGAGAAAGAACAGACAAGAGTTATGGGTCTAAAATTGTTAACAACAGAAGTGTTCCCTTTCTTGTGAATGGGTATAATGATACCTTTTTTCCAGTTACTAGGGAAGTATCCGAGTGTTAAACAGTTTGAAAAGATAATCGATACAGGAATTGTTAAAGACTCATTGCAGTTTTTAATGAAAATATTTGGTATGCCATCAGGTGAAGTGTTGGTTTTGGGAAGCATTTTACGGATCAAGTTATGAATCTCCAATGGGGACACAATGTAAGTTGGTGAGAGGAATGATGAGCAGTTAGGCAGAGGAAGCGGACCTTCTAATGGAATGCTAACAATAGAATCGAAAAAGTCCGAAAAAGCCTTAGCTTTCTCAACAGAGTTGGTAAGGACAACATCATCAATTATAAGTGCGGAATTGACAGGTTTCTTTTTTATGCGATTTGCCAGCGTACGAAAGAAAAGTTTGTAATTCTTAGGCAAGGCTAGATTCTCTTCACGTTCACTTTCAAATTTCAGAACTTCCCTATGGAGTTTACGACAAGCTCTTGAAGTACTTGAAGATGTTACTGATCGCTTCTTACTTCTCAAAAGATAGCTGTAAATCTGTCGAATTTTTTTGGGATACTGTAGATGAGGTTTGAGTGAACGTTTGTTAGGGACATGCTCAGATATGAGGTTGTTGAGAGTATTGGTTAGTAATACAACACATTCATCAATGGTGAGAGAGGAAAACAAAAAGGTCCAGTCGATACGGACAATAGCGGAATTTATTGACAACCAATCGGCTTTCTTCCAATCGGATCGACAATGTAAGGGATGGTATTTCGAGACTCGACTGTTGGTTATAGAGAAAGAAATAGAGGCATGATCACTCGTAGAAATAGGAGGCTGAGTACTGCATTTCATAATGATTGGTTGGTTAGAGAAGACATAGTCTAAGATGTTGGATATGCGAGTGGGTGTGAGTACATACTGGGTTAAGTGGTGGTCGCTGGCAAATTGTAAGAAACACTCAGAAATAGGACAATTACGAATTGTAGTTAGTGATTGCCAGTCAATATTTGGTAAATTTAGGTCACCGCAAATGATAGTAGGGTAGGGAAGTGAGCAGTGAGAGGAGAGAAAAGAGGTTAGATCAATCATGCTGTTAATGGATGTTGTAGGAGAACGATAGCAGCTAATGAGTCTGATCGATGAAAAAGGCAGAGAAATACTAGAATTAGGGAAAACATCAATAATTACACATTCAATGTTGTGTTCGGAATATTGAGAGATGAGCACAGAAGAGAAAGAGTCATGGACTAGAATCGCTACTCCACCCCCGCGTCCAGTACAACGATCACTTCTAAACACATCGAAAGGGAGTCCATCGGTTAGTATAGAATCAGGATCAGTATCTTCAAGCCACGTCTCCGAGACAAAGAATATATAACATTTGGAGGATCTGAGCAAATGGTGCACATCATACAGTTTGTTCTTAACAGAACGAGCATTAAAACTATGACATAATATGGAATGAGGGGATCTCACATCGTTCATGTCCTAGGGAGAGTACCTTTTCGGGGCCACTATCCTTCGACTGCGAGAGGGCTGGTTGAGAGCGTTCTGCCGAGGCTGCTCTGCATGTTGAACTGTCTTCGTGGGCGGGAGAGAGGTTGAGGTCGATACGGAAGAGACAGTAGGAAGGCTCGGTGACGTGGGTCGGATGTGATGTGTGTGAGTAGAGGAAGACTGAGATAGGCGAAAGAAGACTGGGAGAGGGTCAAGATGAGCATCAATGACTCGAGTGGCGGGAAGAGAAGGATCCTTGGCATGACGTTGACATTCTCGCTCTGCGAGAAGTTCTGCAGGCGCGAGATCTGCTCTGGCATAGCTTCCACTGGGCAGGGGCCGTTTGGTCTTCCTGTAAAGACTGAGAAAGAGATTCCGCTTGTCGGATGTAGAGAACTGGATCTTGAGAGGACGACCTTGTCTTGTGGAAAAGCGAGGCCTGTCTTTTGGATGTCGATGATGAGTGATTTCTCCTTGATCAAAGTCGTGTCGCAGCTCATCTGATCCGAGTTTGTCTATGAGGTTCCGAATGGTGTTTTCATCATTGGAGAATGTGTCCTCGGACGAAGATCCTTCCGGCAACTTCAGAATGACGGCTCTCTTGGCTTTCTCATCCAGCATACTGCGATCCCTAAGCGTCGACTCAACAACGGCAGAGTATATGTGAGGCCTTAAGGAGGCAGGAGATACAGCTTGCCTGAGTCTGGAGACTTCCTCTTTCAAAAGGTTTATCTCTAAGGACTGTGCCGCGATCATCTGATGGAGAGGGGAGATAGCATTGACGACAATCTCATTCAGAAGTGAAGAGATGTAAGGTAGAGAAACTGAGGGGATGGGTAAGTTGAGAAGAGGATTGGTTTTTTGTGGATATTGATTGCCTTTGTTACAGAGCAAGGCTGAGGGGTCACCTCTCATGATAAGATCAGAGAGGGGAACTGATTGTTTATAAGTCATGGTTGTTTATAAGTCATACCGTATGCTTCTTGATCTCGTCAGACTGAAGATTTCATACAAAAAGAAAAAAACCCATGAAATTTTGCATTCACATGCGGGGTCGAAGAGTATTCTGGCTGTTTTTTCGGCTGCTCTTTCTCTTAACCAGATCCTGTGAGAGCCGGTCAGTGCGCTCGCGAGACGAACAATGATGTACCTGTGATAAGTAGGGACCGAATTAGGTGTTCAGTACTGACTTCCAGGATCTAGTCTATTTACCTATTCACAAAACGGCACTGTTTGCGTTTATGGCCCAGCCATTACCAGAGGTACCGAAAGGCGTATGAGCGTGTTTGAAGAATGCACTACTCGCACCAAACACAAACTCAAAGTGTTCATGACTACACTTTCTGCTCAAACTTTTAGACTAATTTTTTTTTTCATGTCAAGATTCTTGCAAACAGCTTTCGAATGAATTGGTTCAATTCAATTCAGAACGATTATAGGCACTTTTCGCGTTTAGGCCCCCCCCAACCAGAAGTTCCATGGGTCATACGTCTGACTTAATTAGATTTACAAAAAATATTTTTACATTAAAAAAATATTTTGCATCAAAAAATTTTTTTAAATAAAAAAACGCTTAGGCTTAGGAAAAAAAGTTTACGCTAACGAGGCCGTACGGCTTAGGCTAACGAGACCGAATAAAAAAAATGCCACTCTCATCTGACCCAATTGAACCTATACAATATTTAGTTGTGAGCAGAAAGTGTAGTCATGAACATTTTGAGTTTTTTTTGGTGCGAGTAGTGCATTCTTCAAACATGCTCACACGCCTTTCGGTAATTGCCTAAAAAAACGCTTAGGCTTAGAAAAAGTTTACGCTAACGAGGCCATACGGCTTAGGCTAACGAGACCGAATAAAAAAAAAAAGACCTGACCCATGGAACCTCTGGTAGGGAGGGGGGCATAAACGCTCACAGTGCCTACAAAATAGATGAAGAAACCAAGCGGCGTTTTTCCTCTGTGGAAAACCTATTTGAGAAAGGTGGTAGGGTTTTTTATATATATATTTAAAACCTTGTTGCGGGTCGTTGTATTGACTTTAGAAGGGACTCCTCCGCTTGAAACCGAGGGAAAAAGGGGAAGGGAAAACCAGTAACTAGAAGTTCTGTTTTCAATGAACTGTTCATGAAAGAGAAGCAAAGGTCTCAGATACCAGTTGAACTCGATTGTTGCGATAAGCAACGGCTGCTTGAATCATTCAAGCTAAACTGGATGTATCATACCCCAATTCTCAGCCCTGTTTCTTTTTATTTTGCACCTAATTCCACAAATTACAAAATATCTGAGAAAAACTAAATGTTCGGGAAAAAAGTTTTTAAAACTTTCAACGAGAGATTAAGTTGTGATAAATGGAACAAAGAAAAACGAGAAACAGCCGCACGTTTTTCTTCGACTCCGTTAAATTTTTTAATTAATATAATCTTTCGGAGAACTTTGCCTAAATTCCTCATAAAAAGTAACTGACTTCGATTTCGCTCCCATTCCAGCGTCGACGAAACTTCTGAATAACTTGAAAACTCTTAAATTGACAAGTTCAGCTTATTGTTAGGAAGAAATAATGGTTGCAGCTCGGTTATAAGTTTGCCCCAGTAACTTACCGTCACTATTGAACTGCGTTTTCAAACTTCCGCCTTTCTCTCGAGTTGATCAGAAGCGATGCGGTCACATCGCGGATCTCTTGAGACCTTTTTCATTTGAATTGGCGCTTGACTCAACTGGTGGGAATGTTAATTTTTTTCAAATATTCGTGTTTTTTTCAAGTTGTTGTTGTACCACTTGTCGTCGGATAGCAACTATGTTCTGTACCAGTCGAGAAGATGGTGATTCTGCAGTGAAAAAGTTTCTGGGTGATGGAAGTAGAGGAAGAAAAACCTATTCCAATGGGTGACCCCGGACGCAACGATATCGAGGCCGAGGTGATGTCGCCGCATGCGAGAAGCGAAGAAGTCATCGAAATCATGGAGCAAGCGGATATGGGCGAGATGGAGGAAGAAGAGATCGAAGATGTCGTTGACGAAGAAGATGTCCAACAAGGTCAGTGCACGAATTTTATTGACTGATGATTTTTTGATAATTGCTTTATCGAGTAAATTTTTCATTGGTGGATTAACTGATTATAGCATTAGCAGTTTGTCAATCTGCGTCTCTTTTCTGGAACTGTTTGCATTTTCTCCCTTCCTACCAGAGGTTCCATGGGTCATACGTCTGACTTATTTACATTTACGAAAAAATATTGTTACATTAAAAAATATTTTCGCATTAAAAACGCTTAGGCTCAGGCAAAAGTTTACGCTAACGAGGCCGTACGGCTTAGGCTAACGAGACTGTATCAAAATGCCACTTTCATCTGACCCTTGGAACCTCTGATAGGGGGGTATAAACGCAAACAGTGCCTCTATCCTTAACCGAGCACCATTGCTTGAACGAGCGGTCGTCAAATGATTTTTTCTCACATGAGCAGGCAGATGGATCACGAACATAGTGTTGAGGTAGTGCAAATTTGAAAACTTGACCAGATGAATAAGCAGTAAGGGTTGCCCTCCGGGTAATTTGCTCAGCGTTTCTACAACATCATTACGAAGATCCGATTCATGATACAGAAGCATTCGGCAAGGCTCTAGAAGAGATCGACCTCTCGAATCTCATAACCCTACCGAACTTTCTGTTGTCAACAGCAAGAGATGACACCTACGAGAATTGATTGTCTAATTCCCCATTTTTCCCTTCCTATTTCTTTATTCCATGTAAGCGGTGGACTTACAAGCTGTCCCATGGTAAGAGAGATTTTCGATTTCAAAAAACGTCAATTAGACAGCCGATGCAAATCGAGGCCATTAAAGAGAGAAGAATGATAATTTTTAGTTTTTGGTATTCTCTAAAATTTTTATTGGCTTTAATGCATTTTTTTCGAATTTCGTCACTTCATAGAACTTATTTTTGTTGAAATTGCTCTGCGTCCACTTATTTGAATTCAATCATTCTTTATTTCTTGCACAGATCATATTCAACTTCGGTTCACAATGAACAATAACAATAGCGGATATGCATGGACTGTCTTTCTTGTTGTTGTCTTGCCCATAGGTCCTGTCGAGGGGAGTCCTTTTGGGATAGGTTGGTGGTGAGGATCCTTTTGAGTCCGGAGAGATTTTCTCCGTCTACACTCGCACCGCAGTCGGCGATCCTCTTGGCGAGACCCATTCGTTAACCGGAGAAGGGCAAGAGGTTATTTTACTGGCGCCTCGACTCGCCATTGGAAAGTATAGCGGAGTATCGGCTGATGTTTTGTCCGGTGGCATGCCCAGGCCGGTCCGGCATCGACCTCCTTTGACGAGCTATACTACCCAGTTTTGGTCCGCGGCGGGATTTCTCCCGCTACCTCCCAGCACGAATTCTTCGTAGGGAGGCGTCCCTCTATCCGCCACCTGAGGTCGCGCTCGATTCTGGACTGGATGATCCGGCTCCATCCGTGACAGGCTCTCAATGCTGTAGAATCACGAATGGCCAGTGTTTTTCGAGGGACTGTCTTTCTAGTGGCGGTGTGTGTAAGCAAAAGGTTGCTTAACTAAGGGAGTGGGGGGGGGGCTCGAAACACAGTGGCCATTCGTGACTCTACAGCCTTAAGAGCCTGTCACGGATGGAGCCGGATCATCCAGTCCAGAATCGAGCGCGACCTCAGGTGGCGGATAGAGGGACGCCTCCCTACGAAGAATTCGTGCTGGGAGGTAGCGGGAGAAATCCCGCCGCGGACCAAAACTGGGTAGTATAGCTCGTCAAAGGAGGGCGATGCCAGACCGGCCTGGGCATGCCACCGGACAAAACATCAGCCGATACTCCGCTATACTTTTCAATGGCGAGTCGAGGCGCCAGTAAAATAACCTCTTGCCCTTCTCCGGTTAACGAATGGGTCTCGCCAAGAGGATCGCCGACTGCGGTGCGAGTGTAGACGGAGAAAATATCTCCGGACTCAAAAGGATCCTCACCACCAACCTATCCCAAAAGGACTCCCCTCGACAGGACCTATGGGCAAGACAACAACAAGTGGGGGGGGGAGATAGAAAATTATATTATAGATTTTAAAAATGAAAAGATTTTTAGCTGACGCACATGTTTTATCTTCTCCACTTCAATGTTTTCTCAGAAATCAAAGTTAATCAAGAAGAGAGTAGGATTAAATTTTTACTTTTGTTGATTCTCACATATCAGAGCTCATTTTTTGTTGATTTTTAATTGCTATATTTTCTCTCTCAAATCGAGTTTAGAAATTCTATCCTTCCTCTAATTTGCATAAGCTTAAGGTTTGCTTTTATGTGGTTGTTATCTAAACCACAAAAGGCAAACTTATAGGGCAAATATATAACCAGATTCCATTCTCCCGTTTCACCCGAACTCAGCCCGTTACACACATATATATATATATATATATGATAGGAGTTTTGTACAGAGTTCCTGGAAGATGAAGAAGAAGACATCGAGCAGCCTCAAATGGGAACACGGGCGGACAAGTCCCTCGCGCAGCTGACCAAGAGATTCCTGCGACTCCTTCAAACATCCGACAGCGGAGTCTGCGACCTAAATACTGTTGGTCGCTAACAGAGTGTTTCTATAACCCGCACTGCGGATAAAGTCTATACGCGATTAAAAAAAATTTAGCATGCGTTCTTTATTGACACACAAGCTGTTGGTCTCTCTCTCCTTCGTGACCAAATGAGCCGGTCGAAGGGATGGTTGTATGCGCCGAGCGAATCGGGTAAGGGAGAGGGAAAAGTTTAATGGATAGATGAGTAGCATAGGGAAAATATGTCTTGAGTTTTCAATAGGTCGATAACTAGTAGGTTAAAAGTTTCACTTTCAGCTTTACGAAACAGGTTGAAACTGAGTTGTGGCTGATGAAATGTTCTATTTATGTAAGTTTTCTTTCAATTTCAGCTGTGAGAAATTCGATACATTACAGGGTGACCATAAATTACCTGGACAAATGTAAATGTCTATTTCCTTTCAAAACGAAATTAATATCTTGGTATCATAACATACTTTATCACAACATATAACCAACAGTTATGCACAATCATGTTCGATATGGCCGCCTGTCGAGTTCGTCCCATACCTTCAGAAAGGCGGCACGCAGAGAATCGAGAGTGTGGTGGTGTATAGCTCCAACCTTTGCCTGAATGACGCTCCAGACGCTGAAGTCGAGTGGGTTCAGGTCGGGGGAATTCGATGGCCATTCGGAAGTGCTTGTGAAGTTTGGGGTGTGTGTGCGCAACCACTCTTGTGCGATTTTGGTCTTGTGGGCAGGTGCCGAGTCCTGTTGAAAGGTCCAATCAGCTCCATTATAGTGTGTCCTACTCCAGGGCTCTACCACGTCTTCGAGGATCTTCTTTACGTAGAAGTTGGCATCTATCTTCACACCAGAGTCGACGAAAACCAACGGCGTTTTGCCCGTTGCGCAAACACCCCCCCAAACCATGAGGTACTTGGGGTGGCTGCTTCTTCCGACTGTGATTCCATGCTCAGCTGCTCCATTACTATCGTGAGCAAGTACTCTGTCGTTTTGAGAATTCACCGACATCTCAATGGTGAATATTTTTTCATCAGTCCATATCGTACGGAAATGCTCGGCCCACGCACATCGTTGCAACAGATCTTTGCACCGTTGATGTCGAAGAAGCGTCTGTCGAGCATCCAATCCATGTCGTTTCTACATCCTGTAGGGGTACATCCCGAGACGGTGTTTGATTATCAGTCGCGTTGATTCACGGGAGATACCGACCGACGAAGCGAGCTTCCTCATGGATCGTCGAGGATTGCGTGCGATGCGTTTCCGGAAAATGATCCTAATCTGCGGCGTGTCGGATGTCGGTGGACGACCTCTTCCTGCACGGTCCTTGCCATCGGCTGTCTCCCGAAGACGATCAATGGTGGCGTAAACAGTTGATCGTGGAGCATTGAGTCGTCGCGCGATGTCCGCTCTCGTGTGACCGGAGTTGTGCAGTGTAATGATCGCAGCACGAAGAGGACTTGATTTCACCATAACTGTACAAATAAAGCTAGAGTCATGAATCTTGAAACAAGAAACAACCAGTCTCAGAGCATTATCACGGAAAAATGAAAACAAATATCGGTCTACTGTGTCGCGCAATAGAGCGCGTTAAAAATTTGTCCAGGTAATTTATGGTCACCCTGTAATGTCGAGTGAGGCAGACGGTTTCTAGGTCGGTCGCCCTAGAAAATTTTTTCGCCAGTTGGTAGTTTGCCTATGATGAGTAGAAAGAAAGTTGAAAAGAACACACCGAGAAGAAAATGTGATTCCGATTCAGCGCGAATACATCTGCTGCAACAAAGCTGGTTCAGTTGCTATTTAATACCCGTTCTAGACTAGTCGTTTTGATCTACACGCTTATTCGACGAGTGGTGTAAAACAGCCAGGTGTTGAATGATAGTGGTCTAAGACACGTATGTACGCGCCGAGCGAGTTGGAAAAAGAATGGGCAAAAGCAAAAAGTGCACTGTTTGCGTTTATGGAACCCTACCCCCACCAGAGGTTCCATGGGTCATACGTCTGACTTATTTACATTTACAAAAAAACTTAATTTTCACATTGAAAACGCTTAGGATTAGGCAAAAGTTTACGCTAATGAGACCGTACCGCTAAGGATAACGAGACCGTTTCAAAAAAGGCAATCTCATCTGACCCATTGAACCTCTGGAAAAAAACGTGCCGCAAAAAGATCCATAAACGCAAAAAGTGCCGCAAAAAGAGTGAAAAAGGAAGACGTCAAAGTTAAATAGAACGGAAGGAAAAGAGAATGTAGATCATATCTGGCGCGCACATTTATGCGCCAACGCTGCTGGTACGGTAACATCTATGCGCCAACATAGCTGGTCCGGTAACTATTTAATCCCTGGAAACAGCCTGCTCGTCAAGGATTTAATGATAAAGTAGTGACTTCTGTGGTCAGGCTTCGGTTTTGAGCTCCTTTCTAACCGATAGCGAGTGCGTTACCATCAAACTTAGTCGGAATATGTGTTCTGTTCTACATTAGTGTAATTAGTCCTTCCACTTGTCACTCTAATTTCTAATTTCTCACCAGTTTCCAGGCGGCTGAGTCGTTGAATGTAAAGCAAAAAAGGCGAATTTACGATATCACGAATGTCTTGGAAGGGGTTGGCCTCATCGAGAAGAAAAGCAAGAATATCATCCAATGGAAGTTGGTTTTCTTACAAAAGAATCTTGAATGGATGAATGAATGAATAAAAATGTTTTTGAAGAGGTATGGATTTTTTGTCATCAGTTTTTTTTTTCGGTGCGTACCGTTCGCTAATCCTTTTTAAATGAAAAAGAAAATATAGGAAAGAGTTTCGTGAGAGAAGGAAAGGTTTGAAAAAATTTGTCCTCCTCTTTGTCGGAGACCCTCATAGTTCACTAAACTGGCAAAATTTTTCCCGGTCGCCCGCCTAATCCCCGAAAAATAACCTGAGATCAATCAGCTCAGTCACTAAAAACCAGCTCACTTTTTTCGGGTTCGTGTGACTAAAAACCGGCTCAAATGCCCCAAAAGGCTAGGTTTAAACTTCATGTGCATAATGACCGCATTTTTGACATGTTCAACGAATTGTATTAACGGCCGGATACAATTGGGTGAAATCGAAAAAATTTCTTTTTGGATCGCCCGCTTGGAAATGTTTTTTTTCCAGCACATCCTGATGAGGTAGGTTCACATTCATTGGTATTATCATAGGGTTACATTCGGTTATTGTTTCACTGACCATTTGATTTGTTCGCAGACCTTTTGATCCTGATGAGCTATTGAGCCCCTAGATGATTCAAAAACAAACATATTCATTTGTTTGAAGAGGAAAGTCGGTTTTTTGAATTTTGAAAGGAAAAAATCTACAAAAATCCGCTGAAACCGAAAAGAAATCCAAGCGCTAAAAAAAGCTTTTAAAGAATATGCAAGCTCGGAAATGCAAAATCTGTTTCAGAAAAAAAAACTAAATTTTTGTCATACAGGGGCGGGGACTTGAAAGCGAACAGCAGAGAAATGCCACAAACAGAGCAATTGTATGCGAATCAATTGAAGGAGGAGTTGGGGAGGCTGGAGAGAGAGGAAAAGGAACTCGACACGCATATACGATGGTGCAAACAGGTAATCATGGACTTTCTGGCGTTCATTCTCAGCTCCTGGTAAGAAACATGCTGGAAATCATAGTGGGTTCGATGCCCAATCAATCACCCGATTTTTTGCACTAGTTTTTGATAAAAGTACATTTTCAATGTTTACAAAAACGATTGAAAACCAGGGTGTTTCCTAGCACTCGCACAACTTTTGCGAGCGCATAGATTTTTAAAATTTCAGAGTTCAACTTTAAATTTTTCCTATGATTTGGACTTTCCCTACGAAAAATCCGAGAAATTCTTTTCCAAGCTCATAGATTTTAATGTTTTCGGAGAGCGCATAGATTTTTTTACCCGCGATGCGGGTCAGAGGAACATCCTGTTGAAAACTACAGGGAATTCTTTACTAGAGCAGGCGTTAAGTGAGACCGGTTGAAAAAAGAACTGGGAAAGGCAGAAATAATGGAAAGAGAAAAAGAAAGTAAAATATAAGGAGAAGAGAAAAGAATGTAGATCATATTCGACGCGAACATGTATGCGTAAACATAGCAGGTACGGTAACATGTATGCGTAAACATAGCAGGTACGGTAACATGTATGCGTAAACATAGCTGGTCCGGTAACCATTCAACCATTGCTTTAGAGCATACGTAATACGAGTGAGATTGCGTCAAACCGACAATATGCCTACATCAAGAAGGATGAGTTGACAAAGGTTGGGCACGGGAATCGGCGTTTTTCTTCGTTTTTGAGGCTAAGGTTTTGTTTTACAATGTTCTTATAAAAGAGTTTTATGTCATGAGGACGTAGAATTTTATTGTCCCTTTCTTAGTATTTGCCCCTTTCACTGTTTCTCAGCTGTCGGCAGTATTATAATCATAGCTCGACAAACTCGTGAAATTCCTCCCGGTCGCCCGCCTAATCTCCGAAAATTTTTTTTTAAAACTCAACTCAAGTTACTGAAAACCGACTTACTCTCTTCGCGTCTGTGTGATGCTTATAAAATGCCCATGTAAGGCTGAATTTGAACTTCGCGTGCATGATTACCGCATTTTTGAGCTGTTCAAAAATTTTTATCAACGGCCATAACGATAAGAAAAACTTTTTTGAGCCAGAAAAGAAACGGAGAAAAAATTTTGTCATCGACCCCTCTCCCGCCAACCAGGGTGTTTCTTAGCACCCGCACATCTTTTTTCGAACGCATAGATTTTTAAAGTTTCAGAGTTCAACTTCAATTTTTTTTCCAATGATTTGGAATATCCCTACGAAAAATCCGAGAAAAATTTTTCCAAGTGCATAGATTTCAATGTTTTTCGGGGTTTCTGAAGAGCGCATAGATTTGTTTTACTCGCGGTGCGGGTCAGAGAAACACCCTGCCGCCAACCCCCCCCCCCCCTCCTTTCCCCTTTATTTCTGGTCGCCCGGTCGCCCGCCTCGAAATAGTTTTTTCAACACATCCTGGTGAGCTATTATTATAATCTTTTTCGCACAGTGTGAAAAACGTAATTCATGACAATATGTGGGATCGCAGCAGGGGTTAAATTAAGCCGCCCAATTTGGGTTTTTCATGTATCCGCCGCTCAAAGTTTGGAGGAAAAAGGAAGAGGATATGAAGGAAAAGGGTAAGAAAAGAGAGGAAGTTCTTTGTCAATAGCGTGTGTACATGTATCCGACGAACCGATCCGGTCACTATTTAACCCCTGCTCTGAATGAAGTTATAATAGTATTACCCCCTTTATAATAGTATTACCCCATTTTCTCCAACTTGTTACCTATTCCGACTTATAACAGTCCGTCTCATTTTTCTTACCATTCGATCTTCTTTCTGCTGCTTACTTTTCGACTTCTCGTTTTTTTTTTTAAATCAGTTGAATATTCACTTTTTTAAATAAAAAACTTGAAGTAACATTTTTGAAAGAAAAAAAAACTAAACCGAGTAAATCCGGTTTCTGATGTCTCCTTCCGTGCTATTGTGTAAATTAAGGGGGGTATTGTTTTTGACTAGTTCCCATTGATTATCGTTTTTCAATGTCAATCAATATCTACAGAACTTGTCTAGCTTTCAGAATTGTATTTCAACTATTCATAGGTAAACTGCTTACTGGCAGAAACAATTTATAGGGCGGCCGAACCTACCGACCCTCTCCTTGACTGAACCTACCGACCCTCTCCTTGACTGAACCTACCGACCCTCTCCTTGACTGAACCTACCGACCCTCTCCTTGACTGAACCTACCGACCCTCTCCTTGACTGAACCTACCGACCCTCTCCTTGACTGAACCTACCGACCCTCTCCTTGACTGAACCTACCGACCCTCTCCTTGACTGAACCTACCGACCCTCTCCTTGACTGAACCTACCGACCCTCTCCTTGACTGTCCTCAAAATTTCTCACTGATCTAAAATCATTGATAATTTTCTGATAGCTTCCAAGTTATAGTTGAAAGAAAGACTTTTTTATGTTAGTGGATGAAAAGCTTCGTGTGTGCCCGAACAAGTTTATTCATGTTGAAAATTTTAAGAATGTTGAATGCTGAGTGACGCGCATCGTGAAGAGTTATAAGATCAATGGAAGTGTTAGTAGTTCCAGTTGTTGTTGTTGTTGTTGCCGGCAAGCATCCCGCATCGAAGACTTGGTTATGAACACTCTCTTTAATGAGAGAAGTTCTCGTGTTCTTTGGACAAGATGCGTCCGGAGAAGGGTTTTGATGTCCTTTGCAGTCCTGAGACTCTCATGCTGCACCAAACTTGGGTAATTAAACCCCTCATTCTACTAAACCACACCGCATCTCAACACTGGCACTTCTATTTTTAAGCTTTAAACCTACTCGGGCGATCGTATCGCGAATTCAAGACATTTTTAACCTTTGCATTTATTTAAAGAGTGCAGTAAATAGTTTAAATAAAATTCAAAAAGGATTGGCTTCAGTTGTTTCCAAATTCAACGATGTTCGCCATCCAATCTCCTCTCGGAACGCAGATTGAGACGAAACAACAGAAGGTATAACATTTTCCATAGCACGGGCAAAAATGGAGCTCGGCCGGAACCGAACCTCCGTCGCCTAACCGGCGCTTGTAAAGCGTTACCAATACACCACCCGAGCAGACATTGTCCCATGCGATTTCTTGCTATGTCTAAGGCAAAGATAAAAAATTGAAGGTATAGCAGGCTGGACTGAGAGAGCAAGACAATTGAGCCTTTCACATAGCACAATCGAACCGATTAGCAATGTGTCACCGTGGTGTAATGGTAACGTGCTTGCTCCCGGATTCATAAGAGTTGACAGGCAGGGTGTTTCTTACCACCCGCATAATTTTGCTGGAGCGCATAGATTACCAGAATTTAAAAGAGTTTAGAATATTTTTATTCAAAGATCTGGAGTTTTCCTAGGTAAAAATCGAAAAAAATTTTTACGAGTGCATAGATTCGAATGATTTTTTGAAGAGCGCATAGGTTTTTTCACCCGCAGTGCGGGTGAAAGAAACACCCTGATGACAGGGTTCAATCTCGCCCGGTTAAACTAGCTTCTTCCGTGCATTGATATATTCAGAAGGTATAGCATAGAATTCTATTTTTGCTCCCGGATTTGGTGAGAGAAGCGCTTGTTTTCGGTCAGTCGAACACTTTTGAGTTCGGTCTCCGATCAGCGTTTTTGCATGTGTCCTTTTTATCAAATTTTGTGTCGGTTGAACGTTACTACATTCAGACTATGTAATTGTGATTTTTGCAAGTATTGATAAAGTCGAAAATCACAATATCGTTGATGAAGCTATAAGAAGATGATTTTTTTTAAAATTCGCAATCAAGAAAACAGAATTCCTACGGACCAGAGATAAATGTACAATTTGATTAGTTTGAAGAGATGTAGCTTCGATGCTGAATACTTGTGAATTGCAGAGTGCCTACATTCACTACGATAGCACGCAGCAGTTGCACCTGAGGTCACATGGAGGGGCAGCGACCGTATATCTCATAACTAAAGACGATAAAGTGAAAGGCACGACGGCAGTTGATGATGGGGGAAATCGTTATCAGGTATATTCAGCGGGAGAGTAATAGGCCAAGTTTAACCACGGTCACATGCAGTTGATGACTATGACTATTTGAATATGACTTTGTTGTTGTTGTTGTTGCCGGCAAGCATCCCGCATCGAAGACTCGGTTATGAACACTCTCTTTAATGAGAGAAGTTCTCGTGTTCTTCGGACAAGATGCGTCCGGAGAAGGGTTTTGATGTCCTTTGTAGTCCTGAGACTGTCATGCTGCACCTTGTGAAGGCGGACATCGTTGTAGCAACCTGTTCATGCTATAGGCCTTGTGAGTGGGTGGTCAAGCCGGCCTAGCATCGTTTTGGGTGGGAGTAGAGACGTCTCGCCTGTCGTTGACCGGAGATAGGCAAGAGGCTATTTGACTGGCGCCTCGACTCGCCATTGAAAAGTATAGCGGAGTATCGGCTGATGTTTTGTCCGGTGGCATGCCCAGGCCGGTCCGGCATCGCCCTCCTTTGACGAGCTATACTACCCAGTTTTGGTCCGCGGCGGGATTTCTCCCGCTACCTCCCAGCACGAATTATTCGTAGGGAGGCATCCCTCTATCCGCCACCTGAGGTCGCGCTCGATTCTGGACTGGATGATCCGGCTCCATCCGTGACAGGCTCTTAAGGCTGTAGAGTCACGAATGGCCACTGTTGCCAGTGTGTTTCGAGTTTTGAATATGACTATTTGATATTGATGAAAATTTTCAAAAAGCGTCCGCCATTCGAGCGGAAAAGTCTGGAATGATGAGAAGCGTAGCAGAGGTGAAAAACAGAAAAAAGGAAAGGTTCTCATTATCATAGACTCCTTTGCTCCTTTGCTTGAAGAACGCTGGTTTCCAAAGTTCTCAGTAGTGCTCGTGCCCTATGATGGTCTTGGTGGCCTTCTTAGCTTTCTGACATACCTCCGAAGGGTCCGCGAAGTTTTAGTGTAGTTAGGACGAACATAGGTAACCAGCATTGTGAATATTTCAGGAAAAAGTTCTCTTGAAGCGATGGAGTCTAGAATAATCAATCAATCAATCAATAATGACTAGCTCTCCCTTCTCCGCTCTTTACCTTTCGCTCGCTTCTTATTATTTTAGACTTTTCCGCAGGAAGAGCGGTAGTTCTTTTCAAATTTCCAACAGTAACACTAAACCTTAGTGAAATATGAGGACGAGCACAAAAAACCCGCAGTTGTTAAGAAGGAAGAGTTGAAAACGTTTAAATTCAGCTGGAATACAGAGGCGCGTATTGTGTGGGTGATGAGCCCGGGCAGATTCTGGAGGATGAAGAAGATGAACCTGTTGGCAAGCGGGTCAAGGATGAACGAGAAGGTTTTTTCTTCTCAAAAACAGGACTTCAATCTGGGACTCCTTTCGAGCACTCGTATGGTGGTGTTTTAGGAAACTGGGCTGTTTATGGAATGAAGATTGGATTATAGAAGATTGGATTTTTTTCAAAATATAATATAAATCCTAATTCGTATAAACTTAGAATCATTTAAAAAAAGATAAAAATGAATATGTTGTTACAAATTGTCAACAAATGTTCGTAATCAGGGGTTTTTAGCGTGCATGATAAAGGTACAGATAAAGGTCCCCCTCAGGATTAAAGAAGATAAAGGTCCCCCTCAGGATTAAAGAAGATAAAGGTCCCCCTCAGGATTAAAGAAGATAAAGGTCCCCCTCAGGATTAAAGAAAACAAAAGCATGCGAAAAAAATTGTTTCTTATAAGGGTCCCCCTTGTTATGTGGAAAAACAGAGGCCCGCCGACCGAAGATCTGACATGACAATTTGACCCCTGTTCGTAAGTAGCTGGCATTCAAAAGATCTGACATGACAATTTGACCCCTGTTCGTAAGTAGCTGGCATTCAAAAGATCTGACATGACAATTTGACCCCTGTTCGTAAGTAGCTGGCATTCAAAAGATCTGGCATGACAATTTGACCCCTGTTCGTAAGTAGCTGGCATTCAAAAGATCTGACATGACAATTTGACCCCTGTTCGTAAGTAGCTGGCATTCAAAAGATCTGACATGACAATTTGACCCCTGTTCGTAAGTAGCTGGCATTCAAAAGATCTGACATGACAATTTGACCCCTGTTCGTAAGTAGCTGGCATTCAAAAGATCTGACATGACAATTTGACCCCTGTTCGTAAGTAGCTGGCATTCAAAAGATCTGACATGACAATTTGACCCCTGTTCGTAAGTAGCTGGCATTCAAAAGATCTGACATGACAATTTGACCCCTGTTCGTAAGTAGCTGGCATTCAAAATTGCACTACGACCTCCGCTTACCTCTTTTTTGAACTTTTTTTATTACCCGAAACATATGTAACGCCTGAAAAATTTATGATGGGATTTATGTGTAAGATGGTGGAAGGAAGAAAACATGTAACACTATTTATGACCCACCCTGTATAAGATGGTGGAAGGAAGAAAACATGTAACACTATTTATGACCCACCCTGTATAAGATGGTGGAAGGAAGAAAACATGTAACACTATTTATGACCCACCCTGTATAAGATGGTGGAAGGAAGAAAACATGTAACACTATTTATGACCCACCCTGTATAAGATGGTGGAAGGAAGAAAACATGTAACACTATTTATGACCCACCCTGTATAAGATGGTGGAAGGAAGAAAACATGTAACACTATTTATGACCCACCCTGTATAAGATGGTGGAAGGAAGAAAACATCGTTCAAAAAGGCTAAGGAGCTTCTGAGGGTACAAAGGAGCAGAAAAATGGTGAGAAGATCTAAACCAGCAATTGGAGAGGAGAGGGAGAAGGATGAATGATACTATGAAAGGGTCAGAGTGGCTTCATAGAAAAGGGGAGAGGTAAGAAGGAGAGCCGCCCCGTAGCAGCCGTTTCACAAGGGAAGGGAAGAATGGTGTTTAGATAAACCTCTAAAAAAATTTGAAATGAAAAGTTCAAATACAGGTTTTACAGCTAATCTAGAATTTTAACAATCTTCCCAATGTTAAGCATACACATGAAGAGCTTGAAATTCGAATCATATTTGGAAAAAAAATCTAAAACACTCAGATGAGTCAGAAAACAATTATAAACTTCAAATAAATAAGAATTCAAAATTTCACGGGTCGCTTTTTGATATATCTTTTGATATATCCAGTCCGAATGCTAATCAGCTTTATTTTGTAACTCTGTAGATGAAAGGTTGACAATTTTTCGCCCATAGTTATTTAATGAAAGTTCCGTGACGGGCTTGATAAAAACGGTGATGTAGTCTTGATGTTATATCCCCGATGTGGCTTGATGATCTTGATAAAGCGTTTAAATTGAAAAAAAAAATTTAAATTGAATTGATGTAGTCTATGGGCAGTTTTTTTTACTAAAGAGTTGTTTTTATTATACCCTCAATTTCTCACTATTCAGACTGTTTAAGTGGAAAAGTTTGAGAATATTTTTGTTAGAAATTTTTTTTAATTTGTTAATTTTCACTTAGTTTTTGAGTATTTTTGCGGGAGCCTTCGCATTTTAGATGGGGGGCCATCACTACATATTATTAGGTCAAGCTTTATGAAGAATCGAATGGGAAAACGTTTTCAGGTGAAGATGCTATCTTGATGCGACCTTTGTCTCCCCCTCCTTCGGATCGGGATTATTTCTTCAATCTGCAGCAGAATGAAACACTGCTGGAGTTATATGAGGACTAGCAGAGACTTGCCAGAAGTGGTAGAGAAGGACTGGTTCAGTGGTGCTTAGGTCAGCCTTGATAAGGCTGTGAGGCTTGAATAGAAACCTTTTGACTGTGAGACTGCTGGAGATATTTTTAATCTCAATATTATTGCCGTAATTTTCATGATGTTATTAGAGAATGGCTGTGACGATGTTTATGAGAAAGAATAGTCGACAGGAGACGGGGAGTTTCACAGATTTTTTTCCCAGTGAGATGAATCAGAATAATGGACTTAAAGAATCTATCTATTTCTAAGCCTAAATGTTTGAGATGTATTTAGGTTGTCATTAAATTCTTTGATATTATATTTCCACTGGAGATATTGTATTTCAACATTGTATTATGTGTGTGTTTCTGCATTGTTTGAGGGGAGCAGGTCTCAATCCAATTCACTCTTATTTGTGATACATGTATGAATTAAGTCTGTGTAATTTTTTTATTCAAAAAGCATTCTTTCGCAAACCAAAGCATGAAATTAGATTTGTAGTTTATTTCAGGGTCATTGGAAGTCTTGAAAGAAAAACATAGTCAAATTTAAGTTATGATTATTGGGTATTGGTTTTTCTATTCGTCGTTCATTGGTGCTTAAGTTTTTTTGTAAATGTGCTTAAGCTTGAGAATAGTAATTAACTGGCGTGAGGGGCGTGGTTTTGTAGTAGCCTGATTTTGATGAAAATACCGGCAAACCTAGTTTGAGAACTTTCCAGAGTTGTTTGGGATGTCAGGTGGAAATTAAGTGTTGGGGAAATTGGTTCAATGTGCTAAAGTTATGATGAAATGAAAGTGCGTGCATTTGGTAGGCAAAGTGGATGAAAGTGCGTGAATTTGGTAGGGAAACAACCATTGAGAATTCTTGAAATTACTAACCTACGTTCTTCCACTTTACCACAGTTTTTTACACTCATTTGTAGAGTGAAGTTTTACATGGAATATTTTATTCACGTGTCAGAAAGCGTATCACGACACTTTGTACCGCGTCACTTTTTATACGACACTTTGTACCCGACACTTTGTACCCCGTCACTTTGTACCGCGACTTGAGTGAGGCCGCGCGTTTTATTTTTACATTAAAACATATTTTTACATTAAAAAAAGCTTAGGCTTAGTAAAAGTTTACGATAACGAGGCCGTACGGCTTAGCTACCGAGGCCGTACGCGGTACAAAGTGACGGGGTACAAAGTGTCGGGTACAAAGTGTCGTATACAAAGTGACGCGGTACAAAGTGTCGGTAATTCGTCAGAAAGAAAACAATTAAACAACGTGTAAATGCGGGAAAATTTGAAATCCAGTTTTTACACATTCAACTGAGATAGGGGGGGGGTATGTTCGAAATAATAGAAGCTAGGGCGGTTACCTTGTATGAAGGTAAAAGAACGGGAAAAAAGTGGGAGTATCCTTATTACCAATATAAGGTAGTGAAACTAAAAAAAACGAATTGTTGAATGACAGAAGTTCCAATAAACAAATGACTCGGCTTATTCTTGCACGAGTCAGTTGCATTATGATCTCACATGACGAAAATTCACGAACATGACATTAATCCAAAAGTACCAATGTTCATGAAACATGCCACGAAAAACAAAATACCAATAAGTTCAACTAAGATAAGAAGTTTTTTTTGAACGACGGGCAGGCATCCTATATGCAATGTAACAAAAACTATTCGGCGAAAAGTTACTAGAACTTTGCGCTCGAATTCTCCATTCATACAACTCATGAAATTCATTGCTCAGAAAACATTCAAATTATTTTCAAACTCCTTTTCTGAGATATGATTACGTTTTTAATACTGTGGCATTGCATAGTATTGACCTCTAAAAACCTCCATCTCCGTTATCGTCACAAAAATGCAGAAAATTTTCGGCCCAATCAAATATTCCTAGGGATGTATTCACGACCATTGAACCTTTAAACATCCTCAATATTAAGGACCTCAAAATTATTTAAATTTTTACACGTTTATGAGATCAAAATTTGCTCGTCGCCTCGCTCAAGTTCTACTCCTAATTCTCCTGATCTTTCTGGTTTCAGGCGTTTTCTTCCAGCTCAATGTTCATCTTTGTCTCCCGTTTCGGCTACTGTCACTTCTCTCCTGTTTCTTCAGCTGTTCTTATCGCTGATCCGGTGACGACGCTTCCGCTTGCTTCCAGTAGTTGTCGAAGATTTGCAATTTTCTAGAATGTATTCTTGAAAAATATTTTTAAAAAAAAACATATTTTTCTGAATTTTTTCTTCAAATTTGACCATTGTATACCTGAAATCAATCAGCATAACATACATAATATGATGGAATCGATAAATCGTCACAGTTGTTTCTCGATTCCATGATATTGTGATGCTCGCAGGTACAAATATATTAACCACCTCATGTGGAAAAAACTTTTTGTAAAAATAGTTATGAACTTTTCAAAATTCCACACATAACAATTAAACAAATATCAAAGTAGTGTACTCATCAGTGATCTCTTTTAACTCAAACAAGTCAATCCACTTCTATTCTTGAATCAAAGATTGTTTCGGTGAAAAGCAGAATCTGCTTTCCACACTTCCTCATTCCACTCTTTGTGATCGCCCCAAGGTTTCGCATTTTGCGAGACCTTGGGTTTGCGAGATTTAGCGAGATCAGATATGTTTGTCGCATTAACAACAAGTTCACCACATAAAAAAATGAATTAATCTTCTTCGCGCTTGTTTCCGCCTCGTGGAAGAGTACGCGCGCTGAATGACTGCTAGTGTGTGTAGCAGCAGTGAATGAAGTGAGGTTCGTGCTAGAGCACTACCAACTTCTCTTAATCCCTTCGGTTTATGTGGATCTATCCAGGATTGGAGTCTAAATTGGAACGCCTTCCATAATACTACGGTACACTACCATTATGCCACGCCCGTAAAATATAATCAATAAAATCATAAGGGGAGAAAATTCAGTAAACAAGAAAAACACTACACTGCGTGGAAGTGGATTAGAATAACCAACCAAAGTTTCCTCCCGGTAAATCATTTTGGCCCATGGCGAGATTCGTTGAAGCTTTCGTTTTGCCATCTTGACTGACTACAAAAAGACAATAGTCACTTTCTGGGTCATCTTGACTGACTACAAAAAGACAATAGTCACTTTCTGGGTCATCTTGACTGACTACAAAAAGACAACGATTAAAGGATATCGCCCAATCTCAATCCTATCTCCCATTGCCAAACTTTTCGAGAGAAGCCTACTCCCTCTCATCGCAGATGGGATCGAATTGGCCAAATGGCAACACGGATTTACAAAAGGCAAGTCCACAACATCAGCTCTCCTGGAAATAACTGGCCAGATCACTGAAGGTTTCAACCAAAAAGCTCCCCCTAAGAGAACGATAATGGTTGCTTTGGACATGACCTCGGCGTACGATCTAGTCCACATCCCTACACTTTGCAGAAAATTGGCAGAGACCAATATTCCCAGAGGCGTCGTGAGATGGTTGTCGAACTATCTCCGGGGAAGATCCGTGAGTGTGTCCTTCCAAAACACGACTAGCAGCTATTTCACCAGTCGGGCTGGCGTTCCACAGGGCGGGGTACTAAGCCCCATTCTCTTCAATGTCTACCTAAACAAGCTCCCAGTACCCACGGGAAGCACCAACATTGTTGCATATGCGGACGACATCTCAATAATGTCATCGAGTGCAAAGATCAACGAATGCGAGGACAAAATGAATGAGTACCTCCCCAGGCTAGTTAATGAACTGGACAACCTAAAGATGCAGATCTCCAAAGAAAAATCTTCGGTGACCCTCTTCACAACATGCACTGCGGAATGCAACAAAAAACCTGAAATCAAACTCAGTGGCGATCTTCTCCCAATCACCAAAACACCAAAGATCTTGGGTGTGGTTTTGGACCAATTAGGAACCTTCCGACACCACGCAGAGGCCATCAGAACGAAGGCATCCAAACGCCTCAACATCATCAGAGCATTAGCAGGCAGAAGATGGGGTCAGAGTCCCACAACACTCATCGCGACATATAAAGCAACGACGAGATCGATCATTAACTACGCAGCACCCGTATACACTCCACCACTAACAAACACCCACTGGACACGACTACAGGCCTGCCAAAACAAAGCAATCAGGGCAGCCACGGGAAACCTTCAAATGGCCGGAACACAGCACCTCGCTCTCGAATCCAAACTCCTACCAGTAAAGGAGCACAATGAGCTGCTGACCAGCCAATACCTAGCCAAGGCCAGAATGCAAGAGGATCACCCATCCCATAACCTCACCCTCCGACAACGACCACCAAGAGCCATCCGCAGACACGTGATGAACATGGACCTCAGTCTGGGGGATAGTGACTGTAAAACAACTCTTAGAAACCTGCACACAGAAGCCGTTAGAAAATTTCTTAGAAACTGTGAACCAAACACAGTCCTAGGATTCAAACCACCCATGGTCCATAAGTCTACTAGGTTACTTGACAGGGAACAACAGGTTACCCTATCGCAACTTAGAAGTGGTTACTCTAGCACGTTAAATAGTTACCTTCATAGGATTGGTGCCACTGATTCTCCTCTCTGTCCTTCATGTAGAGAGGTAGATCATACTAGTGTACACTTGTTTAACTGCCGTTGTAACCCCACTAGACTTAAACCTCTAGACCTATGGTATAAACCTGTCGATGTTGCAGACTTCCTAGCCCAATGAATGATGTTTTCATTGCCAGTCTAAATAGTTATTTGCTGTTCTAGTTGTTGTCTGTGTAGGTTGGATTGTTGAATAATATGGATGAAAGGATGGAATCAGTTATTTAAAAAAAAAAAAAAAAAAAAAAGCCAGAGCCCGAAACCAAAAAAAAAGGCGAAAAGAAAAGAGGCAAAAAAAAAAAAAAAAAAAGTGAATGAGAGAGAGAAAGAGAGAAGTGAGTGAGTGTGACTGTGTGCTTGAGCTTTCACCGAGAGCTCGTGGACCTCCCTTTCAACGTCAAAGGAACCGCACGGGCAACAATCATCATCACAAAAAGACAATAGTCACTTTCTGGGTTACATCAAATACCAAATATTCCCGTCAAATGTAAATGTAAACTATTCCTTTCTTCTCAATAAATTCGTGGTTTTCTTCTTGTTTGTTACTTCGGGTAAAATTATTTTTAATTCCCCGAGCTTCAGTAATCGCTTACCTTGGTTTGTGTGAGTCTCCCATTAAGGAGATAATAATTTCGAGGTCTTCCAATTTTACGTTGAATTTTTCTTGGAGTTTCCTGAACAGCTTAATCATGCACAAATTTTATATACTTCTCACAATGCACGCATGAAGCATCACCGAGTGTCAAAAGACAGAAAAACAAACTCTATTGATGTCTCTGCACTGGTTAAAGGAAAAAGGGTCTATTTGGAGCGTCTATTTTAGACCCTTATTTACAGAGCGTCTAAAATATTGTGAACTAGGGAGTCTTTCCAGTGTTGAACAACTCGACTTTTTTGATGAAAAGCCGAGAATCGAAAAACATCGAAAAATATAAGAGGGCAAGAAAATATAAGAGGGCAAGATTCTAAAGACTCGCTGGCTTATCAATATCAAGTGTAGGCTCTTTCTCGAATGAGCAATGTTTTCTAACCGCTCACTGCAGATAATCTATGCGAATCTAAACAAAATATCTGCTATTCGGCAGAATGCAAAAAAAAGCATTATTAGGTAGTTTTACGGACCGTCGCAGCAGAAAGCGACTCAAATACCCGAGGATGTTTCCGGGGTCTTCCGGTTTTGCGTGGAGCTTCCATTTTAGTTTCCTGAAGTTTCAAATAATCTCATACACTTTGTTTTTGGGACCTGAGGCCGTATTTTTGAGACCGCCGCCCTACCATTTCATGATGTAAATTATAAACTGAACTGCGTTTTCCTTGAAAGTGTACAAAAACGGTATGCAAGTTAAGTCGTTTTCGCGGAGATTTGTTTTCTTCAAATAAACAGTTCAACTTTACTTCTCTCGAAAATGAAAAAGAGAGATTTAAAAATAATAATTTTAGGCCTTCTTTGTTTTGTGTTGTTTGTTTGCAGAAATTCAATTGTTACCTTATTCTTACAATATGTAAGTGTATTTTCACTCATTTTAGACCTATATAACTTCGAATGATTAATCCCTGAAGACCAGAAGATGATTGAATTTTGTTGTGTTTTTTTATTAAAAAGTTCTGATTTTTTTATGGTTGGCCAACCTTAAAGTTGATTGAGTTAATTTAATTTATATATTTTTTCTGTGTACTTTTCAACTAAATATTGTAGACATATGTATATGACTTCGAATGATTATATTTTCCAAAGTGGTAGATGAATAATACAGTTCGTCAAAATTTGTCGTTTTTCTGTTGTTTCTTGGCTCTGAAGTTAGTTGAGTATACTTCTTCACCGAGTTTTTTGTTAGTTTGCTTGTTAGTACATTAGAATGATCGTATGTCTTTTCGTTCTATGATATTTCTACCAAATATGAAGAAATTAGGTGAGGCCATCGACTTGAGAGGTTCCAGGCTGAGCTACCTCCTGTAATGTTTACGCGACCAGTAGTTTCAGTAACGTTAATTTTACTTAACGAGTGCGCGATGTTTGTGCAGTAGATCCTACAAAAAAAAACACCTTGAACTTCTCGATCAATTGTAATTTAAATGCAAAAATTACACTTAATGTACATATGTATTATCTTATTGCCTCGAACTGAATCACCCTGTGACAGTTATCCATTGTATATCAACCATGTGCAAAGGAATAAAATGAATGAAATCAGCGCTGAGATGAAAAGACTCATTTTGAATTCTTATGTGTGTGAGGTGGAGGACTCTGTAACCGATTTTTAATAGTGTGTTAAATCGAGAGACTTTTTCTCTGACCGCAAAGAATCACTCCAGCTGATCTTTATCTCTCTCTATTTCTCTATTTATCTTTCTTTCTCTTTATTTTTCTCTCTCTTTCTTTCTCTCTCTCTTTCTCTCTCTCTTCTCTCTCTTCTCTCTCTTTCTCTCTCTCTCTCTCTCTCTCTATCTTTATACTCTGTCAGATATTTTTCTCTGAATCTCTTGAAAACATAATCATCCATGATGCTTTTATCTGCATCTCTCAATATTACATGCTATTTTCTTTTACGCTCTCTAGCGTTTAAACATAATCATCCATGATGCTTTTATCTGCATCTCTCAATATTACATGCTATTTTCTTTTACGCTCTCTAGCGTTTTTCTCTTACAGTGCAGTCTTTCTCAGAAAGACATACTTTTTATACACTCTCTCCGATGTGTATTTTTGAATCTTTTATTTGAGAATTTTTATCACGTGTTTCCAATAATCACCGTTTTCATACACGCATAATCTATGGATACGATCTTGGAAGGAAGCCATCTCCTACTCTCGCAACTTGCACTCTTTGCGGTAAAGAATACGTCACGTATTCTTCCGCCTTTGTAGAATAAAGAACACAAAGATTAGCAACAACATTTTATCATCTCAAAGACAAAACGAAACAAAACATAAAATGAACTGAATAGCTTAGTATTTTATTACTTTGAGGAAAAAACAAATCGAGTAATAACAAATCTAATTTCAACAGTTCATTTGGAAAAAATCTATATTCAGTCAAGGGTTATGTATATTTTTCAAGACGATATTGAAAAATGTGTCACAACCGCTCTTACGGTTGGTGTAGACGCAGGTGGAGCACAAAGGTACCACCAGACAAGGCAAGCCCTCATGAACGACCTCCTTGTTCACAAGTGGAAGGCGCTCACCACAGGCCCGGCAAAGCTGTAGCAACAGCATATGTGAACGTGTCTGGCCTAGATATTGTTGGGAAAAAGCAGCCAGCTTCTCGTCTCCTCTTATGGGGCGATATGGCACCTTCAATAATGCCAGAGTTTGATTACAACGAAAAACATTTAATATCATATCTGCCAACTGTAAAATTAACCTCATCAAGCCGTCTCTCTTTCGTCTTGCGCTCTTCTACAACCTGGAAAAAAAAGAAGGTTATTTATTCTCAATACCTTGTGAATCAGTTGAAAGCCTACTTCATCCTTAAATACGTTATGAATCAATTTAAACCTTCATCTTCCTTTTGTCGCTTTTCTTCTTGTCCATGTTTTTGCCCATCTCATTCTCGACTTTTGGGGTGTCCATCCTGATTAACTGAAAAAAAGACTTGTGAAAAAAGATGATAAAAACCGAAAAATCTTTAAATAAGACAAAAGTAGAAAACTAACATATTCTGTAAGCGTTTTGGTTGGAGTCCGGAAGGGGTAAATTTCTGAAATAATCAAAATTTCCAAAGTAAGAGAAGTAATCAAATGTCAGAGATAGATAAAGGACAAAAAAAAAAAAGAGCACAACAGCTTGACCTTACATCCGATCATGAATGAAGCTAAAATAGGTAAATGTCATTTTTCCGGTTAATGAAGCTAAAAGAGCTAAATATCAAGTTTCTGGTCGATGATTATTGTTATCAGCTTATGCAATCTCCAGACATTCCATTAGCGAAGCTTGAGATCACGGAAAAAAAGAGAGAGTAAGAGAAAGAAATAGTGTGTAAAACAGAGAGAGAAAGAAAGAGAGAGAGAAACCGGAAGATGCGGGAGGAGGGGGAGAGTGATTGTTTTGATAAGTATAAGATGACGTCACTGTGCAATAAAGATTTATAACTTACACTTGAAGGTGTGAAAATTGAAGACGACTTTGCTTCCTTTCTCAATGTTGAAGACGTATTGAATCGGCTTCACCTTCTCGATACTTTCTTTAGATTCGTTAACCTTGCAACAAAAAAGTCATTAGTATTTGTTCTTTAGACCTAGGTTCAATATTACCAACCTTCTCGTATCCTTGTCCGTCAGCACGAATCTTCTTTTCGGCTACGGGTCTTCTTGTATTTTCTCCGGATAAGAACCAATCTGTCAACTGATTTATTGTGTTATCAATTTGTCTAAAAATTCCAGATAACTTACGTCAGATCGAGCCTCGGCCATGGACGCTTATCAGAATCCTGAAATGGTTATACTTTATTATTTTGATAATAAACAATCATTTTAAATACAACGTTTATTTTAGCAGATGCCGTGCACTTATGAGGAGTACCTCGAAATGCTGGAACAGGATAGAATACAATATGGAGGCGGACCCTCAACATCCTCGGATGTTGAGATGCAGAGTTTGGAGTCCTCTACCTCCGACGAAGATGACTCTGACAAAGAGCAGACTGAAAAGGTATATCTTCATATAACACCAAAAACAGTAAATAATTGTACAAAAGAATGTATATTAAAGAATTGTCTCGATGTGTCTTGAGCAATGTGAGGAATTTTACATTTTATCATTCTTAAAAAATAAAAAAGTTTCCAGGAGCAGATGCCTTGCCCTTATGAGGACGTCGAGATGATGGAGCAGGACAGAATACATTATGGAGGGGGACCCTCTACATCGTTGCATGATCAAATGCAGAGTTCAGAGCCCTCATCCTCCGACGAAGATGACTCAGACGAGGATCAGAATGAAAAGGTAAATCTTGAGAAAATATCAATTGATAATTGGACTAATGAATGCGATTATTATTATTATTATTATTATTATTATTATTATTATTATTATTATTATTATTATTATTATTATTATTGTTATTATTATTATTTATTATTATTATTAGATTTATTAAAGATTATTATTATTAATTGTACTAAAGAATGCGTTTTAAAGGACTGTCTTGTCGTGAACGGTGTCCAGCATGATGTGAGGGACTTTTACAACCTCACCGCAGAAGACAACAGCTACTCTAAAAAATTTGGAGTAGTTCAAAAGAACTTGACCTTCAGGCTGAATGAGTTGGCCAATGGCACGTCCTCCATTGAGGATCTCTTCGACAAGGTTAATAACATGATTTATTGAGTTATTATTGTATCCTTGCATACTCGATATCAACATAGAAAATGCTTATTTTACAGGTAGTCCACGACCTTGTAGAAACATCGAAACCGGTAGGGGGCAATTTGTACGTGTCCGTGGGCGTCACACAGGACGGAAGCACAAAGAACTTTGGGATGAGGGCCATCCCTTATCCGAGGTTCAGTGCCTCTACGCTTCGGCGCGAGATGACAATCGCCGAGACGAGTACCGGCATCATCGCCCCATTGGTTCTCGGAAACGTTAGTAAACATTCAAAGCCTTGCTTCACTTTTCTCACCCCTCAAATGTATAATTTCAGCTTGAAATGCGTGTTTCCTGGGTGGATATGCCATCAGGATCGGGTAGACCGGCCAACAACGCGTCCCGTCGAGACGATAACATCACAAAAGTCATAGGTTGGTGTTGGTGAAATTACAATTTTGAACTATTGGGTTTACATACCGTCTATACATTTCAGAAAAGATGTACGAGAACGATATGCTGAACAATTGTGTTGATTAAGGGAACAACTGCCTCCCGAAAGCCATCGCCGTAGGAATTGCCTACTTGAATCAGCAAGAAGACTTCCCTAGATGGAGAGCTCTTTCTCGATTCATGAAGCCTCAGCAGAAGGCTGCTCTGGAGCTACTCAACCGTCTGGGTCTTCCTGAAAAGAAGTCGTATGACCTTGCCGATGTCAAGGAGATGCAAGAGAGACTCACCGACTACCAGCTCATAGTATTTGATGGAGCCAAGCATCCATTATTCCGAGGCCCCTTTGCTGGAGATGGAAAAGTCATTGGACTGCGACTCAAGGCCAACCACTACGACCACATCAAGAAAATCCCGGCATTCTTTGGTTAGTTGACAATTTATTGTTTTAATAACAAAGAACCAAAAGAGAAGAAAAAAAATCTTTTGTTAGTTGACAGTTTAATGTTTTAATAATCAAGACCCAAAAGAGAAAAAATTTCTTTGATTATTTGACAGTTTAATTTTTTAATTACAAAGATACAGAAGAAAATTCTTTACAGATAGCAAGTACTATTGCGGGAATTGCAACTCGCTCTACAAGAGCAGAGACGCCCATTACAACTGCCCTACGAGGTGCTCTCTATGCACCCATCCGCGCATCGAAGAGTGTAGTGGCCAGCTGCATAAAGAATGCGCTCAGTGTCGATTCGTCTTCAACAATGAGGACTGCTTCAAACGTCATTTGGAGGAAGGAGTGCAAGGAGGTGCATCACGATGTGAGCGCGTCCAAATCTGTGAGATGTGCAATCAGGTTATTCAATTTACTTGATTTGTTCACCTTGGAAAAAAGTGTTACTACATGTTTTTTTGTAGTTGATCAACGAAGGACGGACAGGGCGAGCTCACGTATGCGGCATGTCATTTTGCCCTCGATGCAAAACGGATATGCCTAAAGACCACCCAACGTGCTTCATTGCACCAGCGAGCCCCATCTCCTCCAGATTTCGACTCAAGACTATCGCATTCGATATTGAGGTACTATAATATTTTTTTTCAAACTAGCTCTCTCTCAATAACTCTCTCAAAACTAGCCCTCAACGATTCATTTGTTCAGTCGACAGTCGTGAGCGAGAATGGCAAAAACGTTCACAAGCCGAACGTCATCATCGCCATCCGCTCGTGTAGTGCCTGCCAGCACACCACGCCAGAGTCTCACGAGTCTCAAGACTCGTGCAATCAATGCGGAGGGCGTCGTGTCCATGTATGGCATGGTTTGGATGGATGCAACAGGGACCTTGTCAGCGAGTTCGTAAAGTGGCTGAATCTGAAGGAAAACCGTAACGCAACGGTTCTCGCGCATAACCTAAAGGGGTAAGCCAACTTTCTTACTCTCTTGACACTCGTTGATTTCTTTCGTTTTCTATCCCTCTTCAATCATGTATTGCTTGAGGTATGATGGCCAATTTCTGCTGAGAACCATGATGTCGAGCGACGATGTCCCGAGTAAGATGATACTCTCGGGACTAAAGCTCATGCATATGGTCAACCGGAGCGTGCGGTTTGTGGACACGCTAAACTTCCTGCAGATGCCGCTCGCATCGTTCCCTAAGGCATTTGGAATACCGGAGCTAAAGAAAGGTTTGTTGTATTCTCTTTCAAGTACAGTTGATGTAAGAAATTTTCAATTTAAATTATTTCCCTCATCTCTTGTAAAATATTTTCAATTCAGGCTACTTCCCCCATCTCTTCAACAGCCCGCAAAACTACAGCTACATTGGAGCCATTCCGGACTCCACCTTCTACAATCCCACTCAAATGAAGGAGGAAGGGAAACAACAGTTTTTGGAGTGGCACGCGGCTCAAAGTGGAGTAGAATTCAACTTTAGGAAGGAAATTTTGGCCTACTGCTACTCTGATGTGGCATTGCTCAGCAGAGGAGCAACGGCCTTCGACACGGAGTGCTTCCGTATATCGGGCACTCACGTATTCCATGAGAGTGTCACAGCTGCAAGTGCAGCGATGCTCATCTTCCGGAGAAATTTCCTGAAAAAGGAAAATCTGGCGATTGAAGCACCGATGCTTCCATGCAAGAGGCAGAGCATCCTGGCCCTCAAGTTTCTGGCGTAAGTTACTCAAATAAATTTCAATCTCTTTATGCTTTGTTCAATTTTAAACTATTGCAGATACCTTCGTGAGACGAAGGGACAAAGGATTCAGGACGCGACGCACGGAGGGGAACACAGAGTCCCCGGAACAAGATACCATGTGGACGGCTACATTCCTAGAGAGGGCAAGAAGCCGGTAGCTATCGAGGTTAGCTGATAATGTTGAAACATTTGGGTTTTTAAAACAATATTTTGTAGGTACATGGATGCTACTACCACGCATGCATCTGCTCGTACCAGGATGACGCCGTCATACTAGGCCGCACTGCTGCCGAAATAAGACGCGACAACAAGTTGAGGCTTAGCGTACTCGAGCCAAACTACAAGGTGAAGGTCTACCGAGAGTGCGAAATCAACAAGATGTTGCGTCGGGACGAGGAGATGAGGACAATCTTCATGAAGCATCGAATTCTAGTAAGTTTTATTTTTGTTTTATCCTTAAATGACTTGCCTATAAATTTATAATTGAGGAACCTCTTGATATCAACGATGCATTCTTTGGCGGAAGAACCGAGACGTTCAAACTACACGCAAAATGTCAAGAAGGATGGAGCATCCGCTATCAAGATGTTTGCAGGTTACTGATTATCTCTTTGTCATGGTCTTTTTTTTTTTTATGTTCAACAATCTACTTTCAGCCTGTACCCGTTCACCAACAAGTACAAGCCCTATCCTATCGGCGTTGGAGTCTACGTTTCTGGAGAGGATATCCCATGCCCAATCAACGATGCACAAGATTTGGGCGTAAATGGATTCCTCAAGTGCAGAGTATGTTTTCTTGATGAACTTGTAACGCTTTCCTGTTTTTTATTTACAATCCTATTGTTCAGGTATTGGCACCACCGAAACTGCATCTACCGGTTCTATGTATGAGAGTGGGAGGAAAGTGCATCTACGCACTATGTCAACAATGTGCTCTGGAAAAGTCCCCAGAGAGAACTTCATGCTCGCATACGGATGAGGAGAGAGCTTTCGAAGGAACATGGGCAACGGAGGAGATCAAGCTCGCCTTGAGAACTGGCTATACAGTTCTGAACGCCTATGAGGTAGTCACTTTTCATTTATAAATACATATATCACTGTCATTCATTACTACAATTCAGGGAAGACATTATGAGAACTGGAGCCAATACGAGATGAATGCTGAAAGCGGGCATGTACGTCACGGCATCCTCTCCGAGTACATGAACACCTTTGTGAAGCTCAAAACAGTTAGTGATTTTAATTATTGTTTAGTAGTGGGTTGTTGATTCTCATATGATCTTTTCAAAAATGAAGCTGTTTGAAGGAGGCAAGCGGATGGCCCAGAGACGTTGGCGATGACGTCATGAAGCAGGCCGAGTACATTGAGGCCTTCAAGCAGAGAGAAGGAGTGACGCTCGACCCTGCAAAGATGGTGCCAAACAGCGCAGCAAGACAAGTCGCCAAGCTGATGCTCAACTCCTTGGTAAGATTCTTTCTGTGTATTAGATAATTACAAACAAATTATTCTGAATTTTTAGTGGGGAAAACTCGGAGAACGCTCGGGAAGGAAACAGCAGGAGATGGTTATCTCCCCCGAAAGACTGCACAGTCTTCTGATCGAGGCCGAGACCGAGGTTGGGGACATTATTGTCCTCACCGATGAGAAGCTCTGGGTCTCCTTCAAGAAGAAGACTGGCCACTCCGAGCCGATAAGCACAACTTCCCTGGCGTCGGCAGTGCTCACGACGGCTTACGCGCGAGTGACACTTTACAATATCATCTCGCGTGTGCAAAGCTCCAGACTGCTGTATTGTGGTTCGTTTAAATTATTTCGTTATTCTTTGCTGTATATTCCAATTCTTTTTGTTTCAACCCCTAATTTTTTTTTTAGACACGGACTCGGTCATCTACCTTCACAAAGACAGTGAAGTGGATCCTCTGGAGGAGCTGAAGGGGAACTTTCTCGGAGACCTGACGGACGAAATTCCTGGAAAAGGAACAGAGTTCGTGTCGCAGGGACCGAAAGCCTATGCATACAAATACGTCACGCATGACGGCATGGTGAGAGTTTTACATTCAATGGGTCTTGAGGATTTCAAATTGGAGAAACACGTCTTGATTTCTTGCAGGAAAAGAGCGTGGTAAAGTGCAAGGGCTTCCCTCTCACGTCCGAAGCATCGCAGAAGATCCATTTCGAGCAGATGCGACAGTTTGTAAGGGAAATGAAGAAAGGTGAGAAACCTTTCCCGGTCACAGTCGTCTATGACCGAATAGTCACAGAGAGAAGTCACGCGGTGACATCTCTTCTTCAAAAGAAGAAGTTGAACGCCGTGTTCGACAAAAGGGTCATCGTCCGGGGGACGTACAACACAACCCCATATGGATATAAGGAATGATCTCATATGATTAAAAACTGTTCATTGTTACTGTTCATTCCCTTTATTGTGATGCTTCTCGAGTGGCCGTCCACAATGTTGATGTGTGGGCCTAGTGGTTGTGGTAAAAGTACCCTTGTACATCGTATAATTAAGTCTCCTGAACTAGTTTATGAACAAGTACCAAAATGTATATACTTTTGTTATAACGAATATCAAAAAGGTTATGATGAATTTGCCAACCTTGATAGAGTAACCATGTGTTTAGGCCTTCCACAACTAGAAAATCTTAAAAAATTAATGTCAACCCCAACTTTGCTGATTCTTGACGATTTGATGGTTGCTCTCGATAAATGGCCTGATGCTGAGAAGCTATTCACTGTAGCCTCTCATCATTACAATATGTCGGTTATTGCTGTTGTGCATTCCTTGTTTTATTCTAGAGTGATGCGTAATTTAAGAATAAACTCTAGTTATCTTTGTCTGTTTAAAAACAATTCGGATCAACTCACTATACGTAATCTTGCCACTCAACTCTACCCTACCAATAGAACGTTTTTCATAGAGTGTTACGAGGACGCAACCCGTGAACCTCATGCTTATCTTTTCGTTGATTTACACAAGAATACAGATGTCAAATTCCGTCTACGCACAAGTATTTTTCCTTTGACTGATTGCGTTATTTGTTATATTCCCAAATGAAGCGAGCGGTTTGGTCTGAACAGTGTATCAAGAGCATTGCTTCTCTATCAAAAGACAAAGAATTCAAACAAGGATTACAAAGATTGACAGATAATGAAGTGATCTGTCTTATTGAAGCTATTTGTAACATTCTCTATGGAAATGTTCCGATTCCTAAGAAAACATGTAAAACTATGAAAAAGTTTGCGCCAGTAATGCGTAAACTTGCTCCTATAAGAAACATTCAGAAAGCAAAGAAGACCCTCATCCAGATGGGGGGAGGATTCATTGGACCTATCATACCGATACTTGTGAGCCTGGCGAGTACTTTACTCTCCAATGCCCTCCTTCAATAAAATGGTGTTAGTGCCTGAAGAAAGGTTAGCGGCGCTCTCTTCCATCAAACCGGAAACCCAAATTGAAAGAATAGAGAGAGAATTACGCAGTTTGCTCTCTTCGACAGAGAGTGATGATAAACGTCTGAGATTGTATCAAGCCCTTCTCCAGCAACTCACGTCAACTATTCATAAAAATATAAATTATCAAGATGCAGAACAAAATTGGCAGGGAGAGATGTCGACTCACGTTCCAACTAATGCTGATAGTGTAGAAACAACACCTTCCTCTATAAAAACTCATGCTTTAACCCTGAATTCTGAAAACTTATCGACTAAACCTGAGACAATAAAAGAAGAGAAAAAAGAGAAAATTTATTTGGATGAATTGAAATTCACAAATGCTACAGTAAAGTCAAAAGCTGATTTGATAGTTGAACATTTAAGAAAATTTCCCGAAATTTTTATAATAAACGACAAAGGGAAAATTGACTTGGAAAATGAAGAATTTGACGTTTTGCCGATAATTTCGGATCTCTCTAATAGATGGCGGAGTCGTTCGACACCTCCTATGGGTAGCGAAGAGTTTGTTCGAGCACTTGTATCCACAGGATTCCCTGTTGAGCAGATTGCGAACAAGAACCGGTCAGATTTTGCTGTGAGCAAATGGTTCTCAAGTCAGTAGACTATAAATTGGAGCAGATATATTCAGACCCCCAAAACCCCGGAGGTTTTAGAGGAGTGAATGCTTTGCTAAAAGCAGCCAATAATGCCGGAATTAAGGTGACTCGTGAAGAAGTGAAGAGATTTCTGCATCAAAGTGATACATACACGGCCCATTATCCGTCTAGAACAAAGTTCAAAACAGGCCAAATTCAGTCGACAGGGCTTGACAGCGATCATCAAGCTGATCTTGCTGTTCTTATTGACCTGAAGAGGTATAACAAGGGATATTCATACATTCTCGTTGTTGTTGACGTCCTCTCTCGATTTGTGATGTGTGCACCTCTCAAAAACAAAACTGGAAAAGAAACTGCGACTGCTTATAATGGTATACTTTACTCTAGCGGAAGAATTCCGTTCAGACTATACACTGACGAGGGAAAAGAGTTTTTAAATACATATTTTCAAAAACTTTTGAGTGAAAAAGAGATAATACACAAGAAACCAAAGAACCATAATGTGAAGTGTGCGCTTGCTGAGAACGCTGTGAAACGGGTTAAAACCCGTCTGTATCGTGTGTTCTCTGAGAATAATACATATTGTTGGATAGATGTACTACAAGATGTAGTACATGGTTTGAATGTCTCACCGATCAAATCTATCGGAGGCATACCACCCGCTGATGTTAATCATGGAAACATGGAGAAAGCGTGGCGAAAACTATACGGAGAAGAAAGGTATAAAACTCCTCAACATGTGTTTCGTGTCGGAGACACGGTCAGACTTTCCAAGTTTAATACATTGTTCAAAAAAGGTTATAAAAACACCTTCACATTAGAAGTTTTCAGAATAAAAAAATTATTATACAAGGATCCTCCTGTTTATATCATTGAAGACTTGAACGGTGAGGAGATTGACAGTATTGTTTATGAGCCTGAACTCGTCAAGTACGTTCCTAAACAAGAGTTTAAAATTGAGAAAATTTTACGTAAACGGCAGAAAAATAAAAAAACTGAGTTACTGGTAAAGTGGTTAGGTTATCCATCCAGTTTCAATTCTTGGATACCTTCCGACAATGCAAGAAGAATCCGGTAACTCTTGGCATTTGGGTACCACTTCTTGCTCAAGAGCTTTAGTTGTCTACGTCGCTCAAGTCATGTTAATCTATGCTGTAGTTTCGGTTTCTATATATAACCTAACTTTCTCGAATTGTCCTGATAACAAATTGTGGATTGCCATTCTTTCTTCCTGTATAGGGTATCTACTACCATCTCCATCCATCACTCTTAACAAATTATGAAGGACTTTTACTTAACTCTTTTAAGTAACACTCGTAAAGAGGATGTGATTTCTAAATTTCGCGTCAAACTACCTTCTTCAATTACTTTGCATGAGGATTACGAAGTTGCGCTAACAGAGATAATTTACCCAAATACTTTCGACCTTTTGACTGATAGAAGGGAAGATGATAATTTCAATGATAACACGATATTTCTGAAAGATTTCAACGGTAGTGTTGGAACTGTGGCTGTGACTCCATGCTCTTACAAGTCAGGATCCGACTTGATTGGACAGATAAACTACTCTTTGAATGAATTCTTCAGTTTCAAGTATAATACGAAAAACATGAACATGCTATATTACAACCCATATACGAGAAAATGCGAAATAACTCTACCTGAACAGATTGGAAGAGTAATTTTTTCTAAACGTTTCGCCTATCTTTTGGGTATTAAAGAAACAATAGAACATCAGTCAACCTACATTTCTTCTCATCCTGTTCATGTCGCTAAAGAAATGATGTTCATTTATGTCAATATTGTCGAGAATCAAATGGTTTCTAATGTTTTGTGTCCACTTTTGAAAGTAATAGCCACAAACGGAGAATTGGGTGAAAATATAAACGTTTCATTCACAAGACCTCAATATGTCGCCGTTCGCTACAGAGACTTTGAATACATTACTGTTGATATCAAGAACGACCTTGATGAACATATAAATTTTCATTCGGGAAAGATCTGCATGGTACTTCATTTCAAGCCTAAACGTTCGGCAGAGTAGGTATGCATGTACCTTTTAATCCCGACTCTTGTATTGACTGGTACGATGTGTTTATTGAGCAAGCACGTCAGAGTGGTTCAGGATTTCGTGGTTATCCTTATCAGCGTGGTGCTTCTGGTTTGGGTGGTGTTCTTTCAAAGCTATTCAGTTTCATTCTGCCAATAGCCAAATCAGCAGGGAGGTCTATTGCTACTGAAGCTGTGAATGCAAGTGAAAAATTCGTTGATGACATCATTGACGGTAAAAATGTCAAAGATTCCCTAAAGATGCACGGTCGTCAAGCCTATAAAAATTTAGTAAACCGAGCAAACGCTAGACTACAGCAAGGCAAAGGTAAAAGAAAGCGGAAAGTTCGGATAGTCAAAAAGAAAAGTAGAGTCAAGACTCGAAAGAGGTCAGTAGTGAAACGTCAGCGACACAGAACGGTTCAAAAGTCTCTGAACTCTCTCAAGGATATTTTCTCCAAGTGAAAAAATGGGGAAACTGATCGACCCCAAATCTGTTCCATCTACTCGAAGTGAATTGAGTGTGTTTGAGATACCTTCAACGCAAGTTGCCCTAGAATCCTCAAGATGGCTATCTATACCTACAAGTACTCCAATCAACAACTCTGGACCATATTTGTTCAATTTGGTTGATTCACGACATTTCCTTCAAGTTGGTAAATCCTACATTGCTCTCCGTCTCCGAGTCAAACGACCTACAGGTGCTGATAACGTATTGATTAAGGAGAAGTACGGTTTGATTAATTACATTGGTGCTACTTTCTTCAACCAGGTAACTCTTGAGATAAACAATCAGCAAGTATTTGATTGCAGCAATTATGCTTACAAAGCTTACTTGGAGTGTCTTTTGAACCATAGTACAGATCAAAAGCGAGGTTTCCTTCAAGCCGGTGGTTATTATCAAGATGACGAGGAAGGTTTGGAAAGTACCGAGAATAGCGGATACAACTCCAGAGTTGAGCTTTTATCTAATGATGTTGTGGATCTAGTTGCGCCTCTTCATATTGACCACTTTTCCACTGACCGTTTTCTCATTCCTCACCTCAATCTACAGTTTCGTTTCTATCGTAATTCTGATGATTTTATAACAGAAAATTTCACAACAAGTAAACAATCTGGAATATCCATTGAAGTCGTTTCCATGAAGCTCATGATGCGTGCGGTAGATGTGATAAGTTCAGCTGGTATCGCCTTAGAAAAAACATTACTTTCATACCCTGCAAGATATCCTTATCATAGAACACGTCTACGTGTAATTTCGATACCCGGCGGACGTTCTGATTTTCCATATTCAACGCTTTTCACCGATATTGTTCCGCGACGTATTGTTGTAGGATGTGTAGAGCAGGATGCTTTTGATGGTCATTCGTCCAAGAATCCATTCAATTTTAAGCACTTTAATATTTCGGAGATTTCTATAGACGCAAGAGGAGTTACTTTCCCCGCTCAGCCTCTCAAAATCAACTTTAAGCAAAAATGTTATGCAGAAGCTTTCGCAATGTTTTATGAAAACATTGGAGCTATAAGTGAAAATCGTGACATTGCAATATCTTATAAGCACTATAGGAACGGTTTCACTCTCTTTGCTTTTAATCTTGTACCAACTGATGCTAATAATGATTTTGAACTTGTGCAAAGTGGAACCACTCAAATAGCTTTGAGATTTGCTGAACAAACTCCTCCATCCGGACTACAACTCATAGTATATGCCGAGTATGACGGAATGTATCAAATCGATCATTATCGTAATGTTTTCAATGACCAACAGGTGTAGATATATTCATAACAATTGTATTTCCATGTAAAAGGGATGACTGATGTTGTTTAACGCGGTTGCTTTGTCTAATATAGAGCTAAATAATATTCTGAGGAATTGTCCTGTTACAAGGTTCTATTATCTAGGAAGTTTCCCCTCCGATGCAATTGTTGATATTCCCGAGAGTCGACCTTTCTGCCTTATTTTCAACACCAGCAAGTCTAGTTTGCCAGGAGAACACTGGATTGCTGTATTTGTGAATAAGTTTAATATTGCTGAATACTATGATTCAAACGGAGACGAGTGTTTGAATACCCTTGAAACGTGGTTGTCTAACTTTCCTAGAGTAGAAAAGTTTCCTTTTCGTGTTCAAAGTCTTTTCAGCAATGTATGTGGACACTTTTGTTTATATTTTCTCTATAACAGATGTAAAGGTAAAAGCTTAAGCTTTTTGCTCAAATCATTCCATCGTCACAATTTGAGCAAAAATGACTCTTTAGTATATAAATGGTATTTAAATCACCTCAAGTTATGTATAAATAGATGAAGAGAAATCATAGTGCATCGTTTACTTCACCATGTCTAGTGACAAAATTTCCCTCCTTTCTGAGAAGACCCCTGTGAAAATTTCTGACTCATCAACTAACTCTGAGTCTTCCATCAAAAAAGAAAAGGAACTCTCAAGTAATTGCGAAGATGTGGTAACTGTTATGGATACTGGCATAACTCTACGCCGAGCGAGAAAGCGTATTGAAGGAGATACAGGTGTTAGATACATTCGTAATATTGGCTCATTTCACTTACTCGCGGATGAATCTGATAATGTATTTGTGCAGTTTCTACCTGTTAACTAGTTATCTGAAGATTAAGATGTCCGAGTCAAGCGATACTTCTACTCACGAGGAAGTTCATTTCAAACGCAAAAGAAAACGACTGGAGGAAAACACTGAGGTTTATTAAAATTTTATATTATATGTTCACAACATTAACCGTTAACTGTTGAGTTTCCGTCACATGAGCACGTCAACCTTCATGAAGAGCCTCAACAACTTGGAAGGGATTTCTCAGTATTCAGACCGCAAAGATTCATTACTATGGCTGTTTGTAACACTTGCTCCAAACCTACCGTCATATCCCATATTGATTGTACTGTCACTTTCAAATTGTGTAAATCCTGCATTCTCACTAATTCACGGATGCAGTCTGCAATTTACCACAACATCATTGTCAAGAACTTGAGGGATAGAAGGACATTTTCAAATGGAAAGGACTCATCGACAATTACTCGTAGCTTCTGGTAAGTTTTTTACCCTATAAAAATGAAATTTTAAGTTTTTAGTGATTACTAATCATTCGGGGTGATCTCTAGATGGGAGTACAGGTAGCACTCTGTAATAATTTTCATTTCTTTTGTTTTCAATTTTGAATAGAGGTTGTGTTCCTTTTCCTCCTACTTGTGTGACTAAAAAAAGTTTCAGATGCCTCACATTGCTCTCGCTACCTATCTGAGAATCAAAATGAATGTAGATATTTATGACAAACTCACATTGAGCCAGATGGATGAAATTAATGATTCCCTCGTTAATCTGAGGATAAAAACAACACATATGGAGAAAAATACTTTTTTGGATCATCTGCAATTGGACATAAGGACTCGCGTTTATCATCCCATCACCGTAAGGCTGAAGGTGGAGGGAAGGAAGAAGAGTCTGGGTCTGAGACCAGTTCGAGTCCCGCTCGTTGTTAGTTTTTTAAAATTTCTCTTTTGTGTTTCAAGTCCTTTTTTAGCCAATTTTTAAAATGTTTGTATTGCAGGATTATTTTCTGGCACAATACGACGTGAGAATAACTAGACAGGATGGCCCCTGTTTCCGAGGGAGAAATGGAGCAGTCTATCCGGTCGAAGTATTGCAAGTTGAATATCTCTAGAACGTGTTATAATTTAGATTCTTTTGGTTCTAGATTCGTTTCGTCTTTGACATTATGAACTGTTGAAACTAGATTTGTTTTTACTCGATTTGTTTTTCCCTCAAAGTAATAAAATACTAAGCTATTCAGTTCATTTTATGTTTGTTTCGTTTTGTCTTTGAGATGATAAAATGTTGTTGCTAATCTTTGTGTTCTTCATTCTACAAAGGCGGAAGAATACGTGACGTATTCTTTACCGCAAAGAGTGCAAGTTGCGAGAGTAGGAGATGGCTTCCTTCCAAGATCGTATCCATAGATTATGCGTGTATGAAAACAGTGATTATTGGAAACACGTGATAAAAATTCTCAAATAAAAGATTCAAAAATACACATCGGAGAGAGTGTATAAAAAGTATGTCTTTCTGAGAAAGACTGCACTGTAAGAGAAAAACGCTAGAGAGCGTAAAAGAAAATAGCATGTAATATTGAGAGATGCAGATAAAAGCATCATGGATGATTATGTTTAAACGCTAGAGAGCGTAAAAGAAAATAGCATGTAATATTGAGAGATGCAGATAAAAGCATCATGGATGATTATGTTTTCAAGAGATTCAGAGAAAAATATCTGACAGAGTATAAAGATAGAGAGAGAGAGAGAGAGAGAGAAAGAGAGAGAAGAGAGAGAGAAAGAGAGAGAGAAAGAAAGAGAGAGAAAAATAAAGAGAAAGAAAGATAAATAGAGAAATAGAGAGAGATAAAGATCAGCTGGAGTGATTCTTTGCGGTCAGAGAAAAAGTCTCTCGATTTAACACACTATTAAAAATCGGTTACAGAGTCCTCCACCTCACACACTTATGGACCGTGTATGTATTCGAGAGTGAGTCGTTCAGCCGAAGAGGATTCTGAGTTTTTCCGATTTTTCGTAAAATTTCTCTGACAGCATTCTGGAACAAATATAAAGTCAATCTTTCCATTTAGTTTTCAGGACCTGAATAGAAAAAGAGAGAACAAAGTGAACAGAATTTTCACTTGTGTTGAAAGATTTGGAGTCCCCTCCGATTGAAAGCTTTCTTTTCTTCCTACTTCACGTTCAACATTCTTTGGAGAGTCCTGAAATATCACAAGGAGTTAGCATTTCAACGTCCGGCTAAAAGATAGTTCAAGGCAAAGGCTATAAAGAAGAGTATTTTTTACATTTCTCACGGACCATTTTATTCGAAACAGCCTCACTCTGCAGGAAATCTTTCCGAGGTCTTCCAACTTTACGCGGAATTTTCGCTTCAGCCTCCTGAAAAACTCGAAAGATTCACAAAATTCAAAATCGAGGACCTGAACTGTACGAAAAAACGGGAAAAACTCATGTAGAAGTTTAACATCTGTTTTTTTAATGCAAACACTCTATTCGAATGAGAATCATTTCCAGTCACACCCGCTATTTGATTGGGTTGGGGAGGTACGCTGAAGCCTCCCGAAAAAAAATCAAATGTTACTAAGACTACCTTGAAGCATAGTCGATCATAATTCAAACTAATTCGTTTGTATGTATGAGAACTAAAAGTTAGTCTCTATTGGAAATTCTTCTAGGCTAGATGATGAAAGCGACATCAGAAATCGTAAATGTGAACAGAAAACGGTCTGAACTCGCATCTAAATATTTATGCGAATTCTGATGTTACAGGATTTTCTATCGGAAAATTATCAATCTGCACTCGGAACATAACAGACCGTTGTTTCTGAAAATGAATCCTTCTCGAGAGGATGCTTTTGAGGTCTTACGACTTTTCTTAGACCGCTTGTTTCAGCCTCCTGAAAAACCAAATTATTTTTTGATCATTTTTCAGGACCCAAATCGGGTTACAAGCTCCATACATATTCAGAATTCTGACATACCGTGGTATGAGTAGATGTCCCGTTCAAAAGAGAGACCTCTCCTTGGCCTATCCCAAGTGAACAGTTCGTTGGTGCGTTCTGAATCATTCAAATGAGAAACTATCTACTCGAACTTCAAACAAACAAGCTGTTATATAGAGACAGTTACCGGTACTTTCACCTGACGCGATAATGGAGCTCTTAACAAACATGAATCAAATAAATGCTATTATAAGTGCTAATATATGCATATGTACATTTGATGACACGGATTTTACCACATATTTTCCTTTAATGCGAGCAAAATTCCACTTTCTTCTCAACAAATTTTATTATCTGTCATATGATAATATTCTAGAACTTTCACTCGAAATGACCTCCTGTTTTGCGAATGACAGCCTCCAGACGACGGGAGTATGCAGACACCGTGGAACGCGAAACCTCCTGGGAATTTCGGTCCTATGCTCGATCAACCGATGTTTTGAGACCGGACAACGAGTTGCGGGTTTTAGCGCAAGCTTCACTCTTCAGAATGGACCCAAGAGAGCAGTCCATTAAATTCAAATCTGGACTATAAGCAGGCCATTCTTTAGCGGCGATGAAATAGGAGAAGTTTTGTGATATCCACTCTTGTGTCTTTTTGCTGGTATGAGCAGAAGCGCAGTCCTGCTGAAACGCCCAGTTCCGTGTCCCGAAGTGCCTCTGGGCCCAAGGCTTCACATGATGTTCGAGGATCTCCGAGATGTACACTTGCGTATTTATTTTGGCCTATTTTCTGACGAAAAAGAGGGGATTTCGACCTGTGGAGCAGATGCCAGCGAAAACCATGATAGGTTCCGGAAAAGAAGCACGTGAGACTGTTCGGCCGGCAGTATCAGCTTCTTCAGAAGACTGAGCAAACACCCTATCATTTTGTTCGTTTTAGCTCCTCTCCACGGTGAACGTCTTCTCATCGGTAAAAAGGGTCATGAGACGCTCTCCAGTCGCGGTCTGACCAACGAGAGCAGGGCTTTTATGCTTCCTGCTGCTTAGGAGTGAGACCATGACGCTTCTGGTACTTACATGACTTCATAACAAGCGTCTTTCGAACAACATTCTACATCGTACCGTATGACGTATCCAGTTGGGCAGCCAATTTTCTGATGCTTCTGCCTTTGTTGCAGTTCGGGCGTTGCTTGACGATTTTCGTGATACGGGAGGTGGCCGCGGAAGTGGGACGACTTCAGCGTTTACCGTCAGTGAGTGAACCTCGTTTGAGAGTTTGATGCACAGTCTGACGGGCGACTCCCAGCGGACGAGAGATCTCCGAAGGAGGGTGTCCAGCACTACTCAGCGACAATATTGCGCTTCGACGGGATGAGAACGCACCATTTCGCGAAAAACAATTATTAGAGAACGAAATTTCGGTTAAAGGTTGATCAAAAGTTAACGAAATTAATGGTGCCATTTAAAATCTGGAAAATGAGCAAACCTCGATGTCAAACCCGTAATTAAGAGAGAGAATAGAATAGGGCCAAGTACCATAACCAATAGATCGATAAATTATTAGATATACTGTTATTAACACGAACACGGGAGTAGTAACCTCTGAGAAATGATTCAAACCACTTCAACAAGCTATAACTACATACGTTATCTGGAACACACAATAACTTATCGTGAGAAACGGTATCAAATGTTTTAGCGAAGTCATAGTACAGAACATCTATAGCATTCCTAGCATCAAGAGCTCTTTGTCAAGCTTGAGTACATTCGACAAGATTCGTCTCTACAGACTCACGAGAACAAAAACCATGTTGACAGTTGAGTATTAGAGTGAAAGCATTGCACCAATGGAATATGAATGGTTTAAGACTTCGTTTTAATACCTTAGATGCAACGGGAGAAATCGTAATTGGACGAAAATTTTCTGGAGACCTTGGCGATGGAATCTTATTAACCGGAATAACAATACTCTCTTTCCAGATTTCAGGAATCGTGCCTAGCTTTGATGAGAAATTGAAAATGAACGAGAGAGACTGTGCTAGTAGTACTCGAGTACATTTCTTGAAAATGGCAGAGGGCACAGAGTCAGATGGTAGGAAACAGAATGCTTTCAAACGCTTAAGTTGCTTAAATACTTCTTGTGGCATGATTAGACACTCTGAGATGTAATGATTATTTCGCAAGTCCTTATTAGGAGTGGAACCATTGTCCTGAACAATTTTTTTTCAATTTAAACGCTTTATCAAGATCAGCAAGCCACATCGGAGATATAACATCATCGATTATGGGATCTGTGGCGACATGTGACGACTCCACTCCTCAGCGTTCTCTGCCTTCCTTAGGAATTGGGAACCAACCCTCCATCTTCTGTCGCTCATGATGGCGCTACGATTGTCGTGTTTTTCTTAGACACGACACGTAAATTTTAGTAAGATGTGATTTCTCTCGCTTACTATTTGTTCTCTCTCGCTTATTATGTTTTTCTCTCGCTTACTATTTGTTCTCTCTCGCTTATTATGTTCTTTTCTTCGTACTATTTTTTGCGTTGAGGAATTCCACAGTAACCACCACCCCCCCCCCTCCGATCTAATGGATCTGCTTTCCCAGACACAAAGTGATTTATCAGTGCCACTAATCTATCTGAATGTTTTGATTCTTTTTCTCTGTCTTAGTTGTCTCTCGCATTTTTCTCCTCTGACTTCCCTTTTCTTCTCTTGCTTGTCTTGTTACGTAATGTTCTAAGATATTAGCCACGCCCAGTTCATGCACTATAAAAATAGAAGAATGCGAATCAAAATAGAGTTCTCCCTCCGCTTCACGTTCCCCTTATTCAAGTCCCTGCCTTCCAAGAGATCATCCTCTTACGAGCCAGAGTAGTGCTCATCCCCAAGAGCCAGAGTAGTGCTCATCCCCAAGAGCCAGAGTAGTGCTCATCCCCAAGAGCCAGAGTAGTGCTCATCCCCAAGAGCCAGAGTAGTGCTCATCCCCAAGAGCCAGAGTAGTGCTCAATCCCCATCCCCAGCTCTCCCCCTATCGTCTGAGCCAATTCAGTGTCAGTAACTTAAATTTCATAATTACAGTAATTGCTCTCTCTCTCTATCTCTTTATTACTTTCGTTTTATTAGTGCTTTATTCTATTTTGTTTTTCAATGCAATAAATCTCACTCTGCTGTTCTTGCAAATCACACGCTAAAGAGGACAAACAGCTATAATAGTCAGAAACAGAAATAAGGCGAGCAGACACTACACTTTATTTCCACATTTGGTGCATCGGCCAAATTAAAAAAGGGGCCATAAAGTTCTCTTTCAAAACCGCGTGGCACTGTTTCTGATTATTGTAATTGTTTCGTTTTCTTGCTTGCTTTGCACTCTTCCTGGTCTCTCGTTATTATTTCATTCCTTTCTTGCTTGTTTTTCACTGTTTGTTTTCAATTTGACTTGCGGCTCAGCCCTAAGACAAGTCAAAGTGTTGTGTCAAGTGGCGCCAAACGGCCTAAGACCACTCATATCAAGTCAAGTGGCGCCAAACGGCCTAAGACCACTCGATTCAAGCTGAACAAGAGTTCTCTAGCAATTCAAGTCAAGTGGCGCCAAACGGCCTAAGACCACTCGATTCAAGTTGAACAAGAGTTCTCAAGAGCATCTAACGGCAGTTAGTCCGTTAATATTGTCGTTTCCAACAAGAAATGCCAAGATCCCTACCATTGGGAAGAGCCTTTGTGCTCAAACTAGACGCACAACGCGCTTGTGCAGAAAACCTGCTCCAGAAGATGAGTCCCTATGAGGGCATCTTCAATGATATTACTGAAATCCTGACGTGCTCAGTTGAAGAACTCACGAAAACGGCAACAGGATTAAGAAAGAAAGTAATGGAGGCAGAAGTGATCGTGAAGAAAGTAAACGGTGCACTTTCAGACTGGCAAAAAGATATATCTACAAATGCAGACGAAGATATACAGCCAGAGCTCGAGAAAGATAAAGAGAGCTACGAGAAAGATTACGATCTCTTCTCGGTCATCACTCAGCTCGAATGCATTATCGATAATGGCAGTCAGTGCTTGGAAATTCTTGCGGAAAGAATTCAAACTCTAAAGAGTGAGAGAAGCGAGGAGCAGAGAGTGAAAGAACACTTGGGAGAAGGGATGACGACTAATCCCTGCCCCAAGAACAAAGGGCACCCTTTCCGTGCGGAAGAAATAGTACAAGAAAGCCCAGTAAGAAATTATCACCAAGAAGAAAGATCACATGGAATACACGAAGGCGATCCAAGGAGCAAAAGTCACCCTTTCCATTCAGAAGAAAGAGTACAGGAAAGCCCAGTGAGAAATTCTCACCAAGAAGAAAGATCATACGGAACACACGAAGGCGATCATACGAAAGTACCCCAACTGGCGATTCCGATCTTTAAATGAGAATTGCTAGAATATCAAGTATTCCGTTCACACTTCCAACTTGCGATAGATTCAAGCAGGAATCTGAGCCAAGAAGGCAAATTTCTCCACCTGCGCTCCTACCTCTCTGGTGAGCCGCTGGACATGATCAAACACCTGCAACCGACTGCGAGTAATTATGAACTCGCATTGCAAAGGCTTGAGAGAGCCTATGGAAATCCAGAACTACAGATGGAGCAGATCAGAAACAAACTGATAAAAATTCAGTTTGAAAACACTTCCTCAAAAGCACAGCTACAGGCAACCAGAGAAATGCTGAGTTTAGTTGAGGTACTAGAAACGAAAGATGAAAGTGCGGATGCAAACACATTCTTGGCGAAAGAATTGATAATGAAATTCCCCGAGAACACCAGAACAGAAGCAACTAAATGGAGGCTCTACATGAAGCCATTTAGTGTCAAAGCTCTGTTGCTCAAGATTGAAGAGAAGCTCGCAATGAATACTCTCGTGGAAGACTACACGAGACCTGTGGCAAGAGACGCCGCTGGCAAAGACCAAAGAGAAAGGTGCAAGCAAGTGCACGCGGTACAAGTGGACATAGAAGAGTCGAAGAAATGCCTCTTCTGCGGAAAACACCCATTCGCTACGTCACGAAATTGCAGAACGGTACCCTTCGAAAGAAGAAAAGACATCTTCGTTCAAAAAGGATGGTGCTTTAGGTGTGCCAAACAAGGACACGGTGCAACCAACTGTTCTGAAAACTGCGCAAAATGCGGCAAGCAACATCACGTAACATTGTGCACGCATGACAAAAGTTTCGGAAGTTCGAATACTGTCCAAAGTGGGCAGCCACACAATCTTCCGCAGCGCTTGGAAAGGTCATTCAAGCCCTACCATAATGAGAGAGGTAGAAACCAGTATAATGTTTCAAGGGGACAGATGCAAACTGCATCGTCTCGTCCGGAACAAGTCTACGGTTCTGGTAACGGAGCAAGACAGACAAGCTTCGGTTATACGCAGCCTCCTCCGTTCCTTCCTTCACAAAATCAGAACCCTTCATCATTGACCGTGGGAGCAGCCCATGAGTTCACCGATAAGGGAGTGCGCATGAGTCGCTCGAGACTGATGCTAATGGACGTGCAAATCAAGCCAATGGGTTCCAAGCAATGGCACACGGTGCAAGCAATGCTCGATGACGGAGCATGCGCAAGCCTCATAAGCGAGACTCTTGTTGAAAAGCTAAAAATGAAAACAACAGCGATTTCACCGATCACGGTCGTGGGAGTGGGAGGAAGCTCCTCCGGAGCCCGGATCTCGAGAGAATCGAGATTTGAAATCAGAGCAGGAGAAAAGATTCTCAAAGTCAAGGCTTACCCGCATCCGGAGCCATTGATAATGGAGCAAAATAATCTTGAACTGAGTACGAAAGACAAGAAGTTCATAAAGAAGAATAACTTGAAGTTGGCAAGTTATGAAGAAGGCAAGCAGCCACAGTTGTTGATTGGAGGAAATCTGAGCATCGAGTTGCTGCAGATAAATACCAAAAGATTGCCAAGCGGACTACTGCTGGTCCCATCAAGGACGGGGTACGTTCCGTATGGACAACAATACAACCAAGAAGGTTGGGCCGCGAAACAAAGTGTCGCAATGTTCTCTCTCAAAGAAGAATCAGAATTGAAAGAAGTCACTCCTGAGCAATACACACTGAGTGTACAGGCAGAGTTTCAACGGACGGAAGAAGAAATTGACCATGGAGAGCTCGGAAAGGCAGTCAAAAACTTCTTGGCCATTGAAGAAGAACAAGAAAACACGGAAGAAGCACTGTCAGAAAACGAGAAAGTCGAGACAAAGTTCATGAAAACTTCAATGAAGAATGAAGACGGAACATGGATGGTTGAATGGCCCATCAAACAAGAAGTTGCATACCAACTGGGCTCGAACTTCTACGTAGCACTGGAGAATCTTGCGCGTAGCAAATATCTGAAAGATGAAGAGACTTACTACAAAGCAGAAAACATCTTTCAAGAGCAGTTGAGGCTAGGGCACATAGAAGAAGTGCAAGCTGATGATACAAGTGTGGGCTTGGTGTACTATAGTCCGCATTTGCCAGTGATAAAGGAAGAAAAGCAATCCACGAAAGTGAGGATTGTTTACAATGCCTCGAGCAGACAAAAGTGCATGTTGAGTGCCAATGACATCATGCACTCAGGTCCTAACTTGTTACAAACCATCCCGTGCTTGATGATGAGAGCAAGAGAACAACCATTCCTACTCTCGGGAGATGTTGAGAAAGCATTTCATCAAATCAAACTGTACAAGAAAGACAGAGACTTGACACGATTCCTGTTCTACAAAGACAGAGACAAGGCATTAAAGAATCCCAAGGATCAGTCCAACATGATTCATTACCGTTTCAAGGTAGTGCCCTTCGGATTCAAAGCCAGCCCGTTTCTTTTGAATGCGACAATCAAGCTGGACATGCAGCTGAGAGCTCTTTGTCATGGCGAAGAGGACCCAGTTCTGAAAAGAGTGGCAAAAGACGTGCAGGAGAACACATATGTGGATAACATATTTCTCGGTGCAGCAGAGGAGAAAGACATGATTGAGAGCATGTCGAAGAGTAAGGAACTCTTCAAGGATATGGGAATGAAACTCAGACAGTTCGCTTCCAATTCTCAAGAGCTCATGAGACTGATTCCAAAGGATGAAAGTGGTCTTGATGAAGACAACCAAATCAAGTTGTTAGGGATACCGTGGCAAGCTCAAAAGGATGTCCTGTTGATGGAATCGAGGACGTTGATCAAATTCAAACCAGATCAAGATGAGATAACGCTGAGCAAGGTTCTATCGGTAATCGCTTCAGCGTATGACCCATTGGGGTTAGCATCACCCCTACTCGTCAAATTGCGATTGTTCCTGCAAGAAATATTGCTCTCAAGAAGAGAGAAGAAAAAAGCGAAGTGGAAAGATCCCCTTTCTGAAGAAGAAAGAAAGGAGTTCTTGAGGCTGGTAAGTCTCACAGAAGGATTCACAAAGGAACTGCCGAGATACACTGGCCACGGAGTTCCGGACCATACAGGAAAATTTGTGAACGTGAGTCAACACGACATCGTCGCATTCGCAGATGCATCGGAAAAGGCCTATGGGTCTGTGGTGTACAGCGTGAACAGAGACGAAGGTGAAGAAAGTGTCAAGCTCATCGAAGCAAGATCGAAAGTGGCTCCTGGTAGACAGAAGCTAACCATTCCTAAACTGGAATTGAAAGCCATCGTACTGGCGCTGCAGAGAGTGAAGTCAGTGCTGAAGGCGAGGGGCGAACCGGATGATAAGAGCGATGTGCTGATATACACAGACTCAATGATTGCACTCCACTGGATACAATCCAGAAGAAACGGAGTAGTGCACAAACCGTATGTGGAGAATCGCTTGAAAAGATATCAAACGGCTAGAAGAAGAAATCATGAATCTTCCATGGAAGGAAAGAGAAGACAAAGAAGCGAAAGGAAGAATAACCTTCCACTACGTGAAAACAAAAGAGAACCCTGCCGACTGTCTCACACGCGGACTCTCGGGAAAGTCGTTGAATGATGCCGACTTGTGGTGGAGTGGTCCTAAATGGTTGAATGAAGGAAGGTCAAACTGGCCGCGGTGTGAGCTTGGCTTGAATGAAGATCAGCAGGCTGAAGTGGAAAAAGAGTTGCTGAAAGACAAGAAGGTCGTGGCAGTATCTGCCTTCGCCAAGCTGGGCAGGAAGTTAGTCATGGAAAGACTACCTGGCTCCATACCATGGGGTAGGTGCCAAAGAATGTGTGACTTGGTCGAAGAAACACAAGGACATCTAAGAACCTTAGCCAATTCGAATGAGCTACTACAAAAGTACATCAAAGAAGAAGGCATTCTTCCTACCGAATGGGAAAAGTGGTTCGAAAAGGACAGAGATCAGTCAGAGAAAGAGAAGACGCAAAAGAAGTTCTCATTAGATGGCACCAGAAATTATTCTGGAATGACTTGATGGGCGTAATACCCAATGAGTCGAAGAAGAGTTCAGTCAATGGAACTAACCTGGGAAAGGATGAGAAAGGCATTCTCAGAATTCATTTCAAGCGTCTGAGAAATGCTGATTTACCATTCAGTGTGACAAGACCAATTTTGCTCTGGCCGTACAGTCACTTCACTGAATTGACAATTCACGAAGCGCACCTAGAGACGCTTCACATGGGATGTTACGGCACTCTGACTCAAGTGAGGCAACAATACTGGTTCCCGAAGGAAAAGTTGTGGTCAAAGCAGTTCTCAAAATCTGTCTCAACTGTCAAAGATTCAATAACAGAGCATATCCGTACCCAAAGCCTCCTCCACTACCGGTGGAAAGAGTCAGTCGACATGCCCCATTCGAAAACGTTGCATGGATTACCTCGGCCCCATGTACTACAAAATAGAAGGAACGAGTTCGAATCAAGCAAAAGCATACGTGCTACTGTTCACTTTGTATGGCGACGAGAGCAGTTCACTTGGAAGTAGTCCAAGATCTGTCGCTCAAGGGATTCTTGAACGCGATGAGAAGGTACATGAGTACTAGAGGAGTCCCCAGGATGATTAGATCCGACAACGCATCTACTTTCACATCAGGTGAAAGAGTCCTGAGAAAATTGTGGAACTCCTACAGGAGGAATGAAGATGTTCTGAAAGAAATCTCTATGAGAGGTATTCAGTGGAGGTTCAACGTTCCCGCTGCTCCGTGGCAGGGTGGATTTTACGAAAGGCTCGTTGGATCAGTCAAGAGAGCATTCTTTAAAACGGTGGAAAACAAGTTGATGTCATGGGATGACTTGGTGACCACTATCAAAGCGGTGGAGGGCGCATTGAATATGCGACCGCTGACTCAAGTGAACGACCGAATCGCAGAATCTCTAGAGTCTCCTGTCATCAGACCGATAGATTTTCTGTTACCAAAGGGTAACATCGGTTTCGAATGGAAGGCAAGTCCAGGGAAGAAAAGGAAGATCCTACCTATGGAATGGAGAAATTAGAGTTGAAAACTCAAGCTCAAGCGGAAAAGTTTCTCGAATCCGCGATGAAGATTCAAAACGAATTTTGGAAAAGATGGAAAAGAGAGTACTTGTTGGCGCTCATGGATCGAGAATTGAATTGCAATATCGAAGTGAGGCCAAAGGAGATGAAGACGTTCATCAACAAGAGGAAAACACCAGAAATCGGTGAAATTGTCCTGATAATGAATGACAACGAGTCAAGGAGCAAGTGGCCCCTGGCCAAAGTCGTTACAATCGACTCAGGAAGGTCAGTCCAATTGAAGAAATTGGACGGGTCAATAACGAGCCGTACGTTGAACAGAATCGTACATCTGGAAATGACAACGCAAGACAAAGAAGACTATGGCTTCGAGCCAGAAGTCACACAAAGTGAAAGTCGCGGGAATGCGGAGTCATCCAGACCAGGCTTAAGAATGAAGAGAAGAGTAGATTACGCCAAGTTGGCTGGAGAAAAGGAAACTGAAAGGGATGAAGCAAGGAACAGTTCATTCAATATGTTCACTTCACTCCCACCTCCTCAGCCGATCGGAGTGAGAAGTTTCAAAAAGGGTGTGCTCCCCATGAAGCTTTTCCTCTGTCTGATTGTCATAATACTCAGCTGTACGCCAGGAGCTAATGCAGCTCAACAGTTGATCGTTCGGTGCATAAAAGGCGGAGCGTCAGTAGTGACACGACCGTGGATGCCAGTAAATGTCTGTGCAGAAGGCGAATGCTATTACATGAGTCTACCTAAAGAAGAGCAAAGAATCTTCTTCAAGTCGGACACCGTAGTCCACGACTACACCGTTACGGCGAAGGTCATTGATGAACAAGAAATACATCACGTACAGACGAGATGTGCGGCTGTGGAGTACTGTGAAACGATAAGAGATTATTTCTCTTTACAGCATCTATACTCCCCAGAATGTTGGCCATTGACAGCGAGTGCTATGACAGTTGTATGCATTTACGCATTACTAATGACACTGGTGGTAATTTGCTATACAGTCATGAATACGCCTCTGCTGCTACGAACACCTCTCAAAGGAATATGGTACATAGCGAAGGGAACAATACAATGCGCGACAGCAGTACTTCGAGTACCATTTCGCCAAGTGAGGCGGCTGGCATGTGCTGCATGCACAAAAGCATACAGCCGCGTGCAAACATGGAGAAACCGCAGAAGAGCACGAAAAATCCTCAACAGAAGGAATGATGCCAGAGCAAGGATAGGACTGACCGAACTATCTCAGTCGGCCATATTCCTAACGATGATTGCCGTGACGATACTCATGTCACGAGGAGCAAATGGTTGTCAAGATGTGGTGTATGTCGAAACCATCCACAAAGAATGCACTGAAAGAAATTGCTCAAGATTTGATCAAGTCATTCTGAAGATCAATCAGATCAAGCGCGAAGCTTGCATTGCAATCAAAAATCGAGATGGTCAGATTCTTGGAGAAATAAGAGTGGAACTGCACAAGATAACGGCCAAATGTACGAAACTGACCCATGGTTTCCATAGAGACGTGGAAACACAAGTAGCGAGTTCGAAAAGATGCTACTGGGCAGGCAGTTGTAATGCCGACAAATGTGCGAACCTAAAGACGCATGAGCAAGTGAACGAATTGGCCTATGTCAACCAGTTTCTAGGACATTCATACTGCACAGAAAGCTGCGGTGGCTATCAATGTCTTTGTCTCTTACAAAGAAATGGTTGCATGTTCTATAAAACCTACGTGTTCCCCAAGTCCGAAAAGGTTTACGAGACATTTACATGCTCAGAATGGACAAGATCAGTTGAGATCACGCTCCACCAGAGAAGCGGAAATAGCTCTGAAAGAGGAAGCATGCAGCTGAGAACTGGATGGAAGAAGAAGTCCAACGGTATTGATGTTGAACTGACAAACGTGATCGCCCCATTCACTGGTTCCATGAACACTCATTTCTTGAGAGATGGCGAAAGAACGGCAATGAGCGCAGAGCCAATCAAAACTACAGTGAGGTGTAGATCGGTAGAAGCAGCAAAGGAAATGAACTGCACTTCCACAGAAATATGTGATTGCAAACCAGCATTTGACCAACCAAATTGCATCTGCGGAGAGAATGGTCTGGAGAAGTTGTTCCAGAATCAGAACACCATGCCGGTGTACGAATTGTCTCATACATTCACGCAAGAAAGGAATAGTGTTGAGATGATCTTCGAGAAAGAAGCCTCGATAGAAATCGCGCTCACCATGAATGCATCAAGATTCGATCATCTTGTAACGGAAAACGAACCTTGCCAGGTAGAATTCAAGGGCATAACAGGATGTTATGAATGTCCCAAAGGAGCAAGAGCTAAGTTCTCGTGCACCACAAAGAAAAACCAACTTGCGATCATCAGTTGTAATCAAGACTCCTTCGCTATATCATGTGGACCTCAAGCACCTTTGAGCCAAAGGGTAATGGCTTACAGCAAGAAGGTTATCAACGACCAGTGCAATGTCTCTTGTGCAAATGAGGTTGTGATAACAGGAAGCTTAAGCAAGGACGGACCAACACTCCATTCTTTGTATAAGAGAGTTGTGGTAGGAGACACAGGCAACGCGATGAACTTGCCGAACATCGGTCTCATTTGGAACACTGTTTTCAGTAATTGGGGAGCAATGATGACCCTAATCGCAGTGTCCTTTGCACTAGCATGCGTCACGGTAGCCTTCATATACGTGGCGCCAATATGCCGAATGCTAATGAGAGTGAAACGGAACTCAACTAAGAAGCATTTGTGAAAAAGGGAAATAGCAGAAAACGCTAATTCTCCACATGTTATCGTTTCATACAGCACTGATATATACGCGAAAGATTGTATCAAAATAAGCTTCTGTTGTCTCTATGCATGCAGGAAAATAACCAGTAAAGTTTCCACAGCGTATACCAAATAAGCATGAATGATCTGTTGCAGAATGGACGCAACAAAAGATGGGCACGAGTCTGGTGGAGTGGGTCTCAAAGAGGTTGCCGAGGTGCACCGTGGGATAGGAGTGGTTCGCAAGGACATCAAAATGTTTCTAAACGAGCAATCTACCCGAGACAACTTACTCTTAAAGAGAATGGAGGGGATTGAAGAAACACTGAAGAAACTCAGTGAAGTTCTGATACCCGCACCAATCGTGTGCCCCTTCTGTGAAGAAAATCACAGACCCATTCACTGTCGCCTCTCGTGGGATGCAAAGAAGATGGCCCAAAGTCTCCGAGGACTGTGTGAAAGATGCTTGGTAAAGGTGGATGGAACGTGCGCATGCGAAGAGACGTGCAACCAATGTGATGAATTGCACAATAGTAGCTTGCATAAGTACTCGGACAAGCCGAGAGAGTTTCGAGAGTTTCCCGCTAAGAGGGGACGTTTTAACTTCAACAAGAAATGAATAGCTGTTTAGAAGACAGAATTGTTGAATTTTTTGGAGTAATGTTCTTGTTACCGTCGAATGTTGCCTTCAAGTATTATTGTTTGGTATTGGAGTTGCTGGAATGTTCTAAATAAATTTGTTGCTGATAGACCTGATAAAAATGTTGAGCAAATCTCTAGAATTATTGCGTTGTCAAGTAGATAAACTTTGGCTATGAAGCTTAGGTAGTTAGAGATGTAAAGAAATCTGCACTCAAGCAAGAGGAGAGCCCCTGAAAGTCTACATCGGTCGACTACACTCGTTTCTTGGTTGACCATGTAGTAGTGACTAGGTGGGTTTGAGCTGTAGCGGAGGACACCTTCAGTCCTCCGCCCAGGTCCTCTTCCCTGGCTCTTATGTCTGGGGGCAACGCCCGCCTCCAGGCAGAGGACGGTGAGAGCCCACTGAATCGCTGCGGCACTGGTCGGATCGTCTGGATGGATCCCCCTCTTCGGCCGTCGGCGCGCAGAATGTCGTGTTTTTCTTAGACACGACACGTAAATTTTAGTAAGATGTGATTTCTCTCGCTTACTATTTGTTCTCTCTCGCTTATTATGTTTTTCTCTCGCTTACTATTTGTTCTCTCTCGCTTATTATGTTCTTTTCTTCGTACTATTTTTTGCGTTGAGGAATTCCACAGTAACCACCACCCCCCCCCCCCCTCCGATCTAATGGATCTGCTTTCCCAGACACAAAGTGATTTATCAGTGCCACTAATCTATCTGAATGTTTTGATTCTTTTTCTCTGTCTTAGTTGTCTCTCGCATTTTTCTCCTCTGACTTCCCTTTTCTTCTCTTGCTTGTCTTGTTACGTAATGTTCTAAGATATTAGCCACGCCCAGTTCATGCACTATAAAAATAGAAGAATGCGAATCAAAATAGAGTTCTCCCTCCGCTTCACGTTCCCCTTATTCAAGTCCCTGCCTTCCAAGAGATCATCCTCTTACGAGCCAGAGTAGTGCTCATCCCCAAGAGCCAGAGTAGTGCTCATCCCCAAGAGCCAGAGTAGTGCTCATCCCCAAGAGCCAGAGTAGTGCTCATCCCCAAGAGCCAGAGTAGTGCTCATCCCCAAGAGCCAGAGTAGTGCTCAATCCCCATCCCCAGCTCTCCCCCTATCGTCTGAGCCAATTCAGTGTCAGTAACTTAAATTTCATAATTACAGTAATTGCTCTCTCTCTATCTCTTTATTACTTTCGTTTTATTAGTGCTTTATTCTATTTTGTTTTTCAATGCAATAAATCTCACTCTGCTGTTCTTGCAAATCACACGCTAAAGAGGACAAACAGCTATAATAGTCAGAAACAGAAATAAGGCGAGCAGACACTACACTTTATTTCCACACGATCCCGGAGCGCCAAATCTTCTCGGGAAAGGATTCTAACAGACGAGGGAAGAGACGGTGCGGGGACTAACCGTTCACGGAGGAAGACGGATGAAAGAAAAACTGAGAATAAATGTGAAGCTAAAGCATTTGCCTTATCAGAAACCACAGGAACCCCGTTAACAGTAATACAACCAATGGGATTAGACTGTTGAAGCTTACTACTCACAAAACGATAAAAATTCTTTGTGGACTTCAAAAGGTTTAGCTCTCTTGATCTGTTCAGCTTGTTAACTTCTGCTTCAATCCGTTTGCAGATCTTTCTATAATCAGCAACGACCGGCTCGCAGTTGAGTTTGCGGAATAAAAGTGACTTATACTTTAACATTTTCAAAATATGCGAGGTATAATATTCGAAACGAGCATAGAGGTAATTGATATCGAAGAAATCTTCGAATACAATATTCCATGAAGTAAAAGAGAGATCGACAATCAATGATTCAAAATCACAGCGGTTATAGTCTAGGGTATAATGAGGAGCGTGTTTCAAAAGAGATTTTGAAAGACGCAGAGTAATTATCACACAATAGAGAAAAGGGAGATGCGACATTGCATTGAGAGACTGTATCCGTGGGGTCAATAACAACATAGAGAATAATACTGCCATGGTTCGCTGTCTTGACAAACTGTTCGAAAGACAAATCATTCACGAGCTCAGTTAGCATCTTATGTTGGCCTGAAGCGGAAGAAGGGTTTGACCAATCGATAGCCAAGTTTAAGTCACCGCAGAGTATGGATGCATAAGGTACACACAGCAAATCAGTAACACTTTCAAATAGCAAAGTATTTTGTTTCTTACTGGTATTTGGTGGTCTATAAACGAGAACAATGCGAAGTGAGTTACTTGAACACGGAGAATGAACATCTAATGCATTCAGATCAGACGAAACCTTCTTAGTAAGTGTAGCACATGATATCGCGAGGTGATCACGACAAATAACAACAACACCACCACCTTTTGTACTAGAACGGTCAGAACGGAAAACAGCAGAGGGCAAATGGGCTATCAATTCGGAATCAAATATCTTAGGGCTCAACCAAGACTCGCAAACTAGAAGCAAAAGAGGTTTGAAAACAGAAAGAAAATTATACACATGATGAAGCTTATTTACCAATGAACGAGCATTCAATAAAACACAATTCAAACAAGAAGAGCTCCCTAGACGATCCGGTTTACCCGCACTGCAGCTCGAGAAGACAAAGAAGACTTCGAGGCGGCCGGAGGATTCGAGGAAGTGTTCAGAAGCATCGGTGGGGTAGTGTGCTTCGAGTCCTTGTCAAAATCTCTGCTTTCATCCAAAGTTGGTCACGGTAGATTATCCATCTTTGGGACGGGCTAGTTCTCTTGAGATAAAGCATTTTAGCTCGCATCTTTCTCCAATCCTCTTTTTCCAAAGATGTAATGCTCTTTCTCATGTAGACTCCTCGCCACTCGGATATGACTCGCAGCGATTGTCCAGAACGGAGAGCCCTTAAAACATGACCTCGCGTCGGGAGAACCACTTCCATTAAGCGGGGATGGTCATAAGGTCTTCTCATTCAAAAGGTCGTTAGTGGATGAGCTTCAACTCAAAGCGCGGTGAGCAGAAGAGAGACTTGATTATCGTAGTGTGCCATGCGTACATTGATGTCGGCACTTGCAGATTCTTGGAGGCCGCAGATCACAATTGATTGCTCCCGGTTGTGTCTTTCGTAACTTGTTTCTTCATCACTTGACAGCTGATGAAGTTTGGCGGGAATCGGCGTTGGACTGCATTCGTAATATTAGATGAACACCGGCAAGTAGACGCGGAAAGTTACTACACTGTAGTGGTGAGGGTGACCAAGAGGCGGGAAATCGTTTCCCACAAGCCTTTAGGAGCAACAGATGGGATTCCCCCATTCGCAAAGCTAAGGGTCTCATTAATGATTGCCGAGATACCCAGTCCACCAGAGTTGATTGACGGAAAAGTTTGAGTTTGGCGTTTACTATTAGGTCTAGTTGTTGGTATTTCAAGAAAGAAAACTAGGTCACCGCTATCTTTGAAGAACAAGGCTAGAGTCAAGAACAAGGCTAGAAAAATAGCTTTTGCCCGATTCAAAGTTTCATTTCATTTCTTTATTCCAAGCACATGAGATATCATGAAAACACAAACAAGAACAAAGTTAAATGCATGGACTTTCTTCTAAGTGGCGGTGTTTAGGGGTTGCGGTATAGATGAAAAAGGGGGGGGAGGGTGATATACTTAAAATCGACAATTATATTAGTCATGAACGAAAGGTTTAGGTAATATCTTTTCAGTAGGCAGAGATAATAATTGTTTTTTGAAACTAGCAGTATTAGGTGTACTGACGATCTCAAAAGGTAATGAATTCCATACTGATAGCTGGCGAGAAACACATGTAGAAATAGAACATTTGCTGATATTATGAGGTGTTCGATATAAAAAATTTTTTATCGTGTTCTACTCCCGCTCCTGACAATCCTCTCTAGTTAAATCCACTATTTTATTGGAAAGGTTTACTGGAGCCTCCTTGAAAGTTCAAATGAATACTAAGACTGAGAAAAGCCTTGAATTCGAGTAGAAACATATTTAACTCGTTCATTTTTCTGAGGCCTAAAAACGATCGTCTCTCTTTGCATTTACAAAAAGTTATTGTATTCTAGACTAGATGACAAAAGCGTCATCAGACATTTTCTTAAATGTGAACAGAAAATGGTATGAATTCGAATCGAAATTTTTTCGCGAATTCTGGTATTACAAGATTTTTTATATGGTAGAGAGTTCTCAATCTGCATTAGCGTAAAGAAGGAAGAATAGATTTTAAGAACTGCTAAAATCTAGAAGTGCTTAAGAAGTGCTAAAATCACTACTCGACCTCACTACTCGAAGGGACGAGCTCTAGGAAAAAAAGACATTTATTGAAGACTTTGTATTCTTTCATACTTTTCAATGAAAAAGTGAACATTATCGCTATTATTGATTCTGAAACTCATCATGTGCAAAAAGTTATTATTAGTATTTTGATTATTATCATAATAATTCTTGTATTGTTATCATTTATTTTTTTATATTATGTTCTTAGTTAACAGACCGTTGTTTCTGTAAGTGACTCATTCTGCAGAGGATGCTTCCGAGGTCTTCCGACTTTTCGAGGAGCCCTTGTTTCAGCCTCCTAAGAAACCAATTGATTCTCCAGATTCCGTTTCAGGACCCAAATCGGGATACAAGCTCCATACATATTCAGAATTCTGACATACCGTGGTATGAGTAGATGTCCCGTTCAAAAGAGAGACCTCTCCTTGGCCTATCCCAAGTGAACAGTTCGTTGGTGCGTTCTGAATCATTCAAATGAGAAACTATCTACTCGAACTTCAAACAAACAAGCTGTTATATAGAGACAGTTACCAGCACTTTCACCTGGCGCGACCAAAGAGTGTTCTAGCAAATGTGAATTGAATAAGTGCTAGTACATATGTATGTAAAGGTCTTCTGGCAAAAGAGAGATGGCTGGGTTCAATCCCACTCATGAAATATCTTTCGCCCGAGTTAAAACTCAAATTTCTCGTTTTTTTGCTTCTGCTTTTGAGATTTGGCTGGGAAACTGTTTTGAATGTGATGCATAGTTTGAATTTTCACCAACCGTTGCTTGTGAATGTGACTCGTTTTCCAACGGATTTTTTCGAGGTCTACCGCGTTTCTGTGGAACTTTCGTTTCAGTCTCCTTGAAAAGAGCGATTAACGAGATTTCCTCACAGTATCCGTGAAAAATGCGTTTGAAGACTTACTTCTATTGGGTGTGTGAGTGTCCCATTCAGAGGAGATTCGTCTCCAGTCAAATCAACTATTTCATGTGAGCGGTTCTTTTCCGTCTCCTGAACCAGGTTATTCATCAGGATCTTTAGGTTATCTGACAAGCTTCGAAAGATCTGATTGGGACGATTCGGCCTTGTTTTAACATATAACACAGGATCCTCAACCAAATTTAGCTGAAAGATTGGTGCACAGGGTAGATGAAGACCAAACATGAGACGACGTTTCAAAAGCTATAGTTTGCACGTTCCGCACTGTTCATTCTTCTAGAGTGACCGTTCGAGCAATCTCTGTTTTCGAAAGATCAGGTATTTATTAAGATCAGGTATTTATTAAGATCAGGTATTTATTAAGATCAGGTATTTATTACAAACCGCATTTTCGAAAGATCAGGTATTTATTAAGATCAGGTATTTATTAAGATCAGGTATTTATTACAAACCGCATTTTCGAAAGATCAGGTATTTATTACAAACCGCATATTCAAAGCCACAACATACCGTTGTTTGCGCGAGTGACCGACCGGGAAGAAAAAGCTTCCGAGGTTTCCACAATTTGGTCCTTTCGTTCTGATAAGACTGCTACAATTCAAACTGTTGCACAGATTTAGTAACTTTGTCGGTGCAAGTGAATGATTCACAAAAAAAGTTGTTTTTGTATAATTCACTTAAAATGTTCCTTTCAAGGTTTCTACCGTAATAATTCACAAAATTTCTAAACAATTCAATAGAACATATAGAATATTCAAAATTGTGATGTACCGTCGCACACGTGACCGCGTGAGTCAGAGACTGATACTTCCGTGGTCTTCCTAATTTCTTCAGAACGTTTTGGTTGGACTGCTGGAAACGAAAAATTGATGCACTGTGGTTAGGGAAAAACACGGATAATGTGGTGAAGACAAACTAGAAGTACTTTAAAAATTAACAACCGTCGTGTGCGCGAATCGTCCGCGCAATATGGAAAATGCAGAAATATGTTTTTCACGAGAATCCTGGAAACATCAAACTTATTTACGATACTTGAATAATGAAAGTAGATGGGGAAAAATCTGACTCTAGTACCTTTAACCAAAGCTGTTCCTTTTGGCGAGATCGAACCCCCTTCTTTCTGGCCCCTTTCAATTACACTATCGATTTTATTCACAGTTTAGAGTGCTGTATTTTAGAATGCATGTGTTCGTTCTTTTTACCGTAGTCCATGTTTTCGTGGTGAGACATTGGAGCGTTCAACGCAATCACTTAGCAGAAAATCACTTTGCAAAGTGAAAAGTTGAATTCTAACGCTCCATTAAAACTATTCTTCTTTTTTTTAACCTTCAAGTCAGGGAATGCTAATATTCAGAGCACTCACGTACCGTTGCATTCGCAATGGAGTTATTCGGGAGGAAGTGCTTTCGAGGTCTTCCTATATTATTTGGAACGTTCTGTATCGAAAGCTGAAGAAGCGAAATTTTTAAATTGCAATCAAAACGAGAGTTTTTCTCTTTTCTGCCTAGTGGTTGAAATCTATGCGCTTTTCTAAAAGCTGCTAATAGATGTCTTTGCTTCCTCTCCTCTCTTCTCATCGCACGCTCTTGCTCTTTCTCTTGTAGAGGCCTGATGTTCTCTGATTGATCCAGGAACTTGTTGAGATTTCGAGAAATAGACTGGTTCAGACTCACGCTAAGTAAAAAGAATCAACGTTTTAGTGAGTAAATGTTAGGCATGATTACTTGTTCAGTAAATTTCGAAAATGTATGCAGTACTCACATTGACCACCGTACGCGTGTTCAACGTACCGTACTTGTTAGTCATGAGTATTTGTACAAGTAAGTACTTAGTCATGAATATAATTTTCCACAGACCATTGTATGGTTTAGTGACTTCTTGGCAAGCGAATCCTTCGGAGGTCTTCCGACTGGACGAGGAACCTTTTCTTTAGTTTCCTGCAAGATAAAATAATCTCATCTATTTCGTGCTGCCGTGTTTAGAGTTTAGTGGTGCGCTATACAAACAGATATCCGTCTATGTAGAAAAGAAACAGTCTCATCTTTTTCGTGCTGTTCTGGTGAGACAATACTGATACGATTTGGAAACAGAATTCGATATGATAAGCTAATATCAGAATTGGAACTTCTTGAGACCAAATCATGCGAAATGCTCAAGCTTGCTTTTAATGTATACGTTTGACCGATTCTCGAATACGGGACTGAAATTTGGTCCCCTACCACGAAATACCTCATCAACGATTTAGAATATGTACAACGTAATTTTACTAGAAGGCTATTATATAGATGTGGTAATGTAAGCCTGCCTTATTCTCAGAGATTGAAACTGCTCAAAACTGAGTCATTAGAATATCGTCGAGCATTCAGAGATCTATGTTTTTTGCACAAATGTTTTTTACATAACAAATGCTCTCTCGATTTTTCCTTTCTATACATTTTATCTCCCCTCAAGTATAATATAAGACAAGCGCACTCTATCAGAATTCGTCTGCCTATCGTTTACCCGGCTAGGTTGTCTACGTTTGTCTCTAGATCAATAGCAATATGGAACTCCCTTCCGGAAGATATCGTTGTAATCGAAAGTTCTTCAAGTTTCGCGACAAGGATAAAAAAAATTCCATTTGAAGTTGTGCTTCCTTGTCCGAGTGTAACAGATTGACGATTATTTGTATTTACATACATATGTATTGGACGCAATCTTCTGATTATAAATAACTATAGACAGCTATTTCATATCATTTTTTTTCTTTTCTTAGATGATATTTGGATTAGTTGAATGCCATTCAGCACTTTTGAATGAATGATTGTTTTTTTTCGTCTCCCTATCCTACGCGTCCATGCTAATTGGAACTACCATTCATAGTTGTATTACAAGTTGTTGTGCTTGCATGGAATAAATGAAATGGAAAAAAATGAAAATGAATGTTTGTGCTATCTGAACCAGTTCCTCGAATTCCGTCGAGCCCTCACTCCAGTACGGCAGCGTTTTTCTCTCTCGTTTTCGGAGATTCATCGAAAGGTTGCTATTCTGAAGATTTATGTTGCTATTCTGAAGATTTAGGTTGCTATTCTGAAGATTTAGGTTGCTATTCTGAAGATTTAGGTTGCTATTCTGAAGATTTAGGTTGCTATTCTGAAGATTTAGGTTGCTATTCTGAAGATTTAGGTTGCTATTCTGAAGACTTCCAATGTATTGAGAACAGCGAAGACAAAGACGAAAAATTCTGAGATAAGAAATTTGCGCTCAATTAGGTACGTTTGTATCAACCTTTAAACACATTACAGTGATACAAGTCTTTTAAAGTATTTCT
>OZ057406.1:37090900-37150349 GCA_964056735.1 Allodiplogaster pararmata | reverse complement strand
GGAAAGGGTTTTAACAGTGACAAATGATTGAACTATCGCACTAGTCCACCGGGCTGGATCGAACCCAGACCATCTCGACTTAAACCGGGAGCGCGTGTTACCATTACACCACGGGGACACATTGCTATTCCGTGCGATAGTGTTATATGAAAGGCTCATAAGCCTTGTTCTCTTAGTAACGCATGCTTATCAAGCGATTGCGTCATGAATGGAGCGTAACTCACGATTAAGACAGAAGAGAGATGGAAGATGGATGATAAATTTTAAGGTTTTAACAGTGGGTTTTTTTCCACGGCGGAATGCTAAAGTGAATTTTGTAATATCGACCTTTTACAGAAGCGTCCCACCGCGAAAACGGGTGGCTAAAATTCACACCCTTGGCGGGTACCTAAAGTACAATGTAGTCTTCTACTTCATTACTCCACCTAGCACAATTTCTGAAAAAAAATCGTGCTGGAGAAAGTCTCCGCAAGTCTTTGTAAATTCGTTCTATATGTGTTACAAAAGCCTGTCGCAAAATTGGATTGCAACCACCCACTATAAACCCAATTCACTCAAATATTTTTGCCCAATACAAAACATTATTTTATTCTAAAAAAAATTACTTTCGGAAAAATTACATATGAATCACAAAGTAAGAAGAAGAATTGTCTAAGGAAACATTAAAACACACAGCATATCATGATGTAAATACATATTAAAAAAAACGGGTTTAACTATTGGCGGGTACCTTGGGTGAGGAAGACTAAAGTACAACGTAGCAAGAAATTTTTTCAATTAAATTTTAATTTGGTTTAATTTGTATAAAACATCCATTCTGAAAACATTTATCATTTAAAAGGGTAAAGTATGTTGAAAAGTTATGTTTTGTTATGAAACTTTGTTCACAATAAATTTGATTTATAAATAAATTAATATAACAATGAACACAATGAATACACACTATTAATATGTGTTTGGCGTATTTTTATTTTGTGCGCTAAACTCAGAAACTTCGCCTAGATTTCATGGAAATGGAGTACCCAAAAAGATTAATACATAGGTTTTGGTAGTAAATAAAAGTGAAACGCTGAAAGAGCTGAAAGATATAGCTGTTCAAATTTTGTTAAAAGCCAAAAATTCCCCCTTATTATCATTCATTGATTTATGTGACAACATGGGACTGGTTATTCTCATCAAAAACTAGGAATGATGAAAATGGTGAGATTATCGATTTCAGAGACTGTTAACATTCAGAATAACAAAATAATTAACACTTTGTTGCTCACATAATTGGAACAAGAAATGATCAACAAAATGAAAGTTTTTTCTGTTTTCTGCGACTTAGTTTTTTTTGCTTCTTCAGTTTTTTATTCTTACATTTTGTTTTTGGAAGTTTTATCACTGTCTGATTCGGTGATTACTAATTTATAGACATCTTTTTTCTCAAAAATTTTTTTCTTTTTTTTAACATTCGCAAAAATTCACTAATTTCATTGCTTTCTCGCGCTTTTCCAGTATCTCTCCCCTTTTCCTTTTTTTCTATTTCGCACTCTCAGTTTTTTTTCTTTTTTCTATCTTCTTTTTTTCTCTCTCTCACTTCTTACTTTTTATCAGCTACGCTCTGCCTTTCTCCGTTATGAATAAGAATAGAACCAGTTCAAAATGTTTTGCTTTTTCTATGTTTTATTTCCCTCAAAAACAACTTTTTTTCATTAAATATGTTATTTCATGTACTTTCCCGAGGTGAAAGATGCATCATGTTCCTTCGTTTAATGATGATTAATGCATTAATATTCTCATATTAACAATTTGATGTCGAAAACTCATCACATGCAATTAAAAATTTTCTGCAGAACTTGAATCGACAGTCGAGACAATCATTCTTAATCATTTTCTGAATCCCAATATTTTATACTTTATGTAAAAAAATTTTCAATATCAATGACACACAGAGTAAGATTTATGATGAAAAAAGGACTCACGGATATTCATCACTTTTGATACATTTTTCTGCTGAGTGTGCGGTCCCTGAACAATATATTTTATTGGTTATGTTTTTTTCTATCTAAACCATGCTTTAGTATTTGGGTTTGTTCGAACTCCATCCCATATAAACTGCGAGCTCCATACTGGTTGTCTCATTTACTCCGGTAGTCTGTGGGAGACTGCACAAAAAATATATCTGGAAATACGAGTTCGGCCAAATTAAAGCTTCGATTTGGATAAATTTAGGAACGGCGCATGGAAACGCGAGGCTGATGCCTTTTTTCCGCTGTTAAATTTCTAAAAGAAAACTAGCAGTCGTGAATAGCCATAATAGTAATTGGGATCGAAATAGTTTGCACATCAAGATCGAGACTCTACAGCACAATTTTCTTGCAAGTCATCTAGATCTGGATTACTTCTATACTGTTCACAAATTTGTTCAAATGTGATCAAATTTTATCTGTGTGTAATTCAGCAAAAATTCGGCTATTCTGCAGTTTATTCGGTCGAAGCTATTCTTTCTTCAAAATGAACCAATCCCGCGAAGACAAGTCCATCTCGACGCTAACCTCTCTTTCGAACCGTATCAGGACCTTTTGCACCCGACACTTTGTACCGGCGACACTTTGTTTCGCGACACTTTCTACCTGCGACACTTTGTTCTTTGATATTTTGTTACTTTTTAGTTACTTTTCACGGTTTTTTACTCGCTTAGGCTCAGGTGAAGAATACGCTAACGAGGTCGTACGGCTTACAAGTGAGACCTTTCAAAAAAAATTTTCTCAATATCATTTTTTTACCGATTTAATCGTGGGTACAAAGTGTCGCGGGTACAAAGTATTGGTGATCCTTTTTGAACAGCTGTGTATAGAAAGAAAAACGTTAATTTTTTGAAAGAAGTAAATTTTAAAATTTTTTTCGTATAGTTTTTCGTTTTCAATTCTATACATAAAATTGTCTCTACAAATATTTACATTCGAAAACAACATTTTGGAAGGAATGAAACAACAATCAACATTAAAAGTAGTAGAAGAAATACAAAAAAACAACTGAACATAAATAATTTTAAATATTAGCGTAATCCCACATCATTTGGCAGTGTACTAATTAACAAGTTGAGAATTTTTAGTACATCTGCTCATCATGAGTATAGCAGTGACCCCCTCCTTCTATCCATAGGGCCCCTTTTCTCTTTAGGAACACTCTCCTCCTCACTCCCCCAATTTTCCTGTGCTCAGGTAGGGGATTCTTTCGTTCCTTCTTTTCCTTAAAGTTCGCCATTTTTCCGGCTTCGATAAACCCCTATCCCTCCTTCCACCTACCCTTCTTTTTTCCAAGAATTTCAAAATTTAATCGAGTTTAAGTGATAAAGATGTTAGAAATTTTAAGGAGATTACTTTAAGATACTTTAAGAATTCCTTCCATCCGTCGTTGCTGAGAGCGGTTGACTCGTTGCTGAGAGCGGTTGACTCACTTTTCGCTCTTCACTTCTATCGCCAAGAAAGAAGGATTCCGGTCTCCAGCAGTATTTGGACACTTTGGGTCCGTAATTCCCCTTTTTGGATTTTGGATTGATGCTATTTTCGCCATTCGTCTTTATCTAGAGAAACACAGGGAAAAGGCGAAGTCAGTCCATTGCGCTTTCCTTGACTTGGAGAAAGCTTTCGACCGTGTGCCTCATGAGCTGATATGGTTCTCTCTTCGAGACCACCTAGTCCCAGAAGAGTACATAAGATGGATTCAAATGATGTATACTGACTCTATAAGTACCTTGAGAAGTCCAGCGGGTACTTCGGAGTCATTCAAGGTTGCTGTAGGAGTTCATCAAGGTTCCGCGCTTTCCCCCCTGCTCTTTATACTGATAATGGACACGATCACCAGAGATCTACAAACAAGCCCTCCGAAAACTCTACTGTATGCTGACGACGTTGTGTTATGTTCCAACACATCAGAGGACTTGGAGAGACAGCTAGGAGAGTGGAACGAACGCTTCAATGACTATGGTCTACGACTAAACCTCCAAAAGACCGAGTAATTGGAAATGGGAAAGAGTACTTCGAATACCTCGAATACCATCAAAGTCAAGAACACCGAACTCCAGAAAGTGGATGGCTTCAAGTACCTCTGATCCTACATCACCGCAGACCTAGACCCCAAGGCTACAGTTGATGCGAGAGTCAATGCTGCCTGGCTCAAATGGAGAGAATCAACCGGTGTACTATACGACAAGCGAATGCCTGACAGACTGAAAAGTAAAATTTACCAATCAGTTGTCAGACCAGTCGCGTTGTACGGCCTCAAATGTGCTCCATGCACAGCAAAGACTATACAGATGCTGCATGTTATGGAGATGAAAATGCTAAGATGGAGCCTCGGACTCACTCGTCTAGACATGGTGCGAAATAAAACCATCCGAGATCGTCTGGGCATCGCCCTATATATGAAAAGCTTCGAGAGTCAAGGCTGAGATGGTACGGGCACGTGATAAGATCAAATCTCCATTCCGTTTCTCAATCGTCCTGGAACCTCGAAGTAGAGGGCAAAAGACCCAGAGGCTGACCCAAAACTAGGTGGCGAGACTGCATCGAAGTAGACATGAAGACGACCGGGCTGAAGACTGAAGACGCAGCTGATCGGGTGAAATGGCGTGGTGCAGTCTACAAAGCGGAACCTGCCCGGCGGCGGGATAAACGCTAGTCCGTAATTCCCCAAACATAATCGACACTTGAGTGCAAATTTATCGTTCTCGTTCTTACTGAACGGTCCGGAGGACCAGATGGAGCCGTTTGATTTTATGGCGCTTCATGTCCCATGACTTCGAGAATAAAGCGTTTGAATTGAAATTAAAAGATTAATTTTCGTTTGTTCATTTAAATTGGTAACAATACATGGGTATATGTACGTTTTAAAGAAACGCCGATATGTTTCAGAAAACCGATTATAGAGAAAACGAATGCACTGTTTATATGATTATCAAACTATCCATGCAAAATCTTATTAAGATTCTATGAAGCTATACAGGAATAAAACCGGTGAACTTGGTAAAGAATTCAGTACAGGTCTCTAAAAAAAATCTTGTGTTATTCGCTAAAAGAACTCAGGCTAAAAAAGTCTATGGTACAATGTCACGTCTATGGTACAATGTACAAAAGTCAAAGATACAATGTACAAAAAAGGTTTATTTTGAGGCTCCTTCTAAGCATGGAACCACGCCCAGAAATTTCTGTCTCGCTTTAACACGAAATGACATTGTGAGAAAAAAACAACCACGAAGTGGCTTTAGGCGAACGTTGTCGAAGACAGTAATTTGTAGAGATCAAACACTTCATCATCATTTATTATAACCATTTGTAGTCCCAACTTTTCTTATAACCATTTGTAGTTATAACCATTTGTAGTCCCAACTTTTCTTATAACCATTTGTAGTTATAACCATTTGTAGTCCCAACTTTTCTTATAACCATTTGTAGTTATAACCATTTGTAGTCCCAACTTTTCTTATAACCATTTGTAGTTATAATCATTTGTAGTCCCAACTTTTCTTATAACCATTTGTAGTTATAACCATTTGTAGTCCCAACTTTTCTTATAACCATTTGTAGTTATAACCATTTGTAGTCCCAACTTTTCTTATAACCATTTGTAGTTATAACCATTTGTAGTCCCAACTTTTCTTATAACCATTTGTAGTTATAACCATTTGTAGTCCCAACTTTTCTTATAACCATTTGTAGTTATAACCATTTGTAGTCCCAACTTTTCTTATAACCATTTGTAGTTATAACCATTTGTAGTCCCAACTTTTCTTATAACCATTTGTAGTTATAACCATTTGTAGTCCCAACTTTTCTTATAACCATTTGTAGTTATAACCATTTGTAGTCCCAACTTTTCTTATAACCATTTGTAGTTATAACCATTTGTAGTCCCAACTTTTCTTATAACCATTTGTAGTTATAACCATTTGTAGTCCCAATTTTTCTTATAACCATTTGTAGTTATAACCATTTGTAGTCCCAACTTTTCTTATAACCATTTGTAGTTATAACCATTTGTAGTCCCAACTTTTCTTACAACCATTTGTAGTTATAACCATTTGTAGTCCCAACTTTTCTTATAACCATTTGTAGTTATAACCATTTGTAGTCCCAACTTTTCTTATAACCATTTGTAGTTATAACCATTTGTAGTCCCAACTTTTCTTATAACCATTTGTAGTTATAACCATTTGTAGTCCCAACTTTTCTTATAACCATTTGTAGTTATAACCATTTGTAGTCCCAACTTTTCTTATAACCATTTGTAGTTATAACCATTTGTAGTCCCAACTTTTCTTATAACCATTTGTAGTTATAACCATTTGTAGTCCCAACTTTTCTTATAACCATTTGTAGTTATAACCATTTGTAGTCCCAATTTTTCTTATAACCATTTGTAGTTATAACCATTTGTAGTCCCAACTTTTCTTATAACCATTTGTAGTTATAACCATTTGTAGTCCCAACGCACTTCAAAATGAACTCGCAATTTGTATTTTGGATTCAAAGCCGTTTTCGATTGTAGTCGATTTGACGCTACCAAATGAGTAACTTCGAGTTGTTTGATTAGTATTATATTTGAGAAATCTGAGATGCGGGGGAAATTGAGGAGTGGAACATAAGTCAAGCTTTTTTTGCTGACTTCGATCCTTCTCAAGAGTAAAGCACATTGCTCCCTAACATCAATTTAACATCTCCGATGTTATCTAGGCTTCCGGTTCGAAGGTTCCTATTTTTCTTCAGTCTTAACCTAGTTAGGCTATATTACATATCTCACGGTCTCGTACCCTAGACATTCATGTTCCTTGTTATCTAGAAAACCGAGAATGACTTAGCCAATCCCAGTAAGAGTCAAGATATTTTATCTTCATTTGGTTTTTTTCTAGATTTGGAAGCTTTTAAAAAAAAGAGTGGTGAATAGTTGGAGAGGCGAAGAGGGCATTAGAAGCTGTGAGAGAATCCGGAAAGCATGCGATCAAAGAGTCCGCTCAATTATGTGCCTGTGAAACGCAAGGCTTTAGGTTTTTTGGCTATATCCTGAAAGCTTCCTAAAAGCTTCATACCTCTTCATATTTTTAATTCTAGTTTTGTACCTTCTCTCAATTATTCTTTTGCTAAAGCTGAAACATACTCGACTTGCTCTGAAGAGTTGAGAGTGTTTTGACATGTCGGGATAATCACTTGAGTGAATAATCCGACATGTCAAGAGAGTATTAAGCGCGAATGTAAGTTTACAAGAAATACAATAGTTGAAAATTTAAAGAGAGAGATGGAAAAAAGCAAAAGAGAGAGACAGAGAGGGAGAGAGAGACAGAGAGAGGGAGAGAGATAGAGAAAGCAAGAAAGAGAAACAGAAGATAGGTAGAGAAAACAGCAGGAGTAGTGAAAGAGAGATATATAGAAGAAGAAAGACAGAGAGAGAAAAAGAAAAGCAATGAGATAGACAAGAAAAGGAAAGAGTGCGAGAGAATGCAAACCTTAAGGGGAAAATTCGCGGTTTTTGCTGTGAAAATAATAGAAAAAAACTAAGAGAAAATGTTTTTATAAAACAGCGTGATACGTGTTAAGTGTTATGAAAACATGAACACGTTGACAAATGATTGAACTATCGCACAGAAAAAAGGTAGTCCACCGGGCGGGATCAGTCATCTCGACTCAAACCGGGGCGCGTGTTACCATTCTGTGTAACTTAGAATTTGAAGATGAACACGTTGAATAATAATAAAGAAACACAACATAGAATTGTGGACCAACGTTCTCCTGCTTTTTCGATTCCTCATCAGAAGCACCTAAGAAATTGAATAGTCGCGTTTCTTTTCACAGAATCTCAAAATATGGTAGGCGTCCCTATTATTAAGGGTGAGTGGTCCCAAAGTCTTATCCAGGGCGTGTATGAAGGTAGAAGGAAGCTTAATGGGAGAGAAATTTAAGCTCTACTCAATTTTCTCAGCCCCTATTTTTGCCGAACCTCACTGGGGTGTAGATTCGAACTTGTAACCCATTGAACATCTAGGCACAAAACCATTGCGCCACATTTGATAACACACGTTTGGCTATCTAACTTTTCAATTAATTTTTCATTTAGAAAAAAAGTCAATTCTTGATTTTCTCATAGTTGGCATGAGTCTAATATTTTCTATTCGTAAAGAATTATTGCTTCGTAAGGTTTAGGAACCTGGAAAGAAGTTCGCGACGACCTCAAACTTACTCACAAGTTAAAAAATTTACAGTAATTGTAATCTTTGAAATTATTGTCTTTTTTGCTGTAAAAATTATTACATTTTGGGTTTTTTTCTCGGAAAATGACACAGAAACTTACTATTTTGCGGTAGTTTGATCACAGTTTTTGGCAATGAGCGTGACCTAAAAGCGACGAAAACGGAAAAGCCTGCGAAGGAGCGAAGAATTTTAACGGGTTGCTCTTCCCATCCGTACAACTGCAGAGCTTTCGTTTTGAGATCTATTTTCCAAGTTGTTGAAAATAAAACATGATCAGAGGAATCTTATCGTAAACAAAGAACATTAGAGTAGAACTGATACGGAAAAATCGCCATAGGCGCCAGTAAAATTACCTGTTGCCCTTCTCTGGTTAACGAATGCGTCTCGCCAAGAGGATCGCCGACTGCGGTGCGAGTGTAGACGGAGAAAATCTCTCCGGACTCAAAAGGATCCTCAACACCAACCTATCCCAAAAGGACTCGCCTCGACAGGACCTATGGGCAAGACAACAACAACAACAACAATACGGAAAAATCCGAGAACTTTTATAACTGACGTTTTTGATTCGTGCATGCTGTGCTACGAATTTCTCGTTCATGTGGAGCGGTTGAGCTGTCAAGAATATAATGAAAGTTGAACAAAAAACGTCGGACTAAAAATTTGAAGTAGAAGATAATTAATCTGATGCATTCTTATCAGAGCATTTTAGTAGTTGGTATTTATCAGGAACATCATGGGAAACTTTTGCAAGTTTTCATTTAAAACTATGAAATAATCATAAGGTTTAAGTATTTGGCCCAAAAAAAAATTTTTTTTTGAACGAAATAGAACAATTTGACAGAAAATAGGACTATACATAGTGGAGGAGTTAGTGGGAAAATAGGTAAGTGGGCAAAAACCTGGTTTGGTTTTTGCCCACTTACCTATTTTTTAATTTTCCGTTTTTGCTATGTAGGCGATGCTTTTTACCATTCAGTTACCAATATCACAATATCTTGCACTTTTAAAGGCCGTTTTGCGAACAAGAAAACAAATAAGGTACGGGAATAATTCAAGTCATTGACGAATTCATTCGGAGCCCCATAAACGCTGCTCCAACGAGAAGTGAGTTTGTTAGGCGGCTCCATCTTAAAAGGCTGATCAAACTTTCTTCAAAAATGTGTGTTAGTACTGATAAAAGTTTAAATAACGACTCGGATTAGAACTCTTATATGGGGCAGAATGGAAAAGAGTAATATATTCACTCAAGTTCATGTTACACATTCAATTCAATTCATTTTTAGTGTGAAACACGGTTTATTAGTGATACATCAAATCTTCAAATGCTCAGTTACACAGTTTTAAGGCAGTGACGCCTGGTAGAGAAGACAAATTGATCAAACCATCGCACGGAAAAAAGCTAGTCCCCCCGGTGACTAGCTTTTTTCCGTGCGATGGTTTGATACATCAAAGTCATACAGCTTTTTGTTCTCATATTCATTGAAAAGTCGTTGAAATTTTTCGTGAACATACAGTACGTTTATTCCACTAATAAGGAGCAAAGCTAATGCCTTAATGAATGTGTTTTTGATTGAAAAAATGAAGTAATTTTTAAAGCTAGCAAAATATGGATTGTTTATCACGGATATAGTGCTGGAGTACCTAGAAGCATCTAGTGCTGGAGTACCTAGAAGCATCTAGTGCTGGAGTACCTAGAAGCATCTAGTGCTGGAGTACCTAGAAGCATCTAGTGCTGGAGTACCTAGAAGCATCAAATAACGTTGCAACACTCTGAACTCTCTACATCTCTATATTATACATATAGAGTTTCACACTCTTCATAATCGTTTGCCTCTCTCTGTGCATTTCATATCAGGTTCAACGCATTAACCAATCATCCTCCAGAAGAAGATACAACGGCGGGTTTTTTATGGTCCACAATTTTGAAGAAACGAAATAACTTCAGTCTGGAGCAAAAACCTATAGGCTGGTTAGTTCTAACAGGTACAACATGAAAACTTTTATCATTAATTCAAAAATGAGGTCCAAAAGGTGAGATTTTCTGGGAGGTTGACTTTGAACAAGGGCCGGATCTCAGACTGACCACTAGGACACTTCGTAAAACAACAGCTCTGAAAACAGCCAGGGTTGTCGATTTTTATGTTTTCTAAGGCGTAGAATGGCCGCCCTTTCTCGCTCTTTAACTTCTTCTTCTTCAGATGTAGGACTCCCACCCGTAGCAGTGCTTGTACACCTTTAGTCTGTATTCCATGACCATTATCGAATTTAGTGGCTAGAATCTACGTTTCCAGATTGATACGAAGAACTCAAGAATTGCGAGAAAAGTTGTTATCGATGGCGCTACCCGTTAAGTTGATAAAGAATGGTTTGGAGATTGAAATTAAAAAAATTACAGTTTGAATCCTTGAAGAGCACTGTACCTTTTAAATGATGAATCAACTAAAATTACTGTCTTAATCGGAATAAATGAGGCTCTGATAGAGAAAAAAGAGAACAAGTAGGTCGTGTTTTAGTAGCCACACGAAGTAAAAAAGTACCGAGTAATATGCCTCAAATCAATCCATATTATGTGCGGTATTGGTCATGCAAGTTGTTCGTTTTCTTCTATCTCTCGGCTGTTTGTCATCACGAGAACTGCAATTACAGACAATCAAAATTGTATTTTAAGTTCTCTATTGAATTAGCTATCAAACTGCATATGAACAACTGGAGCTACTGCAGTTGAATTGCGCAAGTTTTACGAGAAAGTTTCATTTCAGAACTTGATTTTTGATGCTTTTTTGACATTATGAGAAATGGGCTTTTTTTCTACATTATGCCAATCGATATCCCGCTGTTATGCCCACTCCAAAGCGCACAGTCAAGAAAACAGCCGGATGTTTCGATTGCCTGAAGAAAAATGAAGAAATGAGAAGTCTGGCTGAAAAGATGGAAAAACTGGAGGCCGCCGTGGAAAAATTCGAAAGGATGAGCATTCCGGTCGTCCAAGGTGAGTCTCAGCAGAAGAATGCAGATGTGACTAATTTAATGGAAAGAATGACCAAGTTGGAGGGAAGCCTCGAGAGAATTGAGAAGACTTTAGCTCAGTTAATGTCTTCCACTCAATCGATCGCAACTGCCCATCCTCATAACCGTCAATCCCTTCTTTCTCAAAATCTACCTCCCCAAATGCTAGCGTATGAAGCGGCTAGGAAAGCTCTAACAGATGACCGCGTCATACTGAAGGAAAAAGCGGAGAATTTGGTCGTCGTCGGCCTTCCAGAAGAAGAAACCGAGGCGGCCACGAATGCAGCGGACCGGCAGTTCTTGCGTTCACTCTCCCAAGAACTCGGATTTCCCGAAATCTCTACCGCTCAATTCATGCGCCTAGCGAGAATCGAGAAACGACGCCGAATCTTGAAGATTTTCCTAGGCTCAGAAGATCTTCGTTTTGAGACTCTAAAGCTCATCCGAAGACGACGTCCAAGCTGCCTTGCTTCCTTCCCTCACGCGTACATACGCGAAGATCTAACCAGAGAAGGCTTGCAACTTGAGAAGGAGGTCAAATTGTTGGCTCGAAATTTGAATCAAGAAGAGAGAAAATGGAGAGTTGTGGGTACCACACTTGTTCCAATCCGTCACGCCCAGCCCTTCCATGCCCAGTCCCCCCACCAAAACGATCATACATCCGCAACGAATTCTTCGCCTTCGCCATCGAATCCTCGGAACTCCTCTCAGCCGCAAAGATTCTCAGAGGTCAGCAGCAGAAACATCACCTCAAGACGCTAGCTATATGATGGTCCGCCCGTTTCTTCACCGTCACCGCCCGACATTCAGCTAAGCTTTGCATATTTTAACATGCGTTCTCTCTATAATAAATTAGTTCCATTTCGTCTTTATCTAGAAAAAGAACAACCTGATATAGTTGCTGTCACTGAGACTTGGCTGAGTTCGCGTATAGCTGATTCAGAGATAATTGGTCCTCTTCCTTACGTAATAATCAGAGCTGATCGTAATTCTCGTGGCGAAGGAGTTGCCCTTGTATTGAGAGATCACTTAACGTTCTTGAAGCCTAGTTCTTTATGCTCTCCTTCGGAAATTGTTTATATAGACTTACTTTCTACCACTGGTTACATACGTCTGGTTGTTTGCTATCGTCCCCCGTCCTACACCAATGAAGAGACCAGACTTTTTTGTGATTCTTTATCCGATATTCTTTCTTCCACTTCCTATCCTGTAGTTGTGACTGGTGATTTCAATTGTGACACTCTCTCTCCTCCTTGTTCTTCGTCCGATCGATTGTTAGTAGACATGATTACTCTCTTTGATTTGACCCAATTCTGCCGTGAACCAACACGTCTTAATCGTTGCATTGATTGGCTACTAACTTCTCTGCCCTCGCTATTGTCTAATTGTAGAATTGTTCCCTCCTTCCCCTCTTCTGATCATTAAGGGATCGCTTGCTGCCTTTCAATTGTGACCGACTCGCTTTTAGCCGAACCAGTTCTCGACTATTCAAGAACTGACTACGATGAACTTAATAAATACTTCAATTCAGTTAACTGGGAAGCTGAATTTGATAACTTCCTCTCGATTGACGATCTGTATGGCCGTTTCCTCGCCGTTATTGAATACGCTATTTCTGAATTCGTTCCAATTCGTAGACCTCGAACCCTCACGGCCACTTATCCTCGCCATATTCAGAGAATAATTAAATATCGTAACTCTCTGTTTCACAATATTGACGATCCTAATACCCGTTCTCTTTACGAGAAAGCTAGTAAAGATCTACTGAAGCAGATAATGAAATGGACTAGGCATTGTGAGAAGAAGAAATTGTCTCGCTCTCGGGACTTGTTCCGACATATCTCATCCCTCACTCGGCCTAAACCTGTGCCTCCTCGATATCTATTGAATACTACAGGGGACATAGTATTGAAAAATAAACTCAAATGTTCTCTGCTTTCTACCGAATTCGCTTCTCATTATACTACGGATGATAACCAACGTATCGCATTGCAAACTGAAGCGGCCCCTACTATGAGCCCCTTTCCTATTTTTCTCCCCTCTTCTGTTCTTAAAAGCCTCTCGAAGCTTAAACCAACGGGTAGCAAAGGTTCAGATGGTATCCCTCAGATTGTCCTCAAGAAATGTGCTAAGTCTCTTGCACTTCCTCTTTCCCATATTTTCAACTATTGTATTATCTGTGGTCAAATACCGTCTTACTGGAAACATTCACTGGTGACCCCTATTCTGAAACCAGGCAAGGAACCTCACTTGGTGTCCTCCTATCGTCCGATTTCCATCCTTTCTCCCTGTTCTAAAACGATGGAGCGACTTGTTAGAGCTTTCATAATCAATCATCTATCCGAGCACTCTATTATACCTATCAATCAACATGGGTTTAGGCGTGGAGCGTCCACAGTAACCAATTTATTAGTATGTGAAGATGATTGGACCTCTTCGTTAGCCAAAGGTCTTTCAACGGATGTCATCTACCTTGACTTCTCTCGTGCATTTGACACCATTAGTATAAGTAAGCTTTTGTCTAAATGCACACATTATGGAATTACTGACCCACTCCTTTCTTGGCTTGAGTCTTTTTTAACTAATAGATCTTTCTCTGTGCGTATGGGTGATGTCACTTCTGATCCAATGAATGCCACATCGGGTGTGCCCCAAGGGTCTGTCCTGGGGCCACTTCTTTTTACTCTGTATATATCCGATATAAATGAGGTACTAGAGAACTTTCCTAATATTCGTTATCAAGCATACGCAGACGATCTCAAGATTTATGTTTCTTATAATAAGAACTCATACGGCGAACGAACTCGAGAGCTGCAATCAGCATTAGATTCCGTATTCGATTGGTGTTTAGTTAACCAACTATCTCTTTCTCCATCCAAGTCTCTCCATATTCACATTGGAGGTCGATCTTTATATTCCTCATACAGTATAAATAATGTTTCCATTTCATGTGTATCTCAGATACGTGACCTGGGCATACAAATAGTTTCTTCTTTGCGTAGGAAAGAGGCTGTAGCAGACCGAGTTTAAAAGGCATCCAAAGCAATGTATGCTATGCTCCGTGCGGTAACTGTTAATGATCCTGGTATACTGTTCAAGTGCTTTAAAACTTACGTAATGCCGCACTTGGACTATGCTTCGAATATATGGAATCCATACTATGGAAGAGATTGTGATGATATAGAGAAAGTTTTAAGGAAATTCACTCGCATAGTTTATCATCGATGTTTCGCAAATGAAGTTAATACGAGGTCTCTTCCTTCTTACCCCAATCGACTTGCCCGCCTTGGATTCGTTTCTCTCTCCAAGAGGAGGATATTTTCTGACTTAGTTATGGGTTTCAAGATCTTCCATGGACTGTCGATAATAGATAAAAAACGATTTTTCAAAGAGACTATTCCAACGCGAACTAATATAAATGGCTTATTAGTTCAGGGTAGCAAGAATACAGCTAGAAACAACTCTTATGGAATGCGAATATCCCGCCTTTTCAGCAAACTACCTCGAAACTTGATTAATAGTATGAACCTGAAATATTTTAAATCCCAATTAAAAATTGGTGTTCTATCTACTCTTCTCTCGTCATGAATTCAGAACTAAATTTTTTTTTGTCGTTCAAATTGTTCTACTTATATAGTTTTGTTTGTTTGTTTGTTTATTTGTTTGTTTTTTTCCCCGTTCAATTCGCTATATTAAAGTCAAATTGATGTATTGCTTTTTTTATCGTATTTGACAATTGTTTAGCTGATCTATTCATTCCTCATTTTCAATTGTAATCAAATTTGTGCGTTATTGCATCGAAAGATGTAGATAAAATATATATATATTATGAGAAACGAAGAAAAAAATGTTTTTATCAAAACCTAATTTTTGAACTTCTCTATGAAAAAAATTGTTTGAAAAAAAAAAGATTACACGCTCAACAATGACGAGAATGCAAACCGACTGTGAAAAAAGACTCATAGAAGAACGGTTGTTTGAAAAATTACGGCTGAGGTAATTTTTAGGGGGACTTGTAACACATGTTGTTTTAGTGTGAGTGCACTTTTCTTAACGGGGGGTATTTTCCAAAGGAAAACTTTTGATCGAGAAGTCCGAGCCTGCGCTACTATCAAGAAATTATTCCCCGTGGGGCAAGAACGTTTTAAGAACTTTTATGATGTATGTGCCTAAACCTTTCTCGATTCAATGGACAGTGATATTGAGATTCATTGTTCCACACGATCTCGTTCCTAAGCCGTACAGCCTTGTTAGCGTGACCTTGACTTAACCGTGAGCCAAAAAACCGTGAAAAATACCGGAAACCTGTCGGAACAATTTTTTCGATCGGGTTTAACAGTAAAGTTGTGATTTTTGATACACCCAAGATTGTACCTACATATGTCACATGGTATTGTTCTTAAACCGAAAGGCCTGTCATGCGTGAATTCAACCTTAGCCTTTGCAGAGTATTTATTTATAACTCAGCCATGTTTCCAGACCAGTGTCATTGGTAAGTCATGTTTCCAGACCAGTGTCATCGGTAAGTCATGTTTCCAGACCAGTGTCATCGGTAAGTCATGTTTCCAGACCAGTGTCATCGGTAAGTCTTTTCATTGTTCATTTTCATTCTCATCAAATTTCAGCTAGTACTCAGAACTTTTCCACAAATTTTTTTAAATTAAAAAAGTGGATTTTGAAAAAAGTAAGTTTTTCGAAAAAGCAGCCAGGTGGTTTTGGAAAAAGCAGCCAGGTGGAAAAAGCAGCCAAAAAAATGGTTTTATAACGTCCAGAAAAAAATTCGAGAACCAGAAAATTTCAAAAATTTATATTTCTCTTAAATTTTGCCCAATCCAACTGCAGTAGCGCGCGCCGAACAACTTCCTTTTTTTGAAATTTCAAGTTTTAGAATATTTTAATCCACGAAGTTCACACAAAAAAGTAAGTATGGAAAATGACACATATACATTGGAAAGTATAACTTAACATTCATACTTTATAAGTATGCATAGTAATAACTACCAATGTATGTACATATATGTGTCATTTTTATACCTATTTTGTGTGTGTGGTTTTTCTCCACTGTTTGTTCACAGTCTCTCTCTTTCCTTCGAATAAGTCATTCGTACTGGTCGAAAAACTGTAAAATTGACCGCAAACGGCTTAGAATAATGAGAAGCGAGTGAAATTGTCATTTAAACGATGACAATAATCTTGTTATCATTATATCAAGAACTGAGTCTTGTGTCGAGTCCCCGTATAATTCCACCTTTCCACACATGTGATCATTTAGGCTTTCAATTCTTATTGCTATCTCAGCAATTAGCTCCAGATACTGATGTTGTTCTTGACTTTTCTAAGGCTGGTTATGACGGAATGAATGCTTGTCTTTTGCTGATAGACTGGGGAAGAAATTTCGACTGCATTGATAACATTGATGATCTATACAATCGTTTTCGAGCTCTGGTAACTGAGGTTATTGAGTTATATGTTCCGAAGCGAATTCCTCGCTCACCTTTTGCATGTTATCCTCCTCATGTTCATAGACTTATTGATTACAGAAATTCGCTTTTTCTCAGCGTTAGGGACCCAGTTATTCGTGATCTCTATTTTAAGGCCAGCTCTGATCTTCTTAAGCAAGTTAAGAAATGGAATAGATATTGTGAAAGAAAAAAGTTGAAAAGATCTGCTGATCTGTATCGTTATATATCCTCACTTACAAGGCCCAAATCAACTCCTCCTCGTTGTTTGAAAACTTCTATATTTTCTACCATGTGAAGTTTACAGAGTTCTCTCTAAACTCAAATCAACGTGCACTACTGGCGCGGACGGAATTCCTCAGATCATCTTCAAGAAGTGTGCCAAATCTCTCGCTCTCCCGCTTGCCCACATCATCAACTTTTCATTGTGGCTTGGTGTGACACCTTCTCTGTGGAAACAATCTCTCATCACTGCAATACCTAAACCAGGAAAAGAACCAACTTTGACATCATCCTACCGGCCTATTTCTATTTTATCTCCCGCTTCTAAAGTTATGGAGCGTTTGATCAGAACCACTATAGAAACTCACTTAAAGAAATTTGATTTGCTGCCAGATAACCAACATGGCTTCAGATCCCAAGCTTCTGTGACTAACCTTTTAGTCTGTGAGAATGATTGGTCATATGATCTTAGTAGAGGATTATCTCTTGATGTAATATATCTTGACTTTTCGAGAGCCTTTGACTCCATCAGCATCTCTAAGCTTTTAACCAAGTTATCCCATATAGGTTTGTCGCCTACATTGATGACATGGCTCAAATCTTTCCTTTCTGATCGATTCTTTTCCGTTCGAATAGGTAACATTATATCTGCTCCCAAACCTGTTACTTCTGGCGTGCCTCAAGGCTCCGTTCTCGGACCCATTTTATTTACTCTATATATCCGTGAATTGAACTACGTCCTCAAGCCTTTCTCCAATGTCAAGTATCAAGCCTATGCTGACGACATCAAATTGTATATCTCCCACAATTCCTCGAATGAAATGGAACGCGTGTCTGAAATGCAGAGTTGTCTTGATGCCGTTTCATCTTGGAGCAGAAACAATCAGATCACCTTATCCGCAAACAAAACGTACCATTTGCAACTAGGAAACTCGGAATGTTCATTTGATTATCGCTTAAATGATGTCACTTTATCTAAAGAGACTCAAGTCAAAGATCTCGGTGTTCTAGTTGTTCCCAGTCTCCGAAGACATGACGCCATTGTTGATCGAACTGTAAAGGCTACCAGAGCCATGTATGCTATGCTTCGCGCTGTTTCTATCAATGATCCAAAAGTGCTAGTTAAGTGTTTCATGACATACGTTCTACCTCATTTGGAGTTTGCCTCTTGCTTTTGGAATCCGATTTACAACAAAGACTCTGAATTGTTAGAGAAAGTACAGAAATCGTTCACTAGAATTCTCTTTTATCGATGTTTCCCACAGCCGGATTACCCTCTTAGCCTTCCTTGTTATAGAGATCGTCTGAATCTAGTTTGCCTGAGTACTTTAGCTGAAAGAAGGGTGATTGCAGACCTTAAAATGGGTTGGAAGATCTTCAATGATAAGTCTATTAATGAAAAATCACGCATTTTCAAGCGCACCTCCCCCACTCGTACAAATATTAATGGTATCAATTCGCTCTGATATTGATTTTCGTTAACTCAACACGAAAATGCCAAGAACCAAAAAGAATTCCTCCCCAAAATCTCCGAAGTCTTCTCCTTCGACCAAATCCACCTCCGCCAGTGTCTCAATCTCCGAAACAGTTGCCGAAGCTGTCGCCTTCGCTACATTAGATGCTCCAGACGGAATCTCGATTCCACTTTGGAAATCCATTTCTCGGATCATAACCATGCTTTCGTCTAAACTCGAAGCCATATCTTCCAAGACATGTCATTGCAATTCAACATCCCTTCCCCCTAGCGCGACACTGAAATCATCTGGGTCGCCTTCCGCCTTCTTGTCAACTACTTCTGATCAAGAGTCTCACAGAAGGGCACGTTCTCTGGTCATCGCGGGTCTTCCAGAAAGTCTCTCTCCAGCAGCAAGCGAGAGGGTCGTCCATGACGAGGCTATCGTCCAGTCTCTTCTGGATGATCTCAATATTCAAGTTAGACCAGAAGCCGTTTTCAGAATTGGTCAAGGTAATCGTAGGTTACTCAAAGTAATGCTTCCTGCTCGTTATTTCATGTTGGCAGGACTTCGTTCAGCTTCTTCCATCCGTTCAAACCCCCGTTGGAAGGGGGTTTTCATCAGGAAGTCAATGACGCCTGATGAGTTGATGACCTGGAATGCAAAGCGAGCTCAACTGAAGGAACTCCGTCTGTCTAATCCATCGTCGACTTGGGTTCTCTACAAGGATGATCTGTGGCTGAAAGAAGAAATTGGAGGAGCACGAAGAACTCTACCGCCCCCCTTGCGGTTACCAACATCTTCTAATCAGGGAAACTGATCCAGAAAGGACTATGTTATAGATCTTTATTTTCAACTTCCAATAAATCTAGTTCAGTACTCTCTGTTTCTTATTTCAATGCACGTTCCCTCAAAAACAAAATTGATCTACTTTACCATTATTTGTCATCAACACAACCAGATATTCTATTATGTAGTGAGACTTGGTTAAATAAAAACATAGTAGATGCCTCATTGACAGCTAATTTGCCTTATTGTGTGCTCCGCTGTGATAGAACTTCAAAAAGAGGTGGTGGTGTCTGTGCATTTCTCCGTAATCATTTAATATACTCTGTTGTAACTCTCAAGACTAAAATATCAGCTGATGTCTTAGCTTTCGATCTCTTATGCAACTTATCACTCTCCAGAACACGTTTCATTATATGCTATCGACCGCCAAACACTACTGTGCATCAGAATAAAGCCTTTTTCGATGTTCTTACTCAACTGTTAGCGGTACCTCAACAATCTGTACTTTGTGGTGATTTCAACTTAGAAATTGATGTTGACAAAAAATGTTCTTCAACTGAGCCTCTTATCGACTTGTGTACAGACTTTTCTCTTCATCAATTTGTAAATTAGAGTATTCCCTACTCCTCGTTGATCTCAAGCAACGGATTTTTATACCGAGCAGAGGAGCGGATTGTTCGCAGAAACTTGTGCAAAAATCGTGTGGTGTGACGGGAACCGAACCCGTGACCTTTCGCGTTCCGGGCGAATGCTCTCCCCACTGAGCTACACACGCACACATGATAATGCACATTTAAGGCCCATACAACATGCCCCCCTCTCAACACCGAGGTCTCTCGAGGTCTAGGGTCAGAGGTCTAGGCGCTTTCGTTGCTGCGAACTAGCTCATGCTCGGGTTTTCTTCTTTTTTTCTCTTTTTTCTTCTTCTTTTTTTCCTTCTTTTTTCTCCTTTTATCCTCTCTTCTCATCCCGGTTCGGCCCCCATGTAAATTAGAGTATTCCCTACTCCTCGTTGATCTCAAGCAACGGATTTTTATACCGAGCAGAGGAGCGGATTGTTCGCAGAAACTTGTGCAAAAATCGTGTGGTGTGACGGGAACCGAACCCGTGACCTTTCGCGTTCCGGGCGAATGCTCTCCCCACTGAGCTACACACGCACACATGATAATGCACATTTAAGGCCCATACAACAAATTTGTAACTGAGCCTACACATGGTAAGAAAATAATAGATCATGTTCTTGCTAAAGCTGACTGTATCTCTAATTGTAAAGTTTGTCCTCCGTTCTCTAACTCTGATCACAATTCGATTACTTTTTCTGTATTTTTACTTTCGAACCCACAACCTGTTGTAGAAGTGTTTGATTTCAACCGGGCCAGTTATACAGATATCAATAAGCTATTATCAAATATGGACTGGACACTTGTTTTCGATGATTTCATTTCTGTAGATGACCTAGTTGATCGATTAAATGTTATTGCGAAGTCTTTAATTGAGAAATTTATCCCTAGAAAACGTAGGAAAGCTGCTTTTGAAACTTATCCTGAGCACATCCGTAACCTCTTCGAGCATAAATTAGCCCTTTTCTCTAAAATTCATGTTCCCACTGTTCTAGAATTATTCAAACGCACTTCTCGAAAACTTGACAAGGAAATCAAGAAGTTTGAAATAAATCGACAGAAGGCTTTCTTCTCCGATCCTAGAAAGTTCTATCAATACGTTGGAAATCGTCTAAAATCCCATTCTTCGATTCCATCTTTCACAGATTTAGTTGGTTCTTTTGTTCACACGGATGAAGCTAAAGCTAGTGCTCTATCCGATTTTTTCTGTTCCGCTTTCTCAATCGATGATGGTTTGATTCCGAATGTTGATAGAGTTATTGATCATTCCCTAACTGATATGCTTATTCTTCCCGGAGACGTCAAGTACTATTTAAAAAAGCGGTCTCCTTCTCTTACGCAGACATCTGACTCTATTCCTCAGAAATTTTACAAAGAATGCGCTTCGTCGCTTGCAGAACCACTAAGCTATATTTTCAATTTCTCTCTTAAACTTGGCCATTTTCCTTCTCTTTGGAAAATATCTTACATCACTCCTATTCCAAAAAATCTCCACCCTTGAATGTAGACAACTTTCGACCTATCGCAATCACGCCCACACCTTCTAAAGTTTTCGAACGCATAGTTCGTGATAGGATAACAAAGTGGATGGACATGCATTCTATATTTTCTGAAGAGCAACATGGTTTCGTTCCTAGAAGATCAGTTCGATCTCAGCTTCTTTCGGTAACTAATAGTTGGACAAGAGCCCTCGACCAAAGTAAATCTGTCGATTGTCTCTATTATGACTTGACTAAGGCTTTTGATGTTGTCTCGCATTGTAAACTTCTCCACAAACTAGAAAGTTTAGGCATTCGTGGAAATCTTTTGAGATGGACTAGAAGTTTTCTAACAGGACGTTGTTTCAGTGTTAAGGTCAACCGAACATTTAGTGACACTAGAGAAATATCATCTGGAGTCCCACAGGGATCGGTTTTAGGGCCGCTATTCTTCTTGATCTATATCAACGATTTGCCTCGAATTTTTTCCAACTTACCCTCAGTTAGTATTCAGCTGTTCGCTGATGACATTAAGTTGTAAATTTCTTATGATGAAGTAGGTGCTGAAATCGCTAAATCCCAACTCTGTTTAGCAATAAATCAATTCGATAGATATTGCGATACATGGCAGTTGGCAATAGCTGAAAAGAAATGCAATGTTCTATATTTAGGTAATAAAAAACCATGCTCAACCTATTATGTAAGTCCAAATACTCTTTTCACGAAATCAACCTCTGTTAGAGATTTAGGTATTTTAATAGATGATTCCCTGTCTTTCAAATCACAATATGAGCTTTTGTGTCGGAAGGCATTACAAACAGTTTATGCCTTATTTAGAATTATTTCATGTATCACACCAGATATATATGTAAGATGTTACAAATCATATGTTCTACCGATTTGTGAATTTTCTTCATCGGTTTTGTCTCCTCATTTAAAAAATGATATTAGGAAAATAGAGAAGGTCCAGCATATATTTACTAAACTTCTCTATTTTAGATGTAATTTAAACTGCTCTCCTAATATTAGTTATGAGAATCGTTTGAATACTTTAAATTTGACCTCTCTATATTGTAGGAGAATCATTAATGATCTCACTTACGCTTTCAAAATAATCCGAGGTGAAGTTGATCTTAAAGTTAGTACCTTTTATGTGTTCAAACCGTGTAATGGTAGAACATCCGCCTTTAATTTCCACATACCTTTCACAAATAAGAGGCTAACTTTCAATTGTTTTGGAGTAAGAACGTCTAGGTGGATGATTAGTTTACCTGCTCAAGTTATGACTTCTCCTAACTCTAATGTGTTCAAAAAGAGGCTCAAGATGCTAAATGTTCTTGAAATTCTCGATCTGCACTTACCTAATCTCTGAGTTGTTCCCTTTTTTTGCTTTCTCTCTCCTTTCTTATTCTAGAAAATCATTGTTCAGATGTTATTGTCAAGAACAACGCTCACTATTGTATGAGTTATTTTATGTTTTGTCACATCAGTATTGATGTATGAATAAATAAAAAAATAAATAAATAAAAGTATTGCAATTGAATGTACTTCTTCCACTCCTAGATTCAATTGTTTCTGTTTACGGGTTTCAAGAATGTTTTACGGAATCTCGAGTGAAATATTAAATTCAGGAACAGTAGAGTAGTTCATAAGTCGTCTCCGTAACGAGAATGTGGTCAGTGAATGGGCAAATAATCAGTAGCATTTAGAAATTTTCCTTACTTCTAGTCATACTTTGTATGTATCATTTTGTATGTATGGTGTTTCTCACCATAATCTTGCATTGTAGGATGTCGATGGAATAAAATAGGAGAGGTGTTTCGCTTACTTGAGTGCTGATGATCTCATATGTATTCTTATTCAATGTTTGTGCTCGAATTTTAGTTGTAATATGTGTTGATTTTGCATCGTATGATGTAGATAAAATAAATAAATAAATAAATAATAGGTACAGGGCAGAGAAGGCAGAGAAAACGGGCAACGTAAAAAGTCAAGAAATTCTTTTCCCTTTGCAAACTATGATTTTCCTCCGCCTTCTAAATCTCCAAGCCCCTGTGTATATCACATTATCACGACTTCACCTGGTGAAGTGAACAATGTAATGATCCTTGTTATTTCATTTATACCCAACCTTTTGCACGCTTCAACTAGAGAATTTAGGTCATCAAGAAAAACATCAACGAGAAAAATCAGTAAAATGTTTTTTTGGAAATTTGTAAAGTAATGTCTAATATTTTGCAAATTGTTTCTTATCTCACTCTCTGCTTTCTTTAGATTTTAATATTTTTCAAGTATATGTGCCTTTTCTATTTTTTACGAGTCTTCTTGTTGAAGCTGTTCTTTATTGTATACTAAAATATAACCAACCCGTATTCTCTTTTTGGAAAGAGATTTTCATGACTCCGTTGAATTCTTTTCTTATGCTGCAACCCAAACTCATGATTTTTTCATTCCGAATATGTACTTATGGATGAAAGAGAGACAGAGAAAGAGAGAGAGAGAGATATATATAGAGTAAAAGGGAAAGAGGAAAAGAAGTGAAAAAAGAAGACAGAAGAAAAAGAAAGAAGAGAGAGAAACAAAGAGGATAACAGAAAAAGAGAAAGAGAGAGGCACATGGAGGAGAACAGAATCAAATAAAAAAAAAGAGAAAAAGATTTTGAGAGAGAGAGAGAGAAAGAGAAAGATGGAGAGATAGAGAAAGCATTGAGAGAACCGCTTTGTACTCTTGGCGTCTCCGTTCCGCTTCACTTTCTTCCGTCTCCAACTCCGCGGAGGGTCGCTCCGATTGCTTCTTGTGCCTCTTAAACTGAGTTACTACAAAGAAAGGAACATCTGCTAAGTAATCAATTATGTACATATATGTATTAAGAGTCTGCCTTTTAACTAGATAAAAAACTACGACTTTTTACTGTCGTTTTCTCTCGCTTCATTTGATGGGAAGACGTTGGTTAAGGTCAGAGAAGCGTAAGGCAATGTTGAAAAAAGAGGTTGCTTCTTTCCAGAGTAACTACTTTATTGAATAAAGTTACAGATAAATTCTAAGGAGTAAGAGATATCGGAACATTTGGGAAAGCCATAGAAGAAATCATCCTCTCGATTATTACCGAACTTTTTTGTCAACAGAGAGAATAGATCCGACGAATTATAATTGTATTACTCCAATTTTTCCGTTCTATTATAATACACCACGTAAGCGGGGGCCTATCCTATGGTAATTAAGATATTCGAATAATAATTTTAAAAAATTCCGAGGGGTCCTGCACTTTGGACAAGAAGTCGTTTGACCGTCTATGTTTGGGCATTCATTACTTCTGTCGGTATTTAATATGGGTGCAGAATTAAGCACCTTGCAGATCTAGGTTCTAATATCGAATAAACAATGCTCACCTTTGGAGAAGATGGAACGTTCGATGAATTTCTCATTCTTTGGAAAAGTTGTTCCTTTAATCACTTCAGTTCTATTCTGCTGCTTGTTCAGTTAACAAGTTTTTTCGCATTTTTAATTAATGTTTCAGGAGAACTTTAGAATTGAAAAATTATTTTTTCTTTCTCTTTTATTTTCACTTCACATTGGCTGACAATACATTTGAACTTTTTATCTCAAACTCTAAATTGTTTAGCTTGAAAAGTTATATAGGAAAAAAAGGTTTTTGACAAGAAGCAGACCTTTCTCTTCTTGATTTTCGCACTTTCCGAGTCCATTTCATGCTCTTTCTTGTGTGACTTCTTATGTGACTTCTTCTTCTTGTCGACTCTTCTGCCTATCCATTCTAGTGGCTCATCCAGATCCCACTAAAAATCAACTTTTTTCACTACTAGTAACATATTCACAATTGTTATTCAACGTTAAAAAAGGAAACTACTGTTGTTATTACATTTTACTACTGCAGTTATACAGTTTGCTGTCAGGCACAGGTAGACATGCGTATCAAACAGTGATGAATTAATTATAAATTCTTGAGAGGGAGCATAGTTTACAACCAAGATGGAGCGAATAAAGCCACCCCTTCTCACTGAGAGGAGCGAATAAAGCCACCCCTTCTCACCGAACAAAGCTACCCCTTCTCACCGAGAGCAAGCGTCTTAACACAAAACAACCAACCAAAGCAATTTTGTGCGACAGGACCAAATTAGTCATTCCGTATTCTCGATCCATACCACTTATCACCGATAAAAATTAATTAATCTTTGTTTTTCACTTGAAGTTACATTGTTCTTGATTGCCGTGTCAAGAAGGCAGCTGACGATGTAGGAGTAGTCTGGAGTGTCCACATAAGTGAGTCCGGCCACATACTTCACTAGACGGCGCAACTCGGCGGGCGCATTGATTAGGTCTTCTTTGACTGGGATGTGAAATCAAGCAGTCAAATCGTGGGGTAATTCAAGTCCTATTTCACAAAACCAGTCTTTCCAGAACTCAGTTGCAGAAAAAGCTTATCAGAAGAATGAATACATGTTCAACAAAAAATGGGTTTTCTGAAAACATGCTGAACAAAAAAGTCCTTGTTCGACTGTTTTGCATGAAAACGTGCTGGAAAAAACTAAAACATAATACTTTTGTTACACTAGCTAACAGTTGTTGAAAACTGAATCGACAAAGTCTTTCTCAATCTTAGTGATGTCGCATAGTTCATATGTACCTATAAAAAAACAAGGTAAAAAATGCTTGCTTGTTGTTGTTGCCGGCAAGCATTCCGCATCGAAGACTCGGTTATGAACACTCTCTTTAATGAGAGAAGTTCTCGTGTTCTTCGGACAAGATGCGTCCGGAGAAGGGTTTTGATGTCCTTTGCAGTCCTGAGACTGTCATGCTGCACCTTGTGAAGGCGGACATCGTTGTAGCAACCTGTTCATGCTATAGGCCTTGTGAGTGGGTGGTCAAGCCGGCCTAGCATCGTTTTGGGTGGGAGTAGAGACGTCTCGCCTGTCGTTGACCGGAGATAGGCAAGAGGCTATTTGACTGGCGCCTCGACTCGCCATTGAAAAGTATAGCGGAGTATCGGCTGATGTTTTGTCCGGTGGCATGCCCAGGCCGGTCCGGCATCGCCCTCCTTTGACGAGCTATACTACCCAGTTTTGGTCCGCGGCGGGATTTCTCCCGCTACCTCCCAGCACGAATTATTCGTAGGGAGGCATCCCTCTATCCGCCACCTGAGGTCGCGCTCGATTCTGGACTGGATGATCCGGCTCCATCCGTGACAGGCTCTTAAGGCTGTAGAGTCACGAATGGCCACTGTTGCCAGTGTGTTTCGAGAAAAATGCTTGCTCGAGCGGGAGCCTAAAATATTGAGAAGCTATGGAAAGTTGAGCAGTATAGAAGCGTGGCTAAACTGGATTATAAATAGGTTGAGCAGTATAGAAGCGTGGCTAAACTGGATTATAAATAGGTTGAGCAGTATAGAAGCGTGGCTAAACTGGATTATAAATAGGTCAAGGCTGTGTAGAATTCGCCTGCTTTTCATTATTCTACTAACCATTTAAGCTCGAATGAGTGGTTTCAAAAAAAATTAATCCAGTTTGTAAAGTGTAATTCATTCATGCTGATACGTTATACAGGCCGACTCTAGATGAATAAACCGCATTTTCTATAAAAGATAAGCGATTTGTCTTGCTGTTCAGAAAATTTCAACTGGATTAAGTTTTCTCTTCGCCTGTGCATGAGGTTATTTCATAAATACTTGAAACGAAGGTCTCCGTTGTTAATGAACTTTTTTTCCCGAAAGTTGACAAAAGCGACAGTCTGAGCTCTGAGAAAACCCACTAACTCTATGGAAAAACCTAGTTCTTACCATGCAAAAGCACGAGAACGCAACGAAAAGCTTTTAAAAGCCACGTACAAAGAGTTTCATCGAAGAAGCTGATCTTAAGCGTGAGAACGATGCTCTTTTCTGATATTCTTCTCCACATTAGATTTTCTGGGTCAAACAGCTGAACAAATCATATGCAGAGACCACTGGGAAATTTTTTGTGCTTATATTTTCGTATAAGAAAAAGTAGGAACTGGAGCATAATACTCTAGTGGCGGGTTGTGGTAACAAATATTTTTTGAGCTCAAACAATATTTTTGTGTCAGTGTATTCACTTTAAGCGCTGAAATTTGAAAAACACTATGACAAAGCAAAAGTTGAAAAACGAGAAGAAAAAAGAGCAAAATAAGCAAAAAATTGAAGGAAAAAGTCGAAAAAACTTTTCCCGAATTTTTCGACTTTGTTTTTTTCGACAAAATCGAAAAACTTTCTTTTTCGAAAAATGTCGAAAAAACCAAAAAACGAAAAACTAAAAATGTACCACCCTGATCAGGACACCAAATTGAATTGTAATAATGATGACGCTTCATGCCTAGTTCATTTCGCCGAATGATTGAAATCCCTCATTGATCGCTGAATGATTAAAAAGCATTTGCACAATTCAATTGTGAAATTCATCTGCGCACTTCGAGTGCTGGTACCTCGTAGATCATGTACAGCCACGTTTCGATGTCATCCGCCCGTCCTTGCTCTCTCATCCTGTGACAATTCCGGGAAGCGAACCGCACAGTGCCGAGAAACTTGACCTTCTCCCGCGGAACTCTGAACAAGTGAATTTTTTGTTGAGTTTTGAAGCCTAACCAGAGGCCGTATGCACGTACCACTTTTTGAGGTATAGTGATGGATTATTTATCGCTTATGTTGTTTTTTTTTTAAATTTAAAGTTGATTTAATTGATTTTTTATCTAACCAAATGTTTTTCTCAACTAATTTCAGGCTTTGTTCGATTAATTCTCAAGGAATTTGGAACGCATAGTTTAAGCTTTTGAATATTTTTCGTTTTTCATCCGCTGTTGAGTTGATTATGTTTACTTTTTTGTTTTTAATTGTATTTTTATACTGAATTAAGACATATATAAATAATTAGGCACAATGTTACTTAGGGGATGTTGCACTTTAATTGGGGGCTTTTTTATTTTCTGACAAATTTAGTCATTGAATTGACAAAAAAAGTTATAATATAAAAAAATTTCTTGTGCGGTCTAGTTAGCCTTAGCTGTACGACACGGCCTCATTAGCGTAACCTTTGACTGAGCCTAAGCGAGAGAAAAAAGTGAATAATAGCTCAAAACAGCTGAGCTGATTTCCTAAACTAGACTGGATAAAACTAAAATATTGTGGTTAATTGTTCTATACGACCTCGTTCCTAAGCCGTACGGCCTTGATAGCAAACATTTTACCTAAGCCTAAGCGAAAAAATCAGTGAAAAGTGAACTGCCTCCCCTCAAGTAACAAAGTGTTAATAATTGAGACCTATAAATGTTTTTCCTTAAGACGTGTATTCGAATTTTATGGATATTAGTCGCTTATTTCGTTTATAGTCTATTGTGAAGTTGATTGAGTTTACTTATTTAAAAAAAACAACTAATTTTAGACCTATGTATCTTCGAAAGAATAGGAGACGGATAGTAGAATTTTTAGAATATGCTTGGGTAGATTTTATTTATTTTTTTATAGGTCGATTTTTCACTCGAAAATCAAATACGGATTTTTTTTTCGTGCATTTCCCACTGTACGTTTTTGTGACTGTACGTTTTTAGGTGTTTTTTCTGGGTCCCTCACTCCGATGAGCGGTTTTTTTTGACAAGTTAAGTTGATCATTGATGTAAAGCTCACCAGGTCATAGTACTATCATTGATGTAAAGCTAACCAGGTCATAGTACTATCATTGATGTAAAGCTCACCAAATCATAGTACTATATGGGAAAACTTGTTTGAAAAAAATAGTTATACATATGAAAAAAGGAAGCACTATACATATGAAAAATTAATAAAATGAGTAAACACAAGAACTAATTAAAAGAATTAGTAAATGAATAAATGAATAATTAAATAAATACATACGTGGATAAATAAATAAATGAAAACATATAGAACTTGGGAGTTCCGTCGTCATCGACCCATCTTCGACAAATACCAAAGTCCAGCAGGTACACAATGTCGTCGGCCGGCGGCAAACCAATTGCGAAATTATGTGGTTTGATATCTCTGATATAGACTTTTAATAGTTATATCACTGTGATATAATACGAATCAGACCAGTCATCAGCCGATACTCCCCTATACTTTGTAATGGCGAGTCGAGGCGCCAGTAAAATAGCCTCTTGCCCTTCTCCCGGTTAACGAATGGGTCTCGCGAAGAGGATGTTGTTGTTGCGGTGTGAGTATAGACGGAGAAAATTTCTCCGGACTTGAAAGGATCCTCAACAAACTATCCCAAAGAACTCCCCTCGACAGGACTTATGGGAAAACAACAACAACAAAAACAATACGAATCAGACTGATGTGAAATTTTCCCATCTACTTATTAGACTGAGTTTGATGTATTACGCACATTCCAGTGCTTTCTTTGTCGAGTCTGAACCTCGTCTGGGAGAGCGTATGGGACGAGGAAATAAATAAGAGAAAGAAAATATGATGGCTGGCTTCACTTATGTTGCCTAAAATTTCAATTATCCCAATTTTAGCGGGAGGAATCTTACCGATGAATGAATCCTATTGAATGAAGATCTTTCAGGGCTTCCACAGTCTGGAGAGCTACTCGAATCACCGTTGATTTTCTTGAACATGAAAAGCTCTGCTAAATATGTAAAATTTGGGAACCGGTTCAGGTTGTGAAATCATAGTTATGAGAGAAACGAACACCGTACTTTTTGTAACGACTCTGTGAGATATGTTTGATTCGAAAACCAGTTCAGTTCATAGGAGTATAACTATGAGAGAAACACCCAATCACCCTACATTTTATGCAAAAGGGTAGACCCTTTAGATTATATACATTTTGAAAACTATTTTTGTTTAATCAAATGAGTTTTTGAAGAAAGCTATGCACCATGGTGCAAATTTAAGTAGGGAGGTTGATTTCTTTTTTATCAATTGTAGAACGTGTTTTATGTTGAAGGAAAGTTAAACATGTATAGAATCGCGTGTATTTTACTGACTTCATCTTTTGATTGCAAATTTCTTTTCGAACTTTCTCCAGACTGTAACCCACGAGACTCATCACAATGAACTTGTTCTCGTCATTGTGTCCTCAAAAACAACTTTCTCCAGACTGTAACCCACGAGACTCCTCACAATGGACTTGTTCTCGTCATTGTGTACTCAACAAAAAAAAACTTTCTCCAGACTGTAACCCACGAGACTCATCACAATGGACTTGTTCTCGTCATTGTGTACTCAAAAAAACTTTCTCCAGACTGTAACCCACGAGACTCATCACAATGAACTTGTTCTCGTCATTGTGTCCTCAAAAACAACTTTCTCCAGACTGTAACCCACGAGACTCATCACAATGAACTTGTTCTCGTCATTGTGTCCTCAAAAACAAATGCTTCTTAAGCTTAGAGAAATTGAAAGGGCTCGGGTTTTTTGTCTTGTTTTTTTCCCGTTTAAGTGATAGACCTTGTTAGTCTGTAAGATATTGATCAGAATTATGTGAGACGTATCAAAGTTATGAAGCTAGTTTCAGTTAGTTTCAGCAAAAACAAAACTTCGCCTAAGTTTTTTTTTGAATTTTGTCTTCAATTAAATTTCCTGTATTTAAACTTCCTTTTCTCAATGTTTGTTGCTGTTCTTATATATATATATTTTTTTATATTTTATCTACATTTTTCAATGCAAAAACAGTTTCCTGAGAATTAATTAATTAATGTTTTTGTTACTTTGTTCTTGTTACTTTTCTTTCTCTCACTCTCAGTCGCACTCTCTTTCTCTCTATCTCTTTCTCTCTTTATTTCTCTGACCTTTGTCGATGAGTTCTAAGAAGTGCTTCCTAGCATTTGGGTTCGGTATGGAATTGCACGCTTCGAGCACCTTCAACTCAACCTGAATTGAGTTTTCTCGTTTAAATTTGGATGTGGTCAGGCCAAGTCTCAGTCACTATTCACTCAGTCACTATTCACTTTCATCGCCAAGGCAATCCGCTTGTTGATGTGTCGCTTCCTCGCTTTCTTCAAGTTTTTCACCTACAATACAAGAAAGCGGCTTCTAGCACGAACTGTGCTCTTTCAAGCATATTACTAGGAACCCTGTATCAACCGACGGAGTGTTCAGGCATTGATAGAACATGTTTTCAATTTAAAGTGTGTTTAAACACTTGGAACTACTGTTTTGAATGTTTGTCTACTGAGTGTTTCAATTTCTGCAGTTAAAAAAACAGATAACGTAATGCGTTTTTCCATTAATTTTTTCATATAAACATTACTATATCAGGAAAACATTACAATGATACATCGCATGTGATTATGTCGATTTTGATCTTCAAAAAAATGGCGATTCTACTAATACTTTCGATTTAACCGCTCTGCACTTGAAAGTCAAACTTTTTTTTCTACTATTTGTAACCTTGAGCCTCTCCATGTTGGTATCGTGAAACTTTTGTCCATGCTCGGTTTTGAGCGCAAATGGACCGGCTCCATCTTCTCGAATAACCTTAACGACGAACTGATTATGTATAGGAGAGGGTACTCAAATAAATTGAGGTTGGTATTCACCTCAACAAAGAGAACTGGAGTAGCTTTTTGTTCTATTAGACAAATTTAATCGTTGAGATAACACTATCTCAGGAAAATGAATCACTAGATTAACATTCAAAACAATAACTCAATAAGTACCTCTATTATTAGTCGAGTCAAGATTCACAATTCCTACTTCTCTTGAAAATGTTTTATCAAGCAAAATGTCTCTCATGAAAACACCACAGAAATTCTTGATATCTAGCAAATTAACAAGATTCAGAAGATCTAGCCTAGATTAGTCTAAGCCTTTTTTTGCGTTTTGACCATTTCCGCTATACTTCTTTTGGGGTTATAGATTATTTAAAAACGTGACTTCCGGTCAAGTGGGCAAAATGGGCTAGTAGTGCGACAGTCAAATTTGGTCATTTTTCAAAAAATTCTGGTTTGTGAGTTAAGACATGTTTTGGGTCAATGAATGCCTAAAAAGGGTTAAAAATGCAGAAAAGGGTGTGTAAGGGTGAGCCAAAAACAAGTTTTCGTATACTAATTTTATTTCAAGTGTATTTCTTAACAAGCTTGCATTTTTTGAATTTTTGAGATTTTTCCAATCATGAGCCTTTTTTTTAAACTTGAGTATTCATAACTCACGGAAATATGGTAACTGAATTGAAAGACGCTCACCTTGTAAACGTCTCCGAAACCTCCGGAACCAAGCAGTTCGACCACTTTGTAACTGCAACAGTAATGCGATATAAGTTTTTTTCTTCTTCATTTTTCCAACTTTCGCTCAACTTGTCTCCTGTCTCACAACCTATCTCTGAATTTCCATATCTATCTGCCTTTCTCTCTCTCTAAGTATCCCACTCTCTCTTTCTTTTTCTTTCTCTCTCTCTTCTCTCTCTCTCTCTCTCTCTCTCTCTCTCTCTCTCTCTCTCTCTCTCCCTCTCTCTCTCTCTCTCACACTTCAATCGCTTCATACCTACTGGAAGTAGTTGTGAGAACAAAGTCGGTCGGTAGCTTCGGTCTCTGCAATCAATAAGAGACTCATTTCTTACAGACGGATGAATTTGTTTAAACATATATGTTTTCACAATTTTCGATTCCACATTTAAATTATGTCTTTCCTAGCAAAGCTCGAAAATTGGCTATTTACTAGCCTGTCCGGATGTGGCATAACTAGGCCATTAGCAACGTGACCGCCCCGTCTTCTTGCCTTATTGCCTCTCTAATTAGTAAATCGCATGAAACTCATTAGTGAATCGCCGAAAAGTAGACTTTCGGTTCTGTTTGGTAGTAGGTTTTTTTTTCAAACCAGAGTAGCGGAAAAATAAGTAAATTGCAAGAAGTTGTAACTTTCGGTTTTTTTTAAGGGACCAAGAGAAAGGGTGACCTGGTATCGCGACAGTTTGTTACACGACAGTTTGTTACACGCTTTCCACAGATTTTTTCGCTTAGGCTTATTTAAAATATTTGCTGACGAGGCCGTACGGCTTAGGAAAGAGACCGCATGAAAAAATTATCTCTTTCTTGACTTTTTGTCGATTCATACAGTAGTTAAAACACACTAAAAAACAAAAGCCCCTGTAACAAAGTCTCGTGTAACAAACTGTCATGTAACAAAGTCTCATGGATCCGGGCGACCGCAATGCCAAATTCCGGATAATTGTAGTGTGCGCTAACTACTGTGCCCAGGCTCTTGACTCCCTCCCCGGAAAAATGACCCAAATTGACAAAGAAGTTTGAAAGCTTTGCTATTGGTCCAATGCACTGAGTAAAAATAAGAAATGACCGCACTTTGAGCGAAGGGGCTGAAACAGTAAAAAGCGAGCCAGTTTTCACAGTCATGATTTTTTTATGGAACGCTAAAATTAAAGTACTTTTCTAGTGTAAAATTAAAAAAAAGTTTTTTTTTCAAGTTCATTTGTCTGACCACGAATAGCTTTGAAATTTAAATGAATTAGGCCTTTAACAAAGGTTACGGAGTTTACGGTTTACTAGGTGACTACGCGTCGCGGTCAGTCACTACGCGTCTTGGCCCTAAAACACGGCCTCAACTTAAAAACAGCCCGGCTCAATTTTTTCTTTCTTGTTCTCTTTCTTTCTTTTTTTATTTTTCTTTTCCTTTCTTTCTAAATTATCTTTATAAATTTTGGGGAAAGGAAAGGGGGAGGGGGAGGGGGGTTTACCTAAGCAGGGAAGGAAGGGGGGCCCTAAAGGGGGGAGGGGGGAGGAAGAGGGCCCTACCCAAGCAAAGGGTGGTAGGGGACCTAGGGGGAGGGGGGGAGGGGAAAGGGGGGCCCTAAGGAGAAAGGGGGAAGGGAGTTTTCATGAATAAAATCTCTTTCTGAGAAAAAAATCTTTGGACGGCTAAAGTAGATTAAATCCAACTTTTTACAAAGAAAGTAAGAGAACAATTAAGAAAAAAAAGAGAAAAAAGAAAAAGAAAAAAGAATACTAATTATTTGAGCCAGGCCGTTGTTGAGTTGAGGCCGTGTTTTAGGGCCAAGACGCGTAGTGACTGACCGCGACGCCTAGTCATCTAGTAACCCGTAAACTCCGTACACTTTGTTAAATGCCAATGAATTATGGTGTTTTTACAATTGCTTCATACTTTTAGATAGTTGTTGCTCCTTGGTGCAGTGATTGCTTCATTCAAGAAGTAGCAATAAAAATACCGTAATTGATCCGGATAACAAGGCAGTTCGCGGTGAGACAAATGAAGCTAAGAAATTACCGCTTTATTCATCTTACACTAGAAAAGTACTTTTTTTTATTTGTTTGACGCATCATTATCTTGTACAATATCTGAGCCCTCCTATAGCTCGCTCCTCTCTGCTCTTGATAAGATGCTTCATACTAACGAGAAAAGGATGTTTTCAACAATAAACCTGTTTATGTTTAGCAGCGAGTTGCATCATTGATCTTGAAGAGTCATGGCTAGCACGTTTAAAAGTTTCAATTTTTACGTGATGATTTTTTAATAACCTATCACTAATCAGTTAGATCAGTACACTATGGTCGGAAAAATTATTCATTTTAAATTTGTTAAAAAAATAATATTTAAATCAATTATTATTTCAGATAAACACGAATTATATTTTCTGTTTCCTCACACGAAAAAATAAGTATGGAAAATGACACATTTGAAAGTATGACTATTCATACATATAAAGTATAAAATTATGAATAGGCGTGCTGAATAGTAATAGTAATTACATATAAGTATGAATAGTCATACTTGCAAATATACATATATGTGTCATTTTCCATACTTATTTTTTGTGTGCTGAGAAGATATAGCCTGAGAACTATCCTCAATTTATTCCGAATAATAAAACGATTCGAAATCAGTAACGACAATCTTTTGTATAAGAATATCGAAATAAATAAATTGGTTATCTTCAATTTTTTTTGAAAGCTGAATGTGCTATTTTCAACGCTAATTAATCGAGTGAATAGATCTAACTCTAAATCATCAAAACCTTTTCAAGAAGAATTAGAAGTCGACCGCTTTGATTTGAGCAAATAGTAACAAATGAAGAGAAGAGCTTCATTCTGTCTTTTAAAGAAGATGCTCTCGATTTTTCACATGAATGATCTTGTTTTTTTTACTCTGTAATACACGAAGTTTCAAAAACTTATGCATTTTACATTTATCCACAATTTTAAATGCAAACACATTTGCCAAAATTACATCACAATGAAGTAAACACCATGACTAAAACATTATATGTATGCAAAATTTTCGAGGAAATGTTGGTAAAATAGATGAAAGATAGAACGAAAGAATTCTCTTTGGAAAAGATAATTTATCCCAAAGACAAGTAGTTTTTATACCATTGATTTCAAAAAATTATTCACCTTGACCTAGACCGACTAAAAATTATTCACCTTGACCTCGACCGACTATTCAAGACTTTGGATTCGAGCCAAGCACAAGTAAAATGCGATTTATGCGGTTAAACGAGACTTGTTATTTAGCTTCTAGAACGAAATCCGTTCGCAAGCCTGTCCGACATATTCAACCGGCATTATGTAACCTCTTTTTTGTGTGTGATGCTTTCTTGTGTGATGTTAAAGAAAATGCAAACCTTAGACCTAAAGGTGAGGCATAGGTGATGAGGGGAGTAAAATGGTAAAGAGAAGTATATGAGTTGTGGAGGTGCGACTAGGGTCTGAGAATATTTTGAGACACACCAACAGGTGATAAGTTCTCAAATAAGACACACCAACAGGTGATAAGTTCTCGAATAAGACACACCAACAGGTGATAAGTTCTCAAATAAGACACACCAACAGGTGATAAGTTCTCAAATAAGACACACCAACAGGTGATAAGTTCTCAAATAAGATTCGTGATCAAGTGCCTTCGAAAAACTCTTTCTGCCACTTTTCCTTCTCAATTCTCAGCTGACGCATTTTCTCTTCGTTCAGTTTAGAAGCCTTTTCTCCTCCATCTTTCTTCTCGAAAGAGTTAATATCTGAAAAAAAGGTTTCTGTTACTTTTTATCTTATGGAACAAAGCCATTGAGGCACTATGGCACGGCTTAGCAAATTGGCTTCTTTTGTGTTGCGGTAATGCGCTCTGATTAAAAGGCGGCTGAGTTGAAACCCTTCACGTGAACAAGTTTTTTTTGTTATCGTCTGTTGGGCGAGTAAAATTTCGTCTTGACCAAAAAATGCTCGTGTTCCTCATTGCTAGACATCTGTGGACTTTTTTCTTGATCTCGCTTGAAAAAAATAGACTCAATGATAAGTTTAATCATGAAATCTTTAAAGGAAAGTTGAATTTATTTATCCTCCTCAACTCCTACCATATGAAATTACAGAACCACTCGAAAAATAATTTAGTCTGAGCTACATATTAACATTCTATTGAACAAAAGTTCTAGCAGACATCAACCTTTTGCCCTCTCAAGGAAATAGACGTTGAATCTAATTATGGCTCAGTATTAGGTAGCAGCATTAGGTACTCTCCATTAACGGCCTGAATATCAAAATTTTATCAAAACGTTTTGAAACACAATTTAACACATGGCTTTTTTGAAATAAAGCTGCTAACAAACAAAAATTTCAGATAATTTGGCTGAACCCTCTGCTTAAAAACGGTTTCGTTGCATAGCTTTTCGTGTTGACTTCTAAACAAAATCTTATGAGTGAACCTCTGCATTCGCGCGAATTTCTGGACGAGGGAGACCCTTGGATGCTATTTGGTCCGGATGAACTGGAAAAGTGGTGTAATTTTTTTCGTTATATAAATCAAAAAACGGCTTTAAGGTGTACAATTCTTGCTATAGAAGCCTGGTTTCTTGCTATAGAAGCCTGGTTTCTTGCTATAGAAGCCTGGTTTCTTGCTATAGAAGCCTGGTTTCTTGCTATAGAAGCCTGGTTTCTTGTTATAGAAGCCTGGTTTCTTGCTATAGAAGCCTGGTTTCTTGCTATAGAAGCCTGGTTTCTTGCTATAGAAGCCTGGTTTCTTGCTATAGAAGCCTGGTTTCTTGCTATAGAAGCCTGGTTTCTTGCTATAGAAGCCTGGTTTCTTGCTATAGAAGCCTGGTTTCTTGCTATAGAAGCCTGGTTTCTTGCTATAGAAGCCTGGTTTCACTTCTCTTGTCAATCGGAAGGAAAGAAACGATAGAATTTCATATGCTGTTTACTAGCTCTTGTTGTTTTTGTTGTTTTTTGCCCATAGGTCCTGTCGAGGGGAGTCCTTTGGGATAGGTTGGTGAAGATCCTTTTGAGTCCGGAGAAATTTTTTCCGTCTACACTCGCACCGCAGTCGGCGATCCTCTTCGCGAGACCCATTCATTAACCGGAGAAGGGCAAGAGGTTATTTTACTAGCGCCTCGACTCGCCATTACAAAGTATAGGGGAGTATCGGCTGATGTTTTATCCGGTGGCATGCCAAGGCCAGTCCGGCATCGCCCTCCTTTGACGAACTATACTATCCAATTTTTGTCCGTGAAGGGCAAGCCCGCTATCTCCCATGCACTTGTGCAAAGAGACATCCCTCTTTCCGCCACCTGAGGATGCGCTCGATACCGGTGAGGATGAACCGGTCCATTGCGATGCTGCGAACTTGTGGGCTTTAGCACCATCGAAGGCGAGTACTAGCTCTTCTCTAAACAATGCCGAAGATATGAAACTCTATGCTTTTTTCAAATTCACATAAAACTATTTTTACGACAATGATGTATTACGGGCAAATACGTAGAGACACGAGAATTCAGGAAATGTGTTTAACCGGAAAGTTTGCGGATGTTTATTTTCTTCTAGTGAATAAAAAAATCCTGGATAGAGGAGAGATGGTTGCATGGGTTCGAGTCCCCCCGGTGACTAACTTTTTCCCGTGCGGTGGTTTCATCAATTTGTCTTCTCTACCAGGCGTCACTGCCTTGGAACTGTGTAACTGAGCATTTGAAGATCTAGTGAATAAATCAAACCATATTGAATAATGGAAAGCAGACTAAGAGAAACTACCGATCTCGGGCGGTTTTTATGAGAACAAACCCACAAATTGAAAAATGCCACAGTCATAATCTAGTGCTCTACCAACTGGGAAACTCGTTGATTTTGACTCCCTCACAATTTGCTACATCCGCATAGAACAAGAAAAAAGCAAATATGCGAGAAAAAAAGCAGGGAACTCTTGAGGGGCAGGGGGACCAACCCTCATATTTGATTACCAGGGACAAACCCTAATCTTTGATTACCAGGGACAAACCCTAATCTTTGATTACCAGGGGCAAACCCTAATCTTTGATTACCAGGGACAAACCCTGATCTTTGATTACCAGGGACAAACCCTAATCTTTGATTACCAAGGACAAACCCTAATCTTTTATTACCAGAGAAAAACCCTAATCTTTTATTACCAGGGACAAACCCTAATCTTTGATTACCAGAGAAAAACCATAATCTTTGATTACCAGGGACAAACCCTAATCTTTTTGTAATTCTTTATTACCATAGGATAGCCATCGCTTATATGGAATCATGAAATAGGAAGGGGAATAATGAGACAGTCAATTTTCGTTGGTGTCCACTCTTGCTGTTGACAACAGAAAGTTTGGTGGGGCTATGACATTCGAGAGGTCGATCTCTTCTAGAGCCTTGCCGAATGCCTCGATATCTTGAATCTCTTTAAAATTATCTGTAACTTTATTCCATAAAGCAATTGCTCTAGCAAAGAAAGAATGTGGATCAGTGTATCGTTTGAAGTTCATCAGAGTTAATTTAAAGGTTCGGTCTGAAGTGCGGAGATTGGTTTCAGTTCTTAACTTCAGCTCTTTTTTGCACGTCTGACAATCCGCTGTTTCAGAAAGTAGACGAAAAACTATCAATAAATCAAAACGGAGTCGTCGAATGATTAGTGAATTCAAATTGAATTCAGCGAGACGTTGGGGATAGCTCAACCTAACACTTCCACAACGAGAATAAGCTCTTTTTGTGAAAAGTCTTTGAGGGTATTCCAAACTTTTCGAATTATTACTGTGGACTTTCGGAGAGAAAATAATTGTACCATATTCAAATAGTGGTCTGATGTAAGTGGTGTAAACGGTTTTGTAACCGTTCAAGTCCAAACATCTAAACACTTTGGAAACTTGTGAAATTCTACACAGAGTCCTAGCACGAAAGATTTCTACGTGTTGCTTGAATGTGAGCTTAGAGTCCACAAAAATACCTAAGTCTCTGACTAAATTAACGACCTTTATCAGCGAGTTATCAAAGAAGTAATCTTCGATAACCAGGGACAAACCCTAATCTTTGATTACCAGGGGCAAACCCTAATCGTTGATTATCAGGGACAAACCCTAATCTTTGATTACCAGGGAAAAACCATAATCTTTGATTACCAGGGACAAACCCTAATCTTTGATTACCAGGGGCAAACCCTAATCTTTGATTATCAGGGACAAACCCTAATCTTTGATTACCAGGGACAAACCCTAATCTTTGATTACCAGGGACAAACCCTAATCTTTTATTACCAGAGAAAAACCCTAATCTTTGATTCCCAGGGACAAACCCTAATCTTTTTGTAATTCTTTATTACCATAGGATAGCTTGTAAGGCCATCGCTTATATGGAATCACGAAATAGGAAAGGGAATAATGAGACAGTCAATCTTTGATTATCAGGAACAAACTCTAATATTCGATTACGAGGGACAAACCCTAAGCACCATCGAGGGCTTTGACAAGTTCAAGCCTTTTTTTGTTAAAAGTATGACCCCTCTCCCAGTTGCGCAGATTTACCTTTTGCGCCTTGTCACTTCGGGCACGGTTAGTGTATTTCCGGAAGAAAGAGACGTCTCTTCGACTTCCGGGATATCAGAAAAAGAACGAATCGAGACGTTGGAGCCTCTACGGCTGCTTTTGGCGGATGAAGCTAAAGAGAGTTTCATTTATTCAATTTGACTTACAGAAAGGGAAGAAAAAAAATTAAAACATTCAATTTTTAATTTGAGTGATGTATTCAAATAGGTACTTCATTAGTGTTTGTTGGGTGTAATCATTGGCACACTTAATCCGTTTCTGATCTTTTTATGTATCCCCTCGTGACTCACACAAGTGATAAAATCTTCACTTATAATACAGTCCACGAAATCAGGTTTTCGCTCTGGGTTCTCAATCGTTGACAATAATTTGATTTTAGGAAATGTTCGGTTTCCGTTGATGTTGTTACCACCGTTATTGATGAATTATGTGTTATTGCTTAGCTTGGTTGATTCATTGATTAAGGAACTTCTGGAGTTGACGACAACGGCGATTGACCCACGTCGAGCGGTAACTGCATCCGAGGCTGCTACGACTTCCGGAAGTTGGGGTATCTCTTCCTGGAGCAAACAAGATGCGTGAACAGAAAGGGTGAAAATATAGATAAAGAGAGCAGAAGATATAGATAAAGAGAAAACCTCTATGAAGATTTATCATATGTATCACAGATAATGAGTATTTTATGACATACATACAGTTGTTGAATATGTAACTTTATCGTATCTGATCACGTATTTTTGAGTGGAACAGATCATGCTAGCGAAATTTCGTGCCCCTGCTGTAGATGAACGGCAACCGTACGCGAATTGCTGAATTTCAAATATTAGCCTAGAAAAGGGAAAAGGCTCATTTAGCGAATAAAAGTGTAGACGAGATAAGGCGAGTATCGATTGGCAAGAGACCTTAGTTTTAGAATGTTATAGTAAAGGTGGAAAAAGAGAAAAATGAGTTATAGTTAATATAATAAGTAAAATGAATAAAAATGTAAAAAAAATATTTCTAAGCACAAAGGAAAAGTGAAATGTTACTGCAAAGTAGAAATTGCAGAAGTCTGTTTCGCCCCCGCTCAGACAGACCTCTGCACTCCCTCGGTGGGGCTCATCAGTGAGTGCCCAGAGAGTAACTACCAGTAATGGTATGCAGAAACGTGTACAAAGTTTAAAATAATAGTCCAAGCGATAGACATTTAACTTACCACTCCAACGATGATGTTGACGGACTTCCTTCTGTCTCTCCGAGCAGGCTTCAGATGGCGATCGTCATCCTCGTCTAAACTTTTGTTTAAAAAAATCACCGTGAGTTTTACAAGTATCACGAAGTGTGTTGGTAACACACACGTCGTTTTTGTGAGTTAAACCAGTAGGGGAAATGAATAGAAACTTTTTAAACGTCTTTATCAGAATGGCACAGGAAACGACAAAGGTCTAAAGTGAGATGAAAATGATCTCAACAGCATCAAGTACGTGTTTTCGACAATAAGTTCAGTCCTCTTCCGAATATATAGCAATTTGCGCCGATCGCAACGAAAATTATATGAAAATATTACTTTGCATTTTTTTTTAATTATGTGCTTATTTTTGGAATCAACAGTTATTTAATTTTTTTTAAATCGTGTAAGGGAAGTTTCACTATTGCAAAAAAAAAAGGATTTCTGGCTGTATTTGAAGTTGGAGAAACCTTATTGTAGCTTTGATATAGGAAAATTTTCGTTTTCTTTTCACATTTCGCATTCAGAGGATTTTTTTCTGGTTTTTTTCAGAACAGAAGCCATTATCTTCTACAAATTTATTGATTGATCAGAGATAATTTATGATTATGAATTTTTTTGGGTGTATTTGATATTCAAAACCAGCCTGAAATACAGCTTCCTCGTCGCAGTCTCTTTTCCAGATCCGCGCCTTCACCAATCATTGACATGCGACGACTCTCAGCCTGAGCGCATTCAGGCATCAAAAACGAGAAAAAAAGTTCTTACATGTCTGCATCAATGTGTTTATCAAACCCACACTTCGAGTTAAATCTATGCGCAATTCTATGCGCTATCTAAAAAGCTAGTGATAAACTTGCTCTGATCGTCTGCGTCCTCCTTTTACGTCACACACTATCGCACTCTCTCAAAGGCCTGTCATTTCCTGATGAATATGTAGTCATCTTGATATGCATGCTCTCTCTGTGGTCTGCATTGTCTAGAGCGGCTGAATTCCCCTTTTCTCTTAGCCTCATTTCTTATGATCAACAAGGCACAAACCCAGATTCTAGAAGAAATTGAACCATCTCATTTCTTGTGATTAATAAAATACAGAATCCGGTTTTGAGCAATAACCTAACACCTTCAAAGCGTTCAAACGCCTTCAAACCGTTTCTCGAACGAACCATATAAAATGGGCTTCTTTCATAAGTACTACAAGTTATTATTATTTCATAAGTACAACAAGTTATTGTTATTCTTTCATAAGTTATTGTTATTCTTTCATAAGTACTACAAGTTATTGTTATTCTTTCATAAGTTATTGTTATTCTTTCATAAGTACTACAAGTTATTGTTATTCTTTCATAAGTTATTGTTATTCTTTCATAAGTACTACAAGTTATTGTTATTCTTTCATAAGTTATTGTTATTCTTTCATAAGTACTACAAGTTATTGTTATTCTTTCATAAGTTATTGTTATTCTTTCATAAGTACTACAAGTTATTGTTATTCTTTCATAAGTTATTGTTATTCTTTCATAAGTACTACAAGTTATTGTCGAAGCTTGATTTTTGGTCCCTAATTTTTCTGAAGTTGAAATGAAACACCTTAAACAAATTTAAATGTAACTGTGTTGTTAAAACATTGACGAAAAAACATTTCAAACGTAATTCTTCTAAGCAAAATTATTTTTCAACCCAGATAAGTTGTAAAACAGCATTTAACTTGGTTTGTAAGTAATTATATCCAAGAGAAACCGGGTATTTAACAGGATTTGTACGCTTTTTGGTGTCCTATTTACCTTAGAAGCCCTATTCTTAGACCAAGATTAAAAATCGAAACTTCCGACCAACTTCCGGTGCTTTGGCTGCAGAAACCGATGCGATATCTCCGAAAAGACTCATCAAAGCTGATTTCACCGGCATTGGAATAGAGCCTCCTACAAAAGTCTTCATATCAGTACATGTATGTAGTGTTACTGGTCCCAAACTCGCGCTCTGGGTCAGAAATAGGTGGCCGGGTTTGATTCCGCTTCGCAGACTAGCTTTTTGATCACGCTCAAGTTCAATCTATCAATCTGTGTCTTATATGTATGACCAGAACAGAAAGCCGAAATTTTCATGATTTCGTAAACATTATCAATGATTTTTAAAATGCTGTCTATCAAAAATTAAAAAATTCGAATCTCTAAAGATTTGTGAAATTACAAAATCTCGCTCTCAATTCTTCAGTAAAAAAAACACCAATTTTAAGGAAACGTAAAAGGTACTGGAAGCCTTATTTTCCAAGTAGAAAGTGATAAAAAGCATGAAACGCCAACTCCTCAGAGCGTGCGTCCATGTGACTGCTTGTTGACCTGAAATGTTGCCAAATAAATACCCGCTCACTTTTCTCTCCAAATCGAATCATTCCCGATGCGCAAATACAATTTTTGTGGCGGTTAGTGTAATTGGAAAAGGGCTCCCCTCGCCAATCACGACGCAAGGGATTACAATCAAATGTAATCTCGAGTTTAAAAACTGGATGGAGGAACATTGTAGTGCTGCTCTAGAACAGCGTTTCTCTGCTTTTTTTCGTGTAAGAAAGAAGTTCCGTCAGATTGCAGATCATGATTCTGCGTAACTCATCCTTTCTACTCTCGCTCTCTTCTCTTAAGTTTTCTCACTATTCACATTTTTCTCTGCCTCTTGCTCTTTTTGTAGCACTCTAGCTCTCTCCTATTCCTTTCTACTCTCGCTCTCTTCTCTTAAGTTTTCTCACTCTTCACATTTTTCTCTGCCTCTTGCTCTTTTTGTAGCACTCTAGCTCTCTCCTATTCCTTTCTATTCTCGCTCTCTTCTCTTAAGTTTTCTCACTCTTCACATTTTTCTCTGCCTCTTGCTCTTTTTGTAGCACTCTAGCTCTCTCCTATTCCTTTCTATTCTCGCTCTCTTCTCTTAAGTTTTCTCACTCTTCACATTTTTCTCTGCCTCTTGCTCTTTTTGTAGCACTCTAGCTCTCTCCTATTCCTTTCTACTCTCGCTCTCTTCTCTTAAGTTTTCTCACTCTTCACATTTTTCTCTGCCTCTTGCTCTTTTTGTAGCACTCTAGCTCTCTCCTATTCCTTTCTATTCTCGCTCTCTTCTCTTAAGTTTTCTCACTCTTCACATTTTTCTCTGCCTCTTGCTCTTTTTGTAGCACTCTAGCTCTCTCCTATTCCTTTCTACTCTCGCTCTCTTCTCTTAAGTTTTCTCACTCTTCACATTTTTCTCTGCCTCTTGCTCTTTTTGTAGCACTCTAGCTCTCTCCTATTCCTTTCTACTCTCGCTCTCTTCTCTTAAGTTTTCTCACTCTTCACATTTTTCTCTGCCTCTTGCTCTTTTTGTAGCACTCTAGCTCTCTCCTATTCCTTTCTATTCTCGCTCTCTTCTCTTAAGTTTTCTCACTCTTCACATTTTTCTCTGCCTCTTGCTCTTTTTGTAGCACTCTAGCTCTCTCCTATTCCTTTCTATTCTCGCTCTCTTCTCTTAAGTTTTCTCACTCTTCACATTTTTCTCTGCCTCTTGCTCTTTTTGTAGCACTCTAGCTCTCTCCTATTCCTTTCTACTCTCGCTCTCTTCTCTTAAGTTTTCTCACTCTTCACATTTTTCTCTGCCTCTTGCTCTTTTTGTAGCACTCTAGCTCTCTCCTATTCCTTTCTATTCTCGCTCTCTTCTCTTAAGTTTTCTCACTCTTCACATTTTTCTCTGCCTCTTGCTCTTTTTGTAGCACTCTAGCTCTCTCCTATTCCTTTCTACTCTCGCTCTCTTCTCTTAAGTTTTCTCACTCTTCACATTTTTCTCTGCCTCTTGCTCTTTTTGTAGCACTCTAGCTCTCTCCTATTCCTTTCTATTCTCGCTCTCTTCTCTTAAGTTTTCTCACTCTTCACATTTTTCTCTGCCTCTTGCTCTTTTTGTAGCACTCTAGCTCTCTCCTATTCCTTTCTACTCTCGCTCTCTTCTCTTAAGTTTTCTCACTCTTCACATTTTTCTCTGCCTCTTGCTCTTTTTGTAGCACTCTAGCTCTCTCCTATTCCTTTCTACTCTCGCTCTCTTCTCTTAAGTTTTCTCACTCTTCACATTTTTCTCTGCCTCTTGCTCTTTTTGTAGCACTCTAGCTCTCTCCTATTCCTTTCTATTCTCGCTCTCTTCTCTTAAGTTTTCTCACTCTTCACATTTTTCTCTGCCTCTTGCTCTTTTTGTAGCACTCTAGCTCTCTCCTATTCCTTTCTATTCTCGCTCTCTTCTCTTAAGTTTTCTCACTCTTCACATTTTTCTCTGCCTCTTGCTCTTTTTGTAGCACTCTAGCTCTCTCCTATTCCTTTCTACTCTCGCTCTCTTCTCTTAAGTTTTCTCACTCTTCACATTTTTCTCTGCCTCTTGCTCTTTTTGTAGCACTCTAGCTCTCTCCTATTCCTTTCTATTCTCGCTCTCTTCTCTTAAGTTTTCTCACTCTTCACATTTTTCTCTGCCTCTTGCTCTTTTTGTAGCACTCTAGCTCTCTCCTATTCCTTTCTACTCTCGCTCTCTTCTCTTAAGTTTTCTCACTCTTCACATTTTTCTCTGCCTCTTGCTCTTTTTGTAGCACTCTAGCTCTCTCCTATTCCTTTCTACTCTCGCTCTCTTCTCTTAAGTTTTCTCACTCTTCACATTTTTCTCTGCCTCTTGCTCTTTTTGTAGCACTCTAGCTCTCTCCTATTCCTTTCTATTCTCGCTCTCTTCTCTTAAGTTTTCTCACTCTTCACATTTTTCTCTGCCTCTTGCTCTTTTTGTAGCACTCTAGCTCTCTCCTATTCCTTTCTATTCTCGCTCTCTTCTCTTAAGTTTTCTCACTCTTCACATTTTTCTCTGCCTCTTGCTCTTTTTGTAGCACTCTAGCTCTCTCCTATTCCTTTCTACTCTCGCTCTCTTCTCTTAAGTTTTCTCACTCTTCACATTTTTCTCTGCCTCTTGCTCTTTTTGTAGCACTCTAGCTCTCTCCTATTCCTTTCTATTCTCGCTCTCTTCTCTTAAGTTTTCTCACTCTTCACATTTTTCTCTGCCTCTTGCTCTTTTTGTAGCACTCTAGCTCTCTCCTATTCCTTTCTATTCTCGCTCTCTTCTCTTAAGTTTTCTCACTCTTCACATTTTTCTCTGCCTCTTGCTCTTTTTGTAGCACTCTAGCTCTCTCCTATTCCTTTCTACTCTCGCTCTCTTCTCTTAAGTTTTCTCACTCTTCACATTTTTCTCTGCCTCTTGCTCTTTTTGTAGCACTCTAGCTCTCTCCTATTCGCTTTTTTTTACTCGCGTTCTATCTTTTTTTGTTTTTCTCAGCATTTCTCGTTATCATCCCTTCTAACCTCTAATTTTCTCTCTTTTCCCTATTTTCTTTCTCTTTCTCTTTTTTCTTTTCTTCATCTCTCTCTCTCTCTCTCTCTCTCTCTCTCTCTCTCTCTCTCTCTCTCTCGACTATCTTTTACCTATGAATTGCGTTTTCTCTAACTTCTCTTTTTGTATATCTACGCCTTGCTATTTCTCTTGCTCTGATCTCAACATCTATCTCACGTTTGCACTTACTAGAGTTACTCTAGTCACCATATTTTGCTTTAAAAAAAAACAATTTTACTAGAAATCGAAATCGAAAAAGGCCCATGTAAAGTTTTCCGGGTTATGAATCACGAAAGAACGAGCTGACAATAGTTTCGTGTTCTCATCAGCCAATTCTTCTTCTGAAGTCTTTCTTGATTGAAATTTTCCAAAATTTTCTTCACAAGTTACGTTTTTATTACAACACGTTCTTTTATTGGTCTCCAACAGTGGTATAAGTGATTGAACATGAGAGATGGCTCAGGTCGATCCCTCAGAAATACATCTATCTTCTCTCATCCATCTGTAAAAACTATCATCTTTGGCGTGTTTACCGTGCACAGCAGTGTTTTAATCATCTTTGAACTTGAAGGTCAACGAGGTTTGGCGGGCCTTTATTAATTATCAACTGGTGTGTAGATGTTCAGTTCACTGGAATGCTTACTAAGCATCTGCGACAGAGACACTTTAGACAATTCGCATCATGACAACTCACACCCTAAATTTTACAATAGAAATATTTCCATGTATTTTTTCATTAGAATTTATGCTTAGGCTCAGGTAAGATTACGCTAACGAGGCCGTACAGCTCAATAAGAGACCGTCCAGCCACATAATTGGAGCTTTGACAAAATTTTTGTGATATCCGGGTGCTAGTTTTCGTGTTGCGAAATGTCGTGATGCGAAATGACATAAAACCACATTGTGTCATACGTTAAACTGATCCATTATTTTCGAGAACGGTCAACTTTTTATATGTTTTAAAAGAAACTTCCATACTTTCAAACCTGTAGATAGGTCAGGAAGATCTTTCATAGATATGATCATCGTACCGCGTATTGACTGCAGTATATCTTTATTGCACAGTGAAATAGCATCAAGTACATTGCACAATGTAGCTAAGTCACAAGCATGTCACTTTTACGGGAAAAGTGAGAAAAAGAAAGCAAAAAAAGAAGAATATTTGTTCTCAAACAGAATTAAGGTAAGAACAGGAAAAGGTCAAACTAAAAACGTTGAAACAAAGCGAAAACATTACGTAGATTTCAATCTACGCTACTAAGAAAATTTCTAAATGATTCAGTTCTAGCGGCTTTCTTCGCCTCCAATGGTAATGCGTTCCATAATTCCACAACTCGAGCAGCAATAGTATTAGAATGATGAACTGTACGGAAACGTGGAACTCTGAGATGTAGATATTTCGATCTAGTTAGGTAGTTATGAGCGGATAAACAGAAGATGGAGTCTGCAGAAAGTGGCGTTTTACCCGTGAGTATTTTGTAGGTCATCACAAGGTCTAAGTTTCTTCTTCTTATTTGAAGTTTCTGTAGACCAAGAGATTGTAGGCGGTCTTCATAACTCAGCGCAGCCTGACTGGTTCTTCTGAATATCCACTTGGTGAATTTGCGCTGAACATTCTCAATCATTTCAATATACTTCTTCATGTGTGGGGACCATATTACAGCACAGTACTCCACTATAGGTCTCACATAAGAAACGAATAATTTTTTGTACAAGTTAAGGTCTCTATATTTGAATGTCCTCAGAATGTAACCACTTCTGGCATTTGCTTTATTACACATTGTTTCCATGTGTTGAGAGAAATCTAGTGAGTTGGAGTATTCAACGCCCAAGTCACGCAATACGTTGGATTCCGGCAAACGTTCCCCTGAGAGAGTAAAAGGAAAGACAGGATGATTTGAGCCAAGACGTATCACAACTGTTCTAGAGGTAGAGATACTAAGTCTCCACTTTTTCGACCATTCATAAACTCGATTAATCCCCTCTTGTAGGCATTCTGGGGCATCGATGGAGTGGAGTTTAACGTCATCGGCGTACATAGTAACATGACACCCAGTTGGAAGAAGTTCGGCAATGTCATTTATGTACAGAATGAAAAGTATGGGGCCCAGGCAGCTCCCTTGTGGAACCCCAGTCGGAGTGGAGTATTTAGGGGACTCACTGTTCCCTATTCTGACACTTTGCACACGGTTTCGGAGAAAACTCTCCAAAAATCTGAAAAGACATCCATTTATACCGAAGGACCTAATTTTCTCCATTAATAGATCAATAGGTACCGCATCAAAGGCGCGGGAGAAATCTATCAATGCACAGCTAATGAAATGTTTCTGGTCCAACTTAGAGTGCCAATCACAAAGCGTTTCTAGCAAAGCAAGTTCACATGAGTGCTTAGGTCGGAAACCAAACTGATGTTTATTAATAAGTTGGTTTTCATTGAGGTACTCTAATAGCTTATGTCCAATGATTTTCTCCATAATCTTTGAAGTAGAAGGTGTAAGGCAAATCGGTCTGTAATTTTTGACATCGGTTTTCTCACCTTTTTTCTTGAATACTGGTCTAACGGTAGCCGTTAGCCATACTGAAGGGCAATCTCCATGAAGTAGAAAACGTTCAAACATGAGTGAGAGAGGAACACACATCGATAGAGCAGTATACTTGATGAATATATAAGGAATATTGTCAGGAGATGTGTTGTTTCTCGATTTGAGTCGCTTCAGATGAGAATATACCAGATGCGTGGGTATTCGAACGAAATCGATAGAGAAGGACGGGATCGGAAGTCTGGATAATTCCTTTCTAGATTCACTAACCTCTTTCACACCTCCATATAGGAAGTACCAAATAAGAGGCTTTTTCTGAAATCTTCGGTTATAACTTCACCATTTTCTTCAGTTATTGGACCAATCCCGGTGTCTTCCTTTATGTTCGCATCAGTGTAGCGATACAGTTTTGACAGATTTCCGTTTTTTAGAAGAGCCTTCTCCTTATTTCTTCGATGAGCGTCATAGGCTTTTCTCAGTTTACGTATATATTCATATATTCAGTTTACATATATTCATACGGAGAAAGGGGGATAGTCCAATAGTTTCTCTTTTCTTATAAAGTCTAGCCACGCGACGACTGATTTGAGATATGATATGAGGAGGTTTACCGATGGATTTAGACATATTAATAAGCGGAACGCATTCTGATATGATTCTATGGATTGTAGATGAGAATGTCTCATATACCTCATTTGAATCTTTGCATGAGTTGAACAGAGTAAACCAGTCAGTCCTATCTATCAGATAGTTTGCGAGCGAGAAATTGGCTCTCTTATAGTTATACATATAAGATGTTCTAGTTATTCTGGTTTGTTGGAAGGCTATTCTGAAAAGAACTATGTTGTGGTCACATGAAGGAGGAGGAGGAGCTACGAAACAGTCTAATATTCCTCCAGGTAAAGAAGAAAACACCAGGTCAAGAGTGTTCCCGAGTCTCGTGGGAGAACTGACATGTTGTGTGAGAGAGTGGTACGACACAAATCCAGAAAGAGAGCGAGAGTGATGACCGAGTGAGAGTGAAGGAGGAGTCCAGCCATCGGGCCATGATATTTCTGGGCAGTTGAAATCGCCGACAAGAACATGTTCGCAGTCGTTCGCTAAGAATATGTTCTCAATGGAAGTAAGAGCATTTGAAAATTCGATGAATGTAGTGCTGGGGCTCCTGTAAACGCAATGTAGTATTGTATCATGACTACGTTTATTGTGGAGTTTGACGGCTACGTATTGACATTGAGTAGAATGGCTTTCAGATAAAATGAGTGAAGATGCTATGGACTTTTCAACGAGTACAGCTACGCCACCCCCATGACCGTCCCTATCGCTACGGTAGACTGCATAAGTTTGGTTGCAAGAAAGCTTAGAATCATGTATTGTCCCACGTGGAACTAGCCCACGTCTCTGTTATTGCCATTATACTTGCTTTGTTAGGGCTTCTAAGATATTAATTTTATAGGAAATAGAACGAATGTTAACAAGAAAGCAATTCAAGTTTTGATCTTTTTCGCCTTTATCCTATTTCGATGAAATTCCATTTTTTTACCGCTTTAGAGTAGGAGTTCAGCGGTTGTTCATTGCTGCGAGGGCGAAGTTCCATTTGCTCTTCCTCTTTATTTTTCTTTTCACTTGTTTCAGCTGCTGCTGCATCGAGAGATCTTCTTCCGCTTCTTGTTACGACGTTCCCGCTAGTCGTACGAGTTTTTTTCGGCTGTTCGCTTGGTTGTGTCTGCTGCTGTGGCTGGGAAACGGAAATAGGACCGGAAACAACATTAACCTTTTCAACCTGAACGGGTACTCTTCGTTTAGGTAACTCCCTAGGATTAGCGAGACGGAAGATTTCTGGACCTTTCCCAATGTATCTAACTACGAAAGTTAACGCACCTTCTGTTTCGTTTTTCTTTCCACATTCTTTCCGCAATTCCGCATCGTATTGAATCTGGTGTTTCAGGTAATCTGGTCTAGCGTAGCAGTGAACGTTTCCACTCAGTTTAGGAATGCATCGCGAGTTTCTCGCGAATTTGAGGAATTCATCTCTTATTTCTTTATTAGGAAAATGGATTTTAATCGGTCGAGGTCTGTGCCTGGCTCTCTCTGGAGAATATTTCACTCCTGAATGTCGATAAACCTGGATATTTTTAGTGTCTAGTAAGTCATGAGGCGTCATGAGGCTATCAAGGATTTTGTTATTGGCTGACCTGATTATGCGCGTAACCAAACTTTCGTCCTGCTCTTTGGTCTCCTGGTCGACTTCTCCTTCTTCAAAGTTCATTAGGACCGCTCTAGTTGATTTTTCTTTGAGCTCTCCGTCCTCGGTCAGACAGCGAGTGACCGCGCATGCCACCGCATTGTAAGTCATCTTGGGAGCTGAAGGAGAGTTAGAGACCGTGAATGATGAAGAGAGAGAAGATTGAGAGATAAGAGTATTGACAGATTGGACAAGAGTGGATACAGTGGAGAGTAGTTGCTGGGTCAACTCGTTTTGAGCGCTGATCATGCCTTTCAGAGCATCGATTGTCTGAGTATTGTAAGAAAGACTCTTTTCGACTAGGGATGTGATATGCTGAAGAATAGCAACTCCTTCACTTGATAGATTGGAAGGGAGTGACATCTTAGAAACCTGAAAATGGTTAAACGTCACACACACGGAACACAGAAAACAGACAGTGCTCGAAAGGGCTGAGTAGCTGTAAAGCTACGCCGCAAAAAGTCTCTTTTAGTTGGCTTTAGATTCTCGAATCACTATTCTTTTACTTCTGATCACAATCACGTAAAGCAGCAGATGGTAAATGAACTTGGCTGCGAGTAGATGAAAGTACAGAGTACGCTTATTTTTCAAATGATCAAACTTGATCGCAAAAACTCGCGGTTGAGGCCTGCACCTCAAACTTTTATGTTGCCGCCATGAAAAGTTGGCTTTGATCTCCCGACTGATATACCCTCCTTCAACGAAGAGCAGCTACTGTGCTTTTCATAGCTCACACAAGGTAAATGTAACTGTAGAAAATTCGAAAAACTTTTCGTGCAGGGGAATCCGGAATAGTGAGAAGCGAGTCTAAGGTAGAGAGCGATGAAGGGAGAGCTTGTCATTATACTAGGCTTAATCGCTCAAAGAGCAGTGGTTTTTCGAAAACTTAAGCCGTGAACTATGCTGTTGCTTTGTGAGTTTACTTCGGATATGAAAGAAACGTCTACCTATTTCAGTGAAACATCTACCTATTTTAGAAAACACGTCTACCAGATTGCAAAAAGTCTACCTACATAATCTAGTGACACGTCTACCTTTTTTGAGAAAAACGTCTACTTAAATAAGTGACACGTCTACCTATTTCATTAAAACTTCTACATATTTTAAAGAAACGTCTACATATTTTAATGAAACAGCTACCTTTTTTGAGCAAAACGTCTTCCTATTTTAAAGAAACTTCTGCATATTTCGTGACACGTCAACTTAATTTCCAAAACATTTGCAACGTAAATGAAATACGAAAAATTCACGTTTTACTGAGAATTATAAGTGCTTACATTTTTCATCGTTATAAGAGTGTTAGTCAAAAATCACTTAAAGGAGAGAAGATATTGCTTATTTCTTTGCTTTTATCAGCTATGCGGATCTCTTTCTCAGATGACTCTTAAATGTCGAAATGCGAAACATGTAAGCTCACCTAGTTTCCAAGGTCCGTTGCATATATGATTTTTTTTGTGACCCGAGTCATCCTCTGATTTCTCTTAGCTTCTGTGCGGATTTAGTTCTTGAAATATTAATTATCACTATCACAAGTTAGAACTTTTCGCTGCAGATCTTAAGGCTCTCTATTGGTGAATCTAGCAACTTTCAAATTCGTATCATCGCTTCTGAATTAGTGTTTCCGTTTTTAGTTATTCCCTCCCCTCACTTTAGGATCCTCCTCACCCCTGTAGGGCCCTCTTCTTCCTTTAGGCTCCCTCCCTCTATCCACCCTCCTCCCTTTGCTTAGGTAGGTCACCCCCTTTTTCCTTCAGGGCCCCTTTCCCCTCCCTGCTCAGGTAAACCCCCTTTGCCCATTCTCTTCTTTAATCGTTGCTTATTGTATTGTATTTATTAGGTGAAAAAGTTTTTTCATTGTGAGTCCGTGTTCAACAAAAGCATCACTTTATGCAAATTATCCATCTTAAAAAGAAGATAAAAAGCAAAATTGTAAGTTTAAAATTAGGTTGAAATGTCACAATAGATGGTTCACTTTTTGGGTAGAAGTTGCACTAAAAAATTTTGCTCCAAAAAGGTAGAAGTTGCATTAAAAAATTTTGCTCAAAAAAGGTAGAAGTTGCATTAAAAAATTTTGCTCAAAAAAAGGTAGATGTTTCGGCGAAACTGTACTATGTGGTCCTGTTGAATTCGCATTTTTTTTGCATCAAACTTTTTATAGGGTTACTTTACGAGCTAAAAACGATTCTGAGAAGTGCGAAGCTGGATCTGAAGTGTTTGATTATGTAAAAAAAAATCATTTGAACCTCGAAAAAAGAAGAGCTGCTCTCGAACCTGGACTTTTTTAAATAATGTACGCAGTACCTAAATAAGATGTGATTGATTCATCATTAAATCACTGTATAAACATGTTTGCACAAAAAATCTTTATGAGAACATGTAAATTTATCATAGAATGATAACAATTACAAGCATATGACCAAACGTTGTCTGACTTAGCTGCCTGCGCTCTACCGTATCTCTAAAAAACTTCTCCACTATTTTTTGACAAATTTAGTCATTGAATTGACAAAAAATTAATAATATTAGAAATTTTCTCATGCTTTCTCGTTAGCCTAAGCCGTACGGCTTCGTTAGCGTAACCTTTGCCTAAGCCTAAGCGTTAGCCTAAGCCGTACGGCTTCGTTAGCGTAACCTTTGCCTAAGCCTAAGCGTTAGCCTAAGCCGTACGGCTTCGTTAGCGTAACCTTTGCCTAAGCCTAAGCGTTAGCCTAAGCCGTACGGCTTCGTTAGCGTAACCTTTGCCTAAGCCTAAGCGTTAGCCTAAGCCGTACGGCTTCGTTAGCGTAACCTTTGCCTAAGCCTAAGCGTTAGCCTAAGCCGTACGGCTTCGTTAGCGTAACCTTTGCCTAAGCCTAAGCGTTAGCCTAAGCCGTACGGCTTCGTTAGCGTAACCTTTGCCTAAGCCTAAGCGTTAGCCTAAGCCGTACGGCTTCGTTAGCGTAACCTTTGCCTAAGCCTAAGCGTTAGCCTAAGCCGTACGGCTTCGTTAGCGTAACCTTTGCCTAAGCCTAAGCGTTAGCCTAAGCCGTACGGCTTCGTTAGCGTAACCTTTGCCTAAGCCTAAGCGTTAGCCTAAGCCGTACGGCTTCGTTAGCGTAACCTTTGCCTAAGCCTAAGCGTTAGCCTAAGCCGTACGGCTTCGTTAGCGTAACCTTTGCCTAAGCCTAAGCGTTAGCCTAAGCCGTACGGCTTCGTTAGCGTAACCTTTGCCTAAGCCTAAGCGTTAGCCTAAGCCGTACGGCTTCGTTAGCGTAACCTTTGCCTAAGCCTAAGCGAAAAAACAGTGAACAATAGCTGAATAGAGATGATTTTTCAAATGATTTTTTACATACTCAAACACTTCAGATTCCTCTGCGCACTTCTCAGAATCGTTTTTAGCTCGTAAAGTAACCTTAGAAAAAGTTTCATGCAAAAAAAAAGCGATTTCGACGGGACCACTATATTACAGCATCGCCGATGTTTCCTAAGAATGGTAGACGTGTCTCTGATTTAGGTAGACGTTTTTTTCCAAAAGAAAAGGTAGACGTGTCACTGAAATAGGTACATACGTAGACGTTTCAGTGAAACAGGTGGACGTGTGAATAAATTAGGTAGACATTTCATTGAAATAGGTAGACGTGTAATTGGGGTACGTTTACTTCATCTTCGCAGAGAGTGACTTTATCGCTCTGATTGTTGTGCTGCTTCGAACCTAGATATTCTGGACAAGTACAATATCCAATTTTTTTGGAACCGAGGCAGGCACTGTTTCACTTTAGGGACACCCCCTACCAGAGGTTCCATGGGTCATGCGTCTGACTTATTTATATTTACAAAAATATTTTTACATCAAAAAATTCATTTTTACATTAAAAAAATATTCTTATATTAAAAACGCTTAGGCTTAGGAAAAAGTTCATGCTAACCAGGTCGTACGGCTTAGGTTAACGAGACGGTATAAAAAAGCCACTCTCATCTAACCCAATTGAACCTCTGGTAGGAGGTGTCCCTAAAGTGGAACAGCACCCCGAGGCAATAGCCCCAAACACCGCCCGCTCATTCACATGAACCTTACGACCTTTAACAAACGACTCACAGAAAAATGCCTTCTCTTCGGATTGTCAAGAATTACACTCAAATCGTTTCTCGGGACGACATGTAATGCTGTTCCACGCCTAGTGGAGTCGTCCATTGTTCTTCCGGGCTCTTTCTACGATAATTGCTTCAGCGCATCGCCAAACCAAGCGCAAATATTACCAGTGTCGTATCGAGAGTTATGCACTCTTCGATTTCATCCATCAGTTCGGCTGATAATATTTCAGCGGCACTCATTTTGACTTTTTCTAGGTTGAGCGATCACCTAATCACGGTAAATTTTTATACAGAACTTTCATGAGAAGAATTCTTCAAAAGTGTAGTCATTTGCTAGCTGTTTTTCTTCCAACAAATCGAATTTCTTTAAGAGACCTGAGAAAACAAACCACATTTAATCAGCTAAAGACGAGGAAACAATCCAATAAAAAAAGGAAAAGTCATCACTCTACCATAACGAGAAATCATTGAATGCGAATACTCGGATCAAAACACCTGCCAGAACATTATGAACATGCGAATACACGTTCCAGCAATAAATACAATTAAAGCGTCGCATCAATAGAGGGAACTGTAACTGCTTACTTTTTTACAGAAAAAATCAAATTGTAAATAAAGCAAAAAATGTATAGATGAAACGGGAATAGGGAACACCAACGTCATGGAAAATAAGAGATAATAATTGTGATGAAATCAATTGACAAGAGACTTTGCTCAAGGCCGACATTGATCTCAAGTAATAAAAAAAAGACTGAGCCCACTAGGGAAAAGGGTCTCCTCACTCGGGAACATTCTCGATGTGGTAGCCCTTCTTCTTAATCTCCTCTTCTTCCTGCTTTTCTTTGTCCTTGACGACCTCGATTTGAATGGGGATGGTCTCAGTCGGCTTGACTGGAACCGCCGTGATCTGCAGCTCACCCTGTGGGTTGATCTTGCACTGGATTGATGAGGGGAGGACGTTAGGAGGAAGCGGGATCTTCCTCTTGAAGGAGGAGGTGAAGTCACCCGATTCATGCTTCCCTTCGATGATCACGTGGTTGTCTTGCACGAACACCTTAAAGCGGATACAATTCATAATGCTCACAGAATCAACTTTACGCGATTTCGGAGAAGAAGGAGAACTCTAATCTCGCAAGTTGCTAAACTCTATTAAGGCTCACTCGCTTCAAAAATTTTTTAACCGCCATAACTTTTTTCAAATATCAGCTTTGCTCTCGATGGTTTAGAAAAAAAGATTTTTTATACCAAAATGAACTCTGAGACGAATTTTTAGAGTGTCTGAAGCACGTAAAACCAGATGAACGTCGGAGATACTAAAGACGATGTTAAACGTCACGCAAATAAAGAAGGAAAATTGAGAGCTTAGATTGAGAGCGCTCAAATCTGATCGAGAACTCCTTTGAAATTTTCTATCTACAGGTAAAGAATCAAAATTTACGTGAATCTCTAATAAATTCTCAATAAAAAGTTCGCTCAAATTTTGAACGGCTGCTAAACTCAAAAAAACTAACCTTGATATTGTCCTGGGGGAAGGATCCCAGATGGAGATTGATGTTAAGATCGCTCAACTCAGCTCCCTCCTTCTTCCGCTTTAAAGTTTCAACACGGTGATCTCTTGGTCTTCGCTCCGCCAGGGGCTTGTTTTTCTGCAGGACCAAGATAGCCGGTTGATCATCGTAGTAAGTGGGCACAGTGAAGAAATCCGCCAGCATTGCTTCGTTGAAAGAGTGGGACAACTCGGATGCTAACACCAAAATAGTAAATACTTATCTACACTGGACATAGGACTGGGTTATATAGGAGGGCCTTGGAATTTTCGCGAACATTCGCGTTGCTTCTTAATTTCTCTGTCTAGCTGACGCACTCTTTTCGCTCGCTTCGCGAAAATTCCAGCTTTACTCTGCATGTCTGCGTGGTCTCCGAGACGCACAAGCTCTATCATTCATCTCTGCTCGTCTGGAGTCACGCTTGTTTGCGTATGCACTACTCTCTATGTATGTCTTTCAGTGTTTGGAAGTTTCGAATTAAAATCACCGCAGCAACAATATAATGGAAAATCATAACCCTTCTTGTTTTGAAATTTGAAAAGAAGAGAAGTCTCGATTCCATCAAGTTAGAGCTTAGTATAGTATTATTATTTCGGGCGTCACAAAACCATACGGAGAATAATTGAAGGAAAGAAAAAGCTAGGAGTAAAATTAAACGAAGAACTTTGGCGTTTAACGGGTTGTTTGCTCTATCTCTTAAATTTTTTACCTTAAAAAGTAAGAAAGTAGCCACTTTCTGTGAATTTCTAATTTACTTGCTACCCTGAATCGAAAACCTACCACCTTCATTGATAAAACTTGGAAAAAATTAGTAAATCACCTATAAAAACGCTTTCTGTGTTTGTATAGTGTAAAGAAATTTCTGAGAAAGAGGGAACAACCCGTTAAAGGCCAGAACATTCACTAAAGGTTATTCCCGAGCAAAGATTGAATTTCTCATCGAACAATTAATTTTAAGCTTGATTTCTTTAATTCAAAAAGGTTGAGAAATTTTGTTTTAAATATACGTAGAATTGAAATGGCCTGCGAAGTATAATGAATACCAGGAAATAATTCAGCTTTTTAAATATCCGCACCGATGGCAACCGTTGCATTTGTTCAAGAAACTTAATGTAATCGATGAAGTTAAACTCGGAGCAATCGAACTGAAATTGTTATAGATGTTCAAAATTAATGAAACCATCAAATAGTATTGAATTCTATGTTAAATAACAATTGATTCGAAGATTTAGATTGAAAAGATTCGAAATTTACGAGTTATTAAATATGTTTCAAACCACTACCAACCGTCGAGATCTTACTAAAAGACTCGCTTCGTCTACAACAATCCACGCTAGTTTGTTCTAAAACACGTTCACAAGGCTGTTGCTTTGTGAAACTGAGTTTTCGTGAGAAAAAAATCGTAACTGAAAATGTAGTTCTCGGACTTGTCGCTTCGCTATATTCTTCTGCCTAGGATCTTCTAGCAGTATACTGCTACAAGATATATGTATATGCTACAAAGGGTGAATCTATATCAATAATTTTTTAAAGGTATGACTTTGAAAATCTCGCATTTAAAAAAGAAGCTTTAATTAATAATACTCCTGAACAATTAAGAATATTTTTGTTATTTTGACAGACTTGAGTATGAGTATGAGTATGAGGTATAGTATGAGGTTCTACTCTAAATACCGACACTTTGTACCGGAAACGTTGTAGGTGAATTTTCACCTGAGCCTAAGCGAAACAAACAGGGAAAATTAACTGAAAAATATTAAAATGTCGCGGTACAAAGTGCTGTGGGTACAAAGTGTCACGGTACAAAGTTTCGCAGGTACAAAATGTCGTCATACGGTTCTACTCAGGAAGGTAGGGAATATAATTCATTGAAAGTGGATGTCGGGTGTGTTTTCATCAGATGACCGAGCAAGGGCAAAAGTTGTCACCTGCTGTTGCAGAGTGGAAGCAGGTTTCAAGTTTTCAACTATTCCTAAAGGTCGCATTCTGAAGAGTTTGATTATACAACTCTCTACAAACATAAGATACAACAAACGATCCTATTAGTATTTTTTATTGATTAATCCAGATATGAAATCAGAGGTAAATTGAATAAATGTTTGGAATAAATTTAGCTGCGTAATAAAATAATAATCTTCCTCGCCTTTGTGCCCGCCTCGCGGCAGGGTAGGCGCTCTCCTCTAGATTCGACACAGACCTATCATAGTTGAGCCAGTGGCTGCCCGCTGGTTCACTGCTATTGTTTGCGGCAAAAGTTGGGAGAATCATATTCATGGCAGAGCACTACCAACGTTTCTTAACCCCCTTGGTTTGGGTGGATCTGTCGGGGAAGAACGGGGGAGAGATAGAATTTGAGATTCTTTCGAGCATGAATAAAAGTACAGCCACATAAATCCCCTAAAGTCTATTAAAATGTACGATTAATCATATGTACTCCAAACATTTATACGT